>JAUDYJ010000001.1:36062123-36662123 GCA_030761175.1 Masticophis lateralis
CAGTACCATGTAATAACTGAAATAAATCACCATTAGCATAGATTGGCATTTGAAATACTGTGTTAGGACAGGTGTCAATAGGAAGGATTTTGATAGGAAAGGTTTTGATAGGCAGTTAAAATTCTAGATATTGATCTAATTTAATAAATAATAATAATAAATAATAATTTCTAACAATAAGGATTTTGTGACTATTTTATGGCTATTGCCATATGCTGCTCTACTTCTCTCGTTGATAAGAGTTCAGTGTTAGGCAGTTTTCCGCAAAAGTTACGTATTCTTACTCAGATGCACATATATTGTACTGTAGTGCTCAGGAGCATCAAACACTAAAACATACTAGAACCAGCCCGTCTCTTTTTTCCCAGGCCAAGCTTACACAGTCTTGAACAGACTAAATTTACAGAACTTTCTTCTCATGATCAGAACTAAATCAAATACCTTTTTACCTAGAAGATACAAAATCAGCTTTGCTGGCTTACTACAGAAGATAGCTACATATAGAAACAAGGTATTCTATCTCTAGTCTTACCTTTTCTCATTACAAATGGCATTTTTCTAAAATTTGATTCTGTTCTGTAATGTCTATTCCTTTTCACCTCTCAATTCTTTCTGCTTGGTTTAGCCTTATTTAATAAACTTATAAGGCTGCCTGACTCCATTACAATGCTGGGCAATATACATGTTAAAATAATTCAAAAATACCAACAAAAAAACAGGCTTTCCTCCCTCTTTCCTACAAAGTGCAAGATATAAAGGGGGGCAAAATCACTCTAGAATCTAGGGTTTAATTAATTATGAATAATCTTTTATTAGAACAATTATTTTAAAACATTAAAATATTTTAAAATATTCAAATATTTTAAAACCCATTTCAAATGCATCTAACAGAAACAAAAAGGTTTAAAAATAAGTAGACATAATGTCTCTTCTTGACTTTAATTTTCCTTTTCAATTTCTTGACTAAAAAAAGAAGTAAAATTAAGGGAAAAAGTATAAAAGCTATAGATTATATTGTCACAGACTAAACATGACTTATTTAAAATCACTTCAATTGACATGTTTTAGTCACTGTTGTTTCCTAGGAAACAGGGGAATTAATTCTTGCCCTTTTCATCCAATAATGGCAACCATGTGGCTGCCCAGGACGGCATGAAAGAATTTAAGCAACAGGGAAGTGTGTGGGTTGTCCTTGACTTGCAATTTGAAGGTGGTGGCTTGCCATCAATTACATCAACCAGAAGCATGAATCAGTTTAATGCATTTTCAGTAACAGCCAACTGTTTCTGACAGCAAAAGAAGTTGTCATTAACAATTCAGGATTCTGAGGAGCTTTTTTTCACCCAAGCAGGCTTTTCAGTTGAATTTTGCTAGATAGATTCACATGACAATCAGGTTTCATTTAAGATAGTCACTTTCATTGGATGATGAGTCAAACAGTCAAAGAGCATATACTATATCTAACTTACAGAAACGAAGGAAAATTCTCCACAATTTTTTTCTAAAACTGCAAATGCATAGACATATTTTTAATGCAGATAGTTTTTCAGCAACTTATAACCCATTTATTAGTATACTAATTTCTTTTATCTTTTTCAACAATCTACATTTGGGCTGAATTTATATTTACTGACAAAGAAATAAAGGCTTGTCATTAAAGCGACTGCCTGCGAAGGCTCCTGGATTGGGACTGAAAGGCGAAAGCAGTATGCTCCGTCCCATATTTGGGTACACCAGGTTGCCCTGATAGACCAGTCTAAGCAGAAAAAGACTTAATCGACATTTTAGTCCTTATTGTCCAGTTAATATTAGGCCACGTCTCATTGGACAGAAGTGATTATAAGATCATCTCAAGTGATGAAAATATGCCGGTCTAATTTCTAACTATCATTGTAGAGATATTCCCCCAAACAGCATATTTGCTTCTCTCCATTTCTTCTCTGAATCTGTAATTTAGTATTACAGATGTCTAATGTGCAACTAAATTTACATCAAATCAAACTATGGCACATGCAACAGCTGGTTCATGCTTAATTCTTATGCCATAAATTATAAATAATATAATAACCACCATACAATAAATTAAAAACAAACAAATGATGTTATGGTTTAGTGTTCTCTCAAGACACTTTTATTTAACCTTGATTAGTCTCAGGGAAAAAACAGATTGCCCATACTTAAAAACTGATGATGCTGGTGTTAGTTGATTTAAAACAGAAGGCTGTGGGGTACAAAAGTGCGTCAGCAGTTTGCAGTTGATAACCACAGCAGTAACAATTCTCTTCAATGGAGCAAATGCATTTCTTTCAGTTTTAAAATTTGAATCTCTTCATTTGTTCTCCAGCTGAGTACCAGGAAATGACAGGTGGTAATGGTGCTGTTTTGAATACTCTCAGTTAGTATTCCTCCCACTTAACAAGAAAGAAAAAGTTAGTGTTACAAGCTGTGCAAATAGAATTTTAGACTCAAGATATTAAAGTACCCATTATGTGAGTCAGGAACCGACTGTGCCTTTTTCACGTTCAATGACAACTAAAATGTTGCAAAAACTGAACAGATGGATTTAGTTCTGATTCATAGGCTATAAATGTTTGTTATAAAAGTATTGTCTTTCTGGCTCAATTAAAGAAACATGTTAGAAAGTAAAATTTTTCAATTATTTCCTTTTTTAGAAACAAAAATGCAGGGCTCACATCAATAATAGACTGTTGAAATAGCCACTTCAGTTATTGTGAAAACTCCTAGTTTTTCTGTTCCAAACTTTGCAGGTGAAAATCATTACTCTGAATTGTTCAGCAACAAATGCAGCACCTGCAACATTTGTGGTATATGTAAGAAGTGACTTTTACATATTAACACCTGGGCTGTTACATTTTATATGAACTGCGGTTTCTGTGTAGACTTCAAAGGATACCCATGCAACATGCTCCTTAGTAATCTAATCAAGAGGTAATAAAAGTGTGAGACATTGTAACCAGAATCTCCTTCCCCAAAAAGACTATAAATGGCATATCAACCAAAGATCTGGACAAAGAACTTCAAAGTAATATTCTTTGCATGTCTATCCAATGATTGCTTTAAGTCTAGAAGGGCTCCAATGTACAGATCTACTGTTTAAGTGCTACTCCATCTAGAGTAGGGTTGTCAAACTCACAGCTCATAGGCCGAATACATCATGCCCATTTTAGTGAAGGGGGAAAAAGTCACAATATGTCACGTGACGCTGCCATGATGACATGTGTTTGATACCCTTGATCTATTCTAGAGTAACCAGTAGAGCAGAGAGAGAAAGAGAGAGAAAAAGAAGTTGTGGGTGCTTCATTGCTGGAAGTTTTTAAGAAGAGGCTGGACAGTCACTTGTCAGAAATGGAATAAAGTTTCCTGCTTGAACAGGGGGTTCAAGCTGGAGCTGGTCTCTTCCAGCTCTTTTCTGATTGATACTGAGACATTTTTTGGCCAAAAATAATTTGGTTTTGCTGGGATTCCGCTTCATATGTTCTTCCCAGTCTTAATCCTTATAGTCTCTGAACAATGTCAGGATTTCCACCCTTTCTGGTATTCTGATCATATGCAAAATTGAATTCCACCTGGGCAAGTATAGCACCTGATGTGGATAAACAATATATGTTAATGATGGGTAGCTCAAGTAGGTATTTGGGAACTTGTGGGTCTCCTGATGAAGTTGTAGCACAATTTCAATCATTTCATATCTCAAGCCATCATAATTCTTTTTTAAGGCTCTGGATTCCTAGCTAACTTAACCTAACTTTTTAATGAATAACCTCAAAATAATTTCTCTAGTCCTAATAACTTAGGCAGCAGAATGGCCTGTATGATTCATTGATGGTTAGATGATTTTGCAGATATAATAAGTAGACTGTGAGTACTTTTGGATAATATTCCATGTATATAATTCAAACTTTAATCTCCCTGTTTAATCATTCTCCTGATCATTTAAAAACCAGAGAAACATTTTGTTTCTTCTCAGTGTGAGAAGGTAATCAGGTATGATGTTTTCAAGTGACTAGAGCATTTCTCAATTCTAAAAAACCAGAGAGTTTAATAGAATTAATAGTTGAGGGTAATAGGAAAATCTTGAAAGGTGACTGAATGTGCTTTTGACACATTAGTCTAATAAGATTGCCTATTCCTATAGATACTCTGAACTCCAATACTTTAAAATCTCACCAGGAACTGAGAATAAAACCTGTATTTTCACATATGTCAATCAAGTCAATATTCATTGTCATCATCAGCCATTCAGTTGTGTCTAACCCTTAGTCACTCCATGGATCAAGATTCTCCATGTTTTTCTGTCTCACATTGCCTCCTTCAGCTCTGCCATGGTCATCTCGGTGTCATAATCTTTTATAGTGTCCAGCCAGCAGGTGCTAAGACTAAGTCAATAACAGGCTTTGGAAACAAATATCTATTGTGTAAAATAACAGATTTTACATCATGGTGGATTTGATTTAAATCAAGTCGATTTAAATCAAGTTGATTTAAATCAAGTTAATTTAAATCAAGTCGATTTAAATCATGATTTAAATCACTAGTAAAAAGGCTTTATTTAAATCGATTTAAACCATAATTTTTAAAGAGCAACTATCTTCTCTGTCCCGCAACAGCTCTTCCTCTGATCCACTGTTGACTTACTGACAGTTCCAATATTGCAGAATATACAGTCTCATGCTATATAACTAAGCTCCTTTTATATAAATTTTTACTCCAAAAGTATTTTATTAAAATAAATTTGATAAAAATAAAAAAAATCAAATTTAAATAAAAGAAATCCATTAAAATTTTTTAAAAATCATTTATTTTTATCTACCCTGTTTTACAGGATAGTGTTTAAATGCTGTCTGTGAAAATACAGAAAGTTTTCTTTTTTTGTATTTCACTTGTCATCCAAAGTGTTTTTTGCTTCAAATAACAGCAATTTATGTTATGAAAAAATACTTTTGTAAGTAAAACTAAACCAGGAATTTGAACTTATTTGTTACTGTTATTTTACTATTATTTTAGGTTGCAGCTGTTGCCTAATTACTAGGTGATTTTGGAAGAGAGTATCAGTTAATAATATTTAAGAGATAGTTGGAGATAACCACCCATCTTTATTATCAACATATACGATGAACTGATGTTCTATATAAAGAAGTTGGTGTTTCAGCCAGATATCTTTCAAAAGAAGCTATTTCATCCAATTTAGTTATAGTGGATTCAAATGTAATTATATTTAGAAAATCCTGAGATCAATGTGACAGATTAGGCTATTTCTTTAGATTTCTATAGGCTATAAATTGGACTAAGGCAATGTACATATATTGTGCAAAGCCTTACTGTAATGTGATTTATAGTATTTAATTTTGGAATAGTATGTTCTACAAAGTCAGATATTGTAAACTATCACTTATGGATGATGACTGTTGGGCCCATGTATGGCCTTCAAACCAATTTTTGTGACTTAATTTCCCCCTCCCCCCAATATTAATCTTTGACAATGAATTTTCAAAACAGAGCAGCATTTTTCTGTCTTTTAAAACTGAATGCCAAGTAAAATAGGTCTGTTAAGCCTACCACATGTTTAACACATCTTTTTTATTTTAAAAAAGAGGGTTCACAAACTAGCATCCCAATCTCTACCTCCAAATGAATTGTCATAAATTAAGGATTACCTATATACCTTCCCAGCTGATCACTTTAACATTTAAGACTGTTACAGACATAAAATCCTATATTTACAAGGGAAAGATATCTCAACCTCTATTCCTATTTGGGGGGTCAGAAAGTTTAAACCAAGGCAGCAATTGCTGGGTTGAGGAAAGAGAAAAATATGACTCTTAGAGTCCCAGATAAAAATTTGGAATTTTTGGGGGAAAATTATGCTTCTCACCATAGCACCATAACATCCATCTGCTCTAAATACATAGACCACAAGATGATGTTCCCCCATTTCAATTTTTTAAAAAGATTATTGCAAAGAGATTGGAGCAGATTTTAAAAATTGCTGTTCCAGATATCAGGAAATTGTAAAAAAATTTCCTCATATACAATCTGAATTACATTTTAAACCCCAAAATGCTCACAATTATATTGGCACTTGTACTTGAGTAATAATAGCTATAATGCAGAGAGTGAAATATGCAAATTCTTTCCTACATCTGTTACCTGTTCTTCTAGTAATAATACCTTAAGCCTCCTTTTCTTTGCTTTAATTTTCCTGAACACCCCGTTTCTTGTACCGGTGAGATGATTATTGCTGATCTTTTATGGGTTGCCTAGGTTGACTGCATATAAGGCAGCCATATACAGTTTTAAATAAATATTTTAAAGCCCCAATTATATACTGAATCATAAAGCATCTGGTTCAGTGACTTTGGGCGCCACTCACCTTCAGCAAAATCCACCTCAAGATTGTTGTGGAGAAAATTGGAGGAAAGGTATTAGATATGTTTGATGCCTTGAGATGACCAAAATATATTTTAATAAGCATAATAAAAATATAATAGTAATATGTCTAGTAATACTATCATTGTGTCTTGCAAATATTGTCAGAGATGAGATTTTTCTTCCTTCCTATGAATTCATAAATGGTAATTATGTTGCATACGCTAGAAATTGTATGGATGTCAAATGATGGTAGTAATAAGGCTACTTTTTGGAAGGGAGATGAAAAAAAGTGCTGCTATTGATCTTTTTGTTCTGTGGTAAGTGTGGGGGGGAAGCAGATCTTTTGCTTAGGAGGGAAGAAATGTAATTTCTTCTCAGCCTATTTTTAAATCAGTAATTTAATGTGCAATTACTGATATTAGTTAATGTGCTTCTAACTCTTGGGATGGAAAATAGCCAGTTGTAGAACAAAAGAAATGCAGGAAGGACTGTTGTCAAACTAGACCCGTGATGGCAAACTATGGCACACGTGCCCGAACTGGCACATGGAACCATGTCGCCTGGTATGTCGCCTGGCATGTGTGACATCGCCCGTTTCTCTTCTGGATTTCTGACGCACATGAGCACGTGACGATCAGATGGCCTTTTTGCATGCAGCAGTGCTGGAAACTGGAAGAGCTGGTCTTCTGTTTTCTTGCATGAGCATGCGCGCTGGCCAGCTGATCGTCATGCATTCATGCGCACCAGAAACTCAGAAAGGTAGCTGGCTGAAACTGGAAGTTCATTTTCGGATGTGTGCATGGGCCCTGGGCAGTTCCTCTTCCGGGTTGCACACTCGGTTTTGAAAAGGTTCATCATCACTGAACTAGACCTTAACCTTTTGTCCTAATGAATCACAGACTTTTTATTGTCCATACAATTTCTAGCGTATGCAACATAATTACCATTTATGAATTCATAGAGCTTGAAGTTTGCCTTTATTTTTCTACAAGTAAACAAACATTTGAAAACAATAGGATTTACCATTATAAGAATGAATCTGTGATCAAACCACCACAATAATGTACCACCATTCTTTCATTTCTATCAGTTTTCTTGTGATCAGAAGGAACAAGATGGGGACAGATCATCCTAAGGTATGCAGTCGCTTACAATGAACACAAATTTGATGGCACATAAACAGGTGGCTGGGATCCAGTAATAACCAATTGTGTAAACCTAACTAGTAAGATACCATATTTTATAAATCAATTTGATTCAATGGAAGCAAAAGAAAATTTATTTATTTATTGGTTCGATTTATATGCCGCCCTTCTCCGGAGACTTAGGGCAGCTTACAATGCGTTAAGCAATAGCCTTCATACTTTTGTATATACCTGCTTAGTAGGGCTTTTGGCCCCCCCAAGTGGTGTTCTTTTTTATACAAAGTCAGCATATTGCCCCCACAATCCGGGTCCTCATTTTACCTACCTCGAAAGGATGGAAGGCTGAGTCAAGCTTGATCTTGGTGAGATTCGAACTTGCAGAAATTGCAGGCAGCTGGCAACTAAGTGCTACCTAACAGCGCTTTAGTCCACTACTCCACCAGGCAGCAGTATTTCATGCTCAGATTGTTGTATAGGTTGGCTTAGCTTAACACTAACTCATGCTTCATCTCAATGTGTGGCCTGAATATGACCAAGTGTCTTATTCAACAAATCATGGTTTAGTGTTTAGGTTGATGGCTGCTAAAATGATATCCTGCTTAAACAGTTTATTCAAAGTTACATTTGCTACATTCATAAAACACCATAAAATATCAAAACATTTATGGATTGGGCAATGGGTGAATCATATTTCATATTCATGAAGGTTTCCTTCCCTACAACATATTAAAGCTATGCAGCACTTTAATTCAAGGGGAAAAGGTATTTCAAACTACACAGGATCTGCCTGCCACACCTCAAACCTAATGTGCCTTTTCCTAGATTTGCATTGCAGCTGCAGAGGACAGGCCCAGGATCTTGGGGAAAGAAGCAGATGACTCAAAGAATGGCAGGCTGATGCTACCTAGTGACAGTGCCCCTACCCACTTCAAAATACTTTTCTCCTTTCAAATCTCTACAAGTTTACAGTACAGGTAGTCCTTGACTTACAACCACAATTGAACTCAAAATTCCTATTGTTAAGTGAATTTTGCCTCACTTTACAAACTTTCTTGCCAGTTATTAAGTGAATCACGTAGCTGTTAAATTAGTAGCACGGTTATTAAGTGAATCTTCCCCATTGTCTTTGCTTGTGAGAAGGTCGCAAAAGGTGATCGCATAACCTTGGGACACAGTAATGGTCATAAATATGACCATTCAGTTGCCAAGCATCTGAATTTTGATCACACAATCATGGGATTACTGCAAAGATCATAACTTTGAAAAAAGTCGGAAATCACATTTTTCTGTGCCATTGCAACTTTGAATGGTCACTAAGCGAACTGTTGTAAATCAAGGACTACCTGTATACTTTTTCTTCATTATCCCTAATCCAAGTTCTCTGATCCACAAATCCTAGGTTCCCTTCTCATCTCTCTTCATATAATAAGCCCCTTTCCTCTATTCAACATTTTCTTACAAATCCCTTTTTCTGCCCTTTGCCTTCCATCCTCTCTTTATTTCCTGCTTCTGTCAAGCTTTATTTATTTCCCCCCTCAATAAACGCCCCCCTGTTCTCCCCCAATCGGCATTCATTCTCCTACCGGTTCAATACATCTCCTTTCTCTTGCTTTCTCCTGCTGCCCTCGGGATGCCTTCGTTTACCTGCTCCACGCCAAGGAAATTTGGCTGCCTGCCTTTTAAAAGCGTCACCCTACCCCAGGCGGCTAATTTTCTCTCGCCTCTCCCTCCGCTAGTCACACCTACGATCTCCTTAGGAGCCAAGTTTTTTCCCCCTCTCTCCCTATCACTGTACTTTGGCCAAGCTCATCTCCACGGTTGAAAGGCGTTTTAAAACCATCACCCTCGCAGCCGCTAAGGATGCGCCAGGACCGCTATGTCCGTTGGAGCGGGGGAAGCTCGAGAGCCGCTGCCTCCTCAGAGAGCGCGCGGGGGAGGGAAGGCGCCGCTGACCGCCTTCAGGACTGGGCCGGCCGCTTTGGCTTCGCGCCCCCGCCCCTTCTCTCTCTCTCTCTCTCTCTCTCTCTCCGGCCTCGCGGCTCCTCAGTCTCGCGGTTCTCCTTCCAGGGAGCTCATCCTCGTCTCCTCCCCCTCCTTCGCAGCGGAAGTGACCTCCGCGTCGCCCGCCTGCTCTGCCAGCAGTGTTGGGCGGCAGCCGCGGGAGACGGCGACAAGGTCGGCGGCGCTGCTTGGTTCGTTCGCTCTGTTGCTTCGTCACCAGGAGCCGCTGTGTGACAGACGCTCGAGGCAGTCGGGTTCGGTAGCCGGGGCTAGCCAACAGCCGGGGCCGATCCGGCGGGCGACGCAAAGAAGCCGCAGCGGCAGCAAGCCGAGTCCTCGGGGCGGCGGGAGACAGGCGGTTATCCAACGGGACAGGAAGGAGGCGGCCATGGCTAAGGCCGGCGTCGGTGCCGAGCCGCCGCCTTCCTTACCGCCACCCCTACCGCCTCCAGCCGTACAGAAGGAACTGGTGTACAATAAGCTGCTACCCTACGGCGACAAGCTAGAAGCCGAGGCCAGCTACCTCCTTGCCCAGATCAAACTGAACCTCAGCCGCGCTGTTCAGCTTCAGGAGCTTTGGCCCGGCGGCCTCTTCTGGACGAGAAAGCTTTCCACGTGAGCTTGGCTGGAGATGGGGTGGAACGGGCTGCGAATTTGGGTAGAGAAAGACGGGTGATCCGTAAAAGGCGAACCCTTCACTTCTCTTTTGATTCAGACTGTGGTATTGTCTCGACTCGTTCTTTTTACTAAGGCTCGGGGCCAATACTCGAATCCAACCCCCCAAAGACCACCCTGGCTAAGAAGCCCACCTTAACCCTCCAACCAGTACTTCCTACTCCTCTGAGTCTGGATGTTTTTGCATCAAACCAGTATTTTCTTTCACCCCCCCCCCCTCCCGTTAGCGGGTCTTCCACTCACAGTGAACAAAAGAGAAGGGGAAACAGGAATTTAGGACCTGTCGTTAAATAATTTAATGCTCCCTCAAAAGTAATAAACTAACAAAAGGTCATGAGCTTGGTTTCTTGAGAACAGTTTGAATTTCTATTGAATTGGATTTAAGACTAAATAGCTGAAGGTACTCCTTATTTTGGTAGGCATGAGCATTTATTCTTAGGAAAAAATTATGTGTGTGTGTGCGCGCGTGTGTGTGTGTGCCTGTATGTATGTGTGTATGTATGTATATGAGAGATAAAGTGCATGGATGTCTTCATTATTACTGTTTCTAAATAAGAGGGCAGTAGAGATTGGTCTGGTACATATGGAAAGATTGTACAACTGAACCATTCCACCTTTGTTGATGTTTTGCCAGATCTATATTTCTATAACCCTAACCCTAACCCTGGAGAGCTTGAGATGTTTTATTTTTTAAAGAATAAGTACTTATAATCCATTCTATAAACAAAAGTTTACTTCACAGACATCTTGGGAAATTGTAGTTAAACACTTATAAAAACAGCTGATCTGAGCAAATGAAAAGTATGAATGGTCATGGCTGGAAACAGTAACTTTCTGTTGAAGATGGCTCAAAGGATGCTTGATCCTGTCTTGCCAGAAGCTCTATTTAGCTTTTGGTTCCTACTGAAAACATTAATGGACTCTGCCAAATTTTGATTATAAAGCTTTATTTCCCTAAACTGACAAAAAATGTAATTTTATTACATTTGGCACCTAAGGCAATGGGCAGTATTTTTTTAATTAGAACAAAATTGTATGACACTGATATTATGGAGCTTGTATTAAGAATTATGTTGTGCTAATGTCTTTAAGTACTGAGCTTACTTCCATGCTTCCTGTCCTTTTGCCTGCATTACTCCAGCATCTTCAGAGCTTTGTTTGGTGGAATTTATGTAAGTGACATGATCAACCAGAGGAGAGGTTATAAGTAATTGTAAGGTTGCAACTTGGCTCTTGCAGTGACCTTCTGACTGCGGCATGTGCTGGAACCTTTTCATGGGAATAAATTGCCCTCACCACAGCATGTGCAACTACCCGTACTTGGGTGGGCTAATGTTTGTTAAGTGTCATCTTTCAATGCTGGTAAACCTCATTTGGACTTCAGAAGAAAACATTTGTTAGCTTACAATATTAAGTAAATTAATAGTTTATTGTACTTTCTAGTACACAGTTCTTCAAACTGTTCTGCATCCTTCCTATTGACAGTAGAAGAGATGAGTTATAGTAGTTACCTGCTACTTGTGAAGAAAATTAGCATTATTCCATTATTTGTTTATTATTCCATGGGTTGTATAGTCTATATAGTATAGTCAAGACTGGCTTATGATGTAACTGATTTTTGTACTAAATTAATAAAATATATTTATTTACAAAAGCTACCATTTAGGAAAAAACAATTAGTTGTCAAGATAACAATGCTTATTATACACTCAAACAACAATATGGAATTACATCCAAAAGTTTACAATCTATTGAAAGTCCCACTATACATTTGGGCATAAATATTAGATAGATTGCATGTAATAGATTGCCACTCTGAATTCTGTTTATTATAGTGTAACAATGATATTTTTCAAGCAACAGAAAATTCAGGTATGGACAAAAGACTGAATTTATCTATGAAACTTACATTGTGCATTCAAAAGTGTAAAACTAATGTCTTTAACTAGACTATTCTTTTTAATCTGTTCAGATGAAAAGATTTTAGCCTTTATATCAAAGGCTTCTGTCCAGGTTTAAGAATAAAGAAAGATGCTTTGAATCTTCCTGCCAAAAGCCTAGAAATATGAAACTTAAATAATGTTATGGAAATCCTAAAACCTAAGGGATCTATATAAGGTAAAGGTTCCCCCGCACATGCATGCTAATCGTTTCTGGCTCTACGGGTGGTGCTCATCTCCTTTCAAAGCCGAAGAGCCAGCGCTGTTGGAAGACATCTCCATGGTCATGTGGCTGGCATGACTAAACGCCAAAGGCGCATGGAGCGCTGTTACCTTCCCGCCAAAGTGGTCCCTATTTTTCTACTTGCAGTTGCTTTCAAACTGCTAGGTTGGCAGAAGCTGGGACAAGTAATGGGAGCTCACTCCATTATGCAGCACTAGGGATTCGAACTGCTGAACTGGCGATCTTCTGATCGACAAGCTCAGCGTCTTAGCCACTGAGCCACCACACCCCTTTAAGGAATCTATATACTGTACTACTAAAAGTCTTGTATCTGTTTGACACTTTGTAATCTTCAATTGGCAAAACACTGCATCATATGGCAAAACTTTGTCAACTAAGCTAGCTTAAATAACGTTGAGACCCATTGACTCCCCATGGAACAAAGTTTGGGAATTTTTTTGCTGCTTTGCTGTTGCTGTTTAGTGATTACTGTTAAATGATCATTTTCAATATTTCTTGACAGTTTCCCATAACTACAGATTCCCTCAAAATATACTTTTGATCCTGTTTCTAAATTATGGCTGCTGCGCACCTCCATGTTATTTGCCTTTACAATTGACCACTGGAAAGTTATAGCATCCCCCGCCTATCTCCCCCCACCATTCTATCCCACTGGGTCCCTGCATACCATGGTCTTTTTTCCACCCAACCCCCCATTGGGTCCCTGCATGGCTCGGTCCTCCTCCCCCTCCCATCATCTATCACTCACTTACCTGTTGAAGATCTCCCGGACCTCATGTTGGGTAAGGAAGAAAGGCCATTCCATTCCTGAGCTACAGAAAAATCCTCAGAACTGCAAATACTGTGTTAAGAAATCAGAACGGATTGCTCTATCCCTGGACTGTGTGGCCCTATTATAAAAGTGGCCGCCATTTGAGTGCAGATTTCATGACATGGCCGCACGGCCCAAGAACATTGAGGGATGGAGTGGTGTGATCTCCTTTCCCAATGTGAGGTCTGGAGCTCTGGAGGTCTTCAAAAGATAAATATGCGATGGGTGACAGGTGATGGTGGTGAGCATTCCCAAGTCCTGTGGTGAGCTGCTGGGAAGAGAAAGAGGACCTCGTATTGGGGGGTGGGTGGGTGGGAAGAGCTGTGGGAACCCCAAGTGGCAAGAAGTGGAGCATGGGATATCTCAGAGTGTGAACTCAACTTAATGACCATATTAGCAGGTGTGGATGTTTTTAAGCAAAGAAATCTCAGTTAACAGCCGTCACAACATGCAACCATAATGGGCAAGCTCATTAGTCACAGGACATCTGTACACTTCATATAGATCAAATAATTGTTTAAAAGCAAGTTATACCATGCCATCGTAATAATGAAGCTGTGTATACAAGAGGGGATTTCTTTGTTGCCTTGGTTAGTTTCTAGTCCACTATGCTCTTAATAATGGTAAAAAAAAAGGTTAGGATATGCTGGAGAAATTAATATTTTGTATAAATCTTAAACGTCATTGTAAGTGACTTTGTTTACAAGAAAGATTCTTAGAGTTACATTGATAAATATAAATTACTCACATGGTTGCCTTACAAAGATGTTTTGAACTTGAGTAGATGTAGCATGACATTACTTCTCCAGTAACCAGGGGGTTCTCCCTGACTGTGTTTACAGCAGAATGTGTTTTCATTCTAATATGAGTTATGGACTAATTCTGTCACAACGTGCTGAAACGGTGCCCAAATATTTGGTTTGGCTTCAGGAAATGTCCTGTGACTATAGAAGATAACCATATTAACACATCCTAGTATGTTGTAATTATATTTTAGTTGTCATTATGTTTATTAAATTTTTATTTATGTTTCTAAGATGGAATTATTGAATTTTCAGTGTTTGAAAAAAATAGATTTACTATGTAAGATTATTCATATCAGTTTCAATTTCCAATGTCTGTTTGTGGTCAAATATTTGAAATCTGAAGCATAATATTCATGAATTTTATGCTGTGATGATAAAAGTCCTGACTGGTACATGGGCAGTAGATAACAGCCTGCGGTCAATAAAGAGTACTTGTTACAGTTAGTTGGGCAATGTGAAGTCGTGATGCATAGCAAGGAGTTGTAAGGTCAATAAAATGGCCTGGTTTGGATATTTGAATGTCAGGGCCTTATATAGGAGCAGATTCATGAGAGTTTATACAAAATCAACTTGAATCTACAACAAGCACATTTCTTAAAACTGAGTCTTACAGGACATACAACTTTTACTTCACATGCTGGCTGCACTGAGAGTAGGAACGATAAGTATAGTCTTATTCTTTGCTTTTGTATAGCATTTGGTGCTATACAGATCTCCCATACAGCATTCCTGACCTGAGGTGTTTTTAATTTCCAATACTGTACTAAAGCATTAGAATCAAAATTGATTATGCTCTTTTATAGTTCTTTAACATCCAGAATGATTTGTACTTGACTTCCTTATTTCAGTTTGGATATTATAAATATTGAAGCTACCTCTTAAGTTTATTTATTGAACTTAATTATATACTTTATATAATTAAATACTTTATAATATGAATGAGGGTAAATGATAGATTTGTGTGTCACTTATGATAAAACTAGTCCTCTTTAATAGTAATGTGTGCACCAAATTACCAAGTTAGCATCAAACTGTATTTTGTTCTTTATCTTCTTTGTGATCAGAGTCAGAGCTCAGTCAGTAGATGTTTTCACAGCTGGTTTATTCATCCAGAGCAGGATTGAGTTCTTGTAGGGCTCAGAGAATGTTACATTAAGTTTTGGGATGCCCTGTCCCCAAGATACAGAACCAATCCTGCATTGCCTGGCTGAGAAGAATGTGTTTAGTGAGGAAACATGGCTGAGTTTGAAGAAAAAGAGAGTGGAGGATGGAATCTGGTGGAATGTAGTTTGGATTCCCAGGAGGGAGGGGGTGCATTCCAGGGGGCCAAGAGGCTGAGGTATTTAGATAGTTTGGTTGGGAGTAAGGGAGGTAAGAAGATTTCTATATAGCAATTGTCAAATATATCTTGAATGCAAATAGCTGCTTTAGTTTGGCAAGATAACGGTCCATAAGTCAGGGACAATAAAGAAAACGGCTCAGAAATTTTGCTCTGTGTGCTTCTTGGTTTTTGGGGCCTGCAAGAATACCAGTTCTGGGTAGGCTATAAGTAAATTGGAGAAATTGATGTGCAAACACTTGACACACAACCCCCCCCCCCCAATTCCTGAAAAATATTCTGACTCTTCCTGACCAAAGTTAGATCACTGTCAACTCAATCCCACTTTGCCTGTTCAAGCCTTCTATGAGATCCTCTGTACTGCTTCAGTTAACCTTTAATCCTGATCCCAAGCCTTGCTGCTATAATAGTATGTGAGAATGATCTTGAGGGAGGAAGGGAAGAGAAGCTGCCTAGGGAAGAGAGGGGGAGGAGCCCACAATTCCTTAATGGTCAGAAAAGAATCTTTGGTAGAACCCTGCCCTAAGTTGATCAGGCTATAAAAAGAGGGGGTGAGGGGCATCTGTATTTTCAGATTTGTAAGATTTTGTTAATATAACTTTACAATAAAGTAGAATTAGCTTATCTAGTCATGTTTCCTATCTGACTTACCAGGGAGGGTTGACAACTGCTGACATTGAATCTGGCTTTATAATGGCCTTATTAGTTTGCTTCCAGCTCTGCAACCTGCACAGCCCCCTTCTCACTTTGTGGGCCAGTGATCTGGCTTTGTGATCCTAATTTGCTCATGAGTTTCTAGAGGTACTTAAGTCATAATTAGAAACCTCTTGCCGTGGTATATATCGGAGGTGAAGATTCCCTTGGGAAGCGAGATAAAAATCCAACTTCGTGCTTCATGGATATATCCATGTAGTTCTCTTGGCAGCATATGGAAATAATTTACTGCTGTGTTGTCCAAGCCTGTTTCTTACAAATCTCTATCTACATATCTGCCCACTTACCTACTATGTAAATCATCCAGTCTATCCATCCATCCATCCATCCATTTACTATACCACTTATCTCACCTGAGTGACTGGTTGGTTAGAAATAGCAGTTTAGGTATATCTTGATCATTAATTCTCATGTACATAGATTGAATTGGCAGTACAGTACTTCAGAGAAGAGAATGTACCTAAAATTAAAAAAAATTACACTTAAGGTATCTTTATTTTTAATTATTATTTTTTTTAAATGCCATGTATTGACCTTGGTGGCTAACAATTCTTGTTAGAATAAAAAAGTCCTTATTAATTAAAAACATAGCTAGGAATGCAAACTGAAATAGTTTCAGTTTAATTAATGTTGAAATTGTATTTAGAAACTACTCTGTCTTGCTCTTCCCATTCACTTTTTGATGTGACAGAATAAAGAACAAAAAAAAAACCTGCCTACAAGGAAAAGCAATTTGATACCACATTTGAATGCTGACATTCCTAGACAACACCTTTGTATAAGGGTTGTTCTATCCATTATCAGTTTTTGAATTAACACTTCTAATCACTCTGTATTTTGCTGGAGTTCATAACTGTCTCCAAAGACTTACAGAAATGAATACATTAAGCAAGTTTGCTAATTCAAATAGCATGTACTTTCTTATAATGAAAAGGCCATCTTATTTTTTTTTTTCCGTTTTATGTTTAATTCCAGTTATGGTTCGGTGAATAAAATATATAAATGTTGGCAAAGATATTTTACTGACTAGAAACACCGATAATATGATATTAGAAAATATTGCAGATGAATGCAGAGTGAGCTTTTGTTGTCTCAGGGATTACAGTTGTCGCAGGGATTACAGCAAACCTAAGAGGTTCAGAATATTTACTTCTTCACAAACTTGCTGAGACAATAAAAAGTTGGTTTTCAATTTTTTGACTTACAAACAAAAATGTTCTGCAAAATGTCTTGCCTTCGATAAGTGACTGGGGAAAACCCCCTCCACCTTTTCTGTGGTGGCACACTCATTTTATTTGGTGTGTCATCTTTCTGTCACTTAATAAAGATATTTTTGTTTGGTCTTATTGCTGGAGCATTTTGAATGTTTCTCAGTACATTACCTATACCTCCCAATTGATAGGCTGTGGATAACAGTATTTTGCTTTCAAGGTAGATTCTAGATTAGGGATTCTAGGTTGCATAGAATAGAGTGAACTTGGAATTCTTGGAGCAAATGTGGACTTCTGTTTGTGCTAAAACTGATCAGCACCATTAGTAAAGGAAATCTGCCTGTAGATGGGTGTTCCTAAAAGCTGGTAACTAGGCCACACCTTTTTATTTTACTAAGAAGTGGTACATAAAAAACTTCATTGACATAGCCTATATGGATGGCGGAGTTTAATAACTATGAGTCCATCTGATGATGACCAAGACATATGAAATAATGCCATTCGCAATGTAAGAGAGTATATAATAATGTTATTGAACAAATTAATAAAATTAAAAAATATTGTGTAACCATGAAACCTAAACTGAAACGCAATATGTACTAGATCTGGATGAAGATAATCAATCTCTTGAGAAATTAAATTGATTAATACATACAGGGAAGTTAAATACTCTCTGGAATGTATATGATGTACTAGACCTGGATTAAGGTAATCAATCTCTTGAGAAATGAGATTGATTAATACATCCAGGAAAGTTAAATACACTCTGGAATGTGTGTATGGTGGCATCAGAATTACTGAGATTGTGTATGGAAGCAGGAGTTCATAGGTTAGTGATAATTGACTGTTACACTATTTTGAATGATGATACTAGAAGAACCAGGTATGAACAGTTGGAAATAGTATTCAGTATTCCGAATTAATGCAATGCAGGGTATGGTTTTGGTTTTGATTATAGATTTGATTTGACTGTGATATGCAGTACAGAAAATATATTGAAGAATTCAGAAACTCAAAGATGAATGAGAATGGTGATTATTTACTTAGAAAAAAAAGTTCATTTCAAGTATATAGTTTGTGTGTGTGTATATATCCATGAGTACAAAAGGAATGAATCAAAAAGCATGATTAAATGATTATGTGCAATAAAAGAGAATGAATGAGAATGTGTGTAAGAGGTTCTGGTTGTTATTTATTTTTTTAAGGGGGAACCATTCATTGGTAGTATCAGGAATCGATTTGGGGAAGAAATGGAAACAATCGAAAGAAAACAGTATGAAAAACTACAGGTAGTCCTTGATTTATGAGTATGACTGGAATGGGAATTTCAGTCATTGAACAAAGCAGCTATTAAGCAAAACATTATGTGACTGCTTCTCTCAACGATGAGAATCCTGGTACTCCCATTTGCAGTAAAGGGGTTTTCTAGTTTATTAAGCGGACAGAGTTGTAGGTAAGGAGTGTGGGGTATCTCAGGCGGATGGGGAAAACTCTGGAAGGCCACACATGTGTTTCTCCTCTCTGGTGGCTGAAAATCCTCCCTGCCGAAATCCAAGCAGGATTTTCAGCTGAGTGGAGAGCAGATTCTCTCTGAACAGAGAGACACTTGTGCATGGTCTACGCCAAGCCTCCCAGGGCCTCCTGCATCTCCTTGATCCACTTCACACTTCTTACTATACCACATTGCCTCTTTGCTCAGGGGCCTGGCAAATTTGCCACCTCCTTTCAGTTACCTTTGCATTCCTTTTCACTCCCTTTCCTGCTCCTTTTTGCTGCCTTTGTGCTCCTTTTGCCAGCTCCTTTTTGCTGCTTTTGCATCCATCTCTTTCCGTCTCCTTTTTGCTCCCTGTTTTCCACTGAATTTGCTCTCCTTTTCACTCTTTTTGCTGCCTCCTTTCCTCTGCTTTTGTACTTTTTTGACCACTTTGCCACCTTCTTTTTAGACCCAGCTTTTCCAGTTACAATTTTCTATACACATGGCTAAAGAGATTGCTTATATGTATAGGAAATATTCACTGGAGAAGCCACAAAAGGAGTGAAAAGGAGCAAAGGCATCAGAAAGAGGAAAGCAAAAGGAGCAAAAAGGAGGACATTCTGTTTGCGCTAGTGCTGTTCCTGCTGCCAGTGCTCTTTCGGTTTCAGGAGCATTGGCGATGTGAAAGGGCATGTAAGATAAGTAGGTATGCAATGGGGAGGGAAGAGAAAAGGGGTGGGGAGAGAAGAGAAAGAGTATAAAAAGAGGGATACAGGGAGGCAAATCAGCATGATAGCTACCTAGGCAAGTGTTGTGACCTAGGCTTACTGAGTCATTACAAGACACAATTCGTCCCAAATAAACCTACTTTATTGTAACAGTTGAGAAAGGCCCAAGTGTCTTTGTTTCTCTTTTAAGCCTTATAAGAGGCCATCTCCTGGCCTTACTCCCAAGTTGTCCCTTTTGCTTTAGTTGCTCTTGCCTTCTGGCAGCTCTGCGCATGTGTGCACTAGGAACAGGCTCCTCCTGTTCCTCTGCCTCTCTGCTGTCTGGCTCTGGGGGCTCCAGAGTCTGCACATCACTCCCAGATGGCCCTGGCCCCATCTCTGCCTCTGACGCAGAGTCCTTGACCGGACCTTCCCCGAATATCAAACCCCCCAACAAGTAGATGACCTCACCCAGCAGTTTCATGTAGGTGTGAAAAGGAGGAGAGAGAATAGAACCCTGCAATATACCCCACAAAGGGCAGCGATGGGACTATCTCTTCCTTTCAACTAACACTAACTGGAATCAAAGGAAGAGAATCACCATGAAATAGTGTCCCCAATTCCCAACACATGGAGCTATCATTGGTATTGAAATCAAAGACCACAGGAATGAATGTACTACTTCCATTCTGATTCTGCCACAAGTCATCTATAAGCATGACCAAAGCTATCTCATTATTAAATCCTAGTCTGAAAACTGAGTAAAGCAAGTCTAGATAATCTGTTTCACAATAGTTCTCATCAGCTGCAGACCAACCATCTTCTCAACAAACTTCCCTCAAAAAGGAAGGTGGGAAATAGTTAATAGTTATCAAAAACTGCAATGGGCTGCGAGAATCACCTTGAGAGATGGGAGGAAGAGATGCAACCTAAATAACTTTCCTAGAAGAGAAATCTAAATCCAGAGCAGGAATCGGGATGGAGAACATGTTTCAGAATTGACTCTCACTAGTTATCTGGGACATAAAGATGGTGGTGGTGGGGAATGCTTTCAGATCTGTAAGATTCTGTTATTGTCCCCTTACAATAAAAGTAATTTTAGTATTCTTGGTTTTGGTTTCCTGACCTGGACTACTTAGAAGAGCTAACAAAAATCATTGCCTTCAAGGAGGGGCTACACCTTGTCTCTTTGAAGGCAGGAAGAAGACTGACACCACACCACGGGTTCAACTGTAGGCTTAACCTTAGCCATTTTTGTCGCCCAGGAGTGGCTCAGATCCAGAAACACATGACCAAATTAACAGCACAGAGAACCCTCTCTACTTCCTCAGGAGTCACTAGCTCAGATTCATCCCAGATAATACCTATAGACCAGTGGTGGGTTGCGAGAGGTGGCGGTGGCGGGAAGTTCTGCCCATCCACCTGGACACTTCTGCACATGCGCAGAAGCAATGTGCACGTGTGCACGCACACCCATGAGCGAACCGGTAGCGATGGGTTTTGAAACCCGCCCCTGCAATAGACCATGCCCCAGCTACTGTACCTTGACTCATCCTGCTCAGTAAGAGACTGAGTTGAAGCAAACTTGAACAGTTTTATCCAACAGATAGCCTGAATAGTCCTCTTGGCTCATCAGTAATTTGAACTCTTCCCAACCCAATAAGGAACAGTAAACAGAACCACTGGACAGCTATCAATGGATAAAATATGGGCAAAGAAGTATTGATTTTTTTTGTGCTTATTCCTATAAAGTAATCCCTAATACAGGCTCATAACCATACTAGAGTCAGAGTCATGTGAGTCTTTCTCCCACAGCACTCTAGACAACACTTGTGGCACTTCATCTAGAATGATTGAATTTCTTCCTGCAGAAAGAAGTAACACCAGTGAGTTGAAAGGCAACCAGAGATAGATCTATCCATAGTATTAGAATGATGTTAATGACTTCCATCATTTTCCACCAAGGAAGTGATCCACAGCCCTCCTTGCTGCATCCTTTGCAGATGCCAGACCTTACTCTAGTAGAGTGTCTCCCTCCCTCCCTCCATGAACTGTAGCAAACATCAAGACTTTGGCTGTACTTAGGGCTTTGCTGTACATCAGGGAGCTGGTAGGTACCATGCTGTCCCCCACCCCAAAGTTCCCCAAAGTTCTTCAATGGAGGATTCCCACAACACTGTGGTGGATGAAGGGGGATAAAAAAAAAATCAACAACAAAACTCAAAGTGTCCATACAGCTCACTCAACACACTGCCCATCTGGTCACTATCGTGACATCTACAAAATCCAAGGCAGGGGTATATAGTTTGAATAGTTTCTACAGACCTTTGATATGTGTATGAATGTGAGAAAGTTTTTTTATTATGTTTGTTGACTTAAAGAGCCAATGATAAAATAGAAAATGAATTGTGGAATCTTTTGCTTGAATATCAGTAGCTGGAAGCTGAACATGATAGAAACAGTGCACAGTAGAAATAGTTATAGTTATAGTTTATTGTATTTATATACTGCCCTTCTCCCAAAGGACTTGGGGCGGTGAACAGCCAGCAAATAAAATACAAAAAGTACAAAATTTAAAACAGTATTAAAATCCAATTAAATTAATTTGGCCCACAGTTAAAACCCCTATATTAAAACCCATAATTTAACAATTTAAGTTAAAACAATTTAAAAGAGTAGGTCAGGTCAGCCCGGCTTGATGAAACAAAAATGTCTTTAGGGCAGTTCGGAAAGCACGTAGATCTGGGATCCGCCATATCTCCTGGGGCAACTTGTTCCAGAGGTTAGGTGCCCCCACAGAGAAAGCTCTCCCCCTGGGGGCCGCCAGCCGGCATTTTTTGGCCAACGGCACCCTGAGGAGGCCCTCTCTGTGGGAGCGTACTGATCGGTGGGAGGCTACTGGTGGCAGAAGGCGGTCTCGTAAATACCCGGGTCCTAAGCCATGGAGCACTCTAAAGATGGTAACCAATACCTTGAAGCGCACCCGGAAGACTACTGGAAGTCAGTCCAGCTCGCGCAGGAGAGGTGTTACATGGGAGCACCCCCATAACCGTCTGTGTGGCCGCATTCTGGACCAGTTGGAGCCTCCGGGTGCTCCTCAAGGGGAGCCCCATGTAGAGAGCATTGCAGTAGTTCAGGCAGACGTGATGAGGGCATGAGTGACCATGAGAAAGGCATCCCGATCCAGAAAGGGATACAACTGGTGGATCAGGCGAACCTGATAAAAAGCCCCCCTGGCCACGGCCGTCATATGCTCTTCCAAAGACAGCCGTGTATCCAGGAGGACGCCCAAGTTGCGAGCCCTCTCTGTGGGGGCCAATGACTCACCCCCAAAAGTCAGCGACGGTACCAACTGACTATATCGGGATGCCGGAAGCCACAGCCACTCGGTCTTGGACGGGTTGAGCCTGAGCCTGTTTCTCTCTATCCAGATCCGCACGGCTTCCAGGCACCGGGACATCACATCAATGCAAATGTAAGAAGTCATGGTAGATGAAATTGATGAAATCCTGAAAAGAGTTTAAATAAAAGGCAATGTATGAGGTGGTGTATGAGTATGGAGAAGTAAGGATGGTTTGTATGAATAGTATATCAATAACATAATGAATATAATGAATAACAATATAAATTAGATATAGGTATACTTTCTTCTTTCCTCCTTTTTAATTCTTTTGGCTTGCTATTATTCTTTTTCTGTAATGTTTGTTTACTTTTTTTGCATTGAATACACTGACATGAGGATGTTGATAAAATGAAATACCTTATCTTACCTACAGTATTTTAAATTTTCTTTTTTACAGGTATCTCCGGCTGTATGGAAGAAATTTTAGTAAAGAAGATCATGTTCTTTTCATTAAACTGTTGTATGAACTAGTAACTATTCCAAAATTGGAGATCAGCATGATGCAAGGTTTTGCTCGACTTTTAATAAATTTGCTGAAGTAAGTTTTGCTTTACCTCATTTTTCTATCTGTATCAGGGGTGTCAGACTGGCAGCCCATGGGCCGGATGTTTCATGTGCAGGCCACATCCAGCTCTGTGAAGGGAAAAACGTTGTGAAACATCACGTGACGGCAACGTGATGCTGCAAGTTTGACACCCATAATCTATATCAATTATGATCCATAGCTGGAGATATGGATAATTGTTAAAACTAGGAGGTTCAACTGATTTTGTCAGATTTGATTGGTGTTTGTTAAGGCCAGCATGAAGTAGCAAAACCTAGCCAGACTAAAGCAGCAAGTGCCCTTACTTTTTTCTTAAATTTGGGGAAAGATTAGAGACTTGGTCATATAGCGGTTCAGCCTTCCATTTTCAAAATGCATTAAAAACCAACCACTATATATCTCTAATTTTTGCATTTATCATGCTTAGATGTATATGTTCCACATTGTAATTTCTGTTGTCCCAAATTACACTGGTTTATGCTAGTTTTAAGGATAGAAAAGGGTTTTGCTAGGCAAGGATCTGTATCATTGAAAATGTTGAGTACCAGTTTTGATGTAATATTGATATCTCAATGAGAAATTCTGTAAATGAATAGTTGGATAATGTTGTAGTTTTCTAGCATTATGTTTCTCCTTTCTCTTTCCCCCCCCCCCCAATTCCTCCCATACATAAATCTAGATGTAATTAATTTATTTAAAACTTTAATCCTGATTAAAATAATCATTTTATACCATTGTAAGAATTAGATCTAGATCTACAATTTTATGCAGTTACTCAAAGAGATTTTCTTAGATTATTTTAGGTTGTCATCTTAATTGTCAGTGAGTAATGATTCAGATTCAATTCCTGTCTGTATGTGTGTTTTTTAACTTAGAAAAAAAGAACTTTTGTCAAGAGATGATTTAGAATTGCCCTGGAGACCACTTTATGAAATGCTGGAACGTATATTGTATTCTAAGACAGAACATCTTGGATTAAACTGGTTTCCAAAGTAAGTTTTTAAAGGTTTTGTTTTATTTTCACAATATCCTCACATTGTTCTTAGGTTGAATTTTGTTGCTTGTGATTTATATGTTTTCTTTCACTGATCTGAATCTAAAATAAATTTTAAACAGTTTCATTTTTCTTTTACAGCAGATGTTCATTTTTCTTCTGGTGTTTTTTTTCCCCATTTATAATTTGTGGTTCACAAATAAGCAACATGGTCATATTTTATTAAAGGAGTACTTTAGCTATTAAAAAAAAATGTTTAGTCCTCCCGGATCTGAGTTCCAAAAATCCAAGGAGTCATTAAGGGCAGCAAAAACTTAAAGTTCTTTATGGATTTTTATAGTCCAGGTATGATAATAAATAAATAAATAAAATAAATAAATAAGGTATGATAGTCCTATTTTGGAGAAAAATATTTTTCAGATTTATAAGATATGAAATGAAAACTGACCATTCACATTCCCAAATAGAAAAGTACATAAGCCTTATGTCAACACTTCGTAGGTTTAGTGGAGAGTTTAATGTACTAGGAAATATAAGCATGTAAATATTATCCCAGTAAATAAAAACTTGCTTTGTGCTTTGTATTCAATGTAGACAGGTCGTAGATTTGAGGAATGAGAACTTTGAGAGTTGGGAATGCATTTGGCTATATTCCTTCCTGGCTTTTAGCCCTTGTATGAGTAGACCAAATTCCTGCACAAAACTATAGTCTATCCATTTTTGGAAACTAATGCTTTAGTAGAAACAAGGCATATCTTAGATGGTCTATGCATGTGTGATCAGGTTTTAATCTATTGAATTTTTAGGTAACAGCATTATGGATTATAAATCTTTTACTTTAAACCATCAAAACAGATGTTACTGGTTTTATTTGATTTAACATGTAACATTGCTTCTATTTACCTCCATGAGGAAAATTCCTTTCTCAACTTCGAATTTATCCTATATAGCATAGTAATTTTATTCTTAGAATATTTAGCTATTTAATGCTAAGGGGCAGTGTTTGAAACAAATACATTTCTAGCCTTGCTGCTGCTTGAATTTTTAACTTATTTGATAAGACATGTACTTACTTCCAAGTTATTTCTAGGTTAATAATTTTGCCCTCAAATCAGGCAAACTTAATTAAGAAATATTTAATAATATTTTTGATGCTTAGTCTGTTTTTGAACAACAGATTCCCAGATAAAAATAGAAAAGGAACTAAGGGGAAAGTAATAAATGCCAAAGCAACCTTTCCTTTTTTCAGGCAGTTTTGAAATTAAATGGTGCAGTGCGACTTTTTCTTTCAATGGTGTTCTGACAACATTGCTTACAATTTATATTTCACTTTGGATGAATTTGGAAGAATGAATTAAAAATAAAAGGAATATGAATAATGATTTTTGTGGCGTTAACATTACTTGGTTTAAATGCTGCAATTGCTTTTTTCATTATTTTGTTTTAAAATCTTTTTTTCTTTATGTTCAGTTCATGTCGACCAGGCTTGTCTTCACCTAAAACATTTGTGCTTAATGTTTTACATAGGTGGTAAGGACAATTATTTTGCTTTTATGTAGCTCTGGCCTATGTGTTTTCTTTGTGCATGGCCTGTTCAGTTGTAACATTTGTCATGTATCTGTAACTTCCTGCATATAAAACTGAAAAATCCAATGTTAACATGACACCACAATTTATGGGAATGTCGCACTGTATTTAAATTAAATTACAATAAAAGATATGTGTGTGAAGTGGCTGAAAATTATAGCTACTTGCTAATTGCCTGTTAACAAATAAGGTGCCTAACATACTTGATTTTAGGCATAATTTGTAGAATATTCTAGAAATGCATGAATTTAATTTAACTACATAGGTTGATAGAATGACTAAAAATGTAGAATAAGTGTTATTTGAATTTAAAATAATGTTAGCCTATACCTGCAGTTCAGTTTGTGATAACAATACAGACTAATTTAAGTATTTTTAGGATTCCAGTTTTAAAATGTAATTAATTGCCATTATACAGTATAACAAATTATTTGCTGTAAAAAAAATTAACAACGAACAGTTTAGATAAATACTCACTCACTGCATTCACTCAGCTTGCTTAACCTTGTCAGCCACTAACTAACCCAGTCATACTTTCTTACTACTGAAATTTGTATGGCACAATGACATCATCTGAGTCTAGGATTTGTGAATTCAGTGACCATTGCCAGGTATCCAGGAGAATATTGGCGAGGCTTTACTATATCAGTGGCTTCTTCAATTCAGCAGGCAATATTGGGCATGGCTTGGATGCTTCAACCAATCATTTTTGGAAGCTTGGCAGCAGGTTATATAATGGAGTGCCTTGCATTTTCAGCCACTCACACTCCCTTCCCTTCTGCTCTTTCCTTGGAAGATTAAGTAGATGCATCTTGAACACAGCCCCTTGATGGACTAGGTTTTTGGAGCTGTACAATGATGAACTTGGGAAAAAATAGTTTAACAATTCCCGTAGGAAAGCAACATGGCTTATTTATCATATACAGGTTTTTCTTGCTTAACATCTGCCCTGTTTAGCAACCATTCAAAATTACACTGGGTTGAAAAATAATTTTATGACCAGTTATCACACTTAAAACAGTTATAGCATCTCCACAGTGACGTGATCAAAATTTGGATCTTTTGCAACCGGTGAGCATTTATGACTCTCTCCAGAGTCTGCAGTCATACTTTGTTTTAGCAATGTTCTGTGACTCCAGAGACAAAACTGCCTTCTGATTTATCAGGTATTTATGATTTTTTTTAAAAAAAGAAGTGGGATAGCAAGGGCTTTACAGTTAGCTTTTGTTTAACTTCTTGCTTCTACATTTTTGCCTCTTAGGTGATTTAACTCCTAGAATCCTTCTAGCTATAGGATATTATTTTGTAGGTAGAAAACTGTTACTATTTTAGTCAAAACTGTTTCTTTTTCAGATCAGCTAGTCTGAATGAAAATGGCTTTTATACCAGACAGAATTTAATACTACTAGAAGTTTCACTCTTCTGAGTGCAGTGCAGTATAGATTTGAATATTAATCTTATTATTATTGTGCCAAGAGAATGTTGCTTATTTTTGTACTGTTACTTAACTTTAGTAAGTCATAGGTATCACTCAGGACCAAGATTGTTAAAATAAAAAAAGAAATGGCACGTATATGATTTTTAAAAATAAAATAAATCTTCTAAAATATACCACTGTTCCTGCTTAAAAACCTTAAAGAAATGAGTGCATAAAAATCAGTAAAGAATGTTTTTATCTATTTTTTTCTTATTTTTAAATGTTCCTACCGATCCTTTCTAGTTGGAGAACTTTTTAAATAATTCAATATTAGAAGCTCCCAAATAACTGTGAAATGTAGTAAGAAAGCAGTAGCAACTATATATTTTTCTAAGGAAAAATATTTTTAAATTACAGTTATTGTAATACAGTCTGCATTTCTGGGAGGGCACTTCAGAGATATGACACTATGGTAATGAAGTTTCCATCAACATAGCTAACTGTATTTATGAAGATAGGAACCTTAGTTACTCTCTGAGATAGGCAGTTTAATGAAGGAAAAGTGAGTTGTTAAAATGCTTTGATCCTTAACTATTTAGATCTTCAAATGTCCGATTGCAGAGATATTTTTAGTTAACAGCATGTTTTTGTTTAAACTCGCTAATGTAATGAGATCTAGGAAATGTGTATTGTGAATGATATCGCTTTATTTGAAGATTACAAGTAGATGAAGATTTCATTTTTGCAGATGTAGACTTATGGTTTACAATAGAACCATTATTTTCCAGAAGCTTGAATTCCTATGGTAGAGTCATTTTTATCTTAGGATATATGCTGCTGATACCTCAAAAGAACTTATAGGAGACACTCTGAAATGCATATGCCATTTTAATTCTTGACAAAGACATACTCTATTTAAATGTATTCCTTTTATGTGAATTGCAACAATATACTGTATAACTGAGCTGTCATGTCTGAACTAGATTGGACGAAAAATGTGATTGCTACAAGAATATTGATAATCCTATACTCCAAATTTCTAGACTTATTTTTCTAATTGTAGGGTGTTAGAATTCATGGAAAACAAATAGAGCAGTGTGGAAATCTGTAGCAAAATTATTTTGTGAAAAAAATCAGATTAGTTCCCCAATACTTTTTAAAACATATGCATCAGATGAGATCAGATTCATGTAAAACATTTATCTCGGTGTAGGTAACCAGTCCAGAAGACAATCTGACAAACTGTTAAAGAGGTTTTAGTGCCAAAAGTGCATCAGAAAACAGCTTGAAATAAGACTAGATAATCCGTATTATAGAGCATTTTGAAATAAGCATTGCTTGAGCGCCCTTGAATGCTCTTATCAATAGACACAACAATTGTCCAGGGATACTTCCCTTGGAAATAATAAGATAAGGCTTTTAAAAACTATGTAGCATCTCAAAATATGTTAACAGTGAAAATAACTGGCAAGTTTGTGTGTGTGATGCAGTTCACTCAATTATATTTTTAAATCTGATTTACTGTTATGTGACTTTTTGTTTTTAAAAACTGAAACACACTCAATATAGTATTTGGGATACAAGTAAAAATATGATTCCATATGTGGCCCAAGTACTCTAAGGGGAAATAGAAACAAAGTCAACAATCAAGTGTAATACTTGTAACTAAGTATGTTATCTTTAAGTAAAATTAACTGCTACATGTACATAGATAATGGGAAATTGCATCAATACCATCTTAGGCTTTCAATAATTATATAACTATATTTTTCTTATAAAGTAGCATACTGTAATTTATTTACCTTTTTTCTCTTTTTTGCTCTTCTTTTAGCTCAGTAGAAAGTGTTTTGAAGACTCTTGTGAAAAATTGTCGACTGTAAGTACTTTAACCATTTTCAATTTTTATGTACTTTTTAAACTCTTTTGCTAATGATACTACCTTGCATACTATATATGTAGTGTCTTCTTTATGAAATTGAAAAAACTATGTGTTCATAGGGCCTTGTTGCCAGTAACAGGAATCCTCTGGTTAAGTTGTACCTTTAACGGTGGAGTAGAAAATTGTGTCAAATAAATACGCTAACAAGATTTAGCTAAAAAAAAGTTTGGAAATCTCCCATTACTGAAAATTATCCCTACTTTATATATGAGGGACAACAAGGAGCCGGATAAAGTGACTATTTGACCTTTACATTTCCATGATTAAATTTCAAGATATCTCTTGCATTATTTTAAAGTGTTTTAAAATTTGCAGAATTGCAGAAATTACAATGCATGTATCTTAAATAATTATCATGCCTGCATTAGATCATCTTATAGAACCGTGATGGCGAACCTATGGCACGCATGCCAGAGGTGGCACGCAGAGACCTCTCTGTGGGCATGCATGCTGTCGCCAGCTGGTCTTCTGGTTTCCATCACACACATATGCACTGGCCAGCTGGTCTTTGCACGCGCTGGAGCACCGGCCAGCTGGTCTTTGGGTTTCCGACGCTCCTTTGCACACATTCCTATTTGGGCATTTGGTGCCAAAAAGGTTCACCATCACTGTTATAGAAGATAGCACTTCAGTGATTTCAGTGTGTTTATTTGAACTGGAGAAATTCTGATTCCTAGCAGTTGCCCTGAAATACCATAGATCCGTGATGGTGAGCCTATGGCATGAGTACCACAGGTGGCACACAGAGCCCTCTCTGTGGACATGTGAACTGTCATCCCAGCTCACGTCTACTGTGTGCACATCTCCTGCCAGCCAGCTGATTTTTGGGTCTCTGCTGTGCATGTGCAGGGCGCATGTGAGAGATGCATGTGCATGCGTGGGGGGTTATGCGTGCACATACGGGGGTGCAGGGAGAAGGGGGGTGCAGCATCCCCCCCACGGCCCATTTTTTGTTCCAGGAGGCTGCAGGGAGGCCTGCTAGATCCAAAACAGGGTGAGGGGGATGTGTGTGGGGGTGAGGGAGTGCAGGGGGAGCGTGCGCATGCACAGGGGGGGCAAGGGGAGTGAAGGGGAGTCACATATACATTGCATTATGGGTGCTGGCACATGCACGCACATGCATGTATACAAATCTAATTAATAAATAAATAATAAATAAATGCTGTCGCTCGTGCACGCACTTTCGGCACGCGATGACAAAAAGGTTAGCCATCAATACCATAGATGGCTCACAAAGTTATTTGAAAGGATTATGCAAAATACAATGAGAATGTTTCTATTAAGAAATTAGAGTTCTGAGCTATACAATGCTTTAGATTTTATTTCAGAAAACTGCTCAGAGAACAAGGAGCATGAACATAGGACATATTTTTGACTCATTTAAATGTAACAGACCTATAAAAGAGAATATTTGTAGCTCAGAATTGAAATATGGGGCCTTGGTTCTCTCTGAGCTTAGTTGTTTTCTTGCAGACATTTCATAACCCAAACTACGGTAGATAACATTATCAGTGAAATGTCTCCCAAGAAAACAACCAGACTCAGAGAGCACCAAGGACCTCTCATTTAAACTGTGAGCTTCAAATATTCTCCTTTATTGGGAGTGGATTCTCTTCGATATAGAAGTCTAATTATGAAATGCCCTACTATATGAGACAAACCTGGCAAATGCAGTGATTTTATTTCCATGCTGTGAATATCTAGCTAGTATATCTTTATCTCAGAAACATGTTTAACTTATACTTTTTATTGTTATATCGTATCTCAGATTTATTGATAGGGATTACTTATAAGTAAGTAATACATGTTGATACAAAAATCCTTCTTCTTGTTAGTTATTTCCCAGAAAGTGCCACAGCAGAGATGTTAGACGAATGGCGGCCATTAATGTGCCCTTTTGATGTTACCATGCAAAAAGCTATCACTTACTTTGAACTGTTTCTACCTACCACTCTTCCTCCAGAGTGCCATCACAAAGGTTTTAAGTAAGTTGCTTTGCAGCATTTTATATAATGTTCTATTTCATTTAAAGCTGATGTTTGTGAACGTTATGTTTATTTGCTTTACTATCACATGTAATAATTACTATTGTACTGTCTTGATACTTTTTGTTTTGAATGCTAAATTTTGAGGGACACGATTTTACCAATTCACCTAAAAATTGCTTCTCTAGAAACAGTAGTCTAGTGGGGTTTTTTTTTCAGTTAAAATTATTTATTCAGTGAATCAGTATCATTCTATCAATATTGTTGCTTAATTCAGTTCTTGATAAAATTCTGGTGCTAGAAATTCTGAAAGTTTATTAATTTGTTGTACCAACTATAATAAAAACTCTGAAGCAAAATTATATTGAAATTCTGAGCCTTAACAAGCCAGTCCTGTTAATGTCCTGCTTTTGGTTCAAGTTCCAGGGCCTGTGTCCAGATGTCTTTAGGTTGCTCAATTGTCAGAACCTCAAGAAGAGAAAAAAACATATTGTACTAATAATGCCTTGCATTTTACATTTATACAAATACAAATAGCCTTCAAATATCTTCTAAGCTTAAGCGGCCTTTTGGAATGCTTTGCCATGTGCAGAAATCTGACTAAGTTCCTGTTACTGATGTGGTTGAATAAATTTGGCATCTTTGGCACACTTAGTGTAATGTGTGACTTGTTAATAATGAAATATTAAATTTCAAAGTTTAAAAAATAATACAGTGAATTCAAGTTTTTTAATCTCCTTGTGACAGCTCGGATTCAGTCAAGGCTTCTTACTAACACTTCACATATCCATGAAGAAACCCCAACAGACAGTTTGTTCTAGCAAGCAAATAAACTGAAGTGATAGTTTGGTTTTCTATAAGAAAATGTTGTAGGAGAAGGAACTGTTGAGCTAGATTTCCTTTTCCACAAAGGAAAGGAAGAACTAGGAGAACTTTGATGTAGAAGGTGTAAAGATTGGCTTCTAATATGGATATAGGCAGCAATGGCTTTGAAAGTTTGTTATTTTAATGAAAAGTAATATGGGCTGGTTTTTCTAACGTAAAAAGGATAGTATATCATATTGGATGACAAAGCCTTGTTAGCTTCAGGGGACGTCCAGAGGAGATTGCTAAAGAAAGTAAATTGAGTGAGAGTCACAAGAAGACTCACTGAAGACTTGAAAAGGCAGCTGTGCTATGGATCTGCTACTCAACTTCCAACTTCCAAGGATTATAGATAAATTAAAGAGGCCATGTACTGCCAGTCAGAGTCAAGAGAGGTAGCTGTGCCAGAAACAATGCCAACAATATCCTTAAAGTAGAATATAGGGCAGGTGTTAGAAGTAGCCATGTAGATGTACTGGTTAGGTTAACATAACTTGAAAACGCAGTAGGAGGAAATTGAGGCTGCAATTTTGAATACAGAAAAAATATGTTGCAATGCCCTTTTAATCTCAAATTGCAAGTATCTTGAGAAAGACAGTCTTGAGAAAGAGTTGGAACAGAAGTTGTTGTGTCTTGTTTACTAGTAAATAATCTTAGCTAAACAATATAGTGAAATCAACAGGAGCTTGCTTACTTGGATGTGTTTCCTAAATAAATGGAAAAAAGTTCCAATGTTATAGCATTATGTTCTTCATTAAATACTGAGAATTTCCAAAAGTCCCAGTGATATTATTTTTGTTAGTAAAGTATGCTTACAGAGACTGGACAGGTCTGTATGACAAGTGCCCAAGAAAACTAGGCTGATGAGGCAAGGCACATTTTTCTCTGTTCTGTGGATTGTTAGTTTAGTTTATTAAATTTTTATACCGCCCTTCTCCTGAGGGACTCAGGGCAGTGTACAGCCATGATAAAACAACGTATCCATAAAACTTTAAAAACAATTTAAAATGTATTACATAATTTGGCCCTGTTTTATTTTTTTAAAAACCCCAAAACTAAAATACCCAATTTAAAATCATACTTTCATTAGCCCAGCCTGCTGGAATAATAGGGTCTTGAGGGCACAGCGAAAGGTCCGTAGGTCGGGGATCCTACATATCTCCGGGGCAAATTCATTCCATAGGGCGGGAGCCCCCACAGAGAAGACTCTCCCCCTGCGGGTCAGCAGTCGATATAATTCGACCAATGGCACCCTGAGGAGTCCCTCTCTGTGAGAGCGTACTGACCGATGGGAGGCTATCGGTGGCAGAAGGCAATTTCGTAGATCGCTTTCTGGGAGTATTATGGTCAAAAAGGCAGCTGGGTATGTGATCCAAACTGCCAAAATTGTCTCTGGAACTGATATTGCCCAAAGGTACTTGAATACCTGATTTTTATGAGTAGACTCCAGAAATCAATGTTTTGAAGCCACTACTTCAGCTGTGAGTTGTAGGTTTCATCATGCTCTCAGCCATAAATGCAGCCTTTCATGTACTCAAGGTTTGACCAAACCTAATCTTTTTAATCACTTCAGACTTTTACTTTTTTGAATTGCCCCTTTTAAGATTGAAAAACCTTTGGAACTGCAAATCTACCAGTTTCTGGTTAGTTTCCTTTCAATCCATTTAAAAAGGAAGAAAATTATGTCTTTTCAGCTTTGTAAGATCTTTATTATTTGCATTTTTTTGCCTTGATTTACAACTTCAGTGACGTATGACTGAAATTCTGGTTCCAGTTCAGTTGTAATTGTAAAATGAGGACTATCTATACATACTTTATATATATACCCAAAAGAAAACGTATGGGAAAAAATTTTAAAAATCTCCACAAAAAGATAGTAAGTAAAAACGTCTCCTTTCATCCCAATTAATCTGATTGATTGTGATTATTTAATAGAATTTCTTCTATTTTTCTAATATAATTTCTTAGTGCAACTATTGAGTTGTCGAAGTTAGTGTATAGGTAACTGCATTAAGAACATTTAAAATGTTCTTCATATTTGCTGGTCTCATGAATTGAGGTAGTTGCATATATTTCTCCATGTTGTTCCAGATTATCCTTGAATGACTTAATAATTAGCTTCATAGTTCAGCTTCTCTTTGGATATCTCATTTCAAGATCATTTAAGCAATTCCCTCAATTGCTGATTTTTTTCTTCGGGATTGTACCTCATAGATGGCGAACCTATGGCATGAGTGCCACAGGTGGCATGCGGAGCAATATCGGTGGGCACTCGAGCTCAGCTCTGGCACAAATGCGTGCACCGTGTAGTTGATTTTCGGGCCTTCTGGGCCCACCAGAAGTCAGGAGACACACTGTTTCTGGCCTCCATAGAGCCTCTGGGGTGGGGAAGGCCATTTTTGCCCTCCCCAGGCTCCTAGAAAGGCTCTGGAGCCTGGGGAGAGCAAAAAACAGGCCTACCGGGCCATCACGTGCCAAAAGTGGGGGGGAGCATGGGGGGGCGCATAGAATTATGGATGTGGGCACTCGTGTGTGTGACCCCACGGCGCTCCCCCCACTTTTGGCACACAATGGCAAAAAGGTTAGCCATCACTATCATAGGTTTTATAAATGGTTGTTTTATTTTGCAGATAACTAATCCTAAGAAAGGATATCATTTCATAACAATTTTTCTACTTCCATTTCTTTTTTTCATAGATTATTTTTCTTTGGAGGTAGGTTCTGTTTTACCTATGTTATCAGTATATGTGTCATAGTATTTATATGTCTTTCCTTTGTGAAGTCTTATAACATACAGAAGACTCATGAATGTTGTCTCTCCTTAAAGATTGATTTGGCATTCAATCACCTTTAGCATCTCACCTTTAGATGCTTGTACAGATATCTTAGGTCCCAGTAGATAAATGAGCAGAAGATAGCTATCATTATGACTAAATGAGTCCTACTACCTATAAAAAATATCTCCCTTCTTTTTCCCCATATATACCTATGAATATAGGTAGCAGCGCTACTGGAGGAGGGTAAAAGTATTCCACAAACTTGCAAATTTAAAAAGAGAACGAAGACTGTAGTCCAGGTTAATGGTATAACATTTAAGATAACCATTTAACTTTTCATTTTAGCCAAAATAATATTGTACATATAGAGGCACACATTCTAAGGCAAGGTTGATCTCTGAAGCTATGACTGGGTCTCACACACACAAAACTTCCACCCATTTGACCAATTCTGCCTTCATCTTCTTATCAAAGGATGCTGTTCACTTGCCAGATTAATGTCTGGAGGTAGTTTTGTAATAACAAACAAAGATTTCCTCAAAAATTAAACAAAAATGATACCTTGAGTAGAGAGCTGAATTTTAATGCATGGAAGTTTATATCTATTCTTATATATTATTCCCTCCAAATTACCTAATATGCAGTTCGGGAGTTTTAGATTTATTGCTGGCCAGAGAAGCTAAGCCCGGAGTTTATTTATTTATTTATTTTTGTCAATAGCGATTCTAACTCAATAGAACAGATCTTGCATAGTTATCTATGAAATAATGGTTTGCATTGATTGGGTACAAAAAATGCACTGGCAGTTTTAACATTTACAGTGTCTAGGATCACAGACAGTACCTTCATCTATAACAGTCTTGTCTGCAATTTAAAATAATTTAAAATCAGCTTCAGAGGTTTGTATGCCTGCCTACAAATATGATCAGACTGTCAAGCCTGCCCAGCTTGACACATCAGAGCAAAGGACTTACCTGCTAGGTGGGGTGGAGAGAACACACCTGCTATCAAGAGAAAACACATGGGCACAATGGTGGAGGGGGTGTCACGAGCTAGGCGGTCGGTCACGCTGCGGACGGGCTAGGCTAACCATGATTAATTGCAATTTTGCATAATGGGTGGGGTGGAACCTGGAAGCAGCGCTGATTGGCTGGTTGTACAGTGCGGCTATTTAAACGGAGTTGGGGTGAGGGAATCCCAACGCCGACTTTGTGTTATCCCTTTTGGTGAACTCAGCGTAATCTACGGCTTCCTGGAAGACGAAAATAAACTGCTTTTCTGTTTGCTCGAGCATCTCGTCTCAGCGTGGTTTGTTGGAGTGCCCAGGCTGCCGAGCGGTCTGAGACAGACTGTAAGCCAGGGGTGAAATGCTCCCGGTTCGGACTGGATCACCCGATCCGGTAGTGATGGCGGCAGGTGGTTCAGAGAACTGGTAGCAAAAATCCCTGCAACTCCCCCATGCCCAGCTGAGCTGTGCGATCATCAGAGGCTGTTTTTTTTTTTACTTTTAAAAGCATTTTTTCTATAACCTTTTCGGCCGAAAAAATGCTTTTAAAAGGAAAAAAAAAAACCCTCTGATGATTGCGCAGCTCAGCTAGGATTGTCAGAGGCTTTTAAAAGCATTTTTTTTCTGCAATCCCTTTGGCCGAAAAGGTTGTAGGAAAAAAAAGCCTTGGTGGCGCAGCAGCTTAAGTGGTGTTAAAGTGACACCAGTTGCCTGCAATTACTGCAGGTTTGAATCTCACCAGGCTCAAGGTTGACTCAGCCTTCCATCCTTTCAAGGTAGGTAAAATGAGGACCCAGATTGTATGGGCAATAAGCTGACTTTGTATAAAAAAGAACACTGCTTACAGGGGGCCGAAAGCCCTACAAAGCAGGTATATACAAAAGTATGAAGGCTATTGCTTAACGCATTGTAAGCCGCCCTGAGTTTCCGGAGAAGAGTGCCATATAAATTAAATTTTTTAAAAAATGCCTTTAAAAGCCTCTGGTGATCCCAACTGACTTGCCTGATCGTCAGAGGCTTCTAAAAGCATTTTTTCTGTAACCTCTTAAGGTTGTAGAAAAAATGCTTTTAAAAGTTAAAAAAAAAAGTTGGCCACGCCCACCCAGTTCACATTCCCCCCCCTAAGCCACGCCCACAGAACCGGTTTTTTAAATTTTAAATTTCACCCCTGCTGTAAGCTTAGGAAATAAGGCCTTTCTTATTCTGGTCCAGTTTAAGTAGGTATTGCCAAATCACAGCAAATATTTAATAAGGTTCATATTTTAAACTTTTATTTATATTTACTTACTCAACACAAATGTCAACATAAATGTCAACTTTTTCCTAACCGACTTCTAAAATTCAGTTACGAAAAAATTGTAATGTCAAGGAACCTCTAATGTTTTAATCATTACAAAGAATATTAAAAGTACAGACTGTATTTACAGAGTGCTTAATATGAAATTGATGTACTTCTTTTGTGTGTGTGCATGAAAGTTGAAGTTTTCCTTTGTCTTTTCGAATAATTAAGGCAATTTTAGCATGTTGCAGTTCTCATATGTTGTTTGCTTCAAAATTGAGGAAAACCAAGTCACTGATTATCTGTAATTCACTGATGAAATTTGATGGTGTGGTCTAAGGGATATCTGGAATCACAGAAAAGGGTCTTATGGATTGCAGGTTATCCATCCCAATATAAACTATGCTCTTGAAAGCGTGTGCTGTAGAACTTTCAGAGAAGACTCAGCAGACAACTGTTGCAGCATGAAGAGCCCGCGAGTAGACCTTTGCATTTCCTCTCCAGACAAGAAAAGGACTTGAGATCACTCAAGAATGAAATTGATCTGAAAGTGATTTAAAAATTATGGACTACAAAAATGATATAAAAAAAGATGCTGCACTGAACATGCAAATGAAAGTAGCTGATGTCTTAACAATTAAAATAACAAATAACAAATCAAAAGTGGTCTAGTGATTAAGGCACCAGGCTAGAAAACAAGGGATCATGAGTTCAAGTCCCACCTTAACCATGAAAGCCAGTTGGGTGACCTTGGGCTAGTCATTCTCTCTCAGCCCAATACACCTCACAGGATGGTTGTTGTGAGAAAAACAGGGAAAAAAAGGTCTGTTGGATATGTTTGCTGCCTTGAATTGTTTATTTAAATAAATAAAACTTCTCCATAGTGGATTTACAAAAGAGACTTGAAGACTGAGTCAACCTTGAGCTGGTCACAATCGAACTCCTGGCTATGGGCAGAGTCAGCCTGCTATGCCCTTGAAATGAGCCCATGGCTCATGAAAAAAATCAAATTCCTAGGACTTTATTTGAAGGGTTTAAGGGATTAAGATTGTTAAAAATCAAAGAAGGAAACACAAAGTTGGTTTTTTGTATCAAGATTAAAATAGATATATTATTATATCTTGTTAACCTTAATGGACTTTGGCTGATCAGGACTGAACAATATGGTTTTGAGGATTTGTTTATAGATAAGAGATGGGATAAAGGAAGAAAGATCATTTGTTCTATTTTAAGAGAAGGTGATAGGTTACTACATTTGTTTATTCTTGTGATGAAGGGTGAAATCATTTCTTTATAAATTTCTTACCTTTTTCTTTACTATTTTTTCTTTTCTGGTTTTCTTTTCTACACCTTCTATTTTCTATTTTCTTTTTTTAGTTTGTTTTTTTTTATTTTTAATTATGATTTTTAATAAAATTACTATTAAAAGCTTGTACTGTAAAGATCATTTCCTTTCTCAAATTCTACAACCAGCAGTATGGCTGGAGATTTGTCAGATGGAGGAAATCTAATCTGTGTGACCTTAAATGTGCTTAATTTTGAACATAATTTTTCTTCACACTGCATAATAAAAATCACTTTCGTAGATAGGGTTATACCCACACACATTGTTTTTGAAATCTATAATGTACTAATAATGTATTATTAGATATTGGGAACAAATTGTTTTCACATATTAAAATTCTGTTGGTGGGATTTCATTGTTTTTCAGGCTCTGGCTTGATGAATTTCTAGGCCTTTGGGTTTCAGTTCAAAATCTTCCACAATGGGAGGGGGTAAGTAATGTGCCCCACCTATTTTCCCCACTTCTTTTTACTACAAAGATGATATGTAGATAATTGGACTAGAAATAATGGTGCCTTGAAAGATTGAAATAATTTTAAGGTTTTTAATCTGTTAGTTGTACAATTATAGGTTTTGGATATTAATTGTCATGCTATGCAGGAGTTACTTTTTGTATGAATGTTAGGAATGTCCTTTAGGCTGAAAATCCAAACCCAAGCCTAATTATTATAAATCTCTCAAATTACACCAATATATATATATTATATCTGCATGGATATTGTGCAGATACAATATTATTTATCATTATCTTTATAATGACTACAATGATTTATATCCATAATGGCCATCTTGGACATTTTTGCCTTTATGAAGTTTTATAATGTCATAAACGTATAATTTCAATTTTTTAAAATCTTAAATTAATTTCAATATTTTAATGTTAGTTTTATACATGGTTTTATATGTTGCTTATATTGAAAACTGCCCAGAACCCCTCTTTTCCGGAGATGGATGGTTTAGAAACATGAAATACATATAAATAAATAATTCTGTAATGATAAATAATAAACATTTACTTCTTGATTTACGATTGTAATTTTGCCCAGAATCATTCATAAGTCATTGCAGTCAATAAGCAGGTCAGCATATGACCAGATCTAATTTGATTACAAATTTGTGGCAATTATTAAGCAAGCATGATGGTCCTTAAGTGAATCCATTTTTACCCAGTGGGTGGTTTTTGCTGGAAACCAGAAGCAAATATTTTTACAAAAACTAGCAAAAAAAAAAAATCTTAGGAACTTCTTGAGCTGCAGTGCAACCATCTTCTCAAACCTTCTCCAAAAAGGGAAGATTGGAGATAGTAAGAAAATTATCCAATAGGATGGAAACTAGCAATGACCTCTTAGGAAGAGGACGGACCACAGCCTCCTTAAAAAGTTGAGTCACTACCTCTTCTTGCAGAGAAACATTAATCACTGCCAGAACCCACCTTCATGTGACTTCCTGGGTGACAAGAGAAGACAAATTCCTCTTTCTCATAATCTTTCTCTGTTTGTATCAGTTGATGAGGTTAGGTCTTTGTAAACCTTGGCCTTGGTGAATCTGGGTTTTCGTCTGACATAATGGGACAGTTAGTAGGTATTTTAGCAGTGCAGTACAGAACCCTAACCAAGGCTTACTGTAATTGAAATTTGTCTGTTGCAAATTTATCTGGGAGAAATCTGTTAAGAGAATTCATTGTTATTACTTTCTGGTTCTATATTCTCTAGTTTTTGTGAGAAATCTGTGGCTTTCTTGATGTTGCAGAATGGTAGCTCCCCACAGCTTCAAGTCAGGATTCAGCAACCCCTGGAAAGCCACATGTTCATCATCTTTACTATATTATCTCTATCCCAGGATTTGTTATTTTAGTTTCCAATAAACCAAAAGGCCTTCTCAGTCCTGGTTATGCATCTCAAATTATAGTTATTCCTTTTGTAAACGTTCTTTATAATTATATTTCTTTTTTCTCTTATTAACTCGTGTCCCACCTGCTCTCCTTTATGATCCCATGGTGCATGATGAATATCTGGTCCTACTTCTTGAGAAAACTACAGAAAAAAGCAGGAATAAACCTTAATACTAAACTAATGTTGTTGTATCATGAAAATGTGGTCTGTGTTTTTTTCTCTCTAGCATCTAGTCAACCTTTTTGCACGTTTGGCCACTGATAACATAGGCTACATCAACTGGGATCCTTATATTCCAAAGGTAATATTTAATATGAAAATACTGCAAATATTAACAAGAAAACCTTGCAAGTGCTTTCTCTGTTGATAAAACATGCAGTTTTAATTCATTCTGTTTCTGTCTCTATCTCTCTCTTTCTCTCATTATTTTAGCTCTGAAGATAAAAATTGTGTACCCTAACTTAAATATATTTATAACATTTAAAATCATTTATCTGGTCAACATAGTTAAAAAGCTATAATTTATAACTTTTTGTGATTAATATTGCACTTTTTATTAGAAGGGTAGGTTTTTTAATTCTCTGTCTTAACCTGTCTGTTCAATTTCTCTTACTATGTCTAAGGCTTAACTATATTTTAAAGAATTTTGTTTATATAAAAGAAAAAAAACATGAGTGTTATTTCTATTGATCTATTAATCCCTTTAAAGTATGGCAAACAAAATTATCACACTGGGCCTTGAATTTTAATCTACTGTCATGATATTTGCTGGGATTCCTGTTTCTTGCTATAAAGAATAAAACTTCTGAAGAATTAATGTGGTTCCAAGCTGCAGGAATATGATTATAATGGGGAAAACAGTGACATGTTATTTTTATATTTTTTTTAGCAGCCATGGCATTTGTCATGTTTTATATGTTTGACATGTTTAACATGTTTCAATTTTTGTGAACTGAAGCTAATTCATCGGTTAATTACAACATTTTGTTGCAGTTTTAAAATTCATTGGGGCTATATTAGCTTCTCTTCTCTCTCTAAACAGTAATGTTGAGAGCTAGTGTCCAGATTTAGTGTCCAGAGCAGAAATTGAATACTGAATACTTGATTCACTTAAAAGGAAATCTAGTGGGCTAATTGAATTTCTTTAGCAATTTATGTAGATGCTTTCCAGATGCTTTTGGCCTGCATGATGCCTGTGAATAATTAGTCAAGTTGTGAAAGTGGCTGCTGTGCAATAGCAAATGTGCATTAATGCAGAGATTATAGATTGCTAAAGCAAAAATTTCAGTTTTCTGCCATATGAGTTTAATTTGAAGAGTTTTCTGTTAGTTCTGTGCTAGTAGCAATGCCACCTCTTTTAGTCAAGCTTTTGTTTATAAATCGAGTATTTTGGAGATTGGGCTTTGAACGTGAAGAGTTTCAATAGTCTGATTAATTTTATAACAAAGTTCAGGTATTCGTGATACAGTTTTGTTATTTAATTTCCCAATGTCCTTTTCTGCAGATATTTACTAGAATACTACGTAGCTTGAATCTTCCAGTAGGAAGCAATCAGATGATGGTTCCACGATTCCTAACAAATGCTTACGACATAGGGCATGCAGTTATGTGGATCACAGCTATGATGGTAGTATCTTTTTTTAAATAAGGATATTGAGGAAGCTGTACAGTTATGTAGATATGTAAATAAGTCAACTTATTTGACTTTTAAATTAATTACTACTGTAATGAACATCAGATTCATGAAATAAACAAGACCTCAGATGGATAATTTCTTTTTAAAAAGCCTGAATTACAATATTTGAAACTGTCTTTGTACTGTACACAAAATAGCAATAACTGCTCTACAGGAAGCATATGTTCTCAGGATGGTGAAGACAGTTCATAAAGACTTTCAAGAGAAATGATGGAATGTCTCTGTCCTTTCAGTTTTCATTGTTGAATGTCTCTTCAGTATGCAAAAGAGAGCTTTAGAAGAAATGGTCATCACATTTTGACTATAATTTGGTAGTATGTGGAGGTCAGATAAATTGTTTGTTCTGATTAACAACTTGTTGTTTAAATATTATTAGATAATTGAATTTCAGTTTCTTAGCTATATGGCTGTAGTTTTCTGTTGCAGATAATTGTGAGACCATGGCCTTTATCCCCTTATCTGCATATGTATAATATTTAAAAATACCAGTTGTCTTCACTTATTTGTTCAGTAACTGTTCAAAGGTATGATAGTGCTGAAAAAAGAACTTCATAGCCCATTTATGATTTTCACAGCTTCTCTCGGTCACATGATCACCATTATAATTAGTACATGTTATCTTGTGCCAGCCTGTGTTTTTTCCCCCTCACCACCCTTGCAGAACAGAGAGATTGAAGAGAAAGGGTTTGCAAGACAGTAAGCAGTTTGTTCTTCTACACTTAGAAAGGAATACGATCATATCTATAGCAGGAAGGGATCAGGCAAAGGAAAGATTTCCTTCAGAAGTTGCTTGGTTTTTTTCTCCCTCCTCCAACCCCCCCAGAGGAGAGATTAGAGACATAGGAATTTCCTAAACCACTAACATAGTGTGCCCATCCATGTCTCTCAGCCTAGTTGCCATGCATGATTGCATTGCTTTTGATATGTACAAGACAGTAATTATTTATTGTACATAATTATTCTGAGCATTGCACAGAAGTGGTTAGAATAGAACAGAACAGAACAGAATAGAATTTTTTATTGGCCAAGTGTGATTGGACACACAAGGAATTTGTCTTGGTGCATATGCTCTCAGTGTACATAAAAGATACATTCATCAAGAATCATAAGGTACAACACTTAATGATAGTCATAGGGTACAAATAAGCAATCAGGAAACAATATCAATATAAACTGTAAGGATACATTTATTTACATTTATTATACATGTAAGGATATGTTAGGAGGGCAATCAAGAGGTAAGATGGCCGGCCTATAAATTTTACAAATAAACAAAGGTAAAAGGTGTAAAACTGAGTAGCTTTGTCTCTTTCCAGCCAGAAAGCACAGTTGCGGACATGTGATTTCCCACTCAGCGAAGCTTTGCTTAAGGCAGAGTTGCCGGTTCCTGTTAAGTGAGGGCTACCTATACTGGCAATCACGTGACTGAGGGAAACTGCAAAAGTTGTAAATTCCGGCATTGGTTTTAAAGTTGCTTTTTCAGGTCCATTTTAAATTTAAACAGTCACTGAACGAGGCAGTTGGCAAGAAAAGTGTATCTATACATTGCATTTATTGTAAAGATTTTTTTTCTACAATGAGAACAGGACCACCAGCCCACCCGAACAATAAAAAAGAAAAGGAGAGATATTTATCGGAGAAGATGTCATTATTCAACCCTTCTCTCATATTTATATCTCCTTAAATGTTGTTTCTCTGAACTTTTCATCTGGCCTGTCCTTCAATAACTACAAAAGATTTATCCTCCCTGGAAATGATATCAGAAGACTTTCTAGCCTGCTTCTGGAATGTGTTCGAGAGATATATATACAAAGAATGTCTGTCTCAATTGTAGGGAAATGTTTTCACAGTAAATCGAATATGCACATTTAGAGAAATAGTGTATTATCACAGATCCTGAAGTGGTATATTTTATTTTAAATAATGTCAATGAAAGAGAATAATCCTTGATTTCTAGGAACTGATTAACAGGAAGAATTACATGCATTATATTATGTTGTAGAGGCTATGATACCTTGTGGCAGCCATGTTACAATTAACTTACATTATAACTTTACCTTTCTGGAGTAGAATATCATTCTTCACATATTTCTACATGTTAGAATATGGAAGCCATAACTTAGATGCCTGAAAAAGGTGGACACATTAAACCTGAATTTAAAATGGCACTACAGATTTGGAATTGTATTACATAACTGTTATCTCTGTTTTTGGATAGGGCGGACCAAGCAAGCTTGTACAAAAGCATTTGGCTGGATTATTCCAAAGTATTGCATCTTTCTATCATCCCTCAAATAATGGTCGCTGGTTGGTAAGGATATGTATATCTTCTCTTTAAATTGTAATTTCAAGACTTTAAATTTTGTTGGTATAGAATTTTGTAAAACCCATTTTTTCAGGCACTAATTTCAATAAAATGTCCATGCTAAATATGATTTTTAAAACATTCTAAGAGCAGCAACAACTCTTCTTCCTTCACAGTGCCAACAGTATACATTGCTTACAGGAAACAGAGTTAATTCATTTGCTTTTCCAGAGATGTTATGATCTACAAATGGATGCAAAACTATAAAGAAGATGGGGGGTAGAAAGTGGTGCTGTTAGGATAAGAATATACACCTGGTTTTTTATAAAATTAAACGGAAAATGTGACTATTGAAAAGGGGTGACATGATAGCAGTGTTCCAGTATCTCAGGTGTTGCCACAAAGAAAAGGGAATCAAGCTATTCTCCAAAGCACCTGAGGGTATGACAAGAAGCAATGGGTGGAAACTAATCAAGGAGAGAAGCAACTTAGAACTAAGGAGAAATTTCCTGACAGTTAGAACAATTAATCAAGGGAACAACCTGCCTCCAAGGGTTGTGAATGCTCCAACACTGGAAGTTTTTAAGAAGAAATTGGATAACCATTTGTCTGAAGTGGTGTAGGGTTTCCTGCCTAAGCAGGGCCTGGACTAGAAGACCTCCAAGGTCCCTTCCAACTCTGCTATTCTGTTCTGGCTCTGGAAGGGAGAAAGAGGTGTCATTACAGCGTTATTCTGTTTCCAATTATGAGCAATATCAAAGATGAAAGGATCAGAAAAGCCAGAATTTAAATTATAAAGAATGTTATAGTTATCAAAATCAGTGTTCAATTCTTCTACTACCCATTGTATACTGGGTAATAATAGCTAGATGAGACTATAAAGAATATTAACCATGTGAAAGGTTAGTGAAGATATAATACAGTTGTTTACTGAGCCTGAAACATCATTATTAGCAATATTGAACAGTACTAATCAGGCTTTCCTTTCACTATAGCTCAAAATTATGTATGAACCAATCATAGTAGATGTACATAGCCAACAGCAAATTGAAGGGAATTACTTTATGGCTTCTTTGTGGTGCTTTGAACTGTATTAGAAGCTGAATAGCATTATGCCTGATCCAAAGTTTTTTATTTATTTCAAAATCTGTACATTATCCAGTTAAGTGAATTTTGCAGTTGGCGATAAACTAATCAATGAAATTGTTAAATAAATAAAATATTAAATGAGTTAAATGGAAAGGTACAGGGAAAGAAAAAAACTAAGGCTAGTCTTTTCATGTGATGCATCATTCATAAAAGTTCAAGATACAAGAATAGTTCCTACACTCAAAGCTGTCATGCTGTTTCAGCTGCTGATGCCATGTAGGTTCAGAGACATCATTTGTTGACCAAGTACATGGGTTGTTTTGCTTTTAGAAAGCGATTAGAACTGCCTTGACCCTTGATATCAGTCTGCCTGTCATTATGCCAAGATACAGGCATTGAAGTAGGAAATATGTAAAATAAAAGCTACTTCAAAATGCAGCGAAGCATCAGCTCTGCCTTTGCTTCCACTTAAAAGCACCACTGCCTTTCTGCTAGTTTGCCCATCTGTTGTTTATGCTAATGAGCTCTCCCACTAAATTCCATTGTTTTTCGGTGGAAAACGGCACAGAACTATGCATCACCCTCTTTTATATTAGATTGTGTTAGACTTTTATACTAGAATACTATTAGAATCCTGGAATATGGTTGGCAGAGCTGAATGCCTTCTTAGCTTCCATTCAGACTTGCTGCTGCTGTCAGTAGAGGAATTTTATCGAGTGAATGAGTTTTGGGTGGTGGGTATCACAGGATTGAGGAAGTATGGGAAAGCCATCTGTTTCTCCCAGTAGATAACTAACTAATAGCACCAAGAAAAGAATAGAAGAATATTGTTGTTCTGGAGTGTTATAAGAAGGATAGTACTGTGCCCACAACCTCCCTGACATCAAATACCAACTCTTTACCAAAGGTTCTGGTCCATCTCTCATTATGCCCAATACATAAAATACCTTCAAAACATACAGACATTGCTGGCTGCTGAATAAGGGTCTAGATTTACTTTGTTTAATGCACATTAAATGTATGTAGAAATCAAATAATTTTGATGTAGAAATCAAAATAGTTTTGGCTCTTTTCCTTGCTTCTAATTAACTGGAATGAATTTTGTTGCCTTTCTTTGGTAGAATAAGCTAATGAAGCTACTTCAGCGTCTACCCAGTAGTATAGTCAGAAGACTGCATCGTGAGCGCTATAAGAAGATGAGCTGGCTGACTCCGGTGCCCGATAGCCATAAGCTTACTGATCAGGACATAACAGAATTTGTAGAATGCATTATACAACCTGTCCTGCTGGCAATGTTTAGCAAAACTGGAAGTTTAGAGGCAGCCCAAGCTCTACAGAATCTTGCACTAATGCGTCCTGAGTTGGTAATCCCACCAGTACTTGAAAAGTGAGTACTATCTAAAAGCCAGAGAAAGTTTATCTAGTTTTTAGATGACCAGGAAACGTTATTCTAAGTCAATATTTTTCCAAACCTAAACCAGTATTTTTCAAGTGTATGGATTTCAGCTTTCAAAATTCTTAGTCACAGTTGTATTGGTTGTGGAATTCTGGGAGTTGAAGTCCACATATTTCAAAATTATCTGTTTTAAATCATTGTCTTTTTTGCTGAAATTTTAAGAGAATCTAGATTTACTGTTTGTGTCTCTGTGTACTTATTTATTGAGATATATGCTTTAGTTACTGCAATATTTTGTTACTTATTTCATGAGTTTACTTTTAAAAATATTCATGTTGCCATTTCTATCAAAACACAGTTTAAGAACTTTTGACAAGATCAAAGTTTAGGTATAAATTTCCTCACTTTGAAACTTCTACCCTTCCATTTTTATTGGCTTAAACAAGAGCAAATACCGTTTAAGAGGTGGAAAAAAATGTGGCTTTGACAGCATATCTTGTCTGCTCCCTAAAGTTCCTCAAAAATGCATATGGTAAAACATTTTGGGTCCATTTTGAAATTCACATTTTAACAAAAAAATGGGTTTCTTTTGCAAATCCTTAAAACACTCATTTTATATTTTAAAACTCCCGAAATTCCTTCTCCAACTGTTCCTTTTTCTAGAATGGAGTCTTCCACATGTTCTACAAAGCTTGTTATAGCCCTTCAGTCAGCAGAAGTTAAGAGACCTACAATCTAATTTCACTTTTGTTGTTTCTTAATGTTGCATTGCATATTTAGTAGAAAATGTATTAGAAATCCCATCTTATTCTGGTTTTTTATAATTCCTAAATTTGAGTCATTGAAACACAGAATTTCTGCAAGCGGAGTAATGTAATATTAAAACTGGAAAAGTTAGAAAAGTGGTTTGGATGTAACCCATGTCTGGCTTTCAAGCACTTGAAAGTATAACATTTGAACTGATAAACATCTTTTGTTATTTTTCCCCCCATAGAACATATCCCGCACTAGAGACATTAACAGAACCTCATCAGCTGACAGCTACGTTAAGTTGTGTAATTGGTGTAGCTCGTAGCCTGGTATCTGGGGGCAAATCATTTCCAGAAGGTCCAACACATATGTTGCCTCTGTTGATGAGAGCGTTGCCTGGTGTGGATCCAAATGATTTTAGCAAATGCATGGTGAGTGTAATAATTTCACAGGGTGTTATTTTTCAGTTATATCTCTCTTATGTCACATAAGACATAACTACATTTTTCCATTTCATGGATTTCTTTCGTATTTCACAGCCTCTTCCTAACTGCTTATTTTTTGAGCATCTGTTTAGCTGCCTTTATTTCTTCCTCCTTTCATTTGCAGGGGTAGAGCATACAACAGGAGGAGCAAATAAGGCATAAGCTAACTGCAGTCTTTTCAGTTTATATGTTTTCTGCTAAATCACAACTGATTCCCCAGCATAATTTACATCATCTCCCTTAGCACCATTAGGATTCTCTGCTATCCCTGATCTTTAAAATCATTTTTAAACTATGACCTGCTACAAAGTAAAATAGAATTTTTATTTCACAGCGATAACTGTGGACCTTATATGGGGCCAAAAAAACCTCATTTCCAAACAATTAAACATGTTGCATGGCTAAAAATTTAGCATCTGGCCCAGCTGCCAGAATAAAAGAAAATAGTAAGGTGACAAGAATATGGAATTTACTGGGAATTTAGGGTAGATGATGGCAAGCATCTGTGTGAGACTCTAGTGACTTGGAGGGATTGTAGGGAAGCCACCCCCCCTCCTCATGCTGTGAATGTGTTTTGCTTTTCAGTGTTAGTATGTTTAGCTATGGTTTCTTTTGCTTAGTCAGCCATTCATTGGATTTAAGCTTTGTTAAGATGGATTCATGGTTAGTAGTTAGAATACAGATCCCATCTATTGTTTTATATTCAGTTCCCAGGTCACAGTTTGCCCATAGATAGGAATAAACAACAGAACATAAAACCATAGGTTCAGAATTGTTTAGACATCACCTTTGCCCTACATTTTTGGTTGTTATATCTTAAAAAAACACTGCCAATTTGCCTTCTGGAAAATGTGTATTTATAACAAGCTATGCTTGTCTTGACAGCTGCTTTATGAATGAGAATTTTGTCATACAATGTTTCAGATTTTTGAAGTGATTTGTTCCTTTTTATATTAAAGTGTATACTTACTACACACTGAAACTTGTTTGTATACTTTATTAGATCACATTCCAGTTCATTGCAACATTTTCTACTCTTGTGCCTTTAGTGGATTGTTCATCAGTACTGCAAGAGAGAAATGATCTCACAGAGGTATCATTTTAAAAGTTATTTGCTAAATTACACTGCTTGTGAAAATGTTCAAGTACATATAAGATTATATAGAATGTAAAAGAATATTAAAACATATATTTTGCTGCTAGTACTTTATAACTATAAAATTAAGGTTTTCAGTTTAAAAGAAAACAAACTATATGGTCTAAATTTACTAAAAAAATTGTTTTGTTTTTATTTATGTTCCCTTGATTTTGACGTTAGTATTTTGAATATTTACAGAAACTGAGAATTGTATGTTTTGAGTAATGCAAGAATTGTATAAAGAACTAAATAAAATTTGGAAATTATATCATTATTTACATGCAGTAGAAAAAACTCTTCTTGTATTTTGAAATTGTAGGTAGAGAGAGAACTGTGCTCTGCTACTGCTGAATTTGAAGATTTTGTACTGCAGTTTATGGACAGGCAAGTAGCAATGGGAAGCAGCTCATGCTGGTGATATGATAGCCCTATGTAATGGCTTGCACACTACAGTTGTGTATTTCATACTAATCTATATTTCTAGTTTGAAAGCTATTCTGAGAGAGAAAATTAAATATAAGAGTCAGAAATTGATGGAGAGCTGGATAGGTAGTTTGATTGATACTTTTTCAACTAAGTTTATAGGTAGCAGTATTTTTGAATACAGCATCTAGTGATAGTTGTGTGGCTGTTTTTTTTGTTTTTTGTTTTTGTAATGGCCAAATACTATCAACTTCCCTCTCTCTCACCTTTATGATATAAAAGGCCACATTTGAGATATTTAAACTTCTAAAGAGTGAAGCAATTTCTCTCCTCTCTTTTTACAGTTTTATAGTTTGACTAATTTGTTTTGCTTTCTTGAATTTTTTTTTGAGGGGGGTTGAAAATAACTTGAGATTGTCAGTCTATGAAATAAAAATAAAGATAATAAAGAATAAATAAATATTAAATAAATAAATAATTCACAAACTTTTTTTATTAGACTGCAAGTCCCTATGCTTACAAGTTGGTAAATTTTTTTTAAAAAAGTGAATTTATTTCTGGTCTTTTGTTGTTTGTTGCCAGAAATGATTGAGGGAACATATGCAAATTTTATTATTAAAAATAATATTCTACTTCAGCCCATACAAGCAAAAAAATGTAGTGGTTTCTTGTTTTGCTAATTATGTTACCTGGTCGTTGTTTTTCTGTATAGATGTTTTGGACTCATAGAAAGCAGCACATTGGAGCAAACAAGAGAGGAGACTGAAACTGAAAAGATGACTCATTTAGAGAGCTTAGTGGAACTAGGACTATCTTCTACATACAACACAATTCTCACACAGTGCTCAAAAGACATATTTAAGGTATTTGTCATAAAAGGGAGTGAATATAGAAGTCATAGTTTCCTTTCTATCTTAATTTCCATAAACCCAAAGCTTCTGAAACTCTTTTAATTTTAATCATATTGTTTGGAGTTTGACCAAAGAAATATAATTTAAGTTGCATTCATGGTGTAAAAAAACATTGCGAAGGAAAAATAAGTATATTGATCTGGGATTCAAAGAACTTTTTCAGTTACATCCAAAGATTTGGGCATACCTAATAGACTTCTTTATTTTATTTTGTTTTAAAATGTCCCTGAGCCAACATCAAGTGATCTTGAAAAGTTTAGTTAGATTAATATTTGGATGGGAGATTGCCAGGAGGTCTCAAAGCTGTAGGCTAGACTGGGAAGAAAAAAAATCCTGGAAGAAGACAGTTGCAAACAATTTCCTTTTTTTTTTTTTTTTTTTTTTTGCCAAAGAAGAGAATACGACTGTATCTGTATAGTTACCACAGTTAGTACAAAGTTACCTTTAGTTTTGTTTAAAATAACATGTCATGTCAGAATCTGTGAAGGTTGTCCCAGATTTAGAACTGAGTTGGAAAAAAGCATAGCTGACTTGATACTAAAGTTAAAATCTCCTGCAGTTCTCCAAAACACAAAACTGTAGACATAGATCTTTAGGTCTAAGCAGTTGTTTTTTGCAATCAGTACTAGACCAGCTGACTTTTGTAATGGAAAATCTATATCTGGACCAGTGGTAGAACTTTTCTTGTGCTATGCTTACATTGTATATGTAGGGTTTTATTTTTGTTTTTTGGGGGAAGAACATTCAACCAGTTAAATCATCACTAGTGTTTTGACATTGCAGCCCGGTTATAAATACCTTGCTGGGATAAGAAAATCACATGACTACAGGATGTTGCAACATTATTACTGCAATACACACACACACACACACACACGCCCCAAGCATAGAATTGGGGAAGCCAGCAGGAAAACACAAATAGTGATTACATGTCATTGTGCCTATTGACTTTGCAGAAGTCGCCTAATGATGGCTTCTGGAACTGCTGCCATAAGTCATGTAGTCACATGACAACACAGTGTAAGACCACATGACAGTGATGGAGTTCACAGTTTCAATTATTATTGTTAACTGAGGACTATCTGCAACAAGTTTAAGATAGATTCCAAGTTGGCAAAGTTTAGTAGTAAAATATATTTTCTCTATTTTTTCATAAACTTAGTTTAATGTACAGTATTTTTGTTCCTCTTTAAACAGACCTTTAAAATGTAACTGCTGTCTATGTTCTGCCATAGAAAAGAACACAGTTCAAAACCAATGCTTTTTCTTCTTAGCCTATCCATTAATGCAGTAATATAATGTGCTGCATAATATTTTGAAAGATTAATGTAAAGGATAGGATAGATTCAGCCTAAATCCAGGAAAATAGATGCTTAGTAGGTTCCTTTAAATTGCTGCTGCACACCTGTTTGGTTCATAGGCCACAAACTAGATTGGAGCCATGGTGGCCCAGTGGTTAGAATGCAGTACTGCAGGCTAACTCACTACTCCAGGAGTTTGATTCTGAACTGCTCAAGCCTTCCATCCTTCCAAGATCAGTAAAATGACTCAGATTGTTGGGGGCAATATGCTGACTCTGTAAACTGCTTAGAGAGCACTAAAAGCACTATGAAGCAGTATATAAGTCTAAGTGATATTACTATTGTAATAGTAATACAGTTACTACAATAATAGTTTGACTATATCTTGGTTTCTAGATGGGCTTATGTACAACTCCAATCAATATCAATTCTTGCCAATGTACATACAATCCCCAATCCTTGGAATTTGTTGCTGAGAGATCTAGCAGAATTAGTTTGAACCTGGATAACCTCACAAGACTGTCATTTCTTTTGGATTTCCCCAGCCTGTATTCAGTGTTCAATTCTAAATAAATATAAGTGATTTTATCCCTCAGAGGTTTTGCAAATTTATGTTAATAACCTCATCATTGATCTTTCACCTCATTCTTCCCTACAAGGACACCTTAAATAAAGTTGGCTATCCACAGATAAATGTGGAATAGTATTGACATTGTATTGCTCTTATCTAATGTTTGGTCATATTTACACTTCTTTGCCAGTATTGTTCCAGGTGTTTCTTTTGCTGTTTCAATATATTAAAGAGTACCTTCTGATCACCAGTTAAGAAGAAGCTACCAAAGTACCATCATGACGAAGAGTTGAAGCCACCTCCTTATTCTAAAGTTTGATTAGTGTCATGACAGATTTAATTATGATAAGGGACTGATGCTAATGTCCATTACCCTCAGATCATATAACAATTGTTCCAAGAGAAAAATGAGCTACCACATGACCTTGTAGTCAGCCTATTATGATCTGGACTTGGTGACTCCTCCAGTAAACATGCAGGTTGAAGTCCTTCTTTATCATGACAAAATCTATCATCAATTCAGTGGTCAGATTCAGCAGTTACAGCATAGACACCACTGTGTCTATATGCAACAGAGAGGACAGTACAATAGTAGCCATCTCAAATTTGTCCCTCAAGCTCATCCTCACAGTGATTCTCAGCATAGAGTTTCCTGTGTCTCAGAATGGTACTTCCTGGTGCCTTGGGTATGACTCATAGAATTCATGCCAAAAAAGTTTACCTATCACTGGTTTAAAAATGTTTAAATGCTGACTTTTCTGACATGTTTTCCTTGTGGTAGCTATGCATAAACCTAACATGGGAACAATGTAATTCTCGGTATTGATGAATCCTAGTTTAATGTCATAATTTATATCCTTTAAATCAGGATTCATAATTTGTCCATAGCACAATATTTCTGGTTTGGTCATTGCATACATTTTCTTTCTTTTTGTTTTTGTATAGGTTGCCTTGGACAAGGTTTTCAATTTTGCTGTCTCAAATATTTTTGAGACAAGGGTGGCTGGTCGAATGGTGGCCGATATGTGCCGGGCTGCAGTGAAAGTAAGACTTTATTTTTCTTCTTCTCTCCCTTCTTCTCAGTTAAGAACTAACAATAACTTCTCTGTTTTGTTGACACTAGAATGTTTTGCCAGTTCATTAGCTCTCTCTGTCTCCCACACAGACTTTAGATAGAATATTCTTTATCTAGTTCTTAGTGCTTTTTCCTTTGTAGAATCAAGGCCATTCAGTAGAAAATATATGTTTTGTATCTTTGCTGTGGAATGCTCATTATTTTGTCAAAGTATCTTAATGTAACATTGGTTCTGTCTGATATTTCAGTGCTGTCCAGAGAAGTCTTTGAAACTTTTTGTACCCCATTGCTGCAGTGTTATAACACATCTCACTCTCAGTAAGTTTCAATGATCTGATGTTGTAATCTGTTTATATATGTAGGTGTATATTGCCTGTTGAAAATTTGAAGTATTTTATTCGTAGTTATGTGCAAAGAAGTTCTGCTCTGGAGAAGGAATATTTTGGGGGATTCTAGAATTTACTGCTCTTCCTCCAGACCGTACCTATCCAGCTATTCTACCAAAGCCCAGATTTTTTTGGAAGGAAATATCTAGAACTGGAAGTAGCTTTCTAACATTCTGAGCATGTTCTTCCAATAGCTAGAGACAATATATACAATATTCTGATATATACTATATAGTAATTTTATTCTCAAGAGATGGAGACTAATTGAAAACTACCAAGTAAACTTCCATTGCTCAATATGTATTTGTAGGGGGTCCTATTTCACCATAGTAACTACTATACCACAGTAACTTTGATCAGTTAAGATAAGAGAAGAGATTGGCACAGGATCATTCAATGATTCAGTCAGTAATCCAATTTTCACTGCTATATTACATTAATGTAATACATCAGTAGAATAGACACGATACACTAACTGAAGGCACAAAGTGCATCCATGTCTCTAATATTCAAGAGAATGTTAGAGAATATGTTTAAGTGCTGAATGCTGATTTTGAAACAACAATAGGTGGGCCCAAAGCTGTTAGCCTTCCTTTAGTAGAAACTTGAAGCAGTGTATTTATATGAGGAAACTGGCTGTTGTACTGTTTTTTGCCTTAAACAATTTATTTATTTATTTTATTTATTAACAATTGGAATCATTTATTGCAAGAAATTAATGGGTAAAATAGCCGTTATTTTCTGATTTAAAAATTTCTTCTCTGTCACGACCCATGTTGGAAAAGTACAGGAAACATCCTAAGATCCATCTGGGGGACTGAAATATATCTATATACATTATTTGAAAGATAACATGCAATATAAAATAATAAGCTATTCACATGTTTATTACTTGTAACAATTGCAAAATGTTCACTTCACATATTAATTTGAAGGGCTAATCTGCTTGTGTGAATGGCACAAAGATATCTGCAAACATGTATAAGCAACCATGTTTCTCACTTAAGCTTCTTTATGTCTTTTGCTTAAATAATAAGATTTCTCAGAAATCAAAATGGGAAACAATTGAAGGCAAACAAGGAGGCTTAGGTATTGAAGAATTTTTAATTCGTTTTTTTGAGAATATGCTAATTTGGGAAGGGAAACATATTGTGACATACTTCTGAATGATGACGTGATTGAAATTTCTCATAGAATTATTAGGCAGCCAATTATATAAGACAACTTCAGACTACTTTGTAGAGATAAGGTGTTTAATTTTTATCCAGAAAATGAGTGTAAATAATGTAGATATAGGTATAAGAAACAATTAAAACAGAGATATATTATGTATTTGTCATCCTATAACAGAAGACTCATATGAAGACTCAAATGTCTTTATACATTTATATAATTTTTCCATTTTCTAGTTGAATCATAAAAACATTTCATAGCATACCTTGCATCATGAGTAACCTCAACAATAATCTTCAGAATTGTGAATGTTATTTCCTATACATGCTGCATCATAGTAACATTGAGGTATAATATATTTCATATTTAGATGATGATGCGTTACATGATGAAGAATTAGATAAAGAACTCCTCTGGAATCTTCAACTTTTATCAGAGGTATTTATGAGAAATTCTAGCTTTAATTTTCAATATATTTGATTCATGTTTTAGTTTCAATATATGAAATAACAAACAGAAATTTCCTTATGAGGGAGGAACATATTTAAGGCCTAAACTACCAGTACTTAACTAGACTTGTGTGCTAGATTGAATCATTATATCACCTGTAAAGCTCCTATAGAGAAGAACAGTGAGTTTTAAATCTGATTTGAGAGAGGAAATATAATAGCTTGAAGTTCTAAAACTATTAATAAAAAATAGTAGTATTGTTTTCAAGTGTTATGTGTGTCCCTACGTGGGAATTAATTCATAGAACTATAATGTTGGACTGGATCTTAGAGTTCTTCAAGTCCAGTCCTTTCCAGATATGATTCCTGATATCCAAGACAAATACTCAATCTTTGCTTGAAAATCTCCAACGATAAAGCATCCATGACTTTAGGAGATATGCTGTGCCACTCCACTGCTTAATAGCTCTAATTTTGAGGTAATTCCTCTCTCTCTATTTCCATTTTGGATTTTACTAAAGTCTATATTTTTTGTTTTTGTCCTGCACTTAGGAGTTATGGAAAATAAATCCATACCCTATTCCCTGAAAATAGTCCTTCAAATATTGGAAGAATATTCTCAACTCCCTCTTATTTGGCTAGACAGTTTCTTTAACTGTTCTTCATGCCTTCCAGCCCTTCGTCATCTTTGCTGATTTTCTTTGCACTCTTTCTTTTTGATCTTCATTTATTTTCTGACTCCTCCTGCCCCCCCCCCAGCAGTTTGGCGTCTTACTGGTTAGTATATTTCAGCCATTTCCCTATTTCTCAACACTATCTTGCCATCTTCTGTGACCAGTGGGTTCTACTTCCTTGACTTTCCTTTGTTCTGAACATATTCAAAGAACAGTTTTCATTATTTTTGGCATTCAGTGCCAGCCTGAGCATATTCTGAGTCTTCCTAACATTATCCTTATTAATATGGGCTGTTCCCTGATGCTCTGTTTTTGTTGTACACTCCTTTCCATTCTTCAAACTTAAGCTATATTTCTCAGTTTATTAGCTCTTTATGTAGCCACACTGGTTTCCTCAGGTGTGTACTATTTTTTTCTTTCTCTTTGGTAGATAGATTGAACTTGGGCCTTAGGATTTTCTAATCCTCCCTTCTTAGTTCCTAATACTCCACCCAGCTTTCAGTATTGCAACATACTGAGAAAATGTAGAACCCTGTGTTTATAGACAGCCTTTTATTTTCCATTTTGTTTCCTTTAGTTAATAATGGTATGTGTTACTCATTTGTTGTTCAGTTATTGGTAGTCCTAGTTCAGCAACCACAGATGGGATTACCAACTCTTGTCACTATGTGTTGTTCTTGTTAAACATCATGTAATCATGACTTGTGAATTTACTACTGGCTTCTTGATTGACTCTGTGGTTGGAAGCCAGCTGTGAGCAGGCAAATGATGGTCATGTGCCTCCTGGATGTTGCAGTGGTCATAAATGCTGCTGGTTGTGATGTGGCCAAATCCTGATCACATGAATGCAGGGAGGCTGCAATAGTTGTAAGTGTGAGGAGCGGTCATAAAGTTACTTTTTCAGAGCTATCCTAATTTAAAATAGCTATCCTAATTTCAAAAAAATAGATCAAATGTCTCTTCTGAACTATACAATCACATAAATTCTGTTTGTGTTTATTTCTGATATTTTGACTTTTGCTAGATCACTCGTGTGGATGGGAAGAAGTTGCTGCCATACAGGGAGCAGCTTTTGAAGATTCTGCAACGAACCCTCCATTTAACCTGTAAGCAGGGTTACATTCTGTCTTGTAACCTACTGCACCATCTTCTTCGTTCTACTACACTTATCTACCCCACAGAATACTGCAGTGTGCCAGGTGGTTTTGACAAGCCTGTTTCTGAATACTTTCCTATCAAGGCAAGGATTTTAACTTACTTAGGACTAGAAAATTTGACTGCATTTTAAAAAATAAAAGTAATGAACAATTATTCTGTTGCATTTCCTCAAAGGGTATTCTAGCTCAATAGCATGGAAAGTGTAAGTGAAAGATGCTATAAGACTAAAAATATGTAATGTCAATTTTATCATCAGTGTATTTTATTTTTTTATTTGGATGCTAGCACATACCATCTTGAAGGGATGGGTCATGAAAACCAAAGTTAAATACATTGTAGTTAATAGTTAAACAACTATAGATTAGCTTAAATAACAGGAAATCATTAGGTCTATGTAACATTCCCTATTCTACTAAATAATAAAAATGAGATACTCTTTATTTCATAAACTAGGTAGTATTTCTCCATTTTATTTTTAAAAAACATTTTAATGTATTACAGGATAAATTAGTCTATACAGTAAGCCTGTTAATTTTGTAATATGTCGAATGGCCTTGGTCAGGTACACAAATACAATTAAAGAATATGATGCTAAAGATATATGCAATACATGTTATATTTTTATAATTTAAAATTAAAATACAAAAAAGCAAGATGATATTAAGTATGTAATAAAAAGTAATTGTAGGAGAAGGAGTAGCAGAACCTGAGGACGGAGTTAAAAGAGGGAGGCGCCGGCCTAGAATCTCAACATAGCCACACGTGAACTAAGTCCATATTTTCCTATGTGTGCAGATAATGACAATGCTAAGCAGCAAGACATAACTGAATAATTATAGTGATATTTCAGACTGCTTAGAAAGGTACTTGAAAACTGAGTTTTATTTTATGTGTTGAAAACACGTAACATATATTTTCTATACCTCCTTGTTTATATTTATTTCTGTCTTAAAATAGCAAATGATCAAGTAGTAACCTGATTATCTGCATGGCAGGGATGAACATACACTGAAGGAAACTGTTTTCAATAGGAGGAATTCTGTAGATACCGTCAGAAAATATAATTTTAAAAATACAAATAATTCATACATCATAAAATGGATTTTGCCAAATATTACTGTTATGAAAGAATTAATATGCTAAATTTTACAGAATGTATCCTGAGCATAAAGTAAACAAATCCTCAGACTACTGAAGAAATGGACATATTATGTTTTTTGGAACAGATTGCCTGAGGTAGAAGAAAGTCCTAATTGACGTTTCTACAGAAGAGAAGAACAGATTAGAAAACATGAATTTAAGATCTGTTGTTTGCATATCATTTTGGATAAACTCCTTGAAATCGGCATATAATATCATCTGTCAAATTTTATGGTTGCTATTTTGTGTGGCATACTTAAGAACTATGTTACCTTGATTACGGTTCCAAGCACAACTGAAAGTGCTGGTCTTGATCTTAAAAGCAGTGAGTGGAATGCAACCAGTGTGTTTAATACATGTTTCTCCACCCACTCCATCTGAGTTCATGTGCCTTCTTTTGCTTAATGAATTTGAAGAGGGTTTTCTAAGGAGGTCTCTCTGTCATGAAACACTTTCTGTCCTTTGTATAATTATATCATTGGAACTTCTCTAACTTTACTTAAAAATGGTTTTCTTTTATGAAATCATTTTTTTGCTTTTTATACTATAATATTTGTGACCTAAGTTAAATTGGAAAAAAGGAATGTAATTTGTTTAAAACCCCCCATAAATTTAACTCTTTTTTTAAAAAAAAGAGTCTAACTAGTGACCTTAATAAGATACAGTTAATAGAATATTAATATTCTTTTAATTCATCTCTTGCCAAGTCAAGATCCTTTTGTCTGAAATAACAAAATTATCCATTGTTAAATGTGGTGATTTATAATTATTTTCTAATTTTGCTAATTTTTCCTTGTGTTGTTTTTACAGGACTGGGGTAAACCTGGTAATCTACAGAAACTTGATATTCAGTGGCATGTTCCTTCAGCTGAAGAAGTTGCTTTTTCTTTTGAATTGTTGGATACTTTTCTCCAGCCAGAGCTTGACAAACTGGAGCAGTATTCAGATGGAAGTCTTGAAATGTCCAGGTTAGAAAGATTCATTATTGACTAAAGTGTTTTTTTCAATTTTAAGTAAATGAATTGAACTACAGTAAATCCCTGAATAAACTAATCAGATTTACTCAAGTAGAGGAATCAGGGATACATTACATATCTGCTTATTTATTTAGAATATTTATATATCAAGAATGCTTTGTCAGAAAAACTTGCTTTATTTCATGGTTTTGTTTATTTTCTCATATACTGTAGATGCTTCTCAATAATATGTAGCTAACAATAAGTCCACAACAACATAACCAAAAAGTTAAAACACATATATTTGGTGTGAGCTGCTGAGACTCATTTTAATTGTGGTTGTATAGGAATATGTTTAATAATATAAATAATAGCTAATATTATAAGATAGTGTAGTTTTCAGTTAATTACTCCTTGATTAAGGTTATTTGTTCAGTGACTGTTCAAAAGTTACAGTGGAAACTTGCAGCCAGTCCTTGGAAGTTGTGGCAATTGCAGCATCCCATTGTCACAAGATTGTAATTTAAGCACTTGGTAACTGGCTTGCAATTGGAAACTTTGCAGCACCCCAAAATCATGTGACTGGCATTTGTGACCTTATCACTAGCTTCCCACAAGCAAAGTCAATGGTGAAACCATCAGGAAAGTGCAAATGGTGACCACATTGCATATAATGCACATTCACAGAATTTGCCTAGCAACCACAACTACAACTGCCAAAACTGACATTGTTAGTCAGCACAATCATTTAATGTTGCAGTTAGTGATCATATTGCTTAGCAACAGAGTTCCTGGTCCCAGTTACTATTGTTAACTGAGGACTACCTGTACTCTCAAAAGTTGTTTTGAAGAGCTACATTTTTACAGCCTTCCAAAAACGTAGTAAAGAAGTATGGTCCCAGTATTTAACATAGACTGTTCACAGGAAGTGAGAGAAAGGCTTCACTGAGAAGGTTCAACAGTAAGGTCCTTGCAAATAACATTTCCTCAGTAATATGACCCTCAGCAAGACTTGTTTCACTGTACAGGTACAGGTAGCGACAACCCAGAACAGGCAGTAACAGAATTATCTAGGTCTTGAACCATGAAAGGCTTTAAACCATTAGAATTTAAAAATGACAACCAATGTGAAACTACATCTGGAGAATAACTGGCAACCATTGCAGCTCCCATATACTGTAGGCATATCTCAGAATACTCCTATCTATGTTGCTACATGCTGAATCAGCTAAATCATTCAAATGGTCTTCAAAAGTTCTGAAGAAGTGGACAGGATTCTTTTTGAAGTTGTGCTGTGGATCCATGCCATTCCTGCTTGATTAAAACTTCTAGGAAGGTGCTAGGATTTGACTCAGGGTCCTATTAGATATATTCTTGACACACAAGTTGATCCCTACTGACTTGAAGTACATGATGCTATAGCCTCTTTTCAGAAAACTGCTTCTTGACCCAGAAATTGTAGATAATTACTGACCAATCTTCCACCATCTTCTCTTTTGAGGGAAGTTTTTGGGAATGTGGTAGAGCATAGAACCTGGAAAAATATATTACAGGTAATCCTCACATTACCAACAGTTTATTTAGTGACCGTTTGAAGTTACAATGGCATGGAAAAAAGTGACTTATTTTTCACATGACCGTTGCAACATGTCTATGGTCACATGATGAAAATTCAGACACTTGGCAACTGACACATATTTATGATGATAGCAGTATCAGGAGCAACGTGATCACCTTTTGCAACCTTCTGATAAGCTAGATTTACTTAACAACCATGGTGCTTTAGGGTGCTATTGTGTTTTATGTTCCTCGCCACCACAAGACTCAGTCTTTTGTCCACTTGAATTTGACGTTTACTGAAGCCATTGGATGAGGTCAGAAATGAACATATTGTAAGGTCAGGAACTGAATATATATGGAAGTGCCTATTCCCAATTGTTTTTTGCCTTTCCAATTAGATATGATAGCGCATGGTCTCTCCATATCCTTTTTCTCAGCTAATGTCATCAGCAGGGATTATGGAAATAAACACTACCCTTCTGCTGAAGAGCAGTCGCCTGGAAATCTAAATTATTCTCACTTTGTTGCTTTTTAATAAGGCTATTAAAACTTGCTATTCCAGGGATTGACAATTTATTATTGTCCCCCCCCCCCCCCGTGGCTTTGAAGTATTTCTCTAATGTTCCTAGTGTTTATGTAGGTGTACTTTAAATTTTATATTGTAATTTTTATTATTTTTAATCTTAGATGTCAGTTTTATCAAAATAACAGAGTTGGAAGTTACCTTCGAGATCTTCTAGTCCAACTCCCTGCTCAAGCAGGAAAAAAATTTTTTATACAATGCTCAGAATCTCCAAGGGTGATAGCATATAATATAGATAGTCAAATCAATCCATCAAATAGGTTTGATTGTTGAATAATAAATAGATGACAAATGCATTATGTGACTATTTAATGATTTGACCTTGAAATAGTGGCTTGCTTGAGCCTTCAGATAAAATAATTCAGCATGTCTGTTTAATAGGATTTTCTGCTGTTGTGGAGATCAGCTCTCAAAAGTTCTTTTGAGTGCTTTTTAGTAAAGTGAAAAATATTCCACCTATTTAACATTTTCTTTCAGAGATGATGTTCAGCAGTGTCTTACTATAGTACACAATTGCCTTATTGGATCAGGAAACATGCTGCCACCTCTGAAAGGAGAAAAAGTGGCTCACATGTAAGTAAAATTTGCTTTTTATATAGATGATAAATGGAATCCTTTAGATAAAAACATCAGAGATTGTTTTGTGCCTCACTTCGAAAGGATTCTTAAAATATACATTGAGAATTATTCATCTGATATTGTACATAATAAAAACATACATCATAAATTAGATGATTTTTTAAAAACTTTCCAATAACCTTAAAATTCCCTGATGGTATCCCATCCGAATACTAATCAAGTTCAGTCTTGCTTATGGTTTTAAAGCCCACATAATGTCACTTGTTGTTAGCACTTATATAGATGCAATCATAACAGTAACCAAGAAATTATACAGCTTCACTATTATTGAAATTCTGTCATTTTCCTTCAAAATGTAAAAAAAATAGAAATGAAAAGATATAAAATTATAATTCTTAATCTTTAGGAATTGTAACAGTAATTGCTGTTTTACAAAATTAAATTCACTGCATCGAAAGTTCTGTTTAAAGAATATGTATGTATTGTACATCATGCAGGGTTCCAAGTCTAGTGTCATTGGAAGAGATCAAACTTTATACCGGTGTTAAATATGGTAAGTTAATACCATTGCATAAGTGGTGAAGGAAATTTGCTGTTACTTAATTCATGACATCACTGATCTCTTAACTTCTTATTTGTGTTTTTTTCTGTGAATCTTAAGAAAAAAATGATAATAATAATGATTTAATAATTTTGTTGAGTTTAGTATTGCATGCTGCCAGACTCAACAACTCTGGGCGGCTAGCAACCATCAACAATCACATTCATTATAATAACATCAATAAAAGCTAAAGATAAAATATGGAAAACATATACTGCATATGAGCTGGCCAAAGCAGGACATGAAAGCTTTCAATGTGAAGAAGTTCCTTATAATGTGCAGAGGTTGGACAAAGCCCCTGCCCTGGACAAAACAGAGTTTCTAGGGGTAGATCAATAAAATGGCACCCAAAGATGAGCTCCTGAGAGAATGCCTGAGGCAGCAGCAGCAGCAGACATTGAAAAAGATCAAGCAGAGGAAGTGCCATGGCAAGATAGTACTGTGCACGGGATGTACCACTGACAGATAGCTGAGGTGACATGAATTGGGAAATACCACCAGTGACTGAAAAGGACTGATTTAAAAGACAACACTGTGACAATGATCATGGCTGCACAAAAACAAGCACTAAGCACTATATCCATAGAAGCAGGGGTCTATCATATTAGGCAGGACCCAAAGTGCAGACTATGCAGAGAGGCCTCAGAAAAAATACAACATGCAGGGCCAAGGTGTAAGACGCAGGCAGGTACAGAATACACTGAACAGCACAACCAAGTAGCTGGCATTGTGTACAGGAACATATGTAAAGTATATGGGCTAGACCCTGATGGGACATTCCACAGAAGATTGTGGAGAATAAGAAGGTTAGAATCCTGTGGGACTTCCTGATCCAGGCGGACAAGCAGATACTAGCCAGTCAACCAGACTTCATGGTCATAGGCAAGGACAGCAATAGAGATAGCTCTAGCAGTGCTCAGTGATTGCAACATCAGGATGAACAATAATGAAAGAAGTAGTAGGACTTGAAGGAGGAATTAAAGGGGGTATATAAAATAAAGGCCAAAGTATTCCCAGGGGTGGTAAGGAGCACTTGAAGTTATGACTCCTAACCTGGGAGAGTGACTCCAACAGATCCTAGGAATAACATCAGAGTTCTTTGTCTAGAGGAATGCAGGGATAAGAACAACTAAGTACTTTGCAGAATCTTCAAACTTATCTCTGAAATAAACAAGGATGTTTTATATACAAGCCTTTTGGGTACATACAGTATGTTATGCATGTAATTACATATGTCCATGCAAATCTTTTCACAATTTAAACAGCTTTGGTCCATGCAAATCTTTTCACAATTTAAACAGCTTTGCTGGAGAGAAACCTATTCCTTTGTTTTTATTTTTATGTTTCTGCCCCCTTTGACATGTCCTTGTGACACATTGTAATTTATAAACTCTATAGATAATGAATGGTCTTATTTGTTTAGATTTGTCGAAAGAGAATTACAGGGAAAGAATCTGCAAAGTGACAAGAAAACTCCTACGTAAGTGTGCTTTTAATTATTCCATTTGTTCTCATTTGCACTGAATTTGTACAGTAGTTCAAAAGACTTATAAAAATCCAGATGGTAAATCAGATATGAAGCAAAGTACTTTCTTCTTCAGTTTAAGTGAATGAAGAGTGTTTGGTTGTGGTGTTTTGAAATTCATTAGTTTGTTTTGTTTAATGGATCAGGGTGGAATGTGGGACAATGGATCGAGCTTCCTTTCATTTTTGGGTTGGGGGACTACATTTTTTATGTGGTAGGTGAAAACTATCCTTTTTTTCCTACTAAAAACAGAAGGAAATTGTATTGTTTCTTGTTAGCTTGCCATCAATATGTCGAGTGCTGTAACTATGAACAATTAGTTTATATTGCTTTGTTTAATTATGTTTTTTTTATTGAAATAGACTTTATACTTGACAACTCGGAGGATGATACTAAGTCTTTGTTCCTAATCATTAAGGTATAGTTGACATTTATAGTGTGATTTCTAAAACATTACGTTGGATAGATGGCCTTTTCTCTATAACTCAAATTCTTGTTCTACAGATCATTGGGGACCTCTTACATTTCCAAGGTTCACATAAGCATGAGTTTGATTCACGGTGGAAAAGTTTTAACTTGGTGAAGAAATCAATGGAGAATAGGGTTAGTATTTACTATAAGTAATTTATTCATACAATTAAGACTTTAAGAAATCTAGGGGGAGTTAATGTTCATAGTTATTGAAATTTTAAAAAAGGAATCAAGGTAGGACTGAATAAAGTTTTTCCATATATAAATAATTGATTTGCCTATTTGCAGCTCCAAGGCAAGAAACAGCATATTAGAGCACTGCTCATTGACAGAGTCATGTTACAGCATGAGGTAAATATACTGTTGTATGTGGGCTGCCTCTGAATCTGTAGTATCTACAACTCTCATTTATAAAATTAAAAAAATCTAATTTGTTCCTTTTTCTTTAGTTAAGAACACTCACTGTTGAAGGCTGTGAATATAAACAAGTACATCAGAACTTGATCAGGGATCTTCTTCGTTTATCTACAAGTTCATATGGGCAGGTAAGCCATTTGGCCTCTCTCATTTTATACAAATATTAATGGCAAGAGTTTTGAAATAGATATTTGTAAGAAATGGAGTGCTATTCCGCAGCTCTTTTGAAATTTCTGAGAACTCTTTCTGTGTCAGCTTTAATCTTTGGGATGTTATCCTATACAGGTAATCCTTGACTTACAACAGTTCATCTAGAGACAGTTAAAAGTTATAGTGGCACTGTTTTTCACACTTATGACCATTGCAGCACCCCCATGGTCACATGATCAAAATTTGGATGCTTGGAAACTGGTTCATATTTTTGATGGTTACAGTGTCCCAGGGTCACCTTTTGCAACCTTCTTACAAGTGAAGTCAGTGGGGAAGCCCAATTCATTTAACAATTGTGTTAGTAATTTAACAGCTGCATTTGTCACTTGACAAATGTAGCAAGATAGGTTGTAAAGTGAGGCAAAATTCATTTAACAAATGTTCCATTTAACAACATAAATTTTGGGCTCAATTGTGGTCTTGAGAATTACCTGTATGTTTTTATTTTGAGAGCTTGTTAACATTTCCTGAATAGCATTTGGTTATGCCATAGTGCCTCCATGTAATTACTTTGAGCCTACAGAGCAGCTACTTTTAACTGCCACTTGGTGGGTGCATAGAGGGATTAATGGCAATAGCAATAGTACTTAGACTTATATACTGCCCCTTAGTGCTTTACAGCACTCTCTGAGCTGTTTACAACGTCAGCACATTGCCCCCAACAATCTGGGTCCTCATTTTACTGACCTCCAAAGGATGGAACGCTGAGTCATCCTTGAGCCCTGCCAGAATTGAACTCCAGGCTGTGAGCAGAGTTAACCTGCAATACTGCATTCTAACTACTGCGTCACTTATCTCTGTGGAGAAAAGACTATGCTGAATTGAATAGTTCAGAAAAACTATGTGGGTAGAGAAGAGAACTGTGGACCAGCTAACACAGCTCTAATCTGTAGCAACAACACACATTTTTTAAAATTAATTTTTTACTCATCATTAGTGGGTTTCTACTCACAGAAGCAAGCCAATAAAATTCTTAAGGTCTGTCCAGATGATTTGCAATTTAGAGTTGCCTCAAAATTGAATTCCATGCAGAATGTATTCCTCCTAATACTAAGAATCTGTCAAAAAAACAACTACCACCAAGCAGATGCAGAAAAGATTCTTAATGTTCACAAAAGTTGTTTCAGTGCATATATATAAAATAATAAAATTATATATAATATATAACATAGATGCTTTTTTAGATTATAAGACTGTTCAGAACCAATCACTATATAAAGTAAAGCTTATTTGTCCTCTGTTTAGCTTTTGTACATATTTCTATGGTGTTTTTGCCCTAGGTCAGGAACAAAGCTCAACAAGCCTTCTTCACAGCCTTGGGGACTTACAACTTCTGTTGCAGAGACATCATTCCTTTGGTTTTGGAGTTTCTGAGGCCAGATGGGTACAATGTCACCCAACAACAATTTAAAGTAAGGAATTTATTAATTTTCTTTACAGCAAGTTCTGTCAGTGCCATTGACGGGGAGATGTAATCTCCAGCCATAGAGACCTTTTTTGCCATTTTAGAGCTCCAGAATAAATTGGCAAAATTTATTGTCAAAATGACTTATTTTTGGTGTTGTAATGCCTCTCAAAATAAGAATAGAAAGGGAATCAGGAGGACTGTGGATGATAATCCACGCCCCCCACTGTGTGAAAGAATGTTGCTGGAATCCAGCCGTTTTGCGATCATGATTTTGGTGGCATGATTTCAGGTTGCTTTTCAGACTTCAGGTGTAATAGGAATAAAGTTTTTTTTTCTAGAGTCCCCATTGCACCCTTACCTCACAGTAGCTGTAGAAGAGAAAAAAGGTTTTAAAAAATTAAAGTCCTCCCCTTCCAATGATACCTGCAGTTGTCTGTTTGGTCAGGAAGCATGTGACCACTGCTGATTCAGGACACGTTAACTTAAATAAATTGATAAAATGTAATTTTGAATGTTATATATTATGTAAATAACAGGATGATGATGAAAAGCAAATGTTAGGTCTAGTATATCTACGACTTGTTTCCTATTCAATTCTTCTGATGAGTTTTTTAAAGATTTTAAAGATATAAATTTTAATAACACTTTTGATACAATATGGGTGATTGGATGATTTGTTATTATTGACATATTCGTAGTTGAAACCTTGACTCTGAACAGCTTATGAAGCAAAAATAAGCTTTGATTTCAGTTACCATCGTGTTATTTGTTAATGTGATTGATATGACATCCATCTTAACTCATTGAGTCTGGCAGACTAACAACATTTTAAATCATAATACTAATACATAAACCAGAATACATAAAATGAGAACTATGGTGAAAAATCTCAATCTGCTGCAAATCAAACAAGCTGATCCCCGTGCCTGGAAACACATTGTTATCTTCACAACACTCTGTGAGATCTTATAAAGTTGTGATCTTTTAAAAACTGGCAATATGTGAGGTTTTAGCAGTTAAAAAGAAATGTAGTGTTTGGGAGAGAGAAACAGCAAACACTGTTGCTGGAGCTAATGAAAATTCTGGCACATTCAAGTATTGAAAATCCCTGTTCTAAAATACCGTAAAATAGATCTGGTTTTATTGTTAGGTATTAAGTCAATAGGATGACATATTTGATTACTAAATAGTGTAGTAACTTAAAAAACATATTAGATTTTATATGTTTATTTTTTATTTCATAGTATGTTCTGACTTTTTGTATTACTTAGAGACTTGTAAATTTGAGAAATTGCAAGTACAAGTATTTCCCGCCTTTTCATTCTTTTAATTAGGAATAAGATATAGTCCTATTAAAAAGTAATAAAGCTTAAAAGAATATTTGCAACCTCTGTTTATAGTATTGTGGGAAACAGTTTTCTGATGGATTGATTTTAAGATATGGTTTGTGAAACCCTTAGGTTGTGGACATCAGTAGTCAATCCTGAATAGACTCTATCAGTGGTTCTACTGTAGAAATCACTTGATTTTATGTTTCACAGACTTCTATTATAAACAAAGAGATAATAGTTTACTGTAATTGGACAAGAATTCCAGCTGTAAGTCAATAACTCTGTCTAAAATTTCTTTTCCATAGGGTGCCTTGTATTGCCTTCTTGGAAATCATAGTGGAGTATGTCTGGCAAATCTTCATGATTGGGACTGCATTGTCCAAACTTGGCCTGCAATTGTCTCTTCTGGACTTAGCAAAGCAATGTCTCTGGAAAAGCCATCCATAGTTAGACTCTTTGATGACCTTGCAGAGAAAATCCATCGGCAGTATGAAACAATAGGGCTGGATTTTACTGTAAGCATTAAATAATTACATCACTTACAATAGTTTAGGAATGGGGATTGTTTACTTAGGGACCATGTGTCTCCTATTAGTATCTGTCCAATCAGTTTGATTTGGTGGGTTTGGTGTGCTCTGGCATGGATAAATATAAATATGTTGCCTACATTTTGATGATAGCTGGGGATCTAGACTAAGTCTATATGTCTTGTACAGGAAAGTGGGGAAGTGGATGCCAGTACCAGTGAGTTTGGATTAATGGTAGGGTTGTAAGTTCTTATTTGAAATGTTATACTTAGCAATCTGATTATAAACTGGAATGTAAAAATTTCAGTATAATAAAGAATTAGGATACTACCGTGTTTCCCCGAAAATAAGATCCTGTCTTATATTTTTTTGAAACCTGAAATAAGCGCTTGGCCTTATTTTTGGGGATGTCTTATTATTTTGGGGTGTGTGGAGCAAGATGGGGTTCCTCTTGCCGTCTTACCTGATTTCCAGCTCTGCGTTTAAATATTTTCAGGGAGGGCTTATTTTCGGGGGAGGCTTACTTTAAAGCATGCGCTCAAAAGCCTGATTGGGCTTATTATCAGGGGATGTTTAATTTTTGGGTAAACGGGGTATAATTTCCACATACTTGGAAATAATATATATGGTGGTACTAATAGCAGTTATCTTTCATCAAGCTTAGTGGTGGCCTAAAAGGAGCTCTTGCCAGGAGGCTGTGAATTCGATCCTAGGTAGTGGGAGATATTTCTCTCTCTCTGGGAGCAAAGAGAAAATATCTGCTGTGAGCTCCGTATAGGCATCAAGAAGGGCATCCGGCCAGTAAATGTTCAGCTCCATTCAGTTGCCCCAACTACACCCTGATGCAAGGGGTTACAGAGTTGTTAAAAGAAAAAATAAATTATCTGTTCTCGCCTCATCCAGTGTGTACACTTTCTGAATTACTATGTCACAGCCAAATACAGATGTGACAAAAAGTATTGATACCCCTCCAAAGGAGTTCTCAACTTATGACCAGTCACTTAGCGACTGTTGGAAGTTGTGATGGAGCCCCCTAAAGGTACTTATAACCTGGTTCCAAAGTTCCAACAGCCATCTCCCACAGTTAGTAATTAAATTTTGGGCATTTTGCAACTGGCCATTTGCAGCATCTCATTATCATATGACCACAATTTACAATGTTTCTTCCAGCTTTTCCTTATAGTTTTTGGCAAAGCCCCCCCATAGCAGACAATGGGTTTGCTTAACAACCACTCCCAGGTCATAAAATCAGGCTAGTTGCATGGGTGACCTGCTTTATCACCATCAAAATTTACAAATGTAATTGACAGGCTCCACTGTGGTCATCCGTCTTGGACTCCCTATATTTTTTTTCCAAAGAATCCCAATTTGCTGTGAAGTAAGTTGAAACCGGCACAACTAAATGGCACCCACCATTTTGTATTATATAGTTCATAGAGTAAGCATTTTGCTTTGCTTATTTATATTTGCTTTTTTTTGTAAATAATAGAACAAATGAAAATGGCACGGATATAATTATAGGTAACTCCTTAGTAGTTAAAATACATTAATTGGATTTTGGTGTTCTCTCAAGCAGACATTTTGCTTCAATTATATCATGGGTGCCTTCACCCCCATAAACAATCACTCAGCAAATTGGGATGGGGGAAATGAAAGGGTACTGATACTTTTGACTGCGTCTGTGTTCTAGAATATTGAAAACAGTGAATACATAACTTTGGCATAGTGTTTTGTGATGCTTTTGAATTTTTGTAACAGTATACATTTTGTAAATGTTGTATCATTCCCTGGGAATAATCACTTGTTGTATCAGAATCTTTCTTATATCTCCCTACTTCTCCAGGTCCCAGAGACATGTATTGAAGTTGCAGTCCTCATGCAAAAGTCAGTGGGTCAAAACGGTGAATGTACCAGCCTTAGTTCAGAAGAGATTGAGCTGGGAATTCAGCGACAGAAAGAAAGGAATGCCGAGTCTTCTCAGTAAGTACAGACTCTTTTAACAATTTCATTTTTTTCTACGTGAAACCAAAGCCTGCGATTTGTAACAATAAGGCTTTTTAAACTTTGATTCAGAGAGAATATCTGACTATTGCCTTTTTGTCTAGTATGACTGTTAAAATGCAATGTGATTATAAACCTCTTCAAACAAATTATGTTCATTTGAAATGTCCACTTATAGCATTTTTAGAGGAGTTTCTCCTGTCTGCTGATTGCTATAAAGAATTGCATTCAATATGCAGTGGCCCAAAGATGATATCCTGTCTTTTGCTGAGATATGTTAATACATAAATATTCTTTTTCTTTTTCAGAAATTATGAAAATTTGATAAATAAGCTTCTGGATTGTGTGAATCAAAGAAATCTGTAAGTATGAGAATATATCTTTCTCAAAATGTGGTTCATGTGTTTTTTTTTCTGGGCTGTGAGTTGGCAACCATTGAGAAATTGGTGTCATGTGACTGCAAGAAGCTTTCCAGGGATGAGATGACATCATTGGAAAGGAAAGGACCAATTTTGAAATGCTTTGTGGAGAAAGAATTTATAACAAGAGTAGAAAGCACTTCAGAAACAAACATGTTTATCTTTAAAACCTTAGCCATGCCCTGAAAAATAAGTTTTATTATACTGCTTATATTCTTTGCAAAATGGCTGAATTTCTGCAATACGGTTTTGTGGTGGGAGAGATGGAGTCATATTAAAGATGTACAAGAAAGTGATTTGACTCTGAAACCCCTGTTTCTTATTACCACTTTTGAGAACAAAAATAAAACAAAAAACATGGTGCTGCAAACATCGTGCCATTTTGTTGCTGAATGTCAGTGTTTATGATACCACGCAGGCAGTGAGTTGCCCATCCCAGGATCATACCATATCCCATTCCCCACCCAGTTCAGTGAAAATTCAGTACTAGATTTAAGAGTTTATTTTATATAATTGGGAATCCTTTTTCTTTCTTCCAGCCCTTGGAAGTTTGAGCACATTGGCATTGGTTTCCTCTCCCTACTTTTAAGGGATGACAGAGTGCTACCTGTAAGAGCCATAAATTTTTTTGTGGAATGTCTCAATCATGATGTCTTGGTGGTTCGCAAGGTAAAATGTTAACTGGTTTAATTATAGTAAAAATTGTTTGCAGATATTGATTCCATTATTCATTCCTTAGAGTAGATTCATATGTGCTTTCTTCACATGACAAAGTATTTGTTTTTGATTTTATGAATGAGTTTCAGTGCTTCCAGAGTACCATTTTCTTTTTAAGTAGCGTTTGCTTGAGATGTGTAGACTTTTCCAGAGATGTGCAGGCTGACAGAGTTTCCAACTCACATAGGGAAAGTCTTCAATGAAATACCATCCATTTTGCAAGCACAAATCATATTTGTCTACATAGCTTGCAATCTTTGATAGACATTAGTTTTCCAGTCTTAGGCAAGGAATTTGTTTATTATCAGCTACTTAATCCTGAAGCTTTCTATATGAGCAGTGAATAGGCTTTACCATCAAGTTAAAAATCCTTCCTTAAAAGACCATTAATCCATCTATTAATACCTAAGACAACTTTTTAAAAACTTTTAACATATTGAGTTTGACATATTTAGAAATACTTTTAGGACTGTAAAGATCTAAATGCTTATACATAAACACTGTAGAAATTAGAAAAAAATGTACCCCAATTAATTTTATATGCTGACTACTTCAACATATAGTTGAACCTTACATTTAACATTTTTATATGTAGGGGGAAAGTTATGAAAAGAATATGCCATCTTAACAGGATCTGTGTTTCTCCTTTCATTTGTTTTAAATTTAAATGAGCTAACTCATTTTTCTGTGTAGATGGCAATTTCTGCTGTGGCTGGCATCCTTAAGCAGCTGAAAAGGCCCCACAAAAAGATGCTGATCTGTCCTTTCAAAATCAGTAAGTGCACTAAAGAAAAACAACTATCTTTCAGTAATGACAATTTAAGTTAGTTAATGTTAAGGGAAATATGAGCTAAACATCTGTTAACTTACAGTCTTTGTATCTGCCATCAATTTCTCCTGCCAAATGTTTCAACTATATTATTTCTTTTTTAACTGACCACCATATCTACTGCAAATGTAGTTGATTTTCATAGTTAATAACATAAATTTACCCATTGACAGTAAAATATTGAAGTTCTGCATCATGGAAGTATTCTACTGACTGGGGACAGAAATAATGGAATTGTTGGTGCTCTCTGAGCTTGTTTGCTTGCAGACATTTTATGCTTTATCTTGATGTGCCTGATTTGTCTGAATATCAAGTTTCCAGGACCTCCATAGAATTTCTGGATTGGTGATCATCTGCTACTGTAGTGCCGTGTGGCTGTAATAGTATGTTGGTTGTTTCTAAGATGTTTTCGCTGTATAATAATGTTATCCTTTTCCAAATTTGTCCGGTCCCAAATCAGGAAGAGCCAACAGATTTATATCCACATTGCACCATCATAGCACACAAACCAATTAACTCCTCCTTCAAGGAAAAAAAAAAAACAAATATCTGCAGCATATAATGGACAGAAAACTAGCAGGGTGTCCATGAACCCAGCTAGCAGTTAAAAGACATGATGAAAACTATTTGCTTACAACACACAGACAGACTTAACCACAATTTCAACTGGGAAACTGAGCATCTTAGACCAAGCCAAATCCAAAAACTCTACAGAATTTGTAGACATTTGGCATTCAGACAGCTCTGTCATAATAGAGATAAACTATATCTATGTACAATTCAAAAGAAACAATAAAAAAGCTAAAAAGTAAACAAAAAGACCAGAACACATCCTCTCCAGCAGCCAATAAATAGAATTAGCACCAGACAAACAAGCAGAAAACAAAACACTAATCAAGGGACTACTAAGGAGAAAACTACATCCCCACTAACATCCCCAGTAACATCTCCACTGATGATGTTACTTACTTGGCCAATGAAACATCTACAAGTAAGAAGCCAAGCTGTGAGAGCACCAAAAATTCCACGATTCCACCCCCAGTTACAGATTCTCTTCTATTGGAGATATTAAATATGGTAGTCAGTCTTATGATTTGATTTACTTAAATTTGCAGGCTATGAGTTTGATTGTAACTTGTTTATTCTAGTCTCCTATTCCTCAAGTCTTACTAAACGCCTCAGGATTTATGTGAAACTTCAATTCAGATGTTTGTAAAAAGTTGTTAAAGGGTTAATCCACTACTTGTTAGCTAACTGTCTTTCAGGATCCTGCAATCTGTTTTCTAAACTGATAGCATATTTTCATAATTTTAGTTCTAGAAAAAATGCTGATGGAAATAAGAATTAAGAACTTTTTTATGATTGAAATCATTCTTTGATTGTTATCCTTGAGTACGGAAATGGCTATTACAATTTTTCCTACCGATTACCTGCCAAATCTGAGCTTCCCCAGCTTTCTAGCCGTTTATCTTATACCAAGGAAAGATGAACAATCTTATCGTACAGCAACTAATTTGTAGAAAATGACTATTTTAATGGGTGTTTTATTGTGGTGGTTGTTTTAGTTTTAAGAATATTAGTTAACATATTTTGGTTCCTAGTGGGACTGTACTAGTTGTGTTGCTATTTGAAACAAATGCTTCCTGGTTTCGGTTTTTTAAAAAATATAATTATTCAGAATTGTGTGAATTGGGGACAGCTGGCATTAATTTTGGGCAGCAATATGTCCTGAAGGAAAATAGGAATATCTTTTGGGCAGGATAGCATCTATCAAGATGAATATCCTGCCCAAAATACTGTATTTATTTCAAATGGGTATCAAATATTTATTTCAAATGGGTATCAAATATGACACCCATATTTTGGATAAATATTTTTTCACAGAACTCAATAAAATTATTAGGAAATTTATCTGGGTTGGAAAAAAAGCAAGAATAAAATCGCGATCACTACAGGACAGTGAATGTAGGGGAGGTTTTGGACTCCCGGCTTGGGAAATATACCATAAAGCGGCCACCCTAGCATGGATAAGAGATTGGGTCAATCTAAGAAATCAAAGAATCCTTAATTTGGAGGGACATGACCTACAAAGAGGGTGGCATGCCTTTATGTGGGACAAAAAGAACAAGTCAAAAACATACTTTCATAGACATAAGATTAGAGAAGCATTAATACAAACATAGGAAGAAATTAGAAGGAAACAGTATATGAATTTCCCAATTGGCTATCAACCAGGGAAGCTATGATATATCCCAATACAATAGAGATTAGCAAAATGATTAGATATAAAGAGCTCCTAGACAATCAAGGAAAACTCAGAAGTAATCAGATCCTAGGTGAGCAGGAAATACATATCGACTGGTGGCCATACCTGCAGATACAATCCAGGTACAAAAAAAGACAAAATAGAAGAATTTGGTATGAGGTGGAAGCAAATCAATTAGACAAACTATTGGTGGATCCAGAAAAAAAAAGTATTATCCAGAATATACAACTATTTATTAGAATATGACAGAGTGGAGGAGGTGGTAAAAGAATCAATGATAGTGTGGGCCAAAAATATTGGACATAATATAAATCTAGATGAATGGGAAATGATTTGGAATAAAAACTACAAATTAACAAAAGCGGCAGCATACAAAGAAAACCAGTATAAAATGTTATACCGATGGCATTTAGCACCTGCAAGACTGGCAAAAATCTATTCAAATGTAAGTCCTAAATGTTGGAAGAGTGGGCATCACCAAGGTATCTTCTTCCATATGTGGTGGTCATCTCCCGAAGCGAAGAGGTATTGGAGTAAAATACAAAATTGGCTACAAGAATTAATTAATAATAAAATCAAATTGATTCCAGAAACTTCTCTCTTGGGAGTACTAAAGACTAAATACACATACAGCAGTGAGAATAACATATGCACAACACTGGAAAGGAAACAATATACTACCAGAGGAATCCATTATTCAAAAAATATTCGATTGTGCCAAAATGAATAAACTAACATTAGAACTAAATGAAAAAGAGGATTCTGAATCTATACGGTGTGGGATAATTGGTACAGGTGGATTGATAACCGAATTAAAAACAGATAAAGACTAGTATAAAGTTTAAGATACATAAATATATTTAGGAGTTATAGAATATACAAGAATAATTAATCTAACCTGTTTTGTGTGGGAAAAATAACACTGATCGATCATGTATTGGAATTTTGGAAAAGGAAAAAAAAACACAATAAAAAATTTTGAGAGAGAGAGAAAAAAAGAAAATAGGAATATCAAGCATCTGTTGGTAAATTTAAGAAGAAAAGCATTTTTCTCTTTCACAAACAGGTGGATCTCCACAGCCTTCTAATATCCAGGCAGGTGACAGATCAGATAACCAATGGCTGCATTATGAGAGTGCTAGTTTACCAAAGACTAAACAAAGTTGGGAGGCCTGCCATTTTGTGGAAAAAACACATTGGGGATACTACACTTGGCCTCAGTAAGTATTGGCTTCTGTCCTTCTGTCCTCTTGTATAGTGTGAAAGTCAGTAGAGCACTTCATAGCTTTCATTCATTGCCTTACTGATGCAAACCTTGTCCTGCTTATGCTTGATTTGTTAGAGCAGTCATTTATTTCTTCCACATATTAAATCCTTTACGCTTTCTATATTTGGTAATATAAAGGTTAGAAAGATGTGAATCTTAATTTGTACTTGCTAAATTGTGACTTTGAAACAGTGAATCAGGAAGTGGTACTTTTTATTTTGCCATTCAATATTGTTTTAAAATGTCTCACTTTTTTCCCTTACAATTTCTAGAAATATGGAAATCTATGCTTCTGCAGAAGAGCAACCAAAACTTGGGAGGAGTAGAAAGGAACTTTCAGAGGTGATCTTATATTTTAAAAATGTGCTCACAATTTCTCTTGGTCTGATATTTCACTTTCAGCGTATACTTCCCCCCCCCCCCTTTGTTTTATAACACTGATTAACCTTAGAGTGACTTAAATTATTCAAAGTGTTCTGAATTCCAGAGTACTGAAATTCAAATGCACATAATAATATGTTAATAGAATCAATTATGTGCTTGGATTGTACAGCCCTAGCACTTATATCAAAATACAGTATGAAGAAATTACTATGTGAGTCATCATAGATGTACCTCCTGACTCTTTATATCTTTGTGCCTCATATATAATAATAATTTCTGTTTTCCTGGAATGTATTCACACAATGAACAGGCAGCTAAAAAGTAACAGTGTTTGGAGAAATAATGTGGTTTTGCATACATATGTCAGTCTACATTAGGAAAAATGAAATTACTTTTGATTTTTTTAAAGTGAGAGTTAAATATCTTAAGCACTGGTATGCTACTAAACCATTTGTCCATTTTCCATAGCAGTGATTTCTTTGAAATATGATTTCCAATTACCTGAATTCCTAAACTGGATATTGTTCTTGTTACCATTTATATATGGAAGTTTTTGATTGGAGTCTTTCCAGAAGGTTTTTTTTTCGGGAGGGGGAGTTCAATTTACCATAGAGTCTCAGTGATTTCTGCAGTACATTAATAAGTCCCTTCTCAGGTCACAAGTTCTTTGAATTGGGAGTAGGAAGATGAGGTATAAAAATATTCATTCAATTTTAGTTTTCTATAGAAAACGAGATATTCACAACTGCAAAACTGTATGTCTCACTTATTTGGCCATGTCATGTGAGGGAACTCACTTGAGAAAGCAATTATATTTGGAAGACTTAGTGATAAAAGGAAACCAGCCCATGAAAAAACACAGTGACTGGACATCATCAAAGTGATACCAGCCAGAGCATAGAAAAACTCAAGTAGTCCAAGATCAGAAGATGTGGAGAGACCTGGTCCATAGAATCCCCCAAGAATCTGAATGGATGACATCATCATCAGCACCATAGAAAATGAGAGCATGAGGTGTTCTAAGGCTGACAATTAAAGAACAGTGTGTTCTTGCAAGAATTTATCAATTACACATTTTTTCAGGTTTTCTGATCTAAAGATTAAAGTATCTAATTATGGGGTCCATATATATTTTTCCAACAGATATGGTAAGCAATTTCTAATTCTATTTATATTACTGTTTATTTTATTTTATAGGCAGAGCAAGTCATTTATGATCACTTTTCTGATCCTAATTTTGTTGAGCAGTTAATCAAGTTTCTTTCTTTAGAAGACAGAAAAGGAAAAGATAAATTTAATCCACGAAGGTTTTGCCTCTTTAAGGTAAATGATTATCTAATATTTTGTTTCTTTTCTAGGAAATATGTTGAGCCATGTATAAAGCTGTTTAACAAAAAATCCATGCAGTTAAGCCTTTGTGATTGTTCTATCACAAATATTGCTCTGATTCTGGGTTTATCAAAATTTCATCAATCATAATTTATGAAAAAGTTCTGCCTCAAGTGCCCTTCTTTACACACTGTTCTTTCCGGCTTGTATACAGCCAGAGTTTTCCATTCTGTCAAGATTGGAGAAATTTAGTTTAATGGCAGGTAAGACAAGATAATAAGAAAGTCTGATGAACTGCCACGCTATTGAAACCAATCCATCATATTCAGTGTATTGCCTTCTTTAAGATTTTCATATCAAGAGAGCCATAAAAACTACCTTCTCACATATAACATGCAGGCACACTCATTTGTTCATTTACACTACACTCTTTTTAGCTTGTGTAAAGGTAGTGAGGTTTTCTGATACAGCTTCATTGTTTTATAATTTCCCTCACACCTTAATAATCAAATTTTCAGACTTATGTGGAATTGTGGAAATGTGGTTTCCAGATTATAATTTAGGGACAATGGTAAAATGTATTACTTTTTTTTAAAGCTCTTTAGTGCTTTTCTCTTAATAATGGCTTGTATATCATTTACTGTATTTTCTGGCGTATAAGACGACTTTCTAACACATGAAAATCTTCTCAAAAGTCGGGTGTCATCTTATACGCTGGTGTCATCCTGTAACCAGGCAGACCAGCCCGAAAGGCTCTGATGAGCCTTAAATGGCTCTGACGAGCCAAGCTCTGACCATCCCAGCTGAGTTGCGTGCTAATCAGGCAACTCAGCTGGGATGGCCAGAGCCATGTAAAAGGAAAAAACTTTTTTCCTTTTAAATGGCTCTGGCGATCCAAGCTCTGACCATCCCAACTGAGTTGCTTGCTAATCAGGCAACTCAGCTTGGATCACCAGAGCCATGTAAAAGGAAAAAAGTTTTTTTCTTTTAAATGCTCTGGCGATCCAAGCTCTGATCATTTTTGCTAATTGGTAGCAAAAATCCCCTCCCTCCGCTTGCTTACCTTAGCTGCTAGTTGCAACACTTCCCTTGTTTCGCTCGCCTGCAATCCATTGCATCAGCAAGCAACTGAATCTCCCTGCCTGCAATCAAGCAGGCGGAGTTGTGGACTTCAACTCCCAGAATTCCTCAGCCAGCAAAGCAAAGCTGGCTGAGGAATTCTGGGAGTTGAAGTCTACAAGCCTTAGGGTTGCCAAGGTTGGAGACCCCTGTTCTATTGGGTAAGGTTTTTCCCCGTTTGGGAGCTTTAAAAAAATAGTTAATTGGAGGTTTTTTTAGTTGTTCTTTTTAGACCTAGCCATTTAAAGTTTAGGAAGTTTTACATTTAGCTTTCATATAAAAATAAAATAAAATAAAATAATATTTGTGCAGCTTTCTGAGATTTAGTGTGTTTCTGTAGTGTTTCACTCTTAACTACACAAACACACAAAATCTCACAAAGCTGTATGTGGAATTTTGTGTGTGTAAAGTGTGAAAGTTGGGTTTTTGGGCTTTTTGTGGCTGTGTGAGGTTCCTGCTTGTTGCAGGGGCCATTTTGGGTCTAGCACAGCTGCTTTTACATTGTGGGTGAGCCAGTTGTGTTGTTTCGTGTTGTGTGTGTGTAAAGTGTGAAAGTTGTATTTTTGGGCTTTTGTGGCTGTGTGAGGTTCCTGCTTGTTGCAAGAGCCGTTTTGGATCTAGCACAGTTGCTTTTACATTGTGGGTGAGCCAATTGATGTTTTTTAATTTTTATTTGGTGTGCGTTGGAAGAGGGGTAGTCTTATACGGCGAGTATAGCCCAAACCCTATATTTTAACAGGAAAAGTCGGGGGTTGTCCTATACGCCCAGTCGTCTTATACGCCGGAAAATACGGTAATTTTGAAAACGGTAGGCCCGATTAGTGTTTATGGCAAATTGCATCAAAAAGGCATTAAATATATGCAGAACACTTGTGGCTTGGAAAAATTCCTTCCCTCTAATTACTGTTGATAGTCAACATTTTAAAACATATTTATCATTTTAGAACAATTTAGCCCTTTTTGTAAATGTAATAAGAAGCATTAAGGCTTAAAGTCAAATTTGTGTATTATTTCTCTAGGGTCTGTTTAGAAATTTTGATGATACCTTCTTATCTGTATTGAAACCACACTTGGAACGTCTTGCTGAAGATTCCCATGAAAGCCCTCAACGCTGTGTGGCTGAAATTATAGCTGGTTTGATAAGAGGGTCTAAACACTGGACATTTGAAAAGGTAGAGCACATTTCTATGAATTTTGCAAATATATTTGATTCAGATCTTATATACACCAGAATTATTCTGAATTACTGAAGAAAAGTATGCTTTCCTTTGCCTGGTATAGGTGGTTTTCATGTACATATCGCGTTTCCCCCAAAACAAGACCCTGTCTTATATTTTTTTGAACCCTGAAATAAGCACTTGGCCTTATTGCCATGAGCTCAAAAGCCTGATTGGGCTTATTATCAGGGGATGTCTTATTATGGGGGAAACAGGGTAGAGTGATCTGAGGGATTTATTACATAAATACTTGAACGGTTTATATATGTGTGTGGTCCTTGACAGATTTTTAAAAAGGTTACTTGTGACCCATCCTTGAACTTACAACTGCTACACCAACCCAGGGTCACATGATCTCTCTCTCCTACACATACACACACACACACACATGCACAAACACGGACAGATGTGTGTTTAATTTCAAACACATTTCTTGAGTAACTTTTTTTTAAATCTGTTGTAACTTTGAACAGCCATTAAACAATATTTTTAATTTGGATGTTTCTATTGTTTTTATTGTTTAAAATATTCTTGGTATTTTAATTGTAATATTTTTTTCAAATCATAAGCTGCCCAGTGTCATTGATTGAAATGGGCGGCTATGAAAATTAAACAAATGAACCAATCAAATATTATTCTCCCTCTCAGTCCTAGGAAGCAGGCAACGGCACTTCCAAGAAAACTGCAGGGACTTTTCCAGGAGTAAAGATTGATTTGAAGGAACACACATATATAAATAATTAGTTTGAAATTAGGGATGCTTAAACATGGAACAAATATTTCTGTCTTGCTTTCTGAACTACAGTATTAACACAGCCTATGCTTTCAGTATGTGGTGTTTTTTGGTTCTTCTAAAACTAAGGTGTATGAATTCTGACAGAAATAGACTTTGCCTATATGTATTCCATTCTATAAAAACAAAATGGTTTGGAATTGCAGGTGCCATGTATTACACTGTTTTTCTCATCATTATGTACAGGTGGAGAATCTCTGGAAAGTTCTCTGTCCACTTCTTAGGACAGCTTTATCCAATATTACAGTAGAAACTTACAATGATTGGGGGACATGTATAGCAACATCATGTGTAAGTTTTGTACATTATTTTTCACTCTGCCATGTTATGAAACCATTATCCATTCTTCTAACAGTGGCTTTGTCCGTGAATATGGGGAAAATATGCTATACTGAAAATAGATTATAGCTTTTGACTATTCTAATTTTAGTTTTTATCTAGAAAGAGGAATAGAAATTCTTTTATAATGATTTATTACATTGATTATATATGTATATGTTCAGAATTCTAATACTGTAGAGGTTTTGAAGAATTTTTTGTTGGATTTGGGTTAGGGTAATTTATTGAAAAAGCATAGTTATGTTATAAAATGCACGGTGAAATACAGTATCAATGTTTGATGCTGAATTGTCTCTCAGCAAGTTACATTAAGATTTATGTTTTGAGGAAATGATTTTACCCCTTTTTCCTTTTAAAAAAAAATATAAATACAGGAGAGCAGAGATCCCAGGAAATTGCACTGGTTGTTTGAATTGTTATTGGAGTCGCCACTGAACGGTGAAGGAGGATCATTTGTTGATGCATGGTAAGGAAAAAAACATTTTCTCATTTATTAGTCAAAACATGGATGAAAATAGAACATTTATTTGTGCTTGCTTTGCTTTTAACCATATGATAATCATCAGAATAGCAGTTGAGTTGCCATGCATACAGTTAGAACAATTAATCAGTGGAACAACTTGCCTCCAGAAGTTGTGAATTCTCCAACACTGGAAATTTTTAAGAAGAGACTGGACAACCATTTATCGGAAATGGTATAGGGTTTCCTGCTTGAGCAGGGGGTTGGATTAGAAGACCTCCAAGGTCCTTTCCAACTCTGTTATTTCTGATATTCTGTTATAAATGATTATAGCATGCTATTTAGGTGGCTATGGAAAATACGTTTAAATCTTACTGATTTGCTTAGCCACATTTTAAGCAAAAGTTGTTGACACCCACTGATCCTGATGTCTTTATATTTGTGTCTCTTGGTCACCATCGGAGTATAGTTGATAAAAATCAGCAAGATTTTTCAGAAAGTTAGGGTAGATAGTTAAACATTTACAGTTATTGTTATATCAGGAGCTAGATATTTCTTCCCGTAAGTGTACACTACAGTGACAGAGTGTATTTACACGTATATGTACATGCAAAAAATTATAATGCTACGTACATAATACAGGTTAGAACCAAAATTGAATAGTTTATTTGCTTGATGTAAGTTCTGATATTATCAACTTTTTAAAAAGACATGGCATAGTGGCTAATTAGCCCACTCTTCACTAGCTAAAATAGAATGACTGTCTTTTTTATGAACAAGAGCAGTGTAAGGCATTTGGATTTTGCCTTACCTTTGCAGAAGATGGAATTACACTTTTGAAGGCACCATCACTTCACTAACTTTTTCTTCTTTTACCTTCTAGTCGTCTGTATGTTTTGCAAGGGGGCCTTGCACAACAAGAATGGCGAGTGCCTGAACTGCTGCACAGATTGCTGAAATACCTAGAGCCTAAGCTCACTCAAGTTTATAAAAATGTCAGAGAGAGGATAGGAAGGTTAGTATTAAGACTACACTACATCATATGTTTTTCAACCTTTAGATATCCCAGAAGATTGTCATTATGTTTATATGTACTCCAGAAATAAGAACAAGACAAAGTGATTTGGTTAGTTTGAATTCAGTCTTTAAGGCATGAAACTAAATTAAAAGTGCGTTCTTGTGTTTTATGCAGTGTTTTGACATACATCTTCATGATAGATATTTCTTTACCAAATACTGCACTAACAAAGTCTCCCCGTGTCCATGACTTCACTTCTCGAATACTTGAAAAACTCAAACCTCTTATGGAAGTGGATGAAGAAATTCAGAATCACGTTTTGGAAGAAAATGGAATTGGAGAGGAAGATGAACGAACTCAGGGCATTAAACTACTGAAAACTAGTAGGTGCTTCTGTTAAATGTGTGAGAACCTTATTAAATATTCACATGTGGTGAAATGCCATTTAAAGGAAAAATTGTTCAGAAGAGATGAAGTTGTGTTTTGTTATTTGTCTTTGAATTGAGAAGTATGCTTATCTGTTTTTTTACTTGACAGTTCTAAAGTGGTTGATGGCAAGTGCAGGGAGAGCTTTTTCTACAGCTGTTACAGAACAGCTTCAGCTTTTGCCATTGTTTTTCAAGGTATGTAGTTTGATATACAGCTTGATTTGTTTAGATGACAAGGGTGCTTTCCCAGTAACACTTAACATTTTAATAATGTGTGAATGAGGCTTCATTAAACAAATAGCATGTACAGAAAGTCAAGCAACATAGACAACCCATTATACAAATTACATTAAATGTCTTTATTTATTGATTGATTAGCCCTTTTGTAATAATTGTTTCTGGAGCTCTGCTCTTTGATACTTTAAATGTTTGAATTGATTGCCATTTCTTCTAAACATTTCCGTATGCATAACCTTTGAAAACACTGCAGGGAAATCTTTTAAAGATTGCCACTTCAGGATGCAGACTTCCAGCTGTTAGTCCTGCTCACATCTAGTTTTTTTTTTTAAATTGATTTATATGCCGCCCTTCTCCGGAGACTCAGGGTGGCTTACAATGTGTTAAGCAATAGCCTTCATACTTTTGTATATTTATACAAAGTCAGCTTATTGCCCCCACAAACTGGGTCCTCAATTTACCTATCTTAGAAAGGATGGAAGGCTGAGTCAACCTTGAGCCAGTTTTAGTTTCAGGTCTATGCAAAAAGGTTGCTTACTATGGAAATTTCAAAACATCCCAGACATAATAAAAAACATAATATTTGAGAATGCATGTCTGAAATAAGGTGTTTTGCTTGTACCTATTAGTATTATCCTTGCTTTTTAAATCTCTTCTCATGTAATTATGAGTTTCCAGATTTTGATTGGATATTTTCATATTGACAGATACCTGTGTGAATTATTTAGAGTCACTAACTACAGTTAAAAACTTTTTAGCTATATTTTAATGACATAATAGTTTGAATTGCCTTCTGCATGTTGCAGAAATATTTTATATTTTAATCCATCCCAGTACAGCTAGTCCTTGACTTACAACAGTTCATTTAGTGACCATTCGAAATTACAGTAGCACTGACAAAAGTGATTTAGGATTGTTTTTCACACTTACAACCATTGCAACATCCCCATGGCCATGTGATTAAAATACAGATGCTTGGCAATTGATTCATATTTATGACAGTTGCAGTGTTTCAGGATCATCAGATCACCTTTTGCGACATTCTGACAAGCCAGAGTCAATTAATAACCATGTTTTTAAGTTAACAACTGCAATGATTTGCTTAACAACTGTGTCAAGAAAAGTCATAAAATGGAGAAAAATCACTTAACAACTGTCTTACTTAGCAATAGAAATTTTGGGCTGAATTATGGTTGTAAGTTGAGGACTACCGTGTATAGCATTTTAGGAGTTTTAGCTTCTTTATTAATTATATTAGTTTTCATAGAGAGATTAAATTGCAGTTTCCCAATGTGTCTTGCATTTATTCAATTTCAAGACTTCATTAGTTGCTACTAACCTTTCATCTACTTGTTTCCACAGATTGCGCCTGTGGAAAATGATCATAGCTATGATGAATTGAAGAGAGATGCTAAAATGTGCTTATCATTAATGTCTCAGGGATTGCTATATCCTCAACAAGTGCCTTTGGTACTTCAGGTGCTAAAACAAGTATGTGATACTTTTTAACCTGATTTTCTAAACAGCATAATTATATATATTTAATCTTGTGTTAGTAGTTTTTTTTTGATATCAGTGCTGAAAAGCTGTTAGCAAACATATTTGATCTGAATACACAAGAGACTGCAAAGTTTTTATTGATTATCGTAATACCTGAAATATAAGAGAATATTGTATAGGGAAAACATATCTATGGCATATATTCTCTGGGGTTTAGTGCATTTCAGCTAGCAATACAAAAATAGAGACCACCTGTAGCCCAATTCACCTTGTCTGGCTTCATAGAATCCCTGTGATAATGAGATTGTAACTCAGTGAATACTTTGGGACGTATTATATTATAATAATAATATAATTATAATATTATAATTCCTTGTGTGTCCGATCACACTTGGCTAATAAAGAATTCTATCATATTCACATGAGTAACCCAATGTAAAATTATTAACCTTTTCTGACAGGAATAAAGCAATTCAGTTAGCTGAATTATAATAAAGGACAAACATGTCCCTACTGAAGTGTCAAATCTCTGTTTTGGGAAAAAAGTTGTCCTTAGCAGAAGGAAATAGGTCACTTTAAACAAACCCATAGACAACTATATATCACAAGTGTTGTCTGTGATAAGTGGAAAAATAATTATGCTTTGATATTCAGATTGCCATAATGTAATCCCCAAAATGGGTTCTTGTGTTTAGTTGGATTTGCTCTTCAATTTTCTCCAACAACACTCTAGGCCAGGGGTATCAAACTCATGGCCCGCAGGCCAGATGCATCATGAGCTACCTGAGTTTTAGCAAAAGGAGAAAAAGTTGCAATACATCATGTGACAAAGTTGCAATTTTGACACCCCTCCTCTATGCATCTCTTCTTGTATTTCATATCTCTGTACTTCCTGTTGTGACCCAGGCCCAAGTATTAAATGCAAACAATTAAAAACAAACAGATTTTATTAGAACAGCTGAGAATTAACTCATTCTCAGCATAGTCCAAACTAAATCAAACAAAGTCTTCATAAAGTCTTATCACCAACCTTGGTATAATTAGGCAAATTGCCAAAAGCTTCTCTTGGCAAAAGTTCAGAAGCAAAGGATGCCGAGCAAGATAAGAACCAAGTTTATCAATGTTGTTTTCCAACAAAAAACCCAAGAGCTGTTGCTGGTCTTTTAAGCCTTATGGGAGAGGCCAATCATCTCTTGGCCCTACTCCCGAGTAGTCCTCTTTGCTTTAGCTGCTCTTGCCTTCTGGCAGCTCTTCTCATATGTGCACTAGGAACAGGCTCCTCCTGTTCCTCTGCCTCTCTACTGTCAGCCTCTACTGTCAGCCTCTGGAGGCTCTGGCGTCCATACATCACTCCCCGATGGCCCTGGCCCCATCTCTGCCTCCAACTCAGAGCTCTCATCCGGGCCTTCCCCAGCCTCCAGGACTGGTCCATGTTCTTCCTCAGCCTCATCGCTGTCTGACTCTGCTGCCAGCTCCACAGGCGGCTGGCGGACCACAACACTTCCTCAGAAGACCAAGAATCCAGAATCAACACACAGTGAGAGGCCATATAGGAGTAATCCAGCCTAATTTATCCATTCCATTACTTGCCCATTCTAGGACATGGCCAAAGCATCCTTTGACCCCATCCAATCAGATTCTCAGGAAAACCCTCAGGGACCTCTGAGTCCCCTAGTTTTTGGGAACAGACCAGGGGTGAAATCCAGCAGGTTCTGACAGATTCTGGAGAACCGGTAGTGGAAATTTTGAATAGTTTGGAGTACTGGCAAATACCACCTCTGGCTGGCCCCAGAGTGGGGTGGGAATGGAGATTTTACAATATCCTTCCATCGGGTGGGGAGGGAATGGGGATTTGCAGTATCCTTCCCCTGCCATGCCCACCAAGTCACACCATGCCCACCAAGCCACACCCACAGAACCAGTAATAAAAAAATATGGATTTGAACAGACCTATCTAATAAGTCTAATTCTAAGTACTGACTGCTCTTTCAGCAACCATTTGAAATTATGACAGTACTGAAAAAGGAGATTTAAGACTCCACAGTCATGTGATCACAATTCTGGTGCATGGCAACATGCATTTAGGACAGTCATGGTGTTCCACAGTCACGTGATCACCATTTGCAACCTTCACAGCCAGCTTCTGAAAAGCAGTCAATGGGGAAGCTGACAGACGGTCACAAGTCACAGTCACCTGATGTTATACTTAATGGCCATGGGTGAGTCACTTAATGACTGCAATCAGAATTGACATTATAAGAAATTATGGTAATGTGATATATCACTTTATGACTGCATCGCTTAGCAGTGAAGTTGCCAGTTCCAATTGCAGCTTGTCAATGTGGAATACCTGTATAAGCAATCTTTCTTAACATTCAATTTGACCAAAGGAGGGGAAAATATGTTGAAAGACAAATTAATTGTAATTTATATGTTTGGGGGGATGTACTCCTTACACTGTAGCAGGTCAAGGACTGACATCGTGGAGCAGAGGTGTGCAATTGTTTTCATGTTTAAGGTTATATTTCGCCTTTGAGGGGGAAGGGAAAACAAGTAGAGGAGAGAGAGATTAGCAGTAATCTGTGAGATGAAAAATTGTTTGGAATTTCAAGCATATTAACTACAAAATGTTTAAAAATCATGAACTATTACAGATGAATTCTGAAATATAATTTTGAAATCAACAGTTTGATTCAGGCTGTATTCTACTTTATTTTTCTGATTTCTGTGGTTCTATTATTTTGGCCTCTTCTTTTTATCTTTTTATAGATTGCAAAGAGTAATTCCTGGCATGCTAGATATACTGTGCTAACCTACCTCCAGACTATGGTATTTTATAATCTTTTTATCTTCTTAAACAATGAAGAAGCTGTGAACAACATCAGATGGCTGGTTATAAAACTATTAGAAGATGAACAGCTTGAGGTGAACACATTCTTGTGCTCCTTTTTTTTTTTTTGACAATTTGTGAAATATTTATTTGTGGAATAAATGTGGAACCATAGGCTTGGACATGATACGTGTGCTTGGTGAGCAAATTAAACACCGTCCATGACGATTTGCTATGGCAGTCCAATATTTTCTTATTATTGCTCTTCCTAAATGATAGTTCATCACAATTTTAACTAGTAACCTCTCCATTACTCTTAATATATATTGAGTACCGTATTTTCTGGCGTATAAGACGACTGGGCGTGTAAGACGACCCCCGACTTTTCCTGTTAAAATATAGGGTTTGGGCTATACTCGCCGTATAAGACTACCCCTCTTCCAACGCACACCAAATAAAAATTAAAAAACATCAACTGGCTCACCCACAATGTAAAAGCAGCTGTGCTAGACCCAAAATGGCCCCTGCAACAAGCAGGAACCTCACATAGCCACAAAAAGCCCCAAAAAACAACTTTCACACTTTACACACACACAACATAACACAATTGGCTCACCCACAATGTAAAAGCAGCTGTGCTAGACCCCAAATGGCCCCTGCAACAAGCAGGAACCTCACACAGCCACAAAACGCCCTCCCCCCCAAAAAAACAAATTTCACACTTTGCACACACAAAATTCCACATACAGCTTTATGAGATTTTGTGTAGTTGTGTAGTTAGAGTGAAATAGTACAGAAACACACTAAATCTCAGAAAGCTGCACAAATATTATTTTATTTTATTTTTATTTTTATATGAAAGTTAAATGTAAAACTTCCTAAACTTTAAATGGCTAGGTCTAAAAAAGAACAACTAAAAAAAACCCCAATTAACTATTTTTTTAAAGCTCCTAAAGGGGAAAAAACCTTACCCAATAAAATGGGTCTCCAACCTTGGCAACCTTAAGACTTTTAAACTTCAACTCCCAGAATTCTTCAGCCAGCTTTGCTTTGCTTTTGAATTCTGGGAGTTGAAGTCCACAACTCCCTGCCTGCTTGATTGCAGCCCACAACTCCCTGCCCACAACTCCCTGCCTGCTTGCTAATCAGGCAACTCAGCTTGGATCGCCAGAGCCATGTAAAAGGAAAAAAGTTTTTTCCTTTTAAATGGCTCTGGCAATCCAAGCTCTGACCATCCCAGCTGAGTTGCCTACTAAAATTCCCCCCACCAGTTTGCTTACCTTAGCTGCTAGTCTCAACCTTGCCTTGCTTCGCTTGCCTGCAATCCATTGCATCAGCAAGCAACTGAATCTCTGCTTGATTGCAGGGAGGGAGATTCAGTTGCTTGCTGATGCAATGGATTGCAGGCAAGAGAAGCAAGGCAAGTGTTGCGACTAGCAGCTAAGGTAAGCAAGCTGTGTGGGGGGGGGGGGGGGATTTTTGCCACCAATTAGCAGGCAACTCAGCTGGGATGGTCAGAGCTTGCCGTCAGAGCCATTTAAGGCTTGTCAGCCTGGTTACAGGAGAACGATACCCGCCATATAAGACGACCCCCGACTTTTGAAAAGATTTTCATGTGTTAAAAAGTCGTCTTATACACCGGAAAATACGGTATATATTATACACTTGTTCTGATATGCTTTGCCTTGTACTAGTACCAAATACTACTTAATTATTATATGGTTAGATGAAATACCCTTGCTTATCACATTCCACCTGCTGATACCAGATAATAAAATATTGTATGAAATAGGTATTGGAGATGTAAGTTTTCTCAATGCAGTCCCTTCTAAAGGGACACAGTCAAAATTCATAAGGATGCTACTTCTTGGTACCCAGATGTAAGCGGAACAGATCTCATTAGAGCAGTTCTGAATCTGATTTTGCCATCCTCATATATTGTTTATACTGCAAGCCATCCTTCAGCTGCCTTGAGTTTGCAAGATAAATTTTATTCCTTTGTCTAATTGAAGTAAGGTCTAATTAAAGATTGTGGATTTTCCACTTAATATTTAGTCTCAACTAGCAATGAGAAAGCTCTGTTGGAAATAAAATAGGAGTTTTAGTGCCACACTAATGCAAGATCTTCTGTGCAATTGTCGATAATAAGAAATTGATTCAATATTTCAGGTCCTTTTGTCATGCCTGTTAAACAAACTGATGTAAAAGTTTGATGAAACTTTTGATGAAAAATATTTTTCCATATTTTTTATCCTGTTTTACAATTGTGCTTAATTTTGTCACTGTAAAAATAACACTACTGCTTCTGACAAAAGTATTAATATCTATTAATATGGGGCCATATACTTTATGGATGTCAGTTTGAAAAAAAACCAAATTTATAAGTAACCTTGAAATTTGAACTATTCAGTTCTTATTCCAGTGTTAGATAATCAGGCAGGCTCCTGAAACTACCCTTTAAAACACTCATAAATAAAAGAAAGCACTTTACTCTCTTCTATATTTATTTAGAGCTGTCCTCACTTAACAACTATTTATTTATTTATTTATTTATTTATTTATGTATGTATGTATGTGATTTATATGCCGCCATTCTCCCTGAGGACTCAGGGCGGCTTACATAAACTATCATAAATACAAATCACAGTAAACACATTAAAATGAATTAAAATCCATATTAAAATCATTCTAAAAAGGAAACTATACAACCCCACAATCAAAATATTGTTTAAACAGCCATGTCTTTAATCCACGGCGAAAGGAGTGGAGATCGGGGGCCGTCCTGAGGTTGGTGGGCAGACTATTCCAGAGGGTCAGAGCTCCGACAGAGAAAGCCCTCCCCCTGGGGGCCGCCAGCCAACATTGTTTAGTGACGGCACCCGGAGGAGGCCAACTCTGTGGGAGTGCACTGGACGATGGGAGGAAGGCAGGAGATGGTCCTGTAAGTAACCTGGGCCTAAGCCATGTTGGGCTTTATAGGTAAGAATCAGCACCTTGAAACGGACCCAGAGAGCAACCGGTAGCCAGTGCAGCCCGCACAGGAGAGGTGTAACACGGGAGTAACGAGGAGCCCCCGTAACTACCCGCACGGCTGCGTTCTGGACTAACTGGAGTCTCCGGATATGTCCCAAGGGCAGCCCCATGTAGAGGGCATTACAGTAATCCAACTGAGAAGTAACAAGGGCATGAGTGACCGTGGCGAGGGCATCTCGGTCCAGAAAAGGGTGCAACTGGCGCACAAAACGAACTTTTTTGTTCAGCAAAAGTTCAAAGTTATGACAGTGCTGAATGAATGGTAATTATACTCTGTTCTTGAAGTTACAGCTATTTCAGTGCCCCAGTCATGTAATCAAAATTTAACTGCTTGGCAGCACACCTGTACTTATAACCACAGGGGCACTTCGGCACCCCCACCTATCACTCATCCATATCATTTCCGTTTTGACTGCCAGGCAGTCCTCTGCCAACTCTGCTTCCCCCTGGCACTGACCCTCATCTGACCTTTGCCATTTTCTCCTTCCTCCTGCTGGTCTAGGATTCATGTGCTGCTTGAGGGTACAGCCCCAGGATGTGCCTGGCAAACTCAGCAGTACCTCATCTATTGAAGGAAGTTTGCTGGGCTCAGCAAAGAGGAGGCAGCAGGATGAAACAGGTGGTGGAGACAGGGTGGCATTACAGGGGAAAATGCCCTGTTTCTGCTACCAGCATGAGGAGTGATAGCATGCAGACCATGGAGGGTTTAACAGACCAGTGACATGCAGCATACATCATTGCCCTGGGAAGCAGCAATGGCTCCCTGAGTGAGGTTTTTGACTGCGTAGGACACATTGTGTTGGGTCATGGCAGAACTGGAGGAAACAAAGGGATGAGCACTTCCTAGCAGGACAGCACTGCAGCTTGTGTTGGAAGTGCTCCTGGAGAACTGATTCTTCTTGAGGTTTTGTAGGAGGAATGTTGGGCCAAGCAAGCAGAGACCCTCCTATTAGTGCTTGCCTCCACCCATTGCTAAAGCCTGCAGGCTGGTTCTCTAGGAGTGCGTCCAATGTGAGATGGAAAGCTATACTTTAAAGGGCCTCTGGGCCCTAGTGGTGGAAAACAAGGCTCTTCTTCTGACTCCATCCTGCTCCCACCTCCCTGGTCAGGGCCAGCAAGTCCCCTTCAGCAGACAAGACTTCACCATGCTGCTGTGTTGCCACATGCCTCCCGAAACTGTACTCTTACCAGTACCTGGACCCTGGGCCAGCAGCAGGAGGAAAAAAGACTTTCACCTGTGGGCATTAGTGGCTGAGTGAAGGCGACAAATGGGCAGAGATGAAGTAGAGATAGGGAAGTTGGGGGAGTTGAAACAGAAGTGAGCAGGACAGGACCCAAGAAGTGTGAGATCTTTGCCTAATGACAGCATGATCCTGACCTAATGACTACAACTGTGACTACTGGAATTGCCATTACTAAGTAGTGTAGGCATATAATGTTTCACCTAACAATGTTGCACCTTCACTTAGCGCTGGAAATTCTGATTCAAATTAGGGTTATTAAGCAAGGACTGCCTGTGTTAATTCCACTACTGTGCAGTGACAACCACTAGTACAAATTTGACAGCCTAATCTGCCCATTAAGGCATGGTAAATTTTGAAATAAATGTAAAATTGTCAAAATACTTGCTTTTGTGCAACATCTTAATAATCATATTGCCATAGAAACCCCTGTATTGCAGAGGTTGTAATTTGTTTTTCTTTCCTTTTAGGCAAGATCTAATAGGATGATGATTCACTACCCTTGTATTGTATCTCTGTTATTTTCTGTATAAATTAAAGGTTTTGTCGCAATTGTAGGGTATAAAGCCTTCCTAGGCTGAACTTTTCCACTTACCCATCCATTTAATTGGGTTTTTTTTTTTACATTTTGAAGTTACATCTATTCATTTAGAATAATTTTTGGAAGCCATATTTTCAGTCACTTTCTCAGATCTTTAGATTTTAGATGACTGAGTAATAATGTAAATGCACACTTAGATTTGAGAGCAAAAAAGATTTTCAGAGAGATGTATTGATATTTAAATTTCATAAACATTAAACATTAGTTGGCATGTTGTCTTCTAGTCTCAATAATCTTCCTTACTCCAAATGTAAAGATGCATTAAAAAAAACAAGTTACCTTAGAGAAAGCTAGGTAATACTCTCTAAATCAAAGCTGCTGCTCTCTTGCTATGTTATCTGGATCTTAGAACCATATCACATTTTTAAATGCTGTGATAAAGCATCTTCTACATTATATTTCCTTGTTGGATTTATATGTAGTTTGTAGAATTGCACCAAGATGGCAGCCTACCTCTGTACCCGGATCCTTTGTGTAAACATTAATGTGTTCAGGTAGTCCTCAACATACGACCACATGGGATCAAGATTGCCATTATAAATTGATGCTGTGGTAAAAGCACGAGACTTAAAATGATGAACCAACACTCCCTGTTGTGGTTGTTAATGAAGAATTGCAAGTCCTTAAGCAAATATCTACTCTACCCCAATCTAAGCCATTCCAGACTTTCTCTCAGTCTCTCTCAGTCTCAAGCTTCAGTAAGGTAAGGGACTATCTCCAAGTCCTTCATCTGCCTATCTCTATCCTTTGGTTGCCTTACATCCTGGCTTTCAGGATACCAAACAGTCCCAGAACCATGTGGCTCTGGGGTTGCTTACCATGCCCATGAAAGTTTGAGTTATCCTAGCCCAATCCTAGTTGCAGTCGCCGTTATTACTCTGCACTCTATAAGATCCTGTCCAACTGGTGCTCCATCACCCCAGTTCACCTTTGCTGTTTTTTGCTCCCTCTGCTAATAAGGTCTGTCCAGCTGGGCTAAGCTGTGGAAAAAGAAAGTTGAAAGTAGTCCCTGAACGACAGTGTGCCAAAATGCCTCTTTGCAAAAATCTTCTGGAGTGCAGAACCCTGAAGCATTCCTTTGGGTATGATTGCCCTGCCCGCACACTATTCAATCAGTCTCTGTTGAGCCAGCCTATCCTCTAGCCACTTTTCAAACTAAAGCAAATTTTGTGCACTTCCTATCCTACCTGCACTTTCCATCCTACTTACATTGGTCTGGAAAAGTTTACTTAAGAGCACCTTAGCCTTCAATCAGCTGAGCTAACATTGGCATCTATTCATTTTGTTCACTCCTCATGCCAAGGACTTATACTTTCCCATGCGTTGCATTTCTCCAGCCTGCCACTTTATCCTCTATGAGGTTGTATCCAGAAGTCAAGAAAAAAAAGCACAACCACAGGCAAGAGAAGCATGTTGGAGATTAACTCTTGCCATGCCAAAATCCACCTGGTCTCCCATTTGCTTGCAAGGACAGTTTCATTTCTGCTGTCCTCTTCCCATTTGTTTTCTAGTCTCAGTCTGGGGCTGGTCTTTACGAGTATAGAAAAGAGGGCATTTTGGCACAGTGAACTCCAGGAGCTTTTTGCGAATGGATGTTTCAGAGTACTGCTGCTCAGGGACTGCTTTTGACTCCCCACAGCATGCCTTATCAGCACTGAGAGCAAGAAAATGGTGAAGGTGAGCTGGGGTGGCAGAATGTAGGTGGGTAGAGTTCTAGGAATACAGGTTGGCAGAAGCAGCTGTAATTGGGACTAAGCTGGAATGCACCTATATGATTGTAAGTGCAGGTTGGCTGCCAAGAGTCCCAAGTTTTGTTCACATAACTCTGGGGACATTACAGCAGTCCTAAATTCAGGTATAAGTCGTAAGTCCATTTTTTTCATCACCATTGTAAGTTTGAATTGTCATAAGTTGATGAATATCTGTTTGGAAAAAAATACACTCTTATCTATTAAATTTATATATTTATATAATTTATAGGGCTACCCATTTTACTGAAGTGACACTGAGTGGTAAACAGAAATTAAAAACCCCAATATTTAAAAACAAAAACCTAGCACTGATAATGTTATCTACTTTGAGTAATGAAACATCTACAAGAAAGCAACCAAGCTTAGAGAGCACCAATGACCCCTCATTTCAACCCTGAACTACAAATAGGCCAGCCATCTTCCCTGAAAAGGGGAAAATTGTAATACTATCAGGGAAGGAACTCAAGCAGTTGACCTTCCTTGAGGTAGAAAATATAAGGAGATTTGCAAAACTGTAACACTCCAACCTACATTATCTGTTTTCTCAAAGGACTTTTATGTGGATTCTTCAGCCTTTCGGTATCCTAGGGCCAGTGAACTCTAGGAGAGTTCTCAAGATAAGGATTTTAAGTGTACTTTAGTTTATCAAGATATTGTAACTTATCCCATTGCTTAAGAATATATTAAAGGTTTAGAAACACAGGCAATTGGTTAATCTTTGAGTACATGATAAAACCAAGCCATTTGGGTAATAGCCCAATAACAGAATCAGAAATTTGGAGTCCAAATTAATAATTATCTTACCGCCTCTCTTTGAAATACATTTCAGTGTTCTGCTCAGCAAATGATAAAATTATATCCTTGAACATAATCCACTTAAATTCCATAGAACCAAAATTAAAAACCCTATAATGAATTACCAGAAATTAACTGGCTCCTAAAATCCATTTCTTGTACAAATATTGTAATATTGAGTATGAGTTGCAAGGCTTCTGAAATGAAGATGATTGTACACCTTATTAACATATTTCTGATGCAGCTAAAAGTTGAACTGCTAATAACTTCCAAGAATACTTGACAATGGAATAAACACTGACTTATTTTATTTACTTTATTTTCTATAATAATTCTGTTTTCTGTAATGCCATTTTAATGCCATAATAATTAATTAATCAGAGTCAAACAAAAGCCAGTATGCAACAAACTTTCTGTGTTCATTAGCTACTACGGGATCATTCAAAAGACATCACAATGCTTACACTCAAATGTAAGGTGGACTAAAAAACACTGTCTGTTTATTCTTTTCAGCACATGGGGTTCAACAGGCCATGCCACAACTTTGTCCTGTGTGTCTGCTCAGAATTTCAAATCCAGACCTTGTCCAACAAAATGCTAAGGTCCTAATTGCTGCCATGGGCCTCCTGCCACAGGCAAAGGGTAGGACTAGAAAACCATCAAGGTCCCTTCCAACCCTATTCTATGTTTAACAGAATAGCTTTTTCTATTCACTGGAATTTAAAAGAAACTCTCCTTGATCCTGATGCTACTGTCTCATGAAGAGAAACTTACTGCTTAGTACAGTGAACACTGACTTTGCAAATGACATGTACACAAAGTGTACATGTAACAATGCCAAGGTACAATTCTCTCACCCTCTTTCTCACATTTAGAACAGTGTTTTACAGTTTTAGCAATTTTAAGACTTGCTAAATCAACTTCAATTTCCAGAATTCCCCAGCAACCCAGCTGTTTGGGAATTCTCGGAATAGAAGCCCACACTTCTTAAAATTGTTGAAGTTGAGAAATACTGATTTAGAATATAGTGGAAATAGGGCTGCCCTTACTGTTATTACTGATGCTATTATTTGATCCTAGGTGAGAGAGATGGCTGCTACCACTTTGGGTGGTTTGCTCCAGTGCCACTTCCTGGCGATCGATGACCCTATGCAGACTCATTTTGAGCAGCTCTGTAAAATGAGACTTCCAAAGAGAAGAAAACGAGACCTCAGTACTGTAGTCGATACCATTCCCCCTGCAGGTAAGGAGTAGGTTCCTTCCTTAGGTTCCTTCCTTAGTAGGAAGGTGTAAATCATGCTGAATGGATTTGTCAGAGGGATATTACCTCAGCTTTCTGATTTACTTATTTTCCACCTTTCTGTGCATAACATTTGAAAAGTATCTGCTCTTCCAAAAGTGAGTCAGTCAGTTATTTCTGACATACAATGCAGTCTAGTTCACAGGAAAGGGGGACCTGCATTAGAGATTGTCATTGGGAAGAACAGGGAGCAATCTGAAGCTCCCTAAATAATGGAAACTCAGAATGACAGTTGACATGACTGAGCTGCATTGAATTGATTCTGCAAGAGAACTGAATCATGTGGCAGAAATAGCATATTGCAGGCAGTGCAGCACATCTGCATTGGATTAGATTGCAATAAATTTAAATGCACAATTTAACCTATGTTAAATTTAGAGATTTAGAAATTAAGTTTAGAAATTACAGGTAGACCTTTATTTACAACCATTTATTTAACCATGGTTTGAAGTTGTGATGGCCTCAAAAAAGTGACCAATGGCTCATCCTCAAAGCAATAACTTTTGTACCATCCTTGTAAATCACATGATTACATTGGGTAATTTGCAAGCAGCTCGCATTTATAAATATTGCAGCCTCTTGCAGTCATGTAATTATGATTTGCGACCGTCTCTTTGCATCCCCTTATCGTCCCAAAAATCTGTTCAATGAAATTTAAAGAAAACTATGTTAATGTGTATGCAGTGGTTTAAAGGGCTTCAGAGAAAACTGGTAAAAATCCACTCTTCCATACCCTTTTCCCATAGATAGAAGGAGCTTATTTCTTATTTGTGCCAATTGAAGACTCCTGTGCTGCACCATGGAAGAATTACCAACTTTTTTCTTGCAGATTTAGTTAAACGCCATGCTGGCGTGCTTGGACTTAGTGCATGTATTTTGTCCAGTCCCTATGATGTGCCCACGTGGATGCCTCAACTTTTGATGGATCTTAGTGCACATCTGAATGATCCTCAGCCTATTGAGGTATGATTCATTTGATCAATCGTTGGAATTCTTATGCTGAAGCTTGGCCTCTTAAATGTCTTCCTTTTTGAGAAGAAGCTGTTTAGTCTACTGCTTAGAAAATTTCTGTTATAGTTACTGGCTATTTGGGTTGTTTTGTTTTAACCAAATGTTTGTAATAAAGATCAAAACAGAAATTATTCAATACTACCTTTTTAAGATGGTTTGTTTGTTTGTTTGTATGTTTGCTTTTTAGTTAGTTAACAAAGATAACAATTTACAGAGCCAGTTTGGTTTGATTCTGATAATAATCACCTAGTTTTATTTTATGCATTAAAAAAGGGGGGGGGGGAAGAATAGGAATAATCCTCTCACATAAAACAACACAGTACTAAACAAAAATATGTAGTTGTACATATCTGTTAAACTTTTGTACAATTAAACTGTACACATTTAACAATTTATTGAATAGAATAAAAAGAAATATATGAGCTAATACACACAATTCTTAAATCACTATTTATAAATAATGTTTCTTTTCAAGTTTAGGGTAACAGTAGCAAGTATTTCAAACTATATTTTGAAATTATTGATTGGTAGTCTCTCTATAACCTAAAACATTTGAACAAAATTCTGAATAATATATTTATACTTACAAAGCTGAATCACAGTCTTAAGAACAAGACAGTTTATAGTTGTTTTAAATACATTGCCTAGATCTCTCTCTATCTTTCTCCACACAGATGACAGTAAAAAAAACATTGTCAAATTTCCGGAGAACTCACCATGATAACTGGCAGCAGCATAAGCAACAATTCACTGATGACCAGCTGCTTGTCCTTACAGATCTTTTGGTATCACCGTGCTATTATGCATAAAAGAGTGAGACTGTGTTGTAAAATCTGTACCCTTGGGCTATCTTGGAATGGTCTTCTTGATATCCAGCTTGACATAGCAAAATGTCACCTTTCAAACAGTGCCTTGTAATTTTTAGACTCATTAAATGAAACCAATACTGTCTGGCCTTTTCCTTCCTTCATATAAGAAACTCTTTAGAATTCTTGTTTAAAAATATAAAATTAAAATGTATTACCCTTTTGATTTAAATTGAAAGAAAATAATCAAATATAGATGGGGCATGTATTGAATATGGTGTCAAAGACATTGAAACATAATTTTTGCTATCCCAAAGATGCCTTTCAAAAGGCAGCTGGACTTTCTTGGGTTTTCTTCCCCTTGAAAACATTTCATTTCTCGTCCTAGAAGCTCTTCAGTTCGGACTGAATGGTGGGGAATAGAATAATTTATATTCTTTGCTGTCATCTGTTTGTTAGTACTCTTAAGAGTCGTTGAGGCCACTTGGGGATTTACTTGGACTCTCAGGGTGACCTATATCAGCATGCAAACAAGTGTGGAACCTTCTTGGGACTGCTGAAAAGACTGTGTAGTAGAAACCAAGAAAGTCCAGTTGCCTTTTGAAAAGCATCTTTGGGTAACCATGATCTGGATGATTGAGAATCTCCATAGATAACTTTTGCTAGTTTTCCAGTATATTATCTTGAAATCAATTTACATTCATCTTGCATTATATTTATTTTATGTGATGATAAAATGGGCTTCACACCATATTTACATTTTATGTGAGACTAGTATGGACAATATTTTGACAGCACTGCGTCGTGTTTGCGGTAGTAAACAGGATGTGACCTTGATATAATGAAGAACAACTGCATTGATTTTACTGGCAATCTGGTTACTTGTTATTCTCTTAATACAGAAGTTCTCAACTCAAATGCAGTCCCACAGGGGTCTCAAGCAACTTGGAAAGGGGTCATATTTTTTTAAAGATTTGCACAGGTAAAGTCGGAAGAAAAGGCCCAGGTAGCATTGGGAAGATGGCAAAACCTGAGCATCTAGTAATCTGGAAAAGGGATGCATCAATCAAAAGAGTTTTATTTAACTTGTTTTAGCTCATGAGTGAGGTTGAACAAATTTATCATTCAAGGGATTATGGTATTGCAAAGTTCGAGAATCCTTACCTTAATGAATTGCCATGTGTAAAATATTTTCATTGATCTGGAACCCAAGAAGAGGAACAAGAAAAGAGCCTCATATAAGGTCAGAAACTGGAGAGTGCTTGCTTTCATGAACTTTGAATTGAATAGAGACCTGCTTGCCATTGTACATAACTGGTTTACAATCATGATAAAGTTTATCATTTTAGTAAATAAATCACAATTAACTTGGTTTGTAAATACATAAACTCATATGTTATCATTTATTTATTATTTATTTTCAAGGCTTATAGTTTGTATAGGTGGTTGCAGTCAACGAACCACTAGCATAAAACTCCTGAAATCTGTAATTGGGATATAACATACATATATACATATATATATACATATATATATATATAGTAGAAATATGTGCCCAAGGATTCAAACTGCCTAAAGAAGTCTATTTAAAATAATTGTTCATACAGAATGATAGTTACAATAATGCTGTCTTGTAAAATACCCAAAACTTCACCAACTTTCTGAAGAACAAGAGAGATTGATAATCTTCATTGACAATTGAGAAGTAAAATAGTATATAGATTATTTTGATGACAGATTTCCATTCCAGGCTCTGTGCTTAAAACAAGCAAATGCCCTTGTTCTTGCTGAAGATAGATTGGTTTTTTGTCAACTGTCAAATTATCTGTCTCTTTCAGGGTCTCAGAAAAATAAGAGACTGCTTCATTTCTGTAAAGATAAAGAAACTTAATTTTTAATTTACTGAATATTTGGATTCGGTAATTCAGAGGCTTAAGTTTGGAATCCTTTTTAAAAGTGTGTATAGTATGTCCCTTGAAGAAGGTTAGATTTCTGTTTTAACTGAAGAAAAAAGCTCTGACATAGTAACAAGTCTCTGCATGAATAAGAGAATTGTAATTTTCTTTCATACATCCATGCAAGTGTCTTGTATTTAAGATAAATTCTACCTTATGGAATGGCTAATATCGCAATTTCTCAAATTCAAATGGATTGTTTATTGATATCAGGTGAATAACAGGGCACACAACCTATAAGAATATGCATGCCCAACTCTTCATAGTACCCTTGGGTATAAGTGTAGGTAGTAATACCATCCCAATTTTTTAAAAAGATTTTTACTTTCTTTTGTAGCTCACATGCAAAACCAAGCTATGCAGTGCTTTGTGCTCAGTTCTCTTTCAAATCTTAGTTTCTAAATCCATACTGTTAATCTTTGTTTCATGGCCAGGTTTTCAATAAGATCCTTCATCCAGGTACTGAACTTTAACTTTCCCTGGTTTTGTAAGTGACAGCTTACATTTTTCCAATTTAGTAGAGCCCATGGACAACAACAGATATTTGCTATTGTTTTATTTCATGTATATATGTTAATACTGAGTGGTTGAAGACCACTGGTTATGTGGTTAAAATAAAATGTTCTGTATTGATACTCTCACCTTTCCTCATTCACTCTATGTCTCCATGCTGGAACAAATATTTAAGTTGCATTAAAATACAGAAGTACTGTATCTGTCCCCACCAAATTTCTTTTTGGTCTGTGACTTTGGTGGCTATTGGCTCACTATTTCACAACATGTTCAATACATGTTCAATACATGTAAAAGATTGTATAAATTGTAGAGGCATTGCATTGACAAAGTACTGTATAGTTTGCAAAAGTTTTACATAATCCATTTGTGAGATTATCTTGTAAAGATTCACACTTTTCAATGTTAAAATACTGCTTTAGCTTTTGTATCCAATTCAAATGCCAATTTCTTCTGGTTTATAATACTGCTGTTTCTCATTAATGAAGTTATTTAGTTTTGGGTTTAATATTTATTTATCATTAGTGAATGAATTGATTTTTTACCAGTATTTTTCTCTTGCTACCATCCTAAGTAATGGTATATTTTAATGTATGGTAAATAATAGAATTGAAATCTCTCTCCCATTTAAGAAAACAAAAAACAACACAAACTTGAAAAAAACATTCAATCTGTATTTTTTCTTTGTTTAAAAGAAATATAATAGGCTCTTAAATAATCTGCCTGTTGGGAAAGTAAACACGGCAGCATGTCCTGAGACTCAGTGAAGAAATAACATGTATAGGGTAGTGCCAAATGCATCTTCTTACTTTCAGTTGTGTACTTAGTTTAAAGCTGAATAAATTAATTGTTTGTAAAAATTTGAGTGTACATGGCATGTTTATCGTTCAGTGTGTCCTCTCAAGTAAGTGTTTTCATTTAGGAGAGGAGGTAACAATCTCCAAGGATATTTGGGACCTAATCAGTCTCTTGAATATAAATGATGGGTTGTTTGCTTTTAGTTCTGAAAGGACATGAAATCTTCGGTATGAGAGAAGTAGATCCAGTACCTTAAAAGTTGTATTGGTACTCTTCATAAAAGCGATTCGATCAAGAGAAGTTTGGAAATCATGGTATGGCTTATGACAGCGATCCCCAACCTTTGCAGCTAGGTGGCCCGGGGGTGGGGGGAGATAGGGGAACCAGGCTGTGTGAGCGGAGGGCTGGCGCGCACATGTGCACACACAGCTTAACTTAAGCGAACGGTGGGCTGGCGTGCACAGCTCAACTTGCGCCAATTACAGCCTAGTTGCAAATAGGTAGTAGGCTGCGGCCTGGGGGTTAGGGATTCCTGACTGATGATATAAAAGTACTTGTTTGAGTTATTCACATTTTACAAATCTTGTCATCTTAGGTTTAGAATAAAAATGAACACATATACTTATATTTCCTTTTAAAATCAGATATTTTTAGAGGAAAAATGTGCAAAAATTATTGTTCTCCCCTTAGCATAGTAATTGATTTTGGTAACCTGGTTCTCTTAGGAAAAAGAAGAGTAGGTTAGCTTCCAGTCACAAAAAGGTGACTGAATTGTGCCAATTCTTGTTGCCAAGGAAATCTTTCTAGCTTAGTTCATTCTCTTCCCTTTCCTTCTGGAAGGCAAATCTTAGTTCTAATCTAAGAACTAAGTGTGCAAAATAATCAAAAGAGTTGGTAAGGAAGTATGCACACAAATCTTGTTATTTCTGATCTTACTTTGGTAAATATATTCCTCCGTAGTCTGGTAAACTCCTGTATGAATTATTACAATCCCTCATCTATAAAAATAATGTGGAAATTTTGATTGGCAAGATAGCCAGAATCTTGATTCATACTGCTCACTTAAATAATGTATCATAAATTTAAAGAAGCTTTGCTGGTTGTCAATTTGCTCTGGGGAACGAATTCAAAATGTTGAAAGCTTATTTTTCAAAACCATGGTATTATAATAAAGTAAGAAAACAAATGGGTGACACTGCTATCATTAAGAAGAAAAACCCATACTTGGGGTTTGAACATCACAAGCTGCTTGCATCTTTTTGCAGGAAATATTTCACTTGAGATCACTTCAAGATTGCCTTAATGAGAGAAAAATATTATTTCTAGAGAGATATGATTGTATGTTTATGTGATTTTCAATGACACTATATGTCTGAATAAGAAACAACACACAAATTGTGTGAGTCAGTCAAACTTTTTAAAAAAGCTATATAAAACTGCGCTAATAACTGAGTTAATTGGCAATCTGCCTATGCATAAAAGGATATAAATCAAGATTTAACATTATCTCCTGCTTTAAAAGAATCAGCTTTGTCCGTCATTCCAGAGATTTTACCTCCAAACAAAACATTTTCAGTTACCTGACATGGCAGTTCTATTTGTGAGCAAAAAAAGAGAGAAAATGAGAAGACTTTGGAAATATTTCATATTTTTCTGTCCCCATATACATGGCAATAGCACTGGATCAACATTATAATAGGAGTACAAAGAATTCTCGGCTCCTGTGTATTCCTGACAGGGGAACAAAAGAAAATTAATTTGCTATTACTCTCAGATGAATGTGTATTTTAATGATGGTAGCTTCTCCCTCATGCTTCCCTACAAGATGTAGCAAGATCCTACTGAACACTACTAGATGATGTACGATTGTAATATATACCTCCTTTTCTATTTTGAGTTGCCTCTTCTTATGTTTATGATAGTGATACCTAGAGGATACTTTTTATGTTGAGCACCTGCTTGTGATATGAATGATGTTTACGAAATTTCAAACTATGTATTATTTCTCAGGACAAGAATAGGACCGCATTTGGCCCAAGAGAAAACCTGGCAAAAACATCAATTTTGACAAAAAGATGGAACTGGTCAGAGCTACAAAGATGGCCCAAATTTCACTGAAGCCACCTCATGGGAGGCAAGTGGGGAGCAGCTCATATGTTGGCACCTGCTCTAAGTCCCCCTCCCTGGCCACATGACCAGAGGTGACATGACCCTCCCACCCTCATTCTTCCTGGTGCTGTATTCAATAGCAGATGCACACAAAGGAAGAACACCCATACCTGCAAGTGCAACATGTTACTTTATTATGCATAAGAAAATATAAATGGCTTCTATGGCTGCCAATTCCACCCCTAGATCTTCCTACTCAATTTAGGTCTGATGTTGGTTTCGTAGTACATTGTACCTAGCTTTACTAAGAAAAAGATAGCCGGGTTGATTTGTGTCTCTTTTCCTTCAGCTAGGATCTACAGCATGGACAGTTTTGACTTGAACAGCTATAGCTTGTATTTCATAAAAATAAAAGAAAAAAAGCTTGCTTTATCTCCCCAAAAAGCTTTGGGGCAGATTCTGTCATGACTGATGTCACCATCCATCTAATAAGATCTGTATCTAGAAGCCCACCCCCGCCCCACAGCATACCAGCTGAGAAAGTAACCTGGAATAGACACAGCTGGAACAGCCACATTTCTCTCTTCCTCACTCCTTTTTTTCTCCCTAACCTTCTTTGATGAAGAATATTTGAAACTTAGGTGGTTATGACCACTTTGTAAAGTTGCAGCTAATTTTAATATTTCTTATTGCCAACATCACTACTACTGTGTGTTTTTTTAAAAAATATTTATGGAAACTTCAAGAATAATGCATTTATTGCGCACTCATTTCTGTGAATTGAAATCCTACTAATTATGGGTGAGCATCGGGCTGGCTCTGAGGTGTGCCATTCAAAATGCTCGACAATTTACACTCTTGAGATAGGATGGAGAAAAAGGCGCGCTGGTCTCGTGTTGTTCTGGGTATCTATAAGCAACTGCACCATCAGATGTTCCTTTTCAGCATCAACTGCTACCGCCTCTCAAACGCTTGACCTGCCACTATTTCAGAGCAGGGTTCCCCGAAAAGAAAGGAAAGGGAAGGGACTGAGCCAGCTGTTTTCATCGGAGCGAGACGTGCAGCGCACACTGATTGCGGCGTTGTTTCTGTGCAGTGCGGGGCTCCACCGCGCTCTTCCAGGCCAGGCGCTTGCGCGAAATGTGCCAGGCGTCCAGCTCTTGGGAACCATTCATCCGCTCGCCCAGGGCCGAGACGCCGGAACGGTTTCGGTGTCCCCGAGGATGCGAAAACGATCCCCGGAGCACTGCGAGGAAACCTTTCGGAGGGGAGACTCCTTTGAGGCGACCGTCACCTTAGACCCGCGCGCGTTGCAAAAAATAAGCGCGACGTCATTTCAGCCGGCGCGCGCGGCGAGGCTTGCCTGGCTTGCAGAGCCGACCCCGCTCCCTCCCTTTCCTCGGGCCCAAACGCAGGAGGGAGACGGCGGAGGGGGTCGAGCCGCTCCCTCCCGCCGACGATGACTTCACCCTCCGCCAGCCGCAGCCCCGACTGCGACTGCCTTCTGCCCCTGGTGCGGACTGAGGCGCAAGGCGCGTGGTCCTGGCTGCCTCCGCGGAGCCCGCGCTTGGTAAGGACAGGCCGGTCCGCGGACTGACGGAGGGCTTTGTTCCTGCGGGTCGGTGGGTGGGTGGAGCGGAGCGCCTAGGGCGCCCTAGACTGGACGGTGAAGAAGGCTGCCTCGATGCGCACCTGAGCCCGCGCGGCTAAACTCGAGCGATCCGGCCGTATTCGAAAATCGCCAGCCCTTCTGATCAGGCCCCGTGCTTTTCTTATGAGCCATACAGAAGGAAGGACGGAAGGACAAGAAAAGGTTATTACCTTCTCTCTCAAGCTCTCAAAAAGCTGGAAAGGTACATCAGAGAATTTTGACCCGATTGAATCCCATTTAAATCAGGACAACTGTGTACTTATAAAGCATGAAATAGGTTTTTTTTTTTTTAAAAAAAAGCAATATATGGGTAGGAGAATTTATGATGTTATTTAGTCGAATAATTAAATGCAAGCAAACAATCAAGCTCAGAAAGCACCAAGGACTCCTCAGAAAAAGAGAAAAGAAAAAGCTAGTGCTTTATGTGATCTTTTCTGCCATGTTATTTTTTAAAAAATTAAATGACTACTCCTTAGATCAGGCTGAGGATGGGGATGACTGACATAAAACCTCAGCTGTGGGACTGGAATGATGGCCCTCAACAAGCCAAGAGTTGAGATGATCATGATTTTTAGTCAAAGACATTTGTTTCTGTGCCTAGAGACAATCTTTCCAGTTCCCATGATCATGCTTTGATTCCTTACATCTTAGTCACATATGGGGCCAGGAGACATCCTGGCTCCATGTGTATGCTTTGGCCCTTTCAGACCCAGCCCTGTCATTCCAGTCTCATGCTTCGTTCTGTTCACCAACATGTCAATATCAGATTGGAAGCTGTTATTCTAGTTCTTGGTCTGTGATTTCAGTGACAGTCTTGGTCTGGACTTGTATTTAATGATCTGTCTTTAGATATCATGGAGAAAGAAGCACCTTCACCAATCTCATTTCATTGCAGTTCTAAAATGGACATTCTTATACTTCATTTAGAACAATTTATGTATCAAGGCCAGGAAGATTTTAGTACACCTCTATTTGGTGTGCCAGTTACACCTTTTACAAAATTGTGGGGCCCCTCAGACAGTCACTCATGTGAAACCCCTCACTTACCATATTTATCCTTTATTGAGTTTATCGCAGTTGCTTTAATTGTTATGAACCATAGAGTCAGAGTCATTATTACTATTATTATATTGTTAGAGTGAATGCTGGATGTAAATAAATGATAGTGAATTATTTTCCATTGAATTCATTGTTTCTGAATTTTTGATAAAAGGAGAAGCTCAGATGGGATTCTCTGCCTCAAGTGCCAAAATGCCATGCACATGGATTTTGGATGTTGTTTGTTCCCTGCCTGTCTTTGTATCCAGATCATTGGTCTTCCAATATGGCCAGAGTTCATTATATTTCCAAACTAATGCATGAGAGATATGTTTGACTTTTTAATATTTTCTGACACTGTATTCTTAAATTTAAATGAGTTGTCACAAAGTCTCCATAGAAAATCTAAAGTCAGAAACTGAACCCAGATCTTCTACATCAAAACACATCCTTTAATACAACAATACAAATAATACTTTGCCCTTGAAGAAAGAATTGGGAGACCCTGTTGCTTTGATAGTATAAATGGGCAGTAAGGGATTCTTTTTATCTCATAATTCTAGCTTCAAGTGATATTATGTGAGGGGGAAAACAGCATGTGGAAATTTAAAAAATAAATGTAAAATATTTCTTTTGTTTTAATATTAAATCCAGTGTCATTAAAGTGTGCATGGGTGTGCTTGCAGTAGGATATGAATCCTAATCCATTTTCTGTAAATTTACCAAATATGAATCTATTCTATATATTTAAGGGCTAACTTGAAATAATAGAATTGACAGACTTATTTCAGTCCAGGTATTTGTCTTTAAGACAAACTAGCAACTCTTTTAATATTTATTGACTAATTTTTGGTATTGGGGGGGTTGTATTTGTACACATAGGTCTCATCAAGTATACACCTCAAATGACCAATGCCAACTTCACAATTTTGAAGGACAGCAGCAGGTTACTTTCTGTGATGATGAACCTGACGGAGTGGGCTGAAACAAAATGGACAGATCGCTCAAATTCCTCAACACAACTGCCTTCACCACCTTGGGGCAGCAATGACTCCTTTTCTTTCCAAGAGGATCTCCAGGAGATAATCCACACAGCCACTTTAGTTACATGTACCTTCCTGCTGGCTATCATTTTCTGCTTAGGTTCTTACGGCAACCTTATTGTTTTTTTGTCCTTCTTTGACCCAGCTTTCCGGAAGTTCAGGACCAACTTTGATTTTATGATCCTCAATCTGTCTTTCTGTGACCTTTTCATCTGTGGAGTGACTGCCCCCATGTTCACCTTTGCTCTCTTTTTGGATTCTGCAGCTGGTATCCCTGATGCTTTCTGTTTTACCTTCCACCTTACCAGCTCTGGGTTTATCATCATGTCCCTCAAGACAGTGGCTGTTATTGCCCTTCACCGATTAAGCATGGTGTTAGGGAAGCAACCCAATCGGACTGCCTCCTTCCCTTGCACTCTACTGCTTACCCTGCTTCTCTGGGCTACAAGCTTTACTCTGGCCACTCTAGCCACCATGAGGACCCATAAATCTCGTCTTTGCCTTCCTATTTCCAGCCTGATAAGTGGTGAGGGAAAGATCATCCCTTACTTGTATGTTATTGATTTCATCTGCTGTGTGACAGTGGTTTCGGTTTCTTACATCATGATAGCGCAAGCCTTGAGGAAAAATGCCCAAGTGAGAAAATGTCCCCCCATCATCACAGTTGATGCCTCCAGACCTCATCCTTTTGTTGGAACACTTGCTACTGGTTGTGCTGATGGGGTACAGTGCACTGTGCCAGCTCTGTATAGAAACCAAAACTATAACAAACTGCAACACATCCAAACACATGCATACATGAAGAACTTTGGCCAGCTCTCTGCATCTGCAGCCAGCAGATTCCAATTGGTGTCCATAATTAATTTGTCTACGGCCAAGGACTCTAAAGCAGTGGTGACTTGCATTATTATTGTCCTTTCTGTTTTAGTTTGCTGCCTTCCATTGGGCATATCTTTGATACAGGATGTTTTGTCCAGGAACAATGGTATTGTGCTTTATCAATTTGAGTTGTGTGGATTTACATTGTTTTTTTTAAAGTCTGGATTGAATCCTTTTATATATTCCCGTAACAGTGCTGGCTTAAGAAGGAAGGTCCTTTGGTTTATACAATATTTGGCCTTCGTTTTTTTCTGTTGTAAACAGAAAACACGGCTCCAAGCTGTGGGCAAAGGGGGTCTGGAGGCCAACAGAAATAAATCATCTCATCATGAGACCAACTCAGCTTATATGCTATCTCCAAAGCCTCAGAAAAAGTTTGTGGACCAAGCATGTGGCCCTAGTCGCTCTAAAGAAAGTGTGCTGAGTCCTAAGGCTTCTGTTGGCCATTATCATTATGGAGGAGGGCAGAGTAGTTCCACCCCCATGAATACCCGCATTGAACCTTATTATAGCATTTATAATAGCTGCCCTTCTCAGGAAGTGAGCACTCCCAACAGTTTGCAACCAACAAATTCGCCATTCAGATATGCCAACTCCTACATTGCCATGCATTATCACCCAACAAATGACTTGGTGCGAGATTATGACAGTACTTCTGCTAAGCAGATACCAGTGCCCTCCGTGTAGCTGGTGGGAGCCGGCAATGTCCAATGTTCTACCACAATGGTGGCTATCCTATCCTGGCAAGTTGTGCCATGAGTCATCCATATGATATTGTTTCACTATTGCATGTGCATGAATATTCAGCCCCTCCATGCATTAAGTTGGTTTTGCTTCAGTCAGGCAGCAGCCGGGCTAAGAAAGATAAGACTGCAAGCTTCATGCCTTAGCCAGGCTTCTAAATTCTCCTGTATGTGTCTTGCAAATTGCTATCCCATATTCTGCCTGTTTCATTAGTGTTTCTCCTTTTTAAAGATTTCTGCGTGTCTACAGTATTATAACCCCAGAAGATTTTTTTCTGAACTCCAGCAAAGATCTTTTTTTTTTAAATGTCTGCTACTACAAATCACTGGTGTTTTGTGTTTTATAATTGAATCAGATTTGCTTTCTTGTTTATATGGTGAGTGCTTGAAAATGTATGTTTTACAAAGTTGCTTTTTAAAAGATTTCTACTAAAAGTCATGTCTATTATTGATTTAGCATGGAACTTTTTTTCCAGATGACAGTTATGTTAGTTATGTACAAAGATAAAAATAAGTTATAAAATCTAGTATCCACAGTTGTGGGATTTCTTTTGTGATTCCCTCTCATTCTATTGACATTTGCTTAGCTGACTTTTTCAAAAACAGAAACTGAATCAAAGCCAATATAGATGGAATGCTAGGAGATATAATATTGTCTCATAATAAATTTTTGAATTATGCCACTAAACTTTTCATTACTTTGAATAACTGCAGCCCTTCAGTCTTAGGTCTTTTCCTACTACACTAAGACATTTAAAACTCTTAACACATCTAGTACACTTCTTGGCAATATCTTTTTTTTTTCTGTTCTGCCTTCATGATGTTGCCTTCATCTCATCTTCAAGTACAGGTACCTTCAAACCATTCTTAGCACTTGTTCCAGTATTGATTTACTGTTTTTCCTTCAAACAGGCAAACCATGGCAATTTTGCTATGGATGCAATCTGATCTGCTTCATTTGATTGATGTCAAAGTCAGATGAATGCTAATAGGTTGGGATAGCTAGTGTAAGCTAATGCTGGCACTCTTTCAGTTCCTGGACAATCTCTTATAAAACAATCTGCTTCAGTTATCAGCTGAAACAACAGTAGCGGGTTACATTGGCAAGTGAGCAAGAAAAATGACCCCCCCCCCCCTCAGTTTCATTTCAGGCAAAGTTCCAGTGATTTTCAGCTTTTCAGTATGAGTTTAGCCCTTTTGTAAGGCTGGTTCCCCAAAGGAACCAGAAAATGTCACCTACCAGCCAGGTTGGTTTTGGTCATGAGTTAAATATTATTCCAGAAGATCACACTAGTTAAAACACTTGTGCAAAAACAAAGCAAGGTTAAACCAAAGCAATGCCAGATGAAACCCAAACCAGTGGGTTTCATCTGTTAAAACGTGTCTGCTCCTCATGCTATGTTAGAAGTTTTGGCTGGTGATATTATGTCATTCAAACTGTCCAGAGTATGCCTTGTACAATGTAAATAAAGATGATTTGTCAGTGTCATGCCTGTGCCAGGATAAAAATAGCTAATAAGAGCAGTAAATTTTAAGGCAGTCTGGTTTTCTAGCACCCCAAAGGCTAATGGAAAGCATGGAAGCCATGAAGAAGAGCACTTAGGTAGCAGCAGTTATCTTGGCTAATTTTGTGAGTGAGATGCAGGGATTGTATCTTGGACCCTTCCTGTGTAAAGCATATACACTGAGCTAGAGCTCTTTTTTTCGTAGAAGTTTGAGATCTCTCAAATAGCATAATTTAATAAATTTTGCAACTTTTCTTTTATCCCATTTTGCAAAATCAAAATTGTAGGTTGGAAGCATGTTCTTTCCCATAAAGTATGCCCTATGCATTTAAAATTGTGTGTGTGTGTGTGTGTGTGTGTGCTTGTTTGATTTACAGAACAAGAAAGATGATGGCTTTGAGCCATTCCATTAATATTTAGTTGCATACACTGTATGCTAGGATCATGTTCCATATGCTAGAATTTCAGAATTAAAAGCCCACTTTTAGGGTTGTATACAAATGAACACTTTGTCACAATCTGCATTTACGATACACCTAAAATAATTAAATATCCAAATTGTTCTAGAGTGACAAAGGTCTCTAAGACCTATGAGATAGCATTAGATGATCTTGGATCTTTCAGATCAGAACAAGTATACTGTATAGGGAAGTTTTTATCTCCATGTCTGATAGCCTATATTTTTATATAGAATTTTTAATGGGGAGAAATATATCACATCCTATTTCCAGTAATAAGACTACACTGAGATTAATAGTCTGAGCTGTTAACCCTGAAATCGGTGTCTGTCCCCAAATTGATCACGCTTGTAAACCTACGGTAACCTACCTAAGCTAGCTAAGCCATGGTCTTATAGGAATAGGCTCAAGAAAAATAGTTCTTTTTCAAAAATTAATGGAATTCGAAGAATATTTGATCTGGGTGATATGAAGAGATTTGAATTTAAATCAACACACATAAAATGTGGGAAGCGTCTTCAAGAGGTATTTCAATATATGGAGGAACTGGTACTCGTTTGGGGATTATAAATTCAACAACGGTATTTTGTTTTGTTTTGCAGGACATCAGTCATACTCCAAAAGAAATATATGCTGGGCCTCAAAGGCTCTTAACACCATCAATCAAAGAAACAGATATTCTCCCAATGATATATGTAGATCACAACTTGATTTTAATGACATGAAGCTTCCAAACTATCCTTTAGATAGAAAAATGAACGAAAAGAGCCTTGACACAGTTTTACAAAAATGTAAACAAGAATTGAAATTCTTTAATACAAACAGAACACCAGGGATCTCCCACTTTACTATGTGGCATACAAATAAAGCATATACAAGGGGCTTTCTAATTAAATTAGCTGCAAATTAAAAAAACACAACAAATGGAAAATACAGTTAAAAGCCAAAATAAGAAAATTTGAAGCATGAAACTAATTCAAGAAACAATTGATTAAAGAATTGCAAGACACTAAACTGCAATTAAGCCTATTAGAAACAAGAGTTACAGAAGAAAATAAAATTTGCCAAAGAGAAAAAGTCTGAATAAACAAACGATGAAAATTACTAGCTTATCAACTTGGAAAAAAAGAAACACAGCATCAGCAATAAAAGGTCCAAATTGCTATATTCAAGATTGGAAATAAAAGAAAAATTGGCAGGTTTCTTTAAAGATTTATATTTGAAGGCTAATATTGATAAAACTGCAATGAATAAATATATTGGAAAGTTGGTTGTCAGAGTATGTAATAGAAGAGAATATATGTGGCTGAAGTTGAACAATGGAGTCCTTGGTACTCTCTGAGTTTAGTTGTTTGCTTGTAAATATTTCATTGTCTGACTAGATAATCTTTAAGATAGTAGTTTTTATCATGTCTTTGACTGCTAATTAATGTTTATGGCTCCACTGCTAGTTTTCTAATTATTTCTGACTCTTCTATATAGTGGCTAACACTGTATATTGTAGATGACTCCTCTTTTTATTTCTTGAGCTGTTGGGTCTTTTGGTTTACTGAAGAAGTTTTGCAGGGTTTTAGTTAGTTTGTGTGATATGCTGATGCTGTGTAACTGTAATAGCCTGTTGATTGTTCCTGAGATCTTTTTCATGTATGGAAGTGTTCTCTTTAAAGGAGAATATTTGTAGCTCAAGGTTGAAATTGGTGTTCTCTGAGCTTGGTTGTTTTCTTGCAGATGTTTCATTACCTAAAGTAACAACATCTGTGCACTGATGATGTTACCTAGTTTGGGTAATTAAACATCTGCTAGAAAACAACCAAGCTCAGAGAGCATCAAGGACCCCTCAGTGTTGTCCTTTTCATAGCTTGTGCTGTGGTAGGTTGAACAGACAGGTACTTTTTGATAAAGTTGTGTGGATATCTATTGGAATATATTTATAGGTGGTTTATTTATGATGTTCTGGGTTGCTGCAGTGTGTTTGTATTTATATGAACAGTTTCCTAGGAAATACCTGGTTTTAAGAGATCACATTTCTAGAAAGATGACTTAAAATATAACTTTGGTTCATTATCAAGTATTCAATATTCAGTTCAGTATTCTAATAATTGTATGTATCTTTCAGATGATGGCTATTCAAGAAGTATTTGATTTTTTTAAAAACTCCAAATGTTCCAATACTTCATCAGCATTGCTTCTCATTCAGTTTCATCTGTCTGCTTCCTGATGCAGCTTGTTCTTTGTGTTCTTATTACTGGGTCATTCATAGTTTTCAACACAGCAGTCAACTGGTGCCAGAAAAGCTTTTGTTTGTGTTCTTCAAGACTCCATTTCAAGTAGGTTTTTCTTTTTAATAGTTTTCGAAGCTTGCTGAATTTCTTTGGAATGCTGTTGGCTGGCAGATCTTCCAGTATAACCATGATGAGGGAATCTTGATTTTCAGCGAGAACCCGGTGTTCAGCAAAGTACAGCTCATACTGGCACCAACAACTGTGGACAAACTTAGGTGATAGCACAAAAAGAACTTTATGGCTATTCTCGATACAATAAAAAATGTTCCCAAGAACTGGATGCCCTGGCATGAAATCCCTTTCATGATAACATACTTTAAATCCTCTGGCTTCCAGGTTTTTTAATAGAGTCTCTTTGGTCCAGGATGCATCATTTTCACTGTATGAAATGAAAGCATCATATATTTTGTGTTCTGGTCTCTTCTCATATTGTTTCCTTTTAGCCTTGCACCAATACCAGCCCATCTTCAAATACCATGGACCATCAAAATGCCAGCATAATACAGATATGATGGACATAATCAAAATGACCATGACGACAGTAATTCCTATTTGAAGACCAAGAGAACAACGCAACATTGTTAGATGATTGTTTTGCAACAAAAGACCTCGCTTTTTTCGTGGAAAACCGCAGAAAAGGCTTTCTCGGCCATTTATTTGCATTTGTGGGTTAGCAAGGTATGTATTTACAAACCAGTATAATTCACAGTTACAGAAAAAATGTTTCCCTTGAATGGTTAAAGTTTTCAAGTTTGTCAAAGGGAGGAACATTTCTTTCATAAGGATGGCAAGGGCATTGTTGCTGATATCCAGCTCAACCAAGGATTTAGGGAGAGATCCAGGTTGTAGAAAAAATATCTTATTTTCTGACAGATTCAGATATTTCAGTACAGGCATTAATGTCCCCATGTCACCCAGCAGATCTGTAATTAAATTATGGCTTACATCCAGATTATTTAGGGAAAAATAGGAACTGTTCACATTCAGTTGCTTTAAACTATTTCTAGAAAGATTGAGTAATTTTAAACTTTTCTCTCCTCCATGTAAAGTGAATGTAATTATTTTATTTTTACTAACATCACATACCTCTAATGAATCTGGGAGATATGAAATTTTTTTTATTTTATTATTTTGAATTTTAAACACAGTTAAATTTGGAAAAAGATTAGGGCTAGCTATTCCTTGTAAGTTACAGTTGCTTAAATCAAAATGATGCAAAGATTTTGGTAAGTAGTGGAAACTGTGCATTACTTTATTGCTAAGGTTGAGAGAAATATGTTTTTTTGTTATGTTTTGAAATCCTCCTGAAAGTACTTCAGGGAAACAGTTTAACATTATTTGATCTGTTGCTTTCTTGAGGCTTTCAATGGGAGTGGATTGTGGAAGCTTTGCAAGTGAAATGACTCCATTAAAGAAACTCTTATCATTTCTTATTCTACGTGAAGGATTAAAATTAAATGTAACTACTTCAGTGTTGTATATAAATTGATTCCCCTGAAGAAATAACTCTTCTATTTGAGAAAACATTGCAAAAAATTCTTTTGGTATTTGGTTAATTTGTGTAAAAGATAAATCAATGCTTTTGAGACCTCTTGGTAGGGTGAGGCTTGTCAGAGTTTTAAGGGGATTGTGACTGAGATTTAAAAACAGAAGATTGTTGTGCTCCAGATTATGACTTCCTTTTGCAGATTTGGTATTTATAAATATTTTGTTATAACTCACATCAATTAAATACACGCTCTTCATTTCAAGGAATAATGGAATCAGGGTTGCAATATCTGTCTCCAATTTGTTGAGACTTGCATTAAACTTTTTAATTTGGTCCAGTGTAGCTTTGCAGAAAATGGGATCCATTTTTTCCCTCAATTCATTCTCAGTTAGATTCCTGTTCGATAAATCAAATGTGCCATTTGCTGGGATTCCGCAGCTTGCACTAATGTGTAATGTTGAGGATGGAAATCTTGTTCCCTTTATATTGTATTGTTCATCACCAAGAACATTCCACTTTAACACTGAATTGAGATTTAAAAGGCCTCCAGCTTTTTGCTGCTTCTCAGCTGGCACAGGAGACAATGTCATGCCCCCTAGAGATGGGTTAGTCAATGAGACATTTATTATTTCATCAGTTTGTGAGAATTTATGAGATGACATATCCTGTGGTTGGCTATCAGATAAAACAATTGTTGGATCAACTTGAAAACTATCATTGTGTTGCTTATTTAAAATGTTAAGTATATTGAGATGTACTTTCTTTTTTGTAGACTTTGTCCTTACATTATGTAAAAAGTTGAGGCCTCTTGGAATTTGAGATTCAGGTAATGAAGAAGGACTTGGACCGGATTTGGACAAAAAACTCTTATTGTCTGAATGCTGAAATTGCTCATCACCACCACAAAAGAGAATGATGAGATAAAAATGCAAAGGTTTGATGAAGAATCCCATCCTAAAGAGGAAACAAAAATAGCAAATGTATATTCAAAAATAGCAAATGTATAACATTAACAATTAAGTTTTACAACTTTTCTGATTTGTGATCAGAAACTTTTTAATTGAGAAAGTTATATTGATATTTATACCCTATTTTCAATATTTTCAGCCATAGCTTTTTTAACAGGGATAAAATTCTAACTATTCTTTAACTTTCATTTGGAAGAGTCTTGGTGGCACAGTGGTTAAAATGTAGTATTGCAGGCTAATTCTGCTGGTGAGTTTGATTCTGATTTAGGGTTGATGGTCTTCCATCCTTCCAAGGTCAGTAAAATGAGGACCCAGATTATTGGGAGAAATATGCTGACTCTGTAAACCATTTGGAGAGGGCTGTAAAGCACTATAAGTCTAAGTGCTATTGCTAAGTGCTATTTATCACCTTTTCTATTACTTGCTTTCCTATTCTACATGGTTCTTTCAGAAGGAGTCAAATATGTTGGTGGGCTATGAGTCTCAATTCAGTTTGTTGTTTATAGTATCAGATATAGAAAATGAATCAAGTTTTGGCACCATCCTGACCGCAAAGCACCCTGTTGCACCAAACCTTCTGTGATCAGTGACTGGAGAACTCAGGTTTTATATGTGATCAATATGAGCTGTGAACACGATTCATATTTACAAAATGAAGATGTTTTAAAGCAAAGTTTTCTAAACATTTTTAGGAAGGGATAGTGCTTCTAATAATTTATTGGGTGATTATTTTATAGATTAACAGTCTGAGTGAAAAAAAACTTATTGAATGACAGTTTGCAGTCACCACTTACCTTCTCATGTTAATTAGATTTGCAGTAAAAATGTTAGATGTGTTGCAAGTTGTTGTTGTTGTTGTTGTTGTTGTTATTATTATTATTATTATTATATTTAATTTCTATACCGCCCTTCTCCCGAAGGACTCAGGGAGGTGCACAGCCAACAATAAAACAAACCCAATACAAAATTTAAAAGCAATTTTAAAAACATATTAAACAATTTGGTCCTAATCGTTAAAAAATAAACCCCAATTAAAAAATAAACCCATGTTTAGGCCAGCCCAGCTTGTCTTGAGGGCACGGCAAAAGGTGCGTAGGTCAGGGATCATCCGTATCTCCGGGGGCAATTCGTTCCAGAGGGCAGGTGCCCCCACAGAGAAGAGTCTCCCCCTGGGGGCCACCAGTCAACACTTTGACCGATGGCACCCTGAGGAGTCTCTCTCTGTAGGAGCGTATTGGCTGGTGGGAGGCTATCAGCAGCAGAAGACGCTCTCGTAAGTACCCGGGTCTTAAGCCATGGAGTGCTTTGAAGATGGTCACCACCACCTTGAATCGCACCCGGAAGACCACCGGAAGCCAGTGCAGCTCGTGCAGGAAGGGTGTTACATGGGTGTGCTGAGTCGCTCCCATAATTGCCCGCACAGCCGCATTCTGGACCAGTTGGAGCCTCTGAGTGCTCTTCAAGGGGAGCTCCATGTAGAGAGCATTACAGTAGTCCCAACGGAAAGTGACGAGGGCATGAGTGACTGTGCGCAAGGAGTCCCGATCCAGAAAGGTTCTCTGTAGCAATTTAGAGGCATGTGAGGTCTGTAGAAATAGTTCTTATGACATGTTTTTCTATTCAAGTATATGCCCAAGAACTTCTACAAATCATGCAGTAAATAAGTCAACATGAAAACTTGGAAAGCGGATGAATTTGAGTATAGGAAAGATGTCTTTGCTCAATCACTATCAGCTCTTGCACTACCTCATAATATTACTGTTGAGGGGGAAAAATCAGGAAAGTGCTATGTAGGAGCCCTTTATATGTTGCCTTGACTTCATAAAGGAAAGATGTGATATAACTCTAACAAATACATACTAATAATTGCAGACTCTCCGGTTTTCAGTCACATCCCATGAAAAAGGTACATCCTATATTACAATGAATAGGGATATAACTAATGAGAAAGAGACATGTTTATGGCACTGGTTAGTGGTTGTAGAGTTAAAAGAATATAATTTACTTATTAAATTTGTTTGCCATCCATTTCACTGCAAGGCGACTGGGATGTTTACAACATGAAAATATAGCAATATATATATATACATGATAAAGAGGGTATTCACAATGTAAAAGCAACAGAAAATATTTTCATAGAAGCTGATATTGAGATTTTTCTCACAATACATGTTAAAGAAAGAAAGAAAAAAGAAAGAAAAAAAGTAGAAATCTCATGTCTCTAGAAATTGCATATAAAAGAATTTATAGGCATGAAACTCTCTAAACCTCATCCAGATAAAAATGAATAATTATACATTGGGCATAGTAGTAAATAGTATGTTCCCCTAGAGTCATTTCCAGTTTTAGGGGGCAGTGCTCATCTCCATTTCTAAGCTGAAGAGCCAGCACTGTCTGAAGGCATCTCTGTGGTCATGTGGCTGGCATGACTAACCGCTGAAGGTGCACAGAGCACTGTTATCTTCCCACTAAAATGGTCCATATTTTTATACTTGCGTTTTTTACATGCTTTCAAATTGCTAGGTTGGCAGAAGCTGGGACAAGTAATAGGAGCTCACTCCATTACGTGGCTCTAGGGATTCAAATGGCTGAACTGCCGACCTTCTGATCGACAAGCCCAGTGTCTTAGCCACTGAGCCACCACCCTCAGATATTAGAAACAAACTGATTTCTAAATCGTATTTTAAAGAAGTACCAGTTAAGTCTCTTGACTGATAACAAACAAGTGTTATCTATTTCCTAATATTATCAGCAAGATGATTTTTATACACTGAATAAATTACAAGAAAATTCCAATTCTAGAGCATTGAAATAGTTTTGAATCAAGATGAAAATGTGACATTTTAATATAATCTTCTGGGCATTTTCATTTTAAATTTGAGCACAAGGGGTCCTATGCAGAATAATTATTAATCCAGCCGGTTAAGAGGAAAGTATGATATTGCTATGTGAAGAAGTCTTCAAGATTTCATCAACAGGATTATAGTTTTCTTGGCAGCAGGATGGAAATTGCATGCCATTGCTGCTTTCTAGGATTACTTTTTGTCTTCCAAACCCCCTCCCTTTCCAAATAGATTTTAAGCCTAGCTCTCCTTAGCTTCTGACCCCACAGAAGGTCAGGAAGGTGCTACCACATGCAAAGATGAAGCAAACTGGAGCTTTCTTTAATACCTTATATTGAAAATGTCTGAATTAAAAAAACTCTTCTTTGCTTCCTTTTTATGATAAGAATGAAAGATGTGTCATCATAAAAACAGACCATAACAACAAGATTGTCAGAAAATATTTCTGGCTCCAATACCTAAGGAAAAATGCCTTTTTAAAGGTTACTATGTATTGGGGTGTATGTGTGTGAGATTGTTCCAGAGGCAGATACCACTATGGAAGAGATATCTTCTTGAGCCCTGTCAGGTTTCAAAGAAAAGTTTTACAATTCGTAAAAAACAATGCCTAGTATTAGGGCAGATATGCAAGATTAAATTTAATTATGTTTTAGTGCTCTTGTATAACATCTGTGAATATGAATAATGGGGATTGAGGAGACCATCTATGCTGCCATAAATGGTAATGAGACTGATGGAACACAAATTTAATAAATACACACTCTACACATTACGTATGTAGGAGACTAATAATTAAGAAAATATTGTATTTGATGTCATTTTGTTATATAAAATTTTTAACAAAGTATCTGTTAAAGATATATGCAAGCAATCCAATATTTAGTTTTCAATTTCAACCCTCAGCAGCCTAGCTAGCATGCATGATCATGGAAGATGCTGAAGGAGCTGTGGTTTGGCAGTACTTGAAGAGTTGCAGCTGGCCTACCCCCATAATAAATGGGAATATTACAAAGTGGTGTCTGTTGTGAAAAAGCCAGTAGACTATCCATTATCTTGCCTCACCTAAGTAGGATTTTATAGCACTTAGTATTGAGAAAGGATAGTTATTGCAATTGTTTCCACAGTAAAGTGATATTACCTAATCAAATAATTTAGGCGTCACAGTTTAACAGGCGGAAGCTTCTGGGCAGTTTTCAAAGACAGTCTGCATGGAGAAGTAAGCCTCAACTAGCTATCCATTTCTAGAATAAAACTGGCTTCAGAAAAATATCCACACATGAATTCAATGTTTTCAGAGAGAAAGATACCTCACGTAGCAGAGTGTCATGTTCTGTGTTTTTATTAACACTTCGTATTTCTGTTAAACTTTCAGAACCTTCAAGTTCTGAAACCTTATGTCTTAGCATAAGTATCCAGATCTCTATACAGTGGGCCTATCCATTTCATACATATGTTAAAAAGCACGGGGAAAAAGAGTTCACAAGTTAAGAGATCAAATCAGACATACCATAAAGTAGTAGCATTCGGTCATTGATAATGAAAGCTACATTATGCAGTTTGATATGAGGAGAGCATTGTCATCTACTACTATCTACACCCCCCCCCCATACATTAATAGTAGCTAATCTTCTTTTACCTATCTCTATCCTTCTCCCACCTTCCCCTGGTAATCTTAGAAAGGCATGTGCGAGGTCTATTTCATAGACAAGACTGGAAAAGCACTAGGCCTAAATGGAGTAACTTCTTTCTTGAAATCCTGTGCTGAACAAATGCATTTTGAATAAAAGTTCCTAAGAAATCCTCCATCAGGGAGCTGAATGAATACTGTCTGATTGCTCTGAGATCTGTATTTATGAAGACCTTTGGGAGGTTAGTGCAGGCCTATCTGAAAGTCATCACGGATCTGTTTGCCTACTGAACAAATAGATTGGCAGATGATGCTGTCAATATGACACCGGTACATTTTGCAACATCTTGAATCCCCTATGCATGAGTCCCTTTTGCAGACTTCAGCTTGGCATTCCAAAAATTCTTCACTCTAAACTGACTCAGCTCACTGTGCTTGTTCATATTGTAGGTGGATCATAAGCTTTTTCACAGATAGGAAGCAACAGGTGAAGCAAGGGAAAATTACATTTAGTACCCAGGCAATTAGTACCGGAGCCCCTGAGAGCTGCCTGCTCTCTCCATTGCTGTTCTGCCTCTCTATCAATGATTGCACCTCAAGAGCACTTGAGCACTGTTAAAGTACTGAAGTTTGCAGATGATAAAATGGTCATTGGCCTCATTTGTGACTGATGAATCTGCATATAGGAGGGAAGTTGAACAATTGGCCTTGTGGTGCAGCCAAAACAATCTGGAGCTAAACATGCTTAAAACAGTAGAGATATGAGTGGATTTTAGGAGGAGCCCTTCTATTTTCCAGAGCGCTGCTCCCACTATCCATGAATGGGTTAACCTTCAGCTTTGGCAAACAACTGAGAGATTAAAAAACAAGGGACCTTCCCCTTTCCCTGCTCTAGCCACACCCCCTAGTCCCATGATGCCCCAGTCTTCTCTCAGTTGCTTGGCAAACCTGAGGTGTTTTTGAGGAGCTCCTACTTTTCAGGTAAATAAACCTCTTTCCTTTTCTTTTTCCTTTTTGCTCCTTGGGACCTTTCTTTAGTTAAATTCCCCTTTCCTTCCCTGATTCAGGGCTTCTAGGTTTTTGTTTTACTTTTGATTAGTTGTTTTTCGGGCTAAGTGAGTTCTTTCCATCTCGCTTGTTGGGACCACGTGGCGGAGCGCTCTCCAGCTGGCCGGCGGTGCCGATCCGAGCCGCCCACGCCACAGGGAGCGAGCGGTGCTTCCGATCACCGCTGCTTCCCCCTCTAACCGGCTGAGTTGCTGCGACCGTCTGCAAGGGCTCAGGGCAGACGAAGAGGCCGGGGGAGCGCCGCTTGGAAAGAGAGCGCAGCGGCGGCTCCCAGAAAGACCCGGCATTGCCGCACAACCCGCCACGTGGCTCAGCGCTGTCCAGCTGGCCGGCGGGAGCGCTCCAAACCACCTACACTACAGCAAAGCTACCGGAGCAGTTGCGAGCCACCGCTACTGCTCCCACAGCGGGCTACCGATCGAGGCAGTCAAAGAGGCGGGGGAGCGCTGCCCAGGAAAGGAGCGCAGCGGAGCGCCCCCCGCGAAGTGCAGCATTGCCGCGCGGCCTCCCACACGTGGCGAAGGGAGGCGGCGGCCATTTTAAAGTGCCGGTAGCCCCCCCCTCCAGCGGAGGGCATCGGAGGAGACGCGCCCCAGCCCTACACTACAGAAATAACAAGCGCCGAAAAGGGGGGATCAGCTGCTCATTCACGCCACGCCATCAGCCCCCCCACCCCCCCCACCTACAACAGCGGGGGCGATACCTTAGCCCAGCAGCTGGTTGGACCTCTGGGCCACCAGCATAAGCCTGAGGCGCTCATAGGCGCGCAACCCCTGGCCAGCAACTCAAGCGCGGTACCTGGTAGGACCCTCAGGCCGCCAGCGTAAGCCCGCAGCTAGCGGCCACACAGCCTCACCACACCACGTGGTAGCTGACCGGGGCAGAATCTCAGAACAGCTTCCTTCGCTGGAACTGTTCCTGAGCACTAGAGCGCCAGCTGTCCGTCGCGCACCTTCGACTAGCCAGCGAAGAGAGAAAGCGGGGGGGACCTCATCTCTCGCCCCTAGCGAGTCAGGCCTGTAGCTCCAGGCATAAAGGGCAATTCCCAATCAACCATGGCGAATTCCCCATTATCCTCCGACTTGGAACTCGACCTAAGCCCGGTGCGCAAACCAGCCAAGTCGAGAAAGAAGAGTAGGACAGCGAGCACCCGCTCATCTGGAGCAGCCAACATGGCCAAAGCCCTGGATAGACACGCCCAAAGAAGCTTCAATGCACTGGAACACCAGTGCGCCAAGGCGCAACAGGCAGTCACCTCCTCGCTGGCCAGGACGGCATCGTCACTCAGGGCGACATCAGTGGCTCTAAGTGAGACAGAACCGGGAACCTCAAACCTCGCAGACCTAGCCAGGACCCCGGTAACGCCGTCCCAGCCCATAGCCGGTCTGACACAGTTGAGACAAGAGGTCTCACCCGGTGAGATGCCACAGGGCTCAGGGGCCCGGGCAACCGCCCAACCGCATAGCTGTGTACATGAGCCAGCCACTACATCTGGCCCAGCCATGCACACCCACGCAGGGTTTCAACCACCCATGCCCATGGACTTTCAGGCCATGTTCTCTTCGGCCCTGTCCTCCTTCCTGGCCTCAAGCTGGCAACAGGCTACACAGCAGCAACCTTGCGCACCGCAACACCAGGGGCACCAGCAGATCCACCGGTCACAGCATCACCTTCCCCAAGCGCAATCATCTTCGTCTGAGGATTCAGACCAAGCGGAAGAAGGGCCGGAGGACATGGAATTTTCGGAGGACGAAGGGCTTCCCCCAGACACCCCTGCCTTCACAGGGCTATTCCGGCCAGCAATCTTCAAGTCGTTACTGCACAAGGCCCGTCTCACCACCAACCTGGGGTTACCAGGGGATGTGGGGCCCCCTCCACAACCGTCAACGGCGGGGCCCCATGACGCACTATTCAAAGCTGCTAAGCTGGAAAAGGATTGTATCCCCTGCCCGCAGTTATTCACAGAGGTCATCCAAAACCCCTGGGGGCAACCAACGGCGGCGACAGCACCCAGCAGTCTGGATAAGAAGCTGTTCTGTTCAGCTCCAGAGCTGGAGGATCTCCTGGCGCTTCCTGCCATTGATCAACCTGTAGCAGCCCTGTCCGCTCCATCGCCCCTCTCCACTGATGCTCTGGATGGACTCAGAGCGGAAGACAAGCGAATGGAGGGGGCCTTTCGCAAAACTCACCAGGCGACTGGCTGGGCAATCAGAACAGCAACCGCCACGTCCTTTTTCAGCAGAGCTGCCCTCATTTGGCTCCGCCAAATGCAAGAAAGACTTCCCCCTGAAGACACCAGGCTACACCAGGATATTCACAAGATAATAGCAGCTACTGAGTACACAGCAGATGCCTCCCTTAATTCGGCCAAATTCGCCTCTAGAGCACTGGCGTCTACCGTCACGACCCGTAGGCTCTTCTGGCTGCGCCCCTGGAAGGCAGACCTAAAGGCGAAGTGGAGGCTTGCAGCAGCGCCTTACAAGGCCCCTGACCTCTTTGGAGCGGCTCTCGATCCAGTCCTTATAGAGGACAAAGACAAGAGGAAGATGTTACCCACCGCCTACCGCCGTAGGGAACGTAGATACACCCCATATCCTCTCCAGCCGCCCTTTCGCTCAGGCTCCGGGCCCAGGGGGCCCCCTCCCCAACGCACACAATACCACGGGGGAGATAGACTCCAACACAGACAGCAATTCTGGGACCGAGGACGAAATCAGTACTCCAAACGCCCCTTCCGAGGCTCTGGATTCAAACCTAACAAGAGGGGAAAGTGACTCGAAGACCGGGACCCCATAGGGGGAAGGTTGCGCCTCTTCCACCTACAATGGGCCCAGTCCACCTCAGATTCTTGGGCACGGTGCACAGTTTCCTCAGGACTCTGTATCGACTTCTTGGGGCCCCCGCCCAGACGATATGTGCGTTGCCCCGTACCTCAGAACAAAGAATTGCAAGCCTTGATGTTGCAGGAGATCCAACACCTCCTGGAGGTCAAGGCAATCGAGCCGGTCCCTCTGACCCAGCAGGGCTTGGGGTTCTACTCAAGCCTCTTCCTGGTCCCCAAAAACTCTGGAGGCTGGAGGGCCATTCTAAACTTAAAGCAGCTGAACCTGTCAGTGAGCTACTGCAGGTTCAAAATGCACTCCCTCCGTTCCATCCTGGCGGGGGTCCGACTGGGGGATCTACTCCAGTCGGTAGACCTACGAGAAGCATACCTCCATGTGCCCGTTCACCCGAACCAGCGCCAGTTCCTGAGGTTCGAGTATGCGGGTCGCCACTTCCAGTACCGGGCCATGCCATTCGGCCTGTCATCAGCACCCCGCACCTTCACCAAATTGGTAGCGGTGGTGGCAGCCAGCCTCCGGGCCATCCCAGTGAGGCTCCTTTGCTACCTAGACGACATCTTGATACTCTCATCGTCACAGGACCAAGCGGCCAGGGACAGGGAGAGGGTCCTGAAGGCTTTTCAGGATCATGGATTTACCATCAACTTGGAAAAGAGCCACCTCCAACCCACCAATCAGATACTCCATCTGGGGGCGGTAATAGACTCCGCCAGAGGCCGGGTGTCCCTGTCCCTGGAGCGGATCCAGAGCATTTGGAGCCTGACACTGCAAGTCCTGGCCACGACAAAGGTCCCGCTGAGCCTGTTGGCATGCCTGCTCGGGAAAATGGTCTCCTGCTATGGTATCGTTCCGTGGGCACGCAGACATTCACGAGCCCTGCAATGGTTCCTGCTCCCTTTTCAGCGATCAGGGAAGGCCAACTCCCACAAGAAGGTTCGCCTCCCGTCTCAAACCCGCAACTCCCTCAGATGGTGGACGTCTCGCTCCCTCCTCAAAGGCTCGGAGTTCCTCGAGCAAGACAAGCTAGTGCTCACAACAGACGCGAGCCTGCGGAGGTGGGGAGCACATCTCCACAACCTGGTGGCACAGGGGCAGTGGTCCAGCCAGGAAAAAGAACTCAGCATCAACCTGCTCGAACTTCGGGCAATAAGGCTAGCTCTGCGACACTTCCAAGATCACATCCAAGGGAGTCACGTGCTGGTGCTGACCGACAACATCTCAGCGAAAGCACATGTCAACAGAGAGGGGGGCCCGAGATCCAGGTCCCTGATGAAGGAATCAGAGGGCCTCTTCAACTGGGCGGAGAAGTATCTTCTCTCCATCAGGGCAGATCACATCTCTGGAGCAACCAACGTCAGAGCGGACTGGCTCAGCTGGGAGACAATAGATCAGGCGGAGTGGCAGATCCATCCCGACCCGTTCCGGGAGATTACAGACAGGTTCGGGTCGCCAACAGTGGACCTCTTTGCATCCCCAGCCAACGCACAGCTTCCCAGATTCATAACCAGATATCCGAGCCCCCGTGCAGAGACACACGACGCTCTTCGGTGCAAATGGCCGGGGGGCCTTCTTTATGTGTTCCCGCCGATCCCACTTCTCCCACACGTAGTCAGGAAACTGCTGCTAGAAAGAGCCAACCTCCTCCTAGTGGCCCCAAATTGGCCCTGAAGACCTTGGTATGCCGACCTCGTGGCTCTCTCAGTCGATCAGCCGTGGGTGATCCCACCCCACAAGGTAGTCCTGCGCCAGGGGGAGGTACTGCATCCAGAGCCACAGTGGCTTCAATTAGCCGTCTGGCACTTGAAAGTGTTACGGAAGGACAACTTGCCAAACAATGTTGTCAGCACTATCCAGGCGGCCAGGCGGCCCTCGACAGCCCGCATATACGAGGCAACCTGGCAGGCTTTCTGCCGCTGGGCCGCCCAACACCATACAGACCCCACAACAGCCTCAATCAGGGAGGTCCTGGTGTTCCTACAGGCCGGGTTGGAGAACGGCCTGGCGCCAGCCACCCTGAAGCGTCAGACAGCAGCGCTATCTACAGTTATCAAGTGCCCTCCTTTCCATTCCCTCTCTCACCATCCCCTGCTGAAGGACTTTTTACATGGGGCTACGAACCTGCGTCCCCCGACCATCCATCGCTATCCGTCGTGGGACTTACCTTTGGTGCTGAGGGCCCTGACCGGACCCTCCTTTGAACCGCTGGGGTCAGTCGGACTCAAGTTCCTGTCTTTCAAAGTTACCTTCCTCCTGGCCATCACATCGGCTAGGAGGGTCTCAGAATTAGCGGCACTCTCCATCCGCAAGGATTTATGCATCTTCCGGGACTCCACGGTTGTCCTGCGGCTTGACCCATCCTTTCTCCCAAAGGTGAACTCCTGGTTCCACCGGGCCCAGGAGCTTGTTTTGCCAGATTTTTGCCCGGCTCCACGAGATGACAGGGAGAGGCGTTGGCACACCCACGATGTTTGGCATGCCCTACGCTGGTACATCCGCAGAACGGCCCAGTTCCGCCGCTCAGAGGCACTTCTGGTGTCGTTCAACCCGTCATCACTTGGGCAGAAGATCTCGTCTTCCACAGTTAGTAGGTGGATCAAGGCCTGCATCGCCCTCGCCTACGACGCTAACGCTAAACCAAAGCCGGGCAGAATCCTACCGCATTCCACCAGAAGCGCGGCCACATCGGCAGCCTGGGCCACGCAGGCCTCTATCCTGGACATTTGCAGAGCGGCCACCTGGTCATCCCTGTCGCCTTTCATCAGACACTGTAAGATAGACGCATACGCGTCGGCCGAGGCGGCATTTGGCCGCAGAGTCCTTCAAAGGGTGGTACCAGATGTGGAGGCCGGGAGCAGTCAGCCTCCCGCCCATGGTCTGTAGCTTGGGTATATCCCATTCATGGATAGTGGGAGCAGCGCTCTGGAAAATGGACGTTGACTTACCTGAATGTCCCTTTTCAGGGCGCTGCGTACACTATCCATACCCTCCCTTATTGATCCGGCTGACTGCTGGAATAGAGGGGGGCCTCACCCCCACAGTTCCTTTTTCTTTCTGTTATTGCTGGTTGTTAATAAAGCTATCACTGGTTTCACCTTACACCGTCTGGTTTTCTACGCCTTCGTTCAGACTGGGGCATCATGGGACTAGGGGGTGTGGCTAGAGCAGGGAAAGGGGAAGGTCCCTTGTTTTTTAATCTCTCAGTTGTTTGCCAAAGCTGAAGGTTAACCCATTCATGGATAGTGTACGCAGCGCCCTGAAAAGGGACGTTCAGGTAAGTCAACGTCCATTCTACACCCTTACTATATTCTCCAGCACAGTACCAGCAGCAGGGTCCTTCAATTTTTTGGGTTTTTTAATTTCCCAGCACTTGAAAGGTATTTCATATTAGAACCATTGTTAGAAGACCAGTATATTGCGCGGGTCAGAAGGAGAGGAGAGAAGACATCTAACAGACCCCCTCACATCCTGGAAATAAACTATTTCAACTCCTCTCTTGGAATGACAGTACAGGGCACTGCATGCCAAAACAACTACATAGAGGGACAATTTTTTCCCTCATGCCATCAATCTGCAGATACCTAATTCTCACTGTGCTACATATATTTACCCAACCCATATAATAAGGCTGTAGTATTATCACTTATCCTTATCTTCTTTACTCCCCATCTCTTGTTTGCATCATCATCATCATCATCATATTGCTTTGCATGTACAGTGAGAGCTACTATACTGGAGACAAATTCCTTGTGTGTCTAATCACACTTGGCCAATAAAATATTCTGGTCTATTCTAAATTGAAATCTCTTCAAGACAGTACAAAAAGAGGCATGACATATATAGTATAGAAAATATGCGGTGCTTCCCTCAATTATTCCCTAAGTATAATCCTCCCTCGACCATTTTACACCTTTCCTTAGCATGTAATTTGCTTACCTTTCGATTCATTCTCTTTCCATGATAGTGGTTATATCTGGAACATTTTGCTGCTGTGAATACAACAGCTGAACAAAAATGCTTTTGAATGCCTCTGTCCTATCAAATTGAATTTACCATTTGCATCACATACTTTGGAAATTCCCTGTTAATAAGGATGTGAACTATTACATTACATTATGGGAAAGCTGATACACGAAAGAAAAGGCAAGCCCGTTTTCAATCGTAACATCTATTACAACTTGTAGATAGTTTCCCACAAGTGAATGATTAAATTATGATGCAACAAGGAACCAAGGATCTGGCTTACTTTACCTTAAGCAAATGAGGTGATTGCTAGTATTTAAGCAAATGCAATACTCAGAAGTTGCTTTAATCTGTTCCATCTCCTTGTGTTATCCTGCAATGGCTTTTGGTCTCACATTCCTTGCTCACGTAACCAACATGGATTTGGAAATGTCCTCCACCCTAGATCCTGTATCTTCTAGCTTTCTTTTTCGTAGTGAATCATTGAGGGAAAGGTTTCTCAATCAAATAATCTCTGACAAATATTTTACTGACATCTTCATTTTTCCCCACCCACTTTTGCTACAGACAGGAAACGAATTGCAATAACCGGAGGTAACTTTGGCTGTTACTTCTGTATTGCTGAATTTTCAAATTTTTGCATAGCAATTTTAGAATTAATGCTAAATCTGAGCAGCAGCAAATGAAGGCCATCTTCATAATGATCAATTTCAACCCAAAACAAAACAAGATGCTTCACGTATTCAGTGTGCCTAACTTAATTATTGCCTGTCAGTTTTTGGTGAGCAGTTAATACATAATGAAAATTCTGCTGGTTTGTATTGTGGCTTATAGACCAGGAAAAAAAACCCTAAGAAAATTTCCTTTTTCTTAAATTAGATTTAGATTTAAGATTTCTATTCCCAGAATTCTCAGCCAAATGCTAGATAATCTGGAAGCTGGTCCAACACATCTGGAAAAAAACATTATTTTGTGCTTAGGAAACATTTTCTCAGCTTAAAAAATCCTCATCAAAAATGAAGGTTTTTCAATAGGATCAGTTGAACAAAAATCTATCAGCAGAAGGAAACTGAAGATTTATAAAGATAAAATGCTTACTAAATATATTTTCCATTTAGTATCATCACACCTAAATTGATACTAATTAATTAGGAAGTTCGGTTGTCTTTTTGTGAGGTATTTTTTACTTCTCTATTTAGGCAGACCTGGAATATCCAGATGATCTCCTATGCAAATATTGACCAGGACTAATCCTGCTTGGCTCCTGAGATCAGCTAGGATCTGTCCCTTACTTACTTAGGGCAAGAGCCGTCACCTATAATTCCTTGATCAATCTCTAGCTCCAGTGGAAAAGCTTACTTCCCAGACAAGACTATAAAATAGCACCAACCATTGTTGGTTGAGACTATTGTAAAGACTACTGCCACATATTGGGGTAAGGGAGAACTGTGTAGGAATTACTTGGGATGGATAGTAAAGATAATTTCAACACAGCAAAGTGACAGAAAAATCCAAACTAACTTTTGGGTAAGAATTTGAATCAACCACCGTCCTCCTGATTGTAAATCAGATCCACATCAACTATTGATCTATTGCAACAGTGATATAAGAAAATTCCTCCTAACCCTGATCATCGTCATCAACATCCCACCAGAGAAAATCAGATTTGAAACATTTTTACAAAATGAGTGTTTATCAGGGTTAGAAAGCATGTCCTGAGAAGGTGCCTTTATGTCTAATACCAGTAAGGACAAGGCCAAAAGCTGTTGTACTTTGGACTTATCTGGTGGGTTGATGCATTTATAGAAAATATAATACCGAGCAAGGTGGAAGAAGAGTCTAAATGCATGTGAAGTGGATAAAGTTCTGGAAGCCGCATGAATATACCTACAAGAATTGCATAATGTGGCAAGACATATAATTAACAGAAGTTGCTACAGTGCAACGTAACATAATATCAATTTCATCCCAATTAAATTGGGAATGGCAAGCACTAGGCAGAAGAATCTTTAGTCTTCCAGCTACTGACCTAACTGGAGAGAGCGGGTACTTCCTGGAATGATCACAAAGGCATTAGGAAGCATCTCCAAATCTGGACTCATTAATTTAAGAAACTTATTGTGATACCTTATGTAAAGAGATGGAAATATCTTTGACCACCTAGTTTCCTTCATGGGTCACAATGTATAGCAAAGACATAAGAGAGATCTTCTGATAAAAATTAATCACTGAACATCTGAACAGATCAGAAAAACTCCTATGCAAAAGAAACCAATGTAATAGAATAACAGAGTTGGAAGGGACCTTGGAGGTCTTCTAGTCCAACTCCCTGCTCAAGCAAGAGACCCTATACCATTCCAGACAAGTGGCTGTCCAGTCTCTTCTTAAAAGCTTCCAGTGATGGAGCACCCACAACTTCTAAAGGCAAGCCATTCCACTGGTTAATTGTTCTTACTGTTAAGGAAATTTCTCCTTAGTTCTAGGTTGTTCCTCTTCTTGAAGTAAGGACAAATTTCTTAATAATATTTTGATATATTATCAAAACAGAATCTTATTTTCATCTTCCATAAAGTGAAAAAGTAAATATTAAGAGAGACTCCATTCTGTATTAAAGTAAATGAAAGTGTCCAAGATTAGATTTTTTTAAATTTTTAAAAAGTTTATCATAGTCTCTTATATACATATAATATTCACAAAATAATCCACAATAGTTTTTTTCTTTCTGTCGGTCTGCTGGTGAATTCCTGTGGCTCTGTACTTCTTTTCACCCTTGGTTCACAAGGAGAACTGCAGGTGTACTTTTCTTCTTTCATCTTTGTGGTTCTGAATGTCCAATAATTTACCATGTCATTAACTTGGCACAGAAAGCAGTCCATATTCATCTGCTGTATCCAGAATTTTACAGATAACTGGTGACTCTACCTGGAAAGAAAAAAATATTTACGAAGATGTTAGTTGCAATGAAACTGGGCAAAGTAAGTCATGAAAAAAAATAAATCAAATTGAACAACTGTGACCAAAAACCTACTATAAGCTTAGTGCTCATAAAATTGATGCTCTGGAGTTAGAAAAAGATAATGTTGTATCTGGGGATAATCTTGCAATCAGAATATGACTGGTAAAACCTTTTGAACACCTTATGTATTCTCAACAAGGCTCTCAAAAAAGGTTAAATTCCATGGACTTGCTCACAACTATTTTAATTAACAGAGTCTGTGTAGAGGTCTTAAAGTTTTGCCTGAATTGTGCCCAATGTTTTTAACATTTAAATATTTTATTTAGGATAAAATATATTTTTCCAAAAACTAAAAAAATAAATAAAATCTGTCAGTCTTCCTGGGCGCTCCAAATAGGAAATATGACCAGACAGGCTAATTCTGCTTTTTTGTAAGGCTAGGCTAATAGAATCTTGCAAGTCTGAGTATACAAACCTCATGCTATCTCCTTTATATCTTGAGAAGCTAAGGAGGGTCCCTTCTTAGTCTCTTTCTATACCCATTATGCAGCTGTGGGCTATGCTCTCACTTATTTGACCATTCCCTGCCCTAACTCTCTTTGCCCTAACTCTCAAAGTCTTTTTCACACAATATTATAACAGTTCAATGCTATCTTTAATTTTGGGGTGTGTGTAGTCTAACTGCAATATTTTTTAAATAGTAACCTTGGCTACCAACATTTTTGTTGTGGGTTCTGATATTAAATATGACCTAAGCAGACCTGAAAGTTCTATCCAATTTGAAATGTACTTAATATCATTGATTTATTACCAATAAATTAAAACTTATGGGAAAGCATTATAGTACACCTCTGACATCTATGCCACATTGTTGTCATGTCACTCCATTCCTAATGTCTAGAACAGGGTTGCCAAAACGCAGCCTGGATGCGTCACAAGCTGGCAACACCTACCCCCGTTTTAGCAAAGGGGAAAAAAGTCACAATACGTCATGTGACGTGACGCCATGAGCTTGACACCATTGCTCTAGAAAAACGCACTGTGTCATATTACTGAAGGCATTAGGTCCATATTACTGAAAAATTACAAGTTTAGTACCAGAACTTCCATGTTTCTCTAGATTAAATACGTTTTTCATGGGAGATTTTTCCCCTTGAAGTCAACGTAGTTTAGATCAAGATCTCAAATACATACCCCAAGAATATACTGGCATGAATGAGGCTCCACCATATATATAGTTACAGCATGAGGAGAGTCAGATTCTTTGCACCTTAAAACAGGGAAGTGTGTTAATAGACAAAGCAGATTAAGAAAATAGTTAACAAACTTCTTCAAGCCCCAAGATCTTCCGTTAGTATAGTGACCTATGAATCATCTCTAAAGATGATGTAAGTCTTGCTGCAATATGAGCAAAGAATTACGCTTTTAGATAAATAGAGGCCTGGTGGCTCAGCGGACTAAAGCATTGTGATTAACATCAGCTGTCTGCAATTACTACTGTAAGTTCGAATCTCACCAGGCTCAAGGTTAACTCAGCCTTCCATCCTTTCTAAGGTAGGTAAAATGAGGACCCAGTTTGTGGGGGCAATAAGCCAACTTTGTAAAAATATACAGAAGTATGAAGGCTATTGCTTAACGCATTGTAAACTGCCCTGAGTTTCTGGAGAAGGGCGGCATATAAATCAAATTTAAAAAAAAATAAATCCCAGTGAATCTGGTATTTAGAAGAGCATTCTTGTAGCTCAGTATTGCATGGTTCTCTTTGAGCTTGATTGTTTTCTTGAGGACATTTCATTACCCAAATATGTAACGTCATCAGTGCTAGCACTTGCCTTGTAGGTAATTCTCAAATTATTGTGCCCAATAATTAGTAAAGGAAAACAAGAACACTTTAAGTGTCCAGGCATCTTTTTCTTAGGAAACATATAGCTCAATTAGTCAGTACAAACAGTATTTATTTTAAGTGTAACTCACTTCAATCTCACAGTCACTTGTCGAGGTTTGTCAGTTAAGTCACAAACATCTCCATTGCCATAGTAGTGAGATACCATCCTGTCAGGAAAGTTACAACTTAGAGCCTGATTGCAATAATCACATTTAAAACTCACTGCTTAAGGTCTAGAGCTTAGAGCTTTCATATTTGCTTTTAATTACTATAAAATATATGAACAAAACTCTCAACTAGAGTTGAATATCCCCCCCCCCAAATTATACAATATTTAGCACTTTTAGATAGCTTGCATTTAAATTTAATTATTTTTGCTTATCTCAAATATGTCTTCAGCACAAAAGAATATAATATACAATCCATCTTTACAACCAGCATTTCTTAGAAAGGCAACCATACCCACCCATCCATCTATAGGTGGGCTGATAAATATTTTTCAAAGATATAGTGAAGGGGCATCTAAAAATTTAAAAGCATGAGATACAATATTATGCAACATTGAAAATTCCATCCTGGGTTGGATACTGAAAGGAACTGGGACTTAAAAGTCAGCTGCAGTCTTCACTTATTTTTACAAGTACAAAGCAGCTTGTACTTTTTTCTAAGCCATAGTTTTAAAGCTAAATTGTGCATACTTGACTGTTTGCAGGTCATCGTCTTTCTGGTGATATGTTCTCGCCACATTCTTTTGTGCCCATTCAAGGTGTTCCTCTTTGTTCCATGTCCCCACAACTATAGTTGTTTTGCCATTTTCTTTATCCTAAAATAAGTAATTTGTTTTCTTGGTAATTTATTTAAAAATTCATGCATAATTCTGTATTTTAGACCACCCTAAACAGAAATTCTAAGGTAGACAATAATCAATATTCATGATGTTATGACAGTTTCCATATGGTAAAAATACCCTTATGAATCCAATTGGCTTCAACTAGGCTTCCCCAGTTATATTTAAATGGCAATGGTTTTAACTAACTAGAAGTCTGTTTTTCTTTTGTTTATCCTTAGTTATGTCTTGAAGAGCATATTCTGCTATTCTTAGTAGAGGGAGGTTGGCTGAATGAAGACAGGAAGGAGCATCCGGGAATTAGTAATGTAATAGGTGACTTTAAGTCATATGATCCCTTTCCCCTTGAGCAATAAGAGTGATTAATTATGCTTGGACACTTCCATCATAACAAACTGAAAACCCTCTTCATGGTAACTATCAAACAGTCCATTCTTAGCATTTATGGCATTATGAGGCAGAATTAAAGTAACACCTCTAACTACCAAATGCTACCATTCCTTTAATGCCTGGCTACTGGTTTGCCCATCCTGGGTTGACAATATCAGAGACAGACCAAGGCACATAACTGAATATTGGTCCATTTTTATTACAGCATGAACCTCATACAGCTATAGCTTGATGTAGCTGCATGTGTTTTGCATGCAGTAGGTGTCAGATTCTATCTTTGAATAGATGTGAAGATTGCTGAAACCCAAAAGAACTGTTCCCAGTTTATGTAGGTGAGAGATAAGGAAGATGTTACTCTTTATTTCATTCTGAATGCCCAGAGAGAAGGTAAATGCAGGAGCAGATAAAAAGAGAAAATCTGAAATGGACAGAAATGAAAGGGAAAATATTTTCAAAAACCTTTCTGACCAAAACAATCCTGAAAAGTTTTGAGATGGGAGAAGAAAAGATACTATGTACAATAAAAATAGATTAAAAATAGGAATAATCTATCTCCTTCCCCTTCCCTGACTCCTTGGGACAAAATTAAAAAAAGACAAAAAAGGGGTGGGGAAGGGTGGGTGATGAATGAACATTTTTGCCCATTTCGGGGATCAAGCCACGCAGTTACCTATATGCGATGCTGAACAGATCATCTCCAGGGCAGAATGCTACATTAGAGGGGCCAAAGATCTAATATAGTGTTAGGTGATTTCCTATATTTCATCTCTATAGAGCCCAGTAGTAAAGGCAGCAATGAATTTATGAACTTTAAATCTGTACTTTCATATTCTTCTTTATGGACAAAAACAGAATCATGTAGCCATCTAGTGGAACAGACTACCAATGATTATTTATATATACCTTGTGATACTGATGCACGTACTTGCCATAGCAGAATTCATATCTCCACCAGCCAACACCCTAAAAGAGAAACAGGTTTATAACATTTAGACAGCGTAAAATTCAGTAGCACAACTAATATATTTTGTGTATTTTTATTTCACCCTTATTATTTTTATAAATAAGTCAAGGGGATGAACATATCTAGTACTCCTTTCTTCTTCCATTTTCCCCACAACAGTCACCATGTGAGGTGGATTGGACTGAGTGAGTGATTGGTCCAAAGTCACCCAGCTGGCATTCATGGCTAAAGCAAGACTAGAACTTACACTTTCCTGATTTCTAGTCTGGTGCCTTAAGCACTAGAACAAACTGAAATTAAACAAGCCACAATTTCCACTTTGGTCTGTTCTGTAAGTTTAGACAATTTTAATCTATGAAATGTACTTTGCAAAAGTTTTTGAGATAAAAGGAGAAAAGGTGATTTCTGGTCTCATGCTAAGACTTTTTTTACAACACTTTTCAATTATTTGTACAAAAAAATGCAAATTAACAAGATTGTCATTACACAGAGTAAGCCTTCTGTTACTTGTTATAGTTCAGCCCCCAAGTTTTATAGCCCAGAAATAGATAGCTCACCATGAGAACCAAACTGATTGGTATTGATTCTAGTCTGACAAACAGTGCTGCTTAAATAATCCCCTCTACCCCATCTGATACTTCTATTTCACTTTCTGTATTGCAAAATTCCAGTTTTATTTTGAAACATGTATTAAAATTGAGTATCATTAGATTGTAGACTCTTGGGATACTAAAAAATGCATGCAGTACAAAGCAATGCATTCACTTCCAAGTCATATATTGTTTTCCTTAAGATTTAAGTTAACTGTTCCCTCTCCTTTTCCCGATTGATATACAGAAAACCATATCAAAATGAAGAAGAGCCTCCTTTTAAACTCAGAATGGGTGTTTTAATGCTTGGCACACATATGCCCAATACTCTGTATTATGAATGAGAATAATTTAAGGGTGCCTTAAATTATTCTATGGGGAATATATGCACATATCTAAAATGGAAAAGATGGGCATCATCTGCCTCTGGACATTCTCTTCCTGCCAATTTTCTAGACATACAGACTATGGAACAAGCTGAGGAAAATAAAACCAGATTAGATTTATCCTATACACTGTCTCTCGCACAGAGAAAGAGTTATAATCTAGTAGGAAGCAATTGAGGTTGGAATGAAATGAAAGGATAAAATGGTTTCCAGGTAAAATTGGGCTTAAGCAGCTTTAGTTGCTCAAGATTTCTGGATTGTTCAAGATCATCAAAGAGAAGATGGCACAGAAATCATTATGCTGGGAAAAGTACGGCAAGGGATTTTTTTGTATGGTACAAATGCCTGGAAAGAGAGGAGCAGAAGACACCAAGCAGAACACCAAGATTGTGCTAACCATAAAAGGTTGCCAGTTGAGTATTAACTAAAGCCTTTCGTTAACTTTTTGGGGAAATTAGCAGCAACTACCTTTTAGGGTAGGCACACATGCGGTGACTCAGTGGTTAAGACGCTGAGTTTGTCGATCGAAAGGTCAGCAGTTTAGTGGTTTGAATCTTTAGTGCCGTGTAACGGGGTGAACTCCCGTTACTTGTCCCAATTTCTGCCAACCTAGCAGTTTGAAAGCATGTAAAAAATGCAAGTAGAAAAATAGGGACCATCTTCTGTGGGAAGGTAACAGCATTCCGTGTGCCTTTGCCGTTTAGTCATGCCAGCCACATGACCACAGAGAGTCTTCAGACAGCACTGGTTCTTTAGCTATGAAACGGAGATGAGTACCACCCCCTAGAGTCGGGAATGTGCGAGGGGAACCTTTACCTTTACCGTTATATTAGTAAAAGTGACATGTTATTGGTAGAGAGTGAGTTAAACTCAGAATAGTAAATGCAATTAGGTAATAAAACTATACATTACACTGTTCTGAAGGCAGAAAAAAGGGGGTTTAAATTCTATTTAAATATATTAATAGGGATGTCTAAGTATCTTACTGAGTCCATTTGGTAGAGAGTCCAATCTCCTTTTATCCTTGATTATGCTATGAATAAAGACCCAATGTGTTGTCTTTTCTCTGGCTGATCCCAAGAATTCCTTAAACCATACATAAGTTTGGAGAAATGGCAGCCAAAAAAAAAGCTTTTTGAGAGCTACATTCTGAAATTGGAGGGAAAATGTGTTCCATACACACTGAGTACATATTTGTTTATAAAGTTTGAGATTTTTTTAAAAAAAGGAATTGTACGCAAAAGGGAAACGTTGGAGGTAATAAAACTATGAGTGGAACCTGTCTGAGACTCTCATCAGGGCCATTTTTTAAAGTATTATAATTCTTTCAGAAACAGGTATGTATAAGCCTCATAAATTCTGCTTTGAGATATAGAAAATCACTTCCATATCCGGATTTTATATAAACCCTGCAAATCATATAATATATATATAAAAAATGGTTCATAAATTGTGATTCTCACCCCATGGAAACAATAAGACCCACTAAGAAATTCTTTAATGAGCTGTTCATCTGTCAGTTTGGAGATGTGTGTTGTTCCAACTGTTAAGAGCTGGGAGGTTCCAACAGCAACCGGCTTGTGGAAGGAGGAAAATTTTTCTTCTTTTGCTGAATTGATTTCTTCCTGCAAATTAAAAATTACTAAGATTTAAAAACAACTGATGTTTCTTTACCATGTACGTTAAGATTAATGCCAGGGGAGCCTTAGTCAGCATCCTCAGTCTAAAATATATAAAATATTAATTTCAGGGACCAAATTGCAATATATAAATTCAAGCAAAAAAAAGGCATGCAGTGTTCTAAAAGTGAATTTTTTTTTTAATCTAATGCTCTCCAGCTATTTTTGATTACAATTCTGTTATATCCAGGCAACAAAGCTATGGCTGCTCTAATGTAATGGTAATGATGTGTCAATCTCACAATTTTCTTTGCTTCTGCATACTAACAATGCATAAAAACAGGAAAAATAACTTCGGTTTTGTCTGAGAGGTATACAAGAGCAAGCATAACATAAATAATATAGCTACAAAGAAGCCTTCTTCCTCTTTGTCAATATTAGGTCATCCACTGATGTTAAAGGCAGGCAGATTCAGAACTGATTTAAAAGGGTTTATGAGGCTCAATGGCTGCTAATTAATAGTATGTGTGCAAGGATATGAATTATTCCCTTCAGGTTAATTACTGTACTTTTCTTGATTAATTATTTTCATATTTTGCTTTTGTTGTTATTTGCCACCCAAAGTCATCTGGAATTGAACAGCCTCTAAACGTTTTCTGTTTTTTTTTTTTAAAAAAAAGTATGTACACATATAGTAACAAAAAACCCAGATATAATAGAGGCTTGTTGCAATTTATGCCCCAAACATGACATCAGTGCCCGCACTTCCAGTTTCCAACCTCTTTGGCTCTTCTAAATGGCATCTTCATTATTTCTTGCTGCTGTTCTAGATGCTCCAATTTATGAGGTTTAAGTGGTGATCCTGGCAGCGACTGGCAAAATATGTCATTCACCGGGGAAGCTCTGAATCTGTCCAAAGAACAAGAAAAGTTCATACTGAGCTTTTCAATAATCACAGCATGTAATAGCTCACAGTGTAATGCATATTTAGATAAAATAGAAAAAATGCACCTAAATCCATCCAGAGTGTTAAGATGGTATTTTAGTATAGTGCTATAGGCACCTAAGCTTTCAATTGGTGTGTATGAAATGGCATACATTGATGATCTGCGGGTCATAGGAAAATATCACATAGGAATCACATGTTTAAATCATAGCCTGGAGTGCAATATTAAAAAAGCTAAAATGTATTTATTTGTCATGTTTGTCTGGTTAAGTCCACTGACTTCTCTCTAGCTATGCCTTTAAAAGTGAGGCAAGCATTTTTGGATATAAGAAATACAAATACTGAGCAGTTATGCAGAAAGAAAGAGGAAAAAGTAGCAGAGAAATAATATACCATGGATTAGTGATCGCCTTATTTTATAGGGGGAAAAGGACAGAACTTGCCTTGAGTACTTCATTTTGTAAGAGCAAAGTAAATCTCAGCTAAGGCAATAATCTGGAAACACTACTAAGAACGGTGATAAGAAGAATTAAAAAAGATAGTTATAGAACATTTTACTTTAATTCTAGCCTACAATGATAGCTGTTGTCTCAATTCCTTACCTATATTTAGGGTGGCTGCATAATAAAGGAGTCAAAATAACCACTTCATATTCACAAGTAGTGACTTCAGCCACAGAAAGTATCTCATGCTTTGCTTCTGGGTGGCAGACATACATCACTGTGCTTGATCTGGGAAGATTTTGTCTCAGGCTACAAGGTGTGCCATTTCCCATTCCTACAGGAAAATATGGAGTCATCTGCCCTTCTATGTTTTTTGTCGGAATCTAGATTTGTAAAATATAGAGAGAAATATAAGCATTATCTTGGAAAGTGATACAAATAGTCTTTCACCATAGAGAAAATCAAATGGTCTGAATGTAGTCAAAAGTACTAAGAAATTTATTTACTTCTTAGTAACTTTTTTGACATTGTCTTCTGTAATAAGGCTCCCATCCTGTTGGTGCTTGGAGGACTACGAAGATCTCGCTATTCTTCTAGGCCTTGGGCTAGGCTGGCTGGAATCCCTTTTGCTGCATGTTGGAGGTGATGGGATATTTTATGGTGTCTGCTGGGTTTACCTATCTTGTTCTTTCTTTTTCTTCTAGTCTAGTTTGGTTTTGTTGTTTGTTTCTTATTACACTGGTTTTAATAATATTTAGTATATTGTGAGCGTCACAGAGTTATTTGGAGTTGGGTGGCATCAAATTGAATAAATAAATAAAACCATATTTGTCAGTATTATCTTTTGTCTTATGCTACAAGAAAAGCAAGCATGAATTAACCAAAATGAAAAGTGGAACTACAGAAATTTAAGAGAAATTTCCCGTTTGGACTACTGTAATGCTCTCTACATGGGGCTCCCCTTGAGGAGCACCCGGAGACTTCAGCTGGTCCAGAATGTGGCCACGCAAGTGGTTATGGGAGCGACTTGTCGCTCCCGGGTAACTCCCCTCTTGCGCGAGCTGCACTGGCTTCCGGTGGTCTTCCGGGTGCGTTTCAAGGTGTTAGTTACCATCTTCAAACCGCTCCATGGCTTAGGACCGGGATATTTACAGGACCGTCTTCTGCCAATGAATACCTCCCACCGCCCGATACGCTCTCACAGAGAGGGCCTCCTCAGAGTGCCGTCTGTCAGACAATGCCGACGGGCGGCCCCCAGGGGGAGAGCATTCTCTGTGGGAGCCCCAGCCCTATGGAATGAACTACCCCCGGATATAAGAAAGATTCCTGACCTCCGTGCCTTCCGACGAGCCCTGAAGACTCTGCTGTTTCATCAAACCGGTCTGACTTAAATTTGTGTTAATTTTAATAGGGGTTTTTAGGGGTTTTAAATTTTACGGCCAAATAGTTTAATTATTTTATTAGTTTTAATTTTTATACGTGATTGTTTTAATATGGCTGTAAACCGCCCTGAGTCCCTTCGGGGAGAAGGGCGGTATATAAATGCAATAAAACTAAAACTAAACTAAACTAAGAGCAGATATGAATTACTAAGAAAAGCTGGCTATGGGATAAATGAAATTCCAGATTTCTCACTTGCCTCTTTTGCAGTATCTTTTTCAATTTCGCTTTCTTCTTGATCTGAAAAATATTGAGAAAAAAAACACCCCTCTACTTACCATCAGTAACCAATACTTGTGTTTTCATTTCTCTATACCAGAAAACTAAATCGTTTGAAAGAAATATTTTCTTTTAGCACAATTCTAATACTTGACTGCGTGTAACATAAAGTTGGTATGGAATAAGATAGTACGGCTATTCAAAAATAAATTATTAGTTATAGGTTTGAGGATCTTGATTTGATTCAATAATTATGAAAAAGTACAAATACATGAACAGGCATTTTCATAAAATGTTAAAACACAAAGAAGTACCTTGGGCTTATTTTCCATCTGTGAGCTTAGCTGAGGGGAATATAGAATTAATTTATTATCTTATTTATTCATTTATTTATATCCCGCCTTTATTATTTTCACAAAAAACTCAAGATGGCGAACATATCCAACTCACCTTTCTCCTTCTATTTTCCCCATAACAACTACTCTGTGAAAGAAAGGGACTGATTCAAGGTCACCCCTCTCTCTTTCAGGCTAAGGCAGGACTTGGATTCATGGTCTCTTGCTTTTTAGTCTAGTACCTTAACCACTAGACCAAACTGACTCTCATATATATTATTATATAGTACACAAAATGCTACACATTCCACTTAATTTTGTATAATTTTAAAATTCTAATTTGTATGGTTTTAATACTTTCATATATTTAATTTTCTATTTGTTTTTATAATCTGTAAACTGCCCAGAGCTGCCCTATAGGGGAGATGCTGTGCTCCTGTATGGCTTAACAGCTGCCATACTAGTAAGTTAGACACCAGATTCAACAACACCATGAGGATTATAAATGGATGTATTTAAACCATTCCAATTTGCTGGCTTCCTGTTCTGTGCCAAATAGCACTGCAATGCACTAGTGAGAGAATACAGAAAAATTGTGAACAATTCACTCCTTCCGGTGCATGCCAACCTTCCTCGTTTATCAGCAGGAAGACTCAAATCTAGGAAGCCCTGACTGGCACAACATCTGCCCAACAACTTTAACATCAATTCCCAATGGAAAGCCAAGTGGGTCACTGCATGACTAGTTATAGGAAGACATATAAATGACCCACAAAACAGGTGCCACGTCAGCAATGGACAATCCTGAATAGGATTCACACCTCACATGTGAACTCTGTATAAATGGGGTATAGTATCCTTCCCTCGGTGTGACTGCGGGGTTCCATTGCAAACTGTAGATCACATGGTGACTGGCTGTAAACTGAGGGCATATATTGGTCCAGTATCTGATTTTTTAAAATATAAACTGTCACTGCGTTTTTATATTTACCAGCAGAGCTAATATTTCTGGACTATCAGACTGACCGTAGTCATACTCCTTATCAGCACCTACAGCACCTACTACGCATGTCATTGCATTCTTTTGTACTTCTTCTAGAAACTTTCCTTTGTTCTCCAGCCAGCTAAGGTCAGGCTGGAGATTCTTTGCCAACATGTAATCTGTTTTAGATAGTGAGATGTTTTTATTTTCTTATAATAAATATGAGTTTAATTAGATGTTTCTTCGGTCTTATTGATCAAAGTATGCAACAGGATAAAAGCCACGATCCAACTCAAAATGAGGGCAATTACCCCACGCAAGGTAACGGGGCTGATTGCCGCTCTGACAATGGCAGCAGGAGGATGGTTGATTTATGGCTATTCCTGGTTTGTTACTTTTGATCATGACCGTCTAGGCTAATTAGACAGATAGTTGATTTAGTGACTGCGGAACACTAAACAATTAACTTCTAAGATGCCGAGAAAGAAGAAAAAAGGAAAAATGAAAGAAAAGGGCAAAATGAAGCCCTTCTTATCTTTTTCAGATAAGGATGAAATGGAAAGATCTTCCAGATTTCATCCTCTGGCATCTGCCACTCAGTTAGAAGCAGGAGAAGAACAAACGAAACTTAGAGTTCTCTCTACAAATGATTTGATCTCTTTCGATCCACTGGCACCAGTCATTCAGCTGGAAGAAAAAGAAACCGTGGGAGAAGCAGAAGACTCAGAGAAGATACTCTTAACAAAGCTTCAGGAGGAAAATAACAGAAAAGCTGCTTTTGAAGGTGAAGTACTACGACCGAGGTCAGTAACTCAACCTTCTACTTATGCATGCTCTCAAACTTCTGATTTTGAAATGCTTGGGGCCAAGCCAAAATTTCCACAAATGGCAAAGCCTTTTTCCTCCCACGCAGAGGGAGAAACATTTTATTATTCCTCTCAAACCTTCGAAGTCTCTCCTCATGAGCAAGCTATAAGAAACTATCGTGACCAGATAGAAAGTTTTGAACGTGAGCTATCCGAGGCAAAAATGGCTTTATCTAGGCTTGAGCCAGATAAGAGAGAATCCCACGTTCATGAAATCTCAAAAGCCGCCATATTGCCTTCTTCTCTCTCAGAGCCAAAGACACACCCCTTGGTGGATATTGTGTCAGGCAAATCAGAACAGAGAGTTGTGTACACGTCACATGTGCCTAGTAAAGTTGTCTCTTCTCAGATTTCACATGATGTAGATAGAGAAGTAAAACTAACTGAATCAAGCCTGCAAACTGCAATGCCACAAGTGTCTCCACAGGCTCAATTTTCAGCACCCCCTGGTGGTGCTGGGGTCTTTTTAGATGGAACACAACACTTAATGCAGCAAAGGCAAATGACTGCATCTCCAGCAGGTCATTTTAATATTGCAGCTCAGATGCCACAAGTACAAGCTCATGCACACGTGTCTCCAGCTGTGCAACCAGGGCCAGCCCCTGGTCCACCTCCAGCACAACAAGTGCCTTTGCCCCCACAGCCAGCACCTCAAATGCCTATTCCTCAACAGGCATACTCTGTTGCTCCACTGGCTGGTGAGTCAAAATTAAAGATGTCAGGGCAGAATTACAAGGCCTGGGTCAGTGAGGTTGGACTTTTGCTACGCAGAGAAGGCACACATCATATGGTGTTTAACCCTCCTGCCCAGCCATGGACACCTGAAATAAGAGACTTAGAGACTAAAGCCTGCACAACATTACTGATGTCCATGGATACTGAACTGCAGGTTATTTTTCCGCCTGATGCAACAGCCCAACAAATTTGGGTCCAATTAGAAAATTGCTACAGGCCTGTCTCAATTGAGTCTTCATGTTTGCTCATGTCTGAATTCCATGGTTCGAAATTGAAACCTGGTGAACAAATTGGAGGACATTTGACCAAACTGAAAGGTATGAGGAAAGAATTGAGAGAAAGGGGCTATCTTATTGAAGATATTCAAATGATTAGTATTATCATTAACTCTTTGAACTATGAATGGAAAGATGCCATTACAAAGATTAACCAAGTGCCTATTGCTCAACGCACAGTGGACAATATATGCAGACTCTTAATTGAAGAGGAGGCACTGATGTTAGCCACACCACATTTGAGAGGACCACCCGCATCAAGAGCTCCAGCTAGGCGTCCCTTCCGAGGAAGGACCTATGCTCCAAGGATGCCAAGATGCAACATCTGCAACCGTGTGGGACATGCAACCCGGGATTGTCCCCAACGAGTTCCAGCTCCCGTCACGTACCAGCCCAGAGGAACAGACTCCAGAGGCAGAGGCAGAGGCGGTAGACAAGGTCGTCGTGGTCCAAGGCGTGATTCGCAAGCTCCACTCGCCACATTGGCTTTAACCAACGATCCACAACCTCATCCAGAGTACGACAGATGGCTTTTGTGGACTTTGGACAGTGGTGCAGCTTTCCATGTTACTTATAGAAAAGAACTTTTCACAGAGATGCACGAGCCTGAACCTGAACTACGTGAACTTTATTCTTTTTCCAATCATCCTTGTCAGGTCAAAGGAAAAGGAACTGTTTATGTTGAAGAGCTCAATGCATTCATTCCTGATGTCTGCTACATACCGACAGCAACTTTTAGTTTGCTTAGTCAGGCTCACTTGTCTAGAGTTTTAAAGTTCCAGGTTCACCACCTCGAGAAAGCAAGTTACATAGTTAAAGATGGAGATATTGTTGCTGAAACCATGTTAATTGGTGGTGTTTATTACTTAAAACCAAAAGCTAAACCGCAAGCACAGGCAAGTATAAAAACTCCAAAAGAGGAGAGCACAGGCCCAGAGAGAGACATCCCAGTGAGAGATCCTGTTGCTACTCCGAAGGCTCCTAAAGCCAACAAAAAGAAAATTGAGAAACAGGTTGCTCAGAGCAAGCCTGAGGTTCCTCATAGAACTGTTAATGTTGAAAATTCACTAACTGGTAAACCTTTTCATTCCAGGTGCATCCATAAGTGGCATAGAAGATTGGGACATGCCAGCTTCCGGGTTCTTAGAAAAATGCCGGAGTTCGCAAAAGGTTTGGATCTAAAGGGGTGTAAGGTGTTTCTGGATTGTGCTGTCTACAAGAAAGCCAAATCCAAAGCAGCAGCCATTCCAAAACGCGCTACACGCCTGTCAACACGCATTTTTGATTTGGTACACACTGACATAGTTGGTCCATTTCCGCCAACAATTGGTGGTAGAAAATATTTTTTAACAATTGTTGATAATTATTCTAGATATGGATATGTATATCCTATGAGAGAAAAATCTGAGACCTTTCAGATCTTTAAAGACTTTGCAGCCCTCGTCTCTACCCAACATGGAGTAAACATCGCCAGAATCCAGAGTGATCGTGGTGCCGAGTTCATGTCTCAGCGTTTCCAGGACTGGATGCGTAAGAATGGAATTCTTCATCAGACTTCGGCTCCTTATACTCCCCCTCATAACGGAGTTGTAGAGAGAAGACAGGGGGTTCTGCAAACCATGATGCGTTGTCTTTTAGAAGATGCCAACCTCAGTAACCCATACTGGGGTGAAGCTCTTAAATATGCAAATTACATCATCAACCGTACTTGGAGCAGTGCAATAAGTCAAACTCCTTTCTTCATGATGTATGGCTACAAGCCAGATCTCAAGAACCTCCGTATTTTTGGTTCATACGCCATAGTGAACATTCCCTTAGATCAAAGAAGGAAAGGAGGTCCAGCAGCAAAGAGACTGAGATTTATGGGTTTTGATGACAATTCAAAATGGAGCAAATTTATTGACTCTAATCGTAGACTAGTGACTTCCCAATCTGCTGATTTTGAGGAAGATGCTGACTGGTCCAGGATTCATTCCAATGATCCTGGAGTTTATTTCCCTAAAGATGAAGTTACTGATGCCACGCAGCCTGATGACCAAGATTCACAGGCAAATGTTCCACCCACCAGTTCTTCCCAACATGATGTTCCGTCTTCGCAGGCCGCGGATGCTGATGCTAGCGACGATGATGAAGACGAGGACGAAATGGAAGAAGAATGGACGACTGTTCCGAGGCGTTCCAAGAGAGCCACAAAGGGAATTCCTCCACAGCGATATTCGTGGCAACTGACAAAAGCACCCTTGCCTTTGATTTGTAATGTTACACTTCCTCCCGATAACTTCACACAAATCAAACATCTTCCTGATTCAGAGCAAGAGAAGTGGTATGATGCAATGCAAGCTGAAATGGACAGTCTAAAGAAACTTAAGGTGTTTACACCTGCAAAACCTCCAGCAAAGAAAAAGGTCATTGGCACTCGATGGGTCTACAGAATCAAAAAGAAGCCAAACGGTGAGTCATTATACAAGGCCAGACTTGTAGCTCAGGGTTTCGCTCAACGTTATCCTGAGGACTACACAAATACCTACTCACCGACAGTCAGAACTGAAAGTGTAAAAATTGCTTTAGCCACTGCAACTATCCTTGGTTTAGAAGTTTTTCAGTTTGATGTTGACACCGCTTATCTACATGCTGACCTAGATGAAGAAATCTACGTGAGAGGTCCTCCAGGATTCCGACAGCAAGAAGGGGATACCTGGTTCCTGAACAAAAGTCTTTATGGTCTGAAACAGTCTGGTTTAATGTGGTACTTATGTCTTACTGACAAACTAAATTCAATGGGCTTTATTAAGTCCGAAACTGATGAGTGCGTGTTCACAAAAAGATCTAACAATGCATATGAGATAGTTCTTGTTTATGTTGATGACATCGTTTACATTGGTCCAAATAAGCAAATGAGTGAGATTATTGCCAAAGCTTTGCAGAAATACTTCACATTGAAAACTTTAGGTCATATTAGCACTTATTTAGGTGTTCACATTGAAAAAACACAGAAGGGGTTTAGTCTTTCACAAGAAGATAAAATTGAACAAGTTTTGCATCATTGCAACATGAAGGATGCTAACACAACAAAGACACCCATGCAAACAGATTTTCACAACTTGACACATGAACCAAGTCCTGAATTCGAGGATCCAACACTTTATCGTTCAGTTATTGGATCACTGTTATACATTAGTAGTTGGACAAGACCAGACATTGCACTCAGTGTTAATCTCTTGTCTCGACACGTAGGTAAGGCAAAACAGTTTCATTGGTCATGTATTAAGAAATTATTGAAATACCTAAAGCACACTAAACACATGAAGTTATTGTTAGAACCAACACACACTGATTATGCAGAATTAAGTTGTTATGCAGATTCTGATTGGGCAAGTGATAAGAAATCACGTAAAAGTACTTCAGGTTATATGATGTTCTTAAATGGATGTCCTGTTTATTGGCAAGTGCGTAAACAGAATTTTGTTTCTTGTTCTTCTACTGAAGCTGAATATGCTTGTGTTTCAGATGCATGTAATTCTTTAACGTGGTTTGATGCTTTGGTCACAGATATCTGGACACATCCGATCCGACCAATCACAGTGATGGAAGACAATGAATCGGTGGTTTATATTTCTGAATCACATTTCACAGGTTCTAGGTCCAGACACATTGACATCCGTTATAGAAATATCAAACAATTAGTGAAACAAGGTTTTGTAAAATTGCAGTATGTATCTACACATGATCAGATTGCAGACATGCTCAACAAACCGCTTCCAGCAGCCCAACACGAGTATCTGCGTAAGAAGATGTGCCTTATCTGATGATATACCTGATGTTCGCTCAACTGGCAAAAGAAGGGGTGTCACTGCGTTTTTATATTTACCAGCAGAGCTAATATTTCTGGACTATCAGACTGACCGTAGTCATACTCCTTATCAGCACCTACAGCACCTACTACGCATGTCATTGCATTCTTTTGTACTTCTTCTAGAAACTTTCCTTTGTTCTCCAGCCAGCTAAGGTCAGGCTGGAGATTCTTTGCCAACATGTAATCTGTTTTAGATAGTGAGATGTTTTTATTTTCTTATAATAAATATGAGTTTAATTAGATGTTTCTTCGGTCTTATTGATCAAAGTATGCAACAGGATAAAAGCCACGATCCAACTCAAAATGAGGGCAATTACCCCACGCAAGGTAACGGGGCTGATTGCCGCTCTGACATAAACAATGCTGTACTTCAATGGTTAAATGGCCTAGACATTGATACTTGAACATAGATCTTTTTGACATTTGTGTTTTATTGGGCTCTACTAATCTAGCTGAAATGTTAATTTATATTGCTAGTCCATGTATGATATGCCATACGCTAAATAAATAAATAAATAATTCCTCATGCTATTCTGAAAAGAAGCTATCTGAAAAGCTAAAGAATCAGTTCTCAACAAATGAACTGGCAAACATGCGGAAAACTTTTAAAAATATCTTAACTCTTAAAAATATCTAACTCCAGGAAGGAGGTTTTTTAACTCTTAAAAACCTACTTCCTGGGAAGGAGGTTACGGCAAACCTCCTTCCCAGGCTGAAGGAAATCAACAACTGGTAGATGACCTGAATGTGTTTTACTGCAGGCTTGAAAGGAAACTACAGCCACCAATCTCCACAACCCCCATCTCAGACACACCAACAACAGCCAAGTCTCCTACAACTGACCCCATTGGGTTCCCAACCTCTACAGATCACAGAAAAGGAAGTGCAAGACCTATTTCACACGCAAAAACCAGGAAAAGCTCCAGGCTCAGATAAGATAACCCCTTCTTGCTTAAAAGTCTGTGCTGACCAATTGGTCCCCACCTTCACCCATATCTTCAATAAATCGCTAGAGATGTGCTATGTTCCTTCTTGCGTCAAATGCTCTACTATCATCCCAATGCCGAAGAAGCCCATCATCAAGGAACTGAATGACTACAGACCGGTTGCTCTAACATCTGTAGTTACAAAAACCTTTGTAAAGCTAGTGCTGTCCCACTTGAAAACCATCACGGATCCGCTGTTAGACCATTTGCATACCGCTGTTAGACTATCTGCATACCGAGCAAATAGATCAACAGATGATGCTGTTAATATGGCTCTGCACTACATCCTACAATATCTTGAATCTCCAAAGACCTATGCAAGGGTCCTCTTTGTAGACTTTAATTCAGCATTCAACACCATCATTCCAGATATTCCTCTAACTAAGCTAAACCAGCTAGAGGTATCTGAACATACTTGTAAGTGGATCATAAGCTTCCTAACAGACAAAAAGCAGCAGGTAAAGCTAAGCAGAATCAAAACAGATACCTGTACAATTTGCACAGCCCCCCCCCAAGGCTGTGTGCTCTCTCCACTTCTCTTCTCTCTATATACCAATGACTGCATCTAAAACAATCCATCTGTTAAACTACTGAAGTTCACAGATGACACAACAGTGATCGGTCTCATTTGAGACAATGATGAATCCGCATACAGATGGGAGGTTGAACCACTAACCACGTGGTGTGACCGGAACAATCTGGAACTGAACACACTCAAAACTGTAGAAATGGTGGTGGACATTAGGAGAAACCCTCCCATATTACCACCTCTTACAATACTAGAAACACAGTATCAATAGTAGAGACCTTAAAATTTCTAGGTTCTACCATATCTTAAGACTTAAAATGGACAGCTAACATCAAAAACATCATCAAAAAAGCACAACAAAGAATGTTCTTTCTGCGCCAATTCAGAAAGCTCAAACTGCCCAGGAGCTGCTGATACAGTTCTACAGAGGAATTATTGGGTCTGTCATCTGCTCCCCTATAACTGTCTGCTTTGGTTCTGCAACCCAACAAGACAGACACAGACTTCACAGGACAATTAGAACTGCAGAAAAAACAATTACCAACCTGCCTTCCATTGAGGACCTGTATACTGCATGAGTCAAAAAGAGGGCTGTGAAAATATTTACAGACCCCTTACATCCTGGACATAAACTCCTACCCTCAAAACGCTGCACAACAGAACTAGTCACAAGAACAGTTTTCTTCCTAAATGCCATCACTCTGCTAAACAAATAATTCTCTCAACACTATCAAACTAGTTATTAAGTCTGCGTTACTATTAATCTTCTCATTGTTTCTATCACCCATCTCCTCCCACTTATGACTGTATGACTGTATGACTGTATGACGATTTATATTGACTGTTTCCTAATATGATTTGATTGCCTATTTGTTCCCTATGACAATCATTAAGTGTTGTACCTTACAATTCTTGACAAATGTATCTTTTCTTTTATGTACTCCTAGAATGTATGCACCAAGACAAATTCCTTGTGTGTCCAATCACACTTGGCCTAGAATAGAATTCTATTCTATTCTATTCTATTCTATTCTATTCTATTCTATTCTATTCTATTCTATTCTATTCTATTCTACTCTACTCTACTCTACTCTACTCTACTCTACTCTACTCTACTCTACTCTACTCTACTCTACCATGTAATTGACTAATTCTTTCCAAGCAAGGAATCAAACAGCAAGATAACATCAGTATACAGCTAGTCCTCAGTTAGTAACCATTCAAAGTTACAATGGATCTTCCCAGAGCTACTTAGGATCCATTTTCAAAAGTCCAATGACAACCTTTGTGTAATCATGTGATCATATTTTGGATACTTGGCATTTATGACCTTTTGCAGGGGTTTGCAGTCACATGACAGTGATTTGTGATGTTTTTTGTCAGTTTCCCGTGTTTACTTCCAGTTTTTGAGAAAAAACATCCACTGGAAAAATAGGTTCAGTTAACGATTGCAGTGTTTAACAACCATGGTATTTGCTTAACCATGACCCAAAAAAGGTTGTAAAATCAGATTCAGTCATGTGGTGACCACTTAAGAACCACATGATTTACTACTGTAATTCAAGGCTCAGTAATAGTTGTAAATTGAGGACTACCTGTATGATAAAATGAAAAAAGAGGTAATTAATGAAGTTTAACTTTTATTGGAATCACATTTTCACTGAGAATTAGAGAAGGTGTATTTTCTATACAGTTTAAGCCTTACTCTTACTATTTTCTTTCATGAATAAGTCATAATGGCTATTTATTTATTAGATTTGTTTGCTGCCCATCTCTCGAGGCAACTCTGGATGGCTTACAACAATAAAAGCCAGTAAAACCATTACAAATAAATATTTCTAATAACAATAACAATTTACAATTAAAAAGATAGGAAGAAAGGAACCAGGGTACACGGGGTGGGGGTGGGGTGTGTGTGTCTTCACTTAATCCGTGAACCACCTCTAGCCTGATACACCCTTGTTCAGAGCCAGGTCTTCGGGCCCTAATAGGAGGTCAGAAGGATGGAAGCGGATCTCACTGGGGGTGGGGGGCAAGATGTTCCAAAGGACAATCACCATGGCAGAAAAGGCTCTCGTGAACCCTGCCAGCCGAAATTCCTTGACAGAAGCATGCCGCTTCTGCTGGCATAAGTAGGGCAGCTCAATCCCAATGGGGTGAGATAGTTCTTCAGTTAACCTACATGGCTTTAAATTGCATGCAGAAGCAAATTAGCAGCCAGTGTAGTTCACGGAATAACAGTGTAACATGGGCCACTCGTCCTATTTTATTCATTAGCACTTAAAAACAAAGTAACCCACCTGGATCTAGTGGTGGGCTCTTTTTCAGCGTATTTCCAAGATAATATTCTTGAATATTTATTTTCTATAAACAAAAAAGACATTTTCATTTATTTTCATAACCATCTCTTCTCCTCCAATGATCTAATCGTTGTTAAAGCAATAATTTAGAAGGACCTGAAGTTTAGTACAAAATGCTAATTTAATGTTTTTTTAATATATTTGAGGTGAAATCACACATACCTGCCCAGTTTCTTTCTCTTCGTGATACTGACGAATGTGTTTACCATGACAAACTTCGTAAGTCCAGTACGATTCAATCTAAAAATATATTCCATGAATTGACACATATATTCTGATTTTGGACAGTCAAATTAACAATTTAAAAGGGTTGAATATTTACATTATGCTACAATCTTAAAGAGTATTTTTATAAAATGAGGTATTGTTGGCAAATAATGCCAGAGAAATTATCTAGAATGTAAAAAGTCATTCCAAATGTATGTTGGAAATGGGAACAATATGAAGGGATGTTGTATCATGCTTGATGGACATGTAAAAACTAAATAATTTTAGATTCAAATACTCACAGGAATACAGAGGATTTTAAAGAATAATATTCAATTACAGCTAGAAGTTTTTGTTTCAGGGCTTATGAATACAGCTAGAAAAGAGTCATGGAAGATTATTTTAATATATGATTACTGTGGTGAGACTATTACATGCACAAAGATGGAAAGATTCTGCACTACCCACCATGGAATGTTTTTCTTAATATATATGTACATTTTTTTTTTAAAAAAAGCTATTCTAAAAAAACTTCATACGAAAGTAATACACATTTTTATGTAGTATATCAAATTTAGAAGTGTTTAAATCAATTTATTCGGGATTTAGAACTACTTATCCCAAACCAAAGTAAACATACTCTGTAAGAGCAACTACTTTGCTTGAAAAGAGGTTCCAACAGTTCAGCTGGGCTTGGCCCTTTGTAATCCTTTTCCTCCTCCTAAAGTAAAAATAATTGGATAGCATTATTATCTTGAATGAATTAAGAATATTAGCAAATATATTAATTGTATATGCACTGTATAATTTATTTTATTACATTTCTAAAAATCTACAGGAAAAAACAAATTACTAGAAAATAAATCAAGAATTTATAAACCGAAGACCCAAATCAGCTTTCATATTTATTAGAAAGTTAATATTTCTATTATTCATGCAACAGAATACCATAAACTTTTTCAAAAACTGAACAGGATTCAATCTGTATTTCTTTAATTCAAATTCAAGAAATTGAACATGATCTAAAAAACCATTAAACTATCTGAAGAATTTATGAATATAAACACCAACCATACCTTCCCTGAATTAAATTTTGAATTTTACAGAATAATTTTTACATCATAAATCTTTACATGCCTTTTGTGGTCATGATGTGACCTATAAAGGCTCACCCTTTATAGAACCAGCTATAAAACAATATTATTTCCTAATATCAAAAAAATTAACAGCTAGATAAAATTATCAGCATAATATTGCTTATTTGTCCAAGGGTTTTATTTGATATCTTAGTAGCCTATTATAAATAAAAACATCTTAATAACAGATATGACATATTCTATTTAATCAATATATTGAGCCAATGTTAAAATAAGATTACTTTATACCACAAATTAAATCATTTTCCAAAAGAATTTGGAATATAGATGGCTCTTAAAAGATACATGCTTTCAAGACTATACTCAAATTGAACAAGTTAAAATGCATTTTATGGTACATGTTTAATTTTTAACACAAGGTATCTTTTGCCAATTATCAATTAAACGCCCTTATGTCAAGTTACATACCTGGCATGTTAACAATTCACAGCAATTAAAGAACCATGTTCTTGTATTGGATTTAATTCCTTCTGTGCATCTTAAATATTTTATACACTTATTGTTATTCTTTAATCGGGTCTAAAATAACTTGCCTCATCTCCATTAGCTAATACTGGAAGAATGCACTTGTATTTTTCTTTATCTGCTGTTGTCATAATGATATAATAATCTTCTTTGTATAGAACCCCAGCAGTAGGCTTAAGGGAAAGAAACACAAACAAACATTACTAACAAGCAAGCAGGCCTTCATTAGCTAAAAATGAGTTTACAGACTTGCTATATACAGTATTTGGGTCTATACATCATTGTTAAATAAGCCATTTGATTAAGATCCAAGCAATGTCATATTTACAAATGTAATTTTAAAGCAAGCTCCCTTTCTACCCCACGACTAGAGAGGTAAAAAGATATTCGATTATTTATAAATATCATAACAATTACAAAACAGCTTTTGCAAAAATAAATAAATAAATAAAAATTAGTGCTTGAATAATAGTTGCATGATATGTTCTCAGCTGTACAGAGGGTGATTCATCAGTTCCCACAGCCTGAAAGCAGGTATCGCAGCTACTCACAGCCAACATTGATCACCTTATACAATAAGTAATTGGTCTTCATATCTGAGAATCTTCAACACTTATCAAGCATAATTCTCTGGAGACACTCCTTTCCACAGAGAAATTAGGGTTATGTTTTACTAATTTACAGTCTATCCACATAAATTGTGCACTGTGTTTGTTTGTTCCTACTGTATTCTTTGCCGAGTTGTTTTCTCCATAGCCTTGTTTCTGTGTGTACATCATGCCCTTTAGCAATTTAGCACTGTAACAAAGCAGAATCTATGAAGATAAACCTTCATAGACCTTGAAAGATAACATTTTTAGAAAAACATAACTCAGTTGCACTTATCGCACCAATTATGGAAAATGTAATTCTCCATGAGTGAACAAAAAACACCCTTATTTAAACAATACTTATAGTCTCATACAATGTTTTTTCTGCTTGTTAGGTTCAACCATCATCAATAAAGAAACAAGCAATCAAAAATAAGCTACAGATTAGCACTTGATAAAATAGCCCTGAAGACCTTGGAAAGGATATTCAAATATTGCGAAGTATCTATAACTACAAAGATCAGAGCCGTGCAAGCAAAGTATTATCTGTGACACCCTAAGGAAGTAAAAGTTTATCTATGTGGTTGCTACGAGTTGGCAACTTGATGGCATGTAATCAATCAAAATATAATGTTTATCAACCTTAATAATAGCTGGGGAATTTGGAGAGTTGAAGAAGTCTACACTTCTTAAAGTTGTTGAAGTTGAGAAACACTGGTCTAAAACCTTCGCCAAACTGCATAACCTGTAAGTGTATGGCCCACTAGTGGAGAACTGTGAAAATTGTTCAACATGTCTGGAAAAGATTCAGGTTCAGTAAGTCTAAAGTAAATAGCTAAGAGGAAATGTTGAACTTTAGCTTTAAATGACATTTTGAGCTAGTTTTGATTTACCAAATCAGCCTTATTTCCTTAATGACTTACATTTTTTCTAATCTATCTCTCACAATAATTTGGGCCACTCTCTCTCTGCCCAATCAACCTCACAGGGTTGTTGTTGTTGTGGGAACAACTAGAATTGATTAAAAAAAAATAACAGCAACTTCAGTGGTAAAGAGCAACCCTGCTGAATCATATCAGTCATCCAATCTCTTTCAGTGTTTCCATAGAGCAGTGATGGCTAACTTTTTCCAGAGCATGCCTGAACCTCCAAAATGCAATGCGTGCATGCCCCTTGGCATGTGCCCTGTCCCCACACATGCCCCCCTTCCGCACATGCCCCCCCTCCACACATGAACGCCCCTCCCTCCCGCATTGTGCAGCAGAGGCATGATGATTAGCTGGCCGGTGGGAGGCACGTGCGCATGCGCAGCAGAGCTGAACTGGGGTGATGGCTCACGTGCCCACAGAGAGGATGCTGCGTGCCACCGGTGGCACGTGTGCTATAGGTTTGCCATTACAGCCATAGAGGATGTCCAGTACTGAGTGTTTAAGATAGTAAATAGATGACTCAGAGATCCTTGATGCTCTCTGAGTTTGTTTGCTTGCAGATGTTTCATTACCCTAACTAGGTAACGTCATCAATACTAGCACTGATGATGTTACCTAGTTAGGGTAATGAAACATCTGCAAGCAAACAAACTCAGAAGGCACCAAGGACCCCACATTTCAACCCTAAGCTACAAATATTCTGTTTTATAGCTGACTCTGAGTGACTCGCTGTGCAATACACAACAAATTCGCCTTCGGTGTGAGAAAATGCCTTGGAGCACAAAGGCTCCATTAGGTACAGGAACCGACAACCACACACAGATCAATCACTGTTCCTTAAAAAAAAAAGAAGAAAGACAACACCACTTCAAAGCGCACTGATGGTGTCTCCTCGAATGGTGAAGAAACGTTTGCAACCAAATTGCCAAGCTTGGTGCTCAGCCCAGAGGAAAACCAGCCCAACCACGTTGGCTCATTTAGCAAAACGAAGGCAGGCGATCGCCGAGTAATATCCTACAACCAGTCAGTGTTACCAAGTAGCTAGCAATGTTTTGGGTTTAAAAAAAAAAAAAAAAAAGGCAAAAGCCCGTAACTACCCAATCTCTGACGAGTAAGGCTACAGTCCAAGGTAGTGGTGAAATCCAATTTTTTTTACTATCGGTTCTGTGGGCATGGCTTGATGGGCATGGTGTGGTTTAGTGGGCATGGCAGGGGAAGGATACTGCAAAATCCCCATTCCTCCCCTCTCCTGGGTGAAAGATACTGCAAAATCTCCATTCCCACCCCACTCCTGGGGGGACGGATACTGCAAAATCTCCATTCCCACCCCACTCCTGGGGGGGAAAGGATACCGTAAAATCTCCATTCCCACCCCACTCCTGGGGGAAGATACTGCAATATCTCCATTCCCACCCCACTCTAGGGAAAGGATCCTGCAAAATCTCCTTTCCCATCCCACTCCTGGGGGAAGGATATTGCAAAATCTCCATTCCCTCCCCTCCCAGAGGTGGTGTTAGCCGGTTCTCTCAAACTGCTCAAAATTTCTGCTACCGGTTCCCCAGAACTGGCTGAATAGCAGCCCTTGTTTCAAGGCAACGAGCTAAAGCGGTGGTCTTTCTTCGCCCGTAATCCTCCGCTTCAGTTCGAGCCAATTTTAGGAAAACCTGGCCAACGCCGGTCCGCCTCTCCTCTCTTCCCCAGGGTCCTTCTTCCCGCCCCTCGCCCCCTTTCCACCCCGGGTCCTTCTATTTTTCCTGGTCTCCAGCCAGAGCGCCACCCACCAGGATGAATTCTCTGCCCGGCCAGTTTACTCGGAAAGGTACGTCGTCGTTAAACTGCGGGAGGGACCGGCTGCCCCCGACCGCCGCCGCCTTCATTTCCAGGAGCCCCCACAGCAAGAGACGAACCAGCACAGCCCCCCTGCGGGGCTCCGGCTTTCTCCGCTTCATTCTCTACAGCGGGAGCCAGTCCGACACGGCCGGCAACTACCAATCATCACACGCCCAAAGAAGCCGGCCACGTCTACTTCCGGAGGAGGAAAGCACGTGATTAATTTTTTCTTTCCCTCCACTGAAATCCTAGAACAGAAGTCATCAAACTTGGTCGCTTTAAGACTTGTGGACTTCAACTCCCAGAATTCTCCAGCCAGCATGGGCTATGCTATGCTCCAGCCATGCTGGCTGGAGAATTCTGGGAGTTGAAGTCCACAAGTCTTAAAGCGACCAAGTTTGAAGACCTCTGTCCTAGAGTTACCGGCAGCGGAGTTTAGTTTCCGCTGCCTTCGGGCTTTATTTGTTTATTATTGTTGTTGTTGTTTCGGTTGCCACACGGGGATTAAAAAAATAAGAGCGGGCTTCGCAAGCCCGACATTGTCGAAACACACTGATCCTTAACATCTAACCCCTCAAGCTAAGTATTTTTGTGGTGCTGAGCCTTGTCACAACCATGAATGGCCTTCAAAGAGACTCCCCCCCCCCCGAAACAACCCCCGGTTTCCATAGAGTTCGGCTAATTCTGACTAACATTTCTTCTCACCACACACGGATCTGCTCCTATTAATTCTTGGCCAACAATTACCTCTGCAACCACGTTTGTATATAGGCCGGGGGTGAGCAACTGTGGCCCTTTTATAACCTGTGGACTCCAACTCCCAGAATTCCTGAGGCAGCCAAACTGGCTCAGGAATTCTGGGAGTTGAAGTCCACAGGTCATAAAGGGGCCATATTTCCCCACCCCTGAATAGGCTACTACATCAGATTTATTTGGGGAGTCGAGTCTTGGAATCTCGGAGGCTGAAAGCAGGTGGAGGTTGCGTGTGACTCTGCACCCTGAGGTGCTCTATGGATTTTCCTCCAGGTCCTGGCCTCTGGTCAACATCCGGGGCAGCCGGAGCGCGTTGCCTGAGGAGACGAAAGGAAGGTAAGATGCTGGAGGGACGAAAAGGGGGAGGGAGCGCCTTCCTCATCTTCGATACCGTGTTTTTGTTCTGTTCCGTTCCGTTCCGTTCCGTTCCGGATAGTCTGGTGGAAACCGGCTCACCCTCCCAACCTTTTTTTTTAAAATGTCTCTTGAGACCGAGAAATCCGTGGTTGCGAGGGGTTTTGCCGGGCTCCCCGTGGTGGGAAGTGGAATAAAGATACTTTAGTGAGAATTGGAAGTTGTGGCGGTTTCGGACCGCCCGTTCTTGCGCCGTAGCGGCAAGAGAGAATGGATGAAGCGATCTATTGTCGGCAATTGACCAAATCTACCTCAGAGGTTAAGCGGGTTCCCTGTGCGGATATATGGCAGACCGCTAACCGAAATCCCGAAAGAGTTGTAGACCTTCACTATTTTATGCTAACAGGCTGCTTCAATCATAGTTTCTTCTGAAGAGAGTAGAGACTAGAGAGGAGAGGGAGAATAGAATTAGAATAGAAATAGAAATAGAAAGGGGGAAAGAAAAAAAAAGGAAAATGAGGGGAAGAAGAAGGAGTAATAGATTAAGAGATAGGAGAAGAAGAATAAAGTAATAGGTGGAAGACCACTATGAAACTGCTTAAAAATGATATTTATATGTTGTATGTTATTTAAATGTCAAATATGTGTTTTAATAAAATTACAAATTAAAAGAAGAAAGAAATAGAAATACAATTCTTTATTGGCCAAGTGTGATTGGACACACAACGAATTTGTCTTGGTGCATATGCTCTCAGTGTACATAAAAGAAAAGATACATTCGTCAAGAATCTATCTTGTAGATTTTTGACTATGACTATCATTAAGTACCCTATGACTTAATGATAGTCATAGGGTACTAATAAGCAATCAAATCATATTAGGAAACAGTCAATATAAATCGTAAGATACCAGCAACAGTCATACAGTCATAAGTGGGAGGAGATGGATGATAGGAACGATGAGAAGATTAATAGTAGTGCAGACTTAGTAAAAAGCTTGACTCAACAGATTTGGATTGATTTGGAATAATACAATTATAACAATAAAAACAAAAATTGCACATCCAGTTCATTTAGTGACCATTCAAACTTACAACAGCCCTGAAAAAAGTGACTTATGACCCTTTTTCACACTTATGACCATTGCAGCATCCCAGTGGTCACATAAACCAAATTCAGATGCTTAGCAACGGACTCATATTTATGACAGTTGCAGTGTTCCAGGGTCATCCAGTCATCTTTTGTGACCTGACAAAGTCAATGGGGAAACCAGATTCATTAACAAGCATTTTACTAATGCAACATTTGCAGTGATTCACTTAGCAACTGCAGCAAGTAAGTTTGTAAAATGAGGCAAAATTCACTTAAATGAAACTTAACAAATGTTTCACTTTGCAACATAAATTTTGGGCTCAACTGTGGCTGTACGTCAAGGACGACCTGTACTTTGAACTGCCAAGAGCAAATAAATAAGATCCAGAGCAAAGTCTAACCCAACTGTAAACAAGGATTCATCTCCAGATCAGTCCAGGTACAATGTTTTTGACGGCTGAAGTTAAACAGTAGATTTCAGGGAGGCTTAGTATGCAGGCAAAGAAGTACAGGTTGTCCTGGACTTAACTACCACAACTGAGCCCAAAATTTCAGTTGCTAAGTGAGACATATGTTAAGTGAATTTAGCCCCACTACATGATCTTTTTTGCCACAGTTGTTAGTGACCCGGTTAAGTGTGTTAATGGCTTCCCCATTGACTTTACTTGTCAGAAGTCGCACAAGTGAATCGTATAACCAAAGGACACTGTAACCATAAAGGGCCTGGTGGCTCAGCAGACTAAAAGCATTGTGATTAACACCAGCTGTCTGCAATTACTGTAAATTCGAATCTCACCAGGCTCAAGGTTGACTCAGCCTTCCATCCTTTCTAAGGTAGGTGAAATGAGAACCCAGTTTGTGTGGGCAATAAGCTTTGTATAAAATATACAAAAGTATGAAGGCTATTGCTTAACGCATTGTAAGCCGCCTTGAGTCTTTGGAGAAGGGCGGCATATAAATCAAATTAAAAAAAAAATGAACCAGTTACCAAGTCTGAATTTTTATCAGGTGACCCCAGGGATGCTGCAAAGGTTGTAAGTGTGAAAAATGGTCATGTCACTTTTTTCAGTGCTGTTGTAACTTTGAATGGTCACTAAATGAACCATTCTAAAACAAGGACTACCTCTAGTGCAAGATCAGAAGATCTGGAGAGACTTGGCCCATAGAATCACCAAGACTCAGACACAAATGGTATTGTCATTTAGTATGCAGGGCTACCTGGAGTTTTCTGTTTTGTCATGTGGAGATTTTGTTACTGCCTATTTTATGGCTTAAAGTTTTGTTTCCTACCAAACAATACCACTAAAATCCATAATAGATGATGATGATGATGATAATAATAATGGATTATTAGGGTTGTAAAAAGGGGGGAAGGGGAGAGAATTTTAAATCAATAATTTGCCCTGCCTGATAACTCTCAAAAGTGTTTTTTTCAAACTGCAACTGGCCTTTGTTTTTTCTTTGAAGACATTTCACTTCTCACCCATGAAGCTTCTTCTGCTTCTTGGATGAGAAGCGAAACATCTTCAAGAAAAAATCAAAGGCCAGTTGCCTTTTGAAAAAGCACTTTTGGGACAACCATGACCTGAATGTCTGAGAATTTCCATAGACATCTGCCTGATTAAGAAAATACAATAACATGAGAAAACTCTTCTCTCATGTTACTATATTAATTGAAACTATTACCAAAGCTTTGGCTGCCCCTGGCATAGAAATTACTGTTAATTTAGTCTATGTATGTATCAAAGCAGGTAATTATGTAGAGAAGAGGAGAAATGCATATTGATTTTCCATAACTTGGTACTCTCTGAATTTATAATTATTAATCAGCATAGCTATGGAGGAGTCGATTCCCCAGACATCTTGGAACTAATAAGGTCAAACAAGAAACTTTGGCTGTTAGACCTGTTACTCTAATGACATTCCACACTAATTCTAGCAAGGCATTTTATTAATCTTTTTATGCAGTAAAATTAAGGAAATTCATTTTCTCTTAATCTGCATACTCTCATCTACATATTAACTATATTTATAAGAAAAAATGCTATCATAGTAGCAACAACTACAGCAACTCATATACAAATAAGGAATGTCGGATATTCATGTTTATCCATATTTAATTCAACAGATGCTACTCAACTAACTTGGAAGTGTGCCCAATATTGTTGCTTCTGACTTGATAGTTTATAATTGTAAGAAATATGTGAACAATGTATGCACTTTTTCAATAATTCATCAGGATTTAATTGGTACATAATTTAATTGAAAAATATTGCACTTAATCATATTACTTAATTTGCTTTGACAGTTCTTTATCTGATATTAATTTTTTGATGACATCTTCGTACAAGCATGAAAACTATTATTTTATAACATTCAAGTTTGAACTACTGTAATCCTAAAATAATAACTTCATTATTGGACCATTTTGACAGAATGCTAGTTATTGATATTTCAGTATGTATTTAACAAACTAGTCCTTATTAAGAATATTGTTTTCATTAAGTTGTGGTAACATGGCAGATACATTTATGTCATTTTGTAATTATATTTTTTCAATGGGCCTACTGATTACGTATCTGGCTCCCTGCCACATAATAGCGGCCCTGCCTGAGCTGCTCGATGTTATAGCCGGGGTGGCGGTGGAAACCCCCAGACTTATTGTTATGGGGGATTTTAACCTTCCATCTGCTGGTGAAATGTCAGAGTCAGCTCGGGAGTTCATGGCTTCCATGGCAGCCATGGACCTGACCCAGGTAGTTAAAGGCCCCACCCACTTGGGGAATCACACTCTGGACTTGATTTTTGTTTCGGACCAGTGGCTGAATGATCTTAAAATATAGACATCAAGCCCTTGTCATGGTCTGATCATTCTCTCCTTCACATGGACTTTCAAGTCACTTCTACCCACTGCAGGGAGACGGAACCGACCAAATGGTTCCGTCCCAGGCGCCTGATGGACCCCGAGAGGTTCCTGACGGAGCTTGGGCCATTTTCTGAGACTCTGGCTCACGACTCGACTGAGGACCTAGTGATCGCCTGGGACAGGGCGGCTACTGGGGCCTTGGACTGGGTCGTGCCTTTGCGGCCTCTGACCCGATGCCGATCTCAACTAGCTCCTTGGTTTTCCAAGGAGCTGAGAGAGATGAAGGGTCGGAAAAGACACCTGGAGAGCGATTGGAGGACAAGCCGATCTGAATCTGATCAAACACAGGTGAGATCCTATATTAAGACCTATCTAGTGGCGATAAAAGCAGCGAAGTCTAACTATTTCTCCGTTCTTATTGCATCTGCAGAGAACTGCACAGCCGCGCTGTTTAGAGTGACCCGCTCCCTACTTCAGGTGGGGACATGGGAAGATCCCTTACAGGGACGAGCTGAGGATTTTGTGCAATTCTTGCATGATAAAGTTGCTCAGATTCGGGATGGCCTGGACTCCGATTGGGTAGATCCAGGGGAGGAGACGGGGGTAGGTCTTGAGAGCGATATCTGGGAGGAGTTTGATTCTGTAGCTCCTGAGGACGTGGACAGGATTCTGGGAAAGCTTAACGCTGCCACATGTTTATTGGACCCGTGTCCCTCCTGGTTGGTACTGGTCCTCCCGGGAGATTACACGAGGCTGGCTCCAGGGGATTATAAATGCTTCTCTGAGTGAGGGTTTCTTTCCCGCCGCCTTGAAAGAGGTGGTTGTGAAGCCCCTCCTCAAGAGGCCTTCCCTGGATCTGGCTTTATTATCAAACTATCGTCCAGTCTCCAATCTTCACTTCGTTGCGAAGGTTGTTGAGAGTGTGGTGGCGTGACAACTACCCCGATACCTGGATGAAGATGTCTGTCTGGATCCATTCCAGTTGGGCTTCAGGTCGCGATACAGCACAGAAACGGCATTGGTCGCGTTGGTTGATGATCTCTGGAGGGGCCGGGACAGAGGTTGCTCCTCTATCCTGGTCCTATTAGATCTCTCAAAGGCTTTTGATACCATCGACCATGGTATCCTATTGCACCGGCTAGAGAGGTTAGGAATAGGGGGCACCGTGCTTCGGTAGTTCTCCTCCTTTCTCTCTGACCGTTTGCAGTTTGTGTTGGCAGGGGGGCAGAGATCGACCTCGAGGCACCATATTTGTGAGGTGCCACAAGGGTCGGTCCTCTCACCTCTTCTGTTCAACATTTATGTAAAACCACTAGGCGAGATCATCCGTGGTTTCGGGGTGAATGTTCATCAGTATGCCGATTACACTCAGCTATACATCTCCACCCCAGACCACCCCAACAATGCCCTTACTGTGATGTCCCGTTGCCTGGAGGCCGTACGGATCTGGATGGGGAGAAACAAACTCAGACTCAACTCCTCCAAGACTGAGTGGCTGTGGCTTCCAGCATCCCGGTATAGTCAGCTGGTACCATCACTGACAATTGGGGATGAGACCTTGCTCCCCACAGAGAGGGCCCGCAATTTGGGTGTCCTCCTGGATTCACGGCTATGTTTAGAAGACCATTTGACGGCCGTGGCCAGGGGGGCCTTTTATCAGGTTCACCTGATCTGCCAGTTGCGTTCCTTTCTGGATCGCGATGCCTTGCGCACAGTCACTCATGCCCTAGTCACCTCCCGTATGGACTACTGCAATGCTCTCTACATGGGGCTCCCCTTGACAAGCACCCGGAGGCTCCAACTGGTCCAGAATGTAGCCACGCGGGTGATTATGGGTGCATCTCATTGCGCCCATGTAACACCTCTCCTACACGAGCTGCACTGGCTCCCGGTGGTCTTCCGGGTGCGATTCAAGGTGTTAGTTATCACCTTTAAAGCACTCCATGGCTTAGGGCCTGGGTACTTATGAGACCGTCTTTTGCCACCAATAGCCTCCCACTGACCAGTTCGTTCTCACAGGGAGGGACTATTCAGGGTACCGTCAGTCAAATTGTGCCGACTGGCGACTCCCAGTGGGAGGGCCTTCTCTGTAAGGGCTCCAACCCTTTGGAATGAACTGCCCCCTGATATACGAAACATCCCTAATCTCCGTGCTTTCGGCTGTGCCCTCAAGACCCTGATGTTCAATCAGGCAGGGCTAAGCATTATAACTGGGAATGATTAAAATATTATATAATTCTGGGTTTTATTTAATTTGGGCTAAACTATGCTATAATTTTAATTATCAATTTTATGATGTTTATGTATCTTTTATTTTTTCTTGACTGTACACCGTCTTGTGTCCTGCGGGAGAAAGGCGGTATAGAAATATAATTAAATAAATAAATAAATAAATAAATAAATAAATAAAGTCAAAATTGGTTTAAAGTTGAAATGAAAAATTTTGTACTTTTCTGGTGTGATTATTTATTGAACCCTGTTAGTGCACACAACAGTATACAATACAGTAGCTCATATTGCAGTGTACTGTATGAAATGGGAAAATATCACTCCTTGGAATATTTTTATGACATTAAACACACAGTTGTAAAGACATCTAACAAATACCTTTTTGCTTCTAATTATGATCCCCCCCCCCCCGTGAAATATTGCAGATGCTTTAGGAATATGTACAGTTGTTCTCCATGCTACAGGCTTTTTTCCCCATGGAAATTATTTTTGTTGTTCAGTCGCTAAATTGTCTGACCCTTCACAATCCCATGGACCATAGCATGCCAAGTTCCCCTGTACTTTACCATCTACTAGAGTTTGCTCAAATTCATGTTCATTGCTGGCACTACCTAAACATCTCATCCTCTGCTGTCCCCTTCTCCTTTTGCCTTAAATCTTTACCAACATCATGGTCCAATGAATTCTCTCTTCTCATTAGGTGGCAAAAATATTTGAACTTCAGCTTTAGTATCTGTCCTTCCAAAGATTGATTTGATCTCCTTGCAGTCTAGGGGACACTCAAGAGTCTTCTCCAACACCACAATTCAAAAGCATCAATTCTTCAGTGCTCAGCCTTCCTTATTAATCTTCTCATCATTCCTATCACCCATCTCCTCCCACTTATGATGTATGACTGTAACCTTGTTGCTGGTATCCTTAAGATTTATATTGACTGTTTCCCTATGACTATCAATAAGTGTTGTACCTTATGATTCTTGACGAATGTATCTTTTATGTACTCCGAGAACGTACGCGCCAAGACAAATTCCTTGTGTGTCCAATCACACTTGGCTAATAGAGAATTGTATTCTATTCTATTATGGTCCAAGTCTCAGAGTCATACATTACTACTGAGAAAACAGTATACAGACCTTTGTTGGCAAGGTGATGTCTCTGCTTTTTAATATGCTGCCTAGCTTTGCCATAGCTTTCCTCTCAAGGAGCAAGAGTCTTTTAATTTCATGGCTACAGTCACCGCCTGCAGTGATGTTAGAGCCCAAGAAAATAAACTCTGTCACTGCTTCCATTTCTTCTCCTATCTGCCAGGAAGTGATGAGACTGGATGCCATGATCCAGTTTTTTTAATGTTGAGTTTCAAACCAATTTTTGGACTCTCATCTTTCACCCTCATCAAGAACCTCTTAGTTCCTCTTCACATTCTGCCATTGGAACAGAAATTATACTCCTGTAAATTTATACAGGTAATCCTCGAATTTGGAATTACCGTATTTTTCGGATATAAGACGCACCTTCCCCCCCTAAAAGAGGGTGAAAATTTAGGTGCGTCTTATACACCAAATGCAGCCCCACCTACTACTGGCCCCCACCCTTTGGCCTCTGGATTTTAACTCAACGCAATTTAACTCCTAGCAGCAAGAAGAAACAGCTCATTTCAGCTTCAGCACAGCCTAATTAGCACAAGTTGATTGTCTGTTGGATTAGCCTCCTGACTCTCAGCTGTTTTGTGCAGGCCTCTGCTGCTTGCTGCAAGGAGGGAAATTGCTGGGAGCAGATTTTTTTTTCTTGTGCTAATCAAGCTATGCTGAAAACGAAAATGAAAGTAAAGCAGGCGGTTTGCTGCAATGAGGCAAAATTACTGGGAGGCAGAGGCATATTTCTTTTTCTTGTTTTCCTCACCAAAAAAGGTAAGTGTGTCTTATAGTCCAGAGCATCTTATACTCCGAAAAATGCGGTATATTTGTTATTGCAGTTGTTAATGAGGTGCCCATGTGATCACCTTGCTTATGAGAATACCAGCTTTCCCCATGGTAATTGTTAAGCGAAACACACAATGCCATAGCTGGTGGGGAACACCTAATGTAGGACTACAATGCAGTACCTCCCCAGCTCACACATGGCCTGCTTCAGGCCTCCCCACTTCCTGAGACATCCCTTCCACAGCTTCCTGCTCCCCTGGGTCCCGCACTCTTGTGTCTCCTCTCCTGCCTCACCCCACTTATCTTTTCCAAAGTTCACCTTTCCAAAAGAGTGCCCAGTCCCAATGTGACATGCAGCCTAACTGCAGAGGACACTTTGTGTCATTCTGGAGGCGAGCACCTATCTGCGAGATTGTTGTGTGTCACATCAGCTGATTCTCTTTCCAAATGACAACCTTCAGAAATTGTCTTTCAGAAAGAGAAGCAGCAATTCACCACCACATTCACCTATACAGAAGTTGCCTGATACCATACTGGAAACTGATGCCATTTTAGAAGTGGCAACAATCCTTGAGATCTGAGAATTACTGCCATTCCCAAAATGGCACATTTCCAAGACGGCGCCAAGCCAGTTTTATATAGGAAGGCTGCATGATGCATCAGCTATTTTTCTTTGGGAAAGGCAATCTTTGAAAGAGGTAAGTGCATGGTGTCGTGTGGGACCCAGCAAGATGGGAAGCAGGCTCATGGGAAACTGGGGTGGATGGGAGGAAGATAGGCGAGTAGGGGCAACTGCAGCATCCCTGATGTTGATTGTGATCCCATGACCATGGGGGCACTGCAGTGGCCATAGGGTTGGGTATAGGTCATAAATCCCTCTATTAAGCGCCATTGTAATTCTGACTGGTCACTGAATCGTCAGAAGTTGAAGGATACCTGTAACTCACTTAAAATATGTAAGTGCATTTATCTTCGAGTAAAACAAGCCACCTTCTGATGCTGAAACAGGTTCCTAAGACTGGTGCTGGCTTTACAGTATACTTCTAATTTCAAGTTTAAAAGTCACCACATTTCACCTATAACTTTTTGCATATTTATATCATAGTACTGCATCACTAGTGTTGATGGCTGGGATCCAAAGATTTTCAGAATGCCCAATGGAATTGTATATATATTTTTTCAGCGCAGCAGTCTATGGATTACAAATTTATTAAAATTCCACTTAATTGTTAAAGAAAGTACTTGACACGCAACATGAATTGTTAAATTCATTGCTGAACATTTCTTTGATTATATAGTACAATTCACATTTACTAGTTGCTGAGCTCTGCTTAATGTAATTGAATTACAATAAAATTGAATTAAAAACCAGTGATAATTTTTTTTGGTAGCTAAGTCCTATTTCTATATAGATGTTTTTATAATGATGTAATAAGAATTAATTATATTTAACCTAAATATGATATGATTTTACTGCGATCTGGAAATACCAGATTGGTTTATGGTTTGTATCAGAATTCCTTTTCATTGTGTAATCTCTTGATTAACTCCTTATTAAAACTATACCCTTCAGATTCAGACTTAGTTGTCACACTTTGTTGAATACAAGTACCTTCAAAAACACAAACAACAGCACAGCATAACATTTGTGAGTATTTGTTAAACAGAAGAAGAGAAACACTGTATGGGCTTAAATCATAGTTGTTGTATTACTAATGCAAAATCATACACGTTTCATTATGAAAATGACAGAAACATAGAACCAGTTTATGCTTTTGTTGAAAGTTTAAAGAAAAGAACTGAAACTGTGAGATGTACATGCATAGTTGGGACGGAAACGTTTTTTGTTGTTATGAGATCATCAAGTTAACGCAGCAGATAACAATTTAGTGGAAGTTGAGAAGGTTTAAAAGTCCCGGCAATTTACTGTGCAACTTACCCTTGAACTCTAAGTACAGAATCCCAAAAAAAGAGGTACATTTAGCTAAATCAATCAATTTTATTTACAGCCAAAAGACCCAAAAGCAATTTAGAAACATAATCTAAATTTGACATTGGATATAAGAGTTTAAATTTATATTGTGTTTGTAAGTTGCTTATGGGCCTTCTGGATGCAAATAAAACTGGCTGATTTGATTTAAACTAAATCAACAGTTTATGCTTACCTGGTGTAAATTTTAATTTGGACTCTCAATTAAATACTTTGACATGGTTTCAAAAATATTGTGACAGATGGCCTAGGTATATGTAATACAATCTTCAATAAACATCAAGTTCAAAGCACTATGGGAGAGAGATGCACAATTAGAATTTTTAAAGGTTATTTACTGGCCAGCTATAGTTTGAAATCCTTGTCTTTGGGGGGAGTTATAATAACATTTGTATATATCTTTAAGAGACATATAAAAGACTGGAGCTCATGTATTTTCCTTTGTTTACTGACAAGTTTATCACTGCAGTGGTTATTTCAGTGAAAAATTCTAGCAAGTATTTCCAAATTGTTAGTAGAAAATATAATTAAGTTAATTATAATAAGTTATCCAGGTACAACTAAAACTATGCTAATTAATGATAACTAGACTTGGAAATTTGCAGCGTAAATTTTCATTCAAAACCTATGCTGCAAGTTATATGCCAATATTTTCTGAGGAAGTTTGGCTTCCAAGGGAGCTTATTCCTTATTTAGATGCTTGCCAGATCTCTGCCAGTCCTTATAGAAACAATAATCCTGTTCTTCTGTTTGATTCTGTTTGAGGCAAAAAGGAATTACTATAGAATAAGTGTCAAAAAATGTGCTCTTGTATTGCAAATGCTGATCCTCTGCTTTTCAAATGGGCTGGGCTGCATAATCTATATACTTCCAAATTTTTCCAATTAGAGTGTACAAAGAGAAGTGCAGTCTTCATAATGAAAGCTTTACAAATGCATAGAAATTTATAAAAACTAAGGATTGTCACTAAAAACAAAAATTGAAGAAGAAATATTGTGTGTTTAGAAGAAGTTGTGAAACTGTAGCATTAGGTATTGGTGACCACATCATGTTGGCATAGTAAAGATTGAACAAAGGGTTATTGTGAATTTTAATTTATGGAGCTCTAATTACTGGGATAAGGGCAAATTTGACTATCTCTAAAAATGCCCAATGATTTTGGATAGGAGTTTTGTTACATACATATTACTCTAGATTCAAGTTGTTTCCCTGATTACAGTTATTTTCCAAAAAAATGAGAGAAAGTCTTGTGATACCAGTATACATTATCTCTGAAGATATTGAAACCATGAATGCAAAGTGCTGTTTCCTTTCATTTATAACTATTTGATCTTCTTATCACTAAGCAAATAGTTATATATAAATTATTGAATTTGGGCAAGTGAAACTAAATGATAAATAATATATAATAAGTAATACGTTTCAAACAGGTGTACAAATAATCCAGGCCCCTCATATAGATATAATTGCCATTTACAATGTAATCCTACACATATTTACTTTGTACCATGTTGGACTTAATCCTAAACAAGTGTACAAAGAATTTTTCTCTCAGTGCTGTAATCCACAAATCCCATTGGGAACATTTTTGAAGGAATATACTGACATTTATGTCAACACACATCACTCAATCCTATGCATTTCTTTCTTTGTTGAAAGGACTTCCTTTTGTGCATAGGACTGCATCCATACCTAAATGAAGAATCTAGTTCAAAACTTTTTTTTTGAAAGGAAAACAAAAGCTAATAATTTAAAGTTAAGAAAGGTTCCCTTCAACTTAAATCAGGCCTAAGTTATTCAAATTTGAGAAATGAACAGAAAAGCATTCTTAAAACTTTATGGAAATTCAAAGTTCCTTCTTAAATTTAAATATAATTTTAAAAATCTGTATTGCCCAAGGATAGTGATGCCTCAATGAAATATGAAAATTAATTTTTTTTTAAATTTTGATGGCTAATTTCCAAATTATATAAACAATATAAACGGAATAAACTTAGTCTGATAGTGAAGAAACTGTTTGCAAAGTGACTGTTATACAGGTTTGTTTTGCTCTTGTTCCAATAGTTTCTTTACCAGTTTCTCTAAAGTAAAAACATGTTCATCCACATCTTCTGGTACAAGATCCCTGAGGGAATTGCAAAGTTCAAATAGGTATTCTGTATTTCTTCCACTAGGACCAACTGCATTAAAAATCTGTTCGGCAATTTCCTCTAGGGGTGCAGGTCCGAGGTAGTTAGGGTTTTCACAGGTTCCAATATATAATAGCACATTAAAAGGTTCCACTGCAGGATCTTTGGGATAGAAGACAATAGTTGTAGTCCTATATCCACCCTTCTCTCGAAAATCAAGGTAGGCTTTTACTTCAACTTCTTGTCCTATTGGCAGTTTGTATGCAACACCCCATACACAGCCCTGTAGAAGAATACAGCCAGAAAGATAAAGCATACAAAGATCAGACTCTATCAAAGAATTGCAGAGGTCACTCTTTCAAACCATTATTGTCAGTAATCCATGCACATAACTTCTTTAATGAAAAACTAGAAAACGGGGTATTAATGAGGGAATTGCAAATTCTCAAACCCATGTTTCCAATTCTTCACTGGCTCTCTTCCCTTCTCATGTTTTCTTCCAGGGTTTTACTATGGTTAAGAACTATCTTTCTACTCTCTGACACCTCTGTGTAGGTACTTCATCTAACAAGTACTGTTAATTTAGCAGGATAGGTTGATAGTGATAAGCTAAAAATATCGCTAATTTCTAGTTATTTTAATTCTGCACTATTAGGATGACTACAGGGTATTGATTTGAAATAACTAGTTTACAATGATTGGAGTTTGTTTTGCAATACAAATGCTGGGGAAAGAAAGAGAAAAAAACCCAAGCTAAACTATTCTTTGCTTATAGAGGAAGCTGTCTGCTAACATAATAGGATCTAACTGCACAGCAGTATGAAAAAACTTACCAGAAAAGTACAGAAGAATTCACAGTGACAGACACTGTGTTCCATTTTGCTGATCTTGTCAAGTACAAAAGGTTGAAATCTGTAGCTGCCATTACTCTGATCTAAATTCGGCAGCATTACAGGACAACTAGTGGTGTTCAGACCTCCTTGTTTTCATGACATTTATATTTATTCTCAAGAAAATATAAATACTGGGGGCGTATCACTGATGCTACTTAGAAAAGATATACACAATTGAGGCTTCTGGGCTATATGCAGTGACCATATCCCTCCAAAACTTGCCTCCAATTGTATTTTTAAGAGAAACTGCTCAGTGCATCATAAGTAAATGGTGCATCTTTTAATGTAATGTATATTATATCTCAATTAAACAATGGCAAAATGATTTTTATTTTTGTCTTAGACACTTTTTAATCTTGGTTTCACTTAATTTTTTTTACAGGGTCTCATCTAGCATACCATCTAGAAGTCAAGAGTGGTCCTTGGTGTGAACACCCTTAATGTAGAAGAAATAAAGATATATGATAGTAATACGAACTGAGCTTATTTTATTTTAATTCATAGTTTTTACTTTACAAAACATTTCACATGTATTTTCAGTAATATTGCAATAATGTTGCAACATCCTGTAAGTTTTTACGTTTGCTCTTCGGATTTGAGAACACAAAGTTGAAAATTGAATTCACCTGTGGGTTTGCAGCTGATTTGAGGATGGAAGTGAGATTTTCAAGGATGACATTTTTAATTTCTGATCCTAGGCAAATTTACTTTAAATAAGTAGGTTTAATGGTATTTAGCTGTGTAAAACTGTAGTTTAAATATCAGTGTTGTAGTATTTAACAGCTGGACATAGAAAGGGAGCAGTTGTTTATTTTCTTTGTACTATAAATAGAACATTATTTTCTAAAAAGGTTTAAAATATAAACATAATCAGAGTTACCGGTTTTCAGCAACGTGTTAAAATAAGCTAATTATTCTGGGAAGGTAAATTTTAAAAAATCAAAGAAATCATTCAAGTACAAGAAAAATTTACAGTGGCAAAAAGTATATTGAAGACACACCAGAACTGTGAGTTTGAAGGGTTTTTTTTTTGAAGAAATATAATGGAATATGCTCTAAAGAACTGGAACTTCAGAGAGCAGACAATCTTAATGTTTAGGGTTTTTTTCTATATTTCTTTATTGACATTTTATATTAGAATAATACTGATCAAATATATCTAAAATCAAGTTGTGTTTATATGGGACAGGACACTAATTTCTTTATACAAAAACTATAAGTTGCTTTACCATTCATGTGAGCCGAGGTGGTGCAGTGGTTAGAGTGCAGTACTTCAGCTACTTCAGCTGACTGCTAGTTCAGCAGATCAAATCTTACCGGCTCAAGGTTGACTCAACCTTCCATCCTTCCAAGGTGGGTAAAATGAGGATCCAGATTGTTGGGGGCAATATGCTAAATGCTAATGCAATATGCTAATATGCAATATGCTATATGCTAACTTTGTAAACCGCTTAGAGAGAGCTGAAAAGCACTATGAAGCGGTATAGAAGTCTAAATAGAAAAAAACTGGATACTACTTCTTGCTCACCTATGGTAGAGTCCAAAACAAATACTGAACATATATACAATGGCAAGAAAATGCCAGTCAGAGGGTGAATTTGACACTGGATGTGTCTATAAGCACTGTCTGACAACATATTTTTCAGGCTACAATGTATCTCATCTGTGCTTTCTCCAATCCTGAAAACGTAAGATCCGCAAGTGGATCATTATAAGGGGCATATATAGGACATTATAGGGGGCATATATATTCTCTTTCTGTTTTTTCCCCATATCTACTCTGTGAAACTAATAGTAAACTTGTTTGAAAGTTAAATTATCTTTTATAACAACATCTCATTACATGTAGTGCTTGTTTAAAAACCATTTCTTCAGCAATTGAACTTTCAACAGCAGCGAATAGTAGTTATGGTTGTTCCTTGAAGTTACAGCTGTTGCAATGCCAACTTTGAATTATTATTGAGGTTCATTTCACAGTCAACTAGATGTTTATATTGGATTTGGTACTTTTCCCCACTCACTGAGTCCTTCCCAAGGATTCGGGTTAGGCAATTGTTTGTTTATGTTTCATATTTCCTAACTGCCCATCTCACTAGAGTAGGGAGGGAAATGCTATTAGTAGTAACAAATAAGGATGTAAGCAGTTCCAAATAAAGCTGCCTTTTGCAATTGACTAATGGGGATTTTGTCAATGCCAATGTTTTTCAAGTGGTGCTCCAGGTGTTTTGGGATTGCACCCAAGGGTGCAATTGGAACTATCTTTGTTTTCTTTTGCCACAGTCATTCTATTTGCATTTTCTTTGTTTTTGCATTTTGTGATTTTTTTCCAGTTTTTCACAGTAGTTATAAAGCTAATGCTGCAGTAATTAAGTGAACCAATGGATTTGCTGAAAAAATTTGAAATAAATGCTAGTTTTGGGCAAAACCGTCATAAAATGTTATATGACTGCATGGCGTTGCAAACAGCCATAAATGTGACCTGGTTGCCAAGCACCTGAAGTTGTCATGTGACTGCAGGGTGGAATGGGATTGTTGAAATTCTGAATTTGGGTCGTAAATGGCTCCCTGCTAGGTTCATCATAACTTCCAAAGGTCACTGACAAGTCATAAATTGAGAACTACCTGTAAATGTAAAAATGACAGGCTTCTAGGTTTATAAAGAAATTTCCAGAGAGTCATTTGCTTTTCCTCTAATTTCATGAATTTAGGTTACAGGCAAATCTTTGCTTCATAGGTTATTTCTTAATTTTTAAAAGGAGAATCAGGATATATTTGGGAAGACATGGAAGAAAATAAGTGGGTGGGCCAATTGAAGTCACCCTATTTAGGGTAACTTGCTCCCTCCTTAAGGTTGGGGGAACAGAGGAGTCCTTGCAGGGTAGAGCTGAGCAATTTGTGCAGTTTCTGTCTGATAAAATCGCTCAGATTCTGATAGACCTGGACTCTGATTGGGCAATACTGACCGAGATGACGGGGGCGGGTCTTAGTCCTATTCTATGGGAGGAGTTTGAGCCAGTGAGTCCTGAGGAAGTGGACAAGGCTGTAGGGGCAATGAGCTCCTCCACTTATTTGTTAGACCCGTGCCCCTCCTGGCTGGTTTCGGCTAGCAAGGAGATGACACGAGACTGGCTCCAGGCTTTAGTTAACACATCCTTGAGGGAGGGGTCCTTCCTGCAGCCACTAAAGGAAATGGTTGTGAGGCCCCTCCTCAAGAATCCTTCCCTGGACCCAGCAGAAATAAAGAACTTTCATCCAGTCTCCAACCTACCCTTTGTAGGTTGACCAGCAGAGTGGGTCTGAAGGTCAGGGCGGGAGGAGAGAGGGAGGGGGGTTAGATAGTGAGCCGGGGGACGAGACGAAGGGCCATTCCATCAAAACAGTAGGTGGGAGGGGCAGATATGGCTAGCGCAGGGGGCTGTATCATATACGGGGAGTACGCACTCGCTGGTTGCGAGCGTTGGCGTGCTCCAGCCCCCAAGGCGCTTTTTGTACTCCAGGTGGTGCAGAGTCTCAGGGCCTGGGCCTTCGGTTGTTATTGTGCAATGCCAGGTCTATGGCTAATAAAGCCCCCCCTCATTTATGACTTAGTTCAAGACGGGGGTGCGGACCTGGCTGGGATCACAGAGACCTGGTTGGGCCACGAGGGGGGGGGGTTCCCCTCGTGGAGATGTGCCACCAGGCTTCCATGCATTTCATCAGCTGGGGGCCAAGGGGAGGGGCGGAGGAGTAGCGGTAATTATTAAAGAAAGTCTTAATCCAAGGGAGGCCACTGTTCCTCAGATAGCTGGCTGTGAGTCTCTCTTTGTGAAGTGAGGTCATGGGGTGCAGATGGGTTTGTTGAACACGTACCTGGCTCTCTGCCGCGTGGCAGCTGTCCTGCCTGAGCTGCTCGACATAATAGCCGGGGTGGCGGTGGACACCCCCAGGCTTATGGTCATGGGGGATTTCAACCTGCCATCCAATGGTGTAGCGTTGGAAGCGGCTCGGGAGTTCATGGCTTCCATGACGGCCATGGACCTGACTCAATTAGTTCATGACCCTACTCACATTGGGGGACACACGCTAGACTTGATTTTTGTCTCTGGTCAGTGGCTGAATGATCTCACTATAGGGGATTTAGTCATTAAGCCCTTGTCATGGACAGATCACTCGCTCCTTCAGCTGGACTTTCGTACCGCTTCCCCTTGCCGCAGGGAGACGGAACTGACCAGGTGGTTCCATCCCAGGCACCTGATGGACCCTGAGAGGTTCCTGATGGAGCTTGGGCCATTCCCAGAGGCTCTTGATTCAAGGCTGCCGGAGCCTTGGACCGCGTTGTGCCTTTGTGGCCTCTGACCTGGTGCTGTTCTCAATTGGCTCCTTGGTTCTCCGAGGAGCTAAGAGAGATGAAGCACTGAAAAAGATGCCTAGAGAGCGATTGGAGGGCCAGCCGTGCCGAATCTGACCGAACACTGGTGAGATCTTATATCAAGACCTACCTAGTGGCAATAAGAGTGGCGAAATCTAACTATTTTTCCACTCTTATTGTATCTGCAGAGAACCGCCCAACCGCCCTGTTCAGCGTGACCCGCTCTCTACTTCAGGTGGGAGTGAGGGAGGACCCCTTGCAGGGTAGAGCTGAGGATTTTGGGCAATATCTGTGTGATAAAATAGCTCAGATCCGGCACGGTCTGGACTCTGATTGGATAGTTTCGGACAGGATGACGGAGGCGAGTCTTGAGACTGTTATCTGGGAGGAGTTTGACCCTGTGACTCCTGAGGACATGGACAGGATTTTGGGGAGGCTTAACGCTACCACATGTTTATTGGACCCGTGTCCCTCCTGGTTGGTACTGGCCTCCCGGGAGGTTACACGAGGCTAGTTTCAGGGGATTACCAACGCTTCGCTGGGTGAGGGTGTCTTCCCAGCTTCCTTGAAAGAAGCGGTGGTGAGGCCCCTCCTCAAGAAGCCTTCCCTGGACCCGGCTGTTTTAGCTAATTATCGCGGCGAAGGTTGTTGAGAATGTGGTGGCAGAGCAACTTCCTCGATTCCTGGATGAAGCTGTCTATCTAGATCCGTGCCAGTCAGGCTTCAGGGCGGGTTACAGCACGGAAACGGCATTGATCTCATTGGTTGATGATCTCTGGAGGGCCCGGAACAGGGGTTGCTCTTCTGTCCTGGTCCTCCTGGACCTCTCAGTGGCTTTTGATACCATTGATCATGGTATCATGCTGCGTCGGTTAGAGGGGTTGGGAGTGGGGTGGTTTTATGGTGGTTCTCCTTCCTCTCTGACTGTACGCAGTCTGTTGACGGGGCGGGGGCAGAGGTCGACCCCGAGGTTCCTCACTTGTGGGGTGATGCAAGGGTCGGTTTTCTCGCCCCTCCTGTTTAACATTTATGTGAAGCCGCTGGGCGAGATCATCTGTGGCTTTGGGGTGAAATGTCAACTGTATGCCGATGACACACAGTTGTACATTTCAACCCCAGGCCATCCCAATGATGCCCTTGCCGTGATGTCCCATTGCCTGGAGGCCGTGCGGATCTGAATGGGGAAGAACAGGCTCAGACTTAACCCCTCCAAGACTGAGTGGCTGTGGTTTCCGACGTCTCGATATAGCCAGCTTACACCATCGCTGGCTATTGGGGATGTGATCTTACTCCCCTCAGAGAGGGCTCGCAACTTGGGCGTCCTCCTGGACTCATGGCTGTCTTTGGATGATCATATGACGGCCGTGGCCAGGGGGGGGAGGGGTTATCAAATTTGCCTGATTTCCCAGTTGCGTCCCTTTCTGGATCTGGACGCCTTGTGCACAGTCACTCATGCCCTCGTCACTTCCCATCTGGACTATTGTTACACTCTACATGGGGCTCCCCTTGAGGAGCCCCCAGAGGCTCCAACTGGTCCAGAATGCAGCCGCACGAGTAATAATAACCCGTCGCTCCCATGTAACACCCCTCTTGTGCGAGCTGCACTGGTTCCCAGTTGTCTTCTGGGTGCGCTTCAAGGTGTTGGTCACCACCTTCAAAGTGCTCCATGGCTTAGGACCTGGTTATCCACAAGACCACATTCTGCCATCGACTGCTTCCCACCGACCGGTACGTTCACACAGAGAGGGCCTCCTCAGGGTGCCGTCAGCCAAACAATGTAGACTGGTGACCCCAGGGGGAAAGACTTCTCTGGGCGGGCCCCTACCCTTTGGAATGAATTGCCCCCAGACATACAAATGATCCCCGACCTCCGTACCTTCCGTCATGCAGTGAAGACCCTGTTATTCCAACAAACCGCTCTGATGGGATAAAGGATTTTAAATTTGGTTTTAATGGGGTTTTAAAATTGGTTTTAAAGGAAAATTTTAAATTAAATTAAATTAAAACATATTTAATATGTTTTAACATATTTTAATATGTTTTAACATATTTTAATGTTTTTTAAATTTTTATTTTGTATATTGTTTTATTGTGGCTGTTCACCGCCCTGAGTCCCTAGGGAGAAGGGCGGTATATAAATATAAATAAATAAATAAATAAATTTGTGGGAAAGGTTGTAGAGAAAGTGGTGACACTTCAGCTTCTGCGGTCATTGGATGAAACGGATTATCTGGACCCTTTTCAGTCTGGCTTCAGACCTGGCTACAGCAGGGAAACTGCCTTGGTCACGCTGATGGATGATTTCTGGCGAGCCCAAGACAGGGATCATTACTCTTATCTTGGTGCTACTTGACCTCTCAGTGGCTTTCGATACCATTGACCATGGTATCCTTCTGGGGCGGCTAAGAGGGCTGGGAGTGGGAGGCACCGTGTTATGGTGGTTCACCTCCTATCTCTCTGGTTGATCACAGTCGGTGCTGGTAGGAGGACAGAGTTCATCCCCTAGGCCCCTCGTCTGCAGGGTGCCTCAGGGCTTGGTCCTCTCTCCCCTCGTATTTAACATCTACATGAAACCACTGGGTGAAATCATCCGATGACACAGGGTGGGATATCAGAAATATGCTGATGATACCCAGCTGTATATCTCCATTCCTCGTCAGTTCAGTGAGGCGGTAGATGTGATGTGCCGGTGCCTGGAGGCTATGAGGATCTGGATGGGAGTCAACAGGCTCGGACTTAACCCAAACAAGACCGAATGGCACTGGGTATTGCCCCCTAAAGACTATGTTGATCATCCATCCTTGGTTCAGGGGAGAGAGAAAGTGCCCCACTCAGAACGGCTCACAATTTGGGTGTCCTTCTAGACTCACAGCTGAGATTGGAACAACATCTGTAGCTAGGGGGACCTTTCCACAGGTTCGCTGGTGCACCAATTGCGACCCTACTTGGATCAGGAGGCTCTCTTCACAGTCACTCATGCCCTTGTCACCTCATGGTTGGACTATTGCAATGTGCTCTACATGGGGCTACCCTTGAAAAGTATTCGGAGACTACAGTTGGTCCAGAATGCAGCCACACAAGTTATAGTGGGTGCACCTAGTTACACCCACATTACGCCAATTCTCTGCGAGCTGCATTGGCTCCCTATAGGTCTCTGGGCACAATTCAAGGTGTTGGTTATTACTTTTAAAGCCCTACATGGCTCAGGGCCAGGCTATCTTTGAGACCGCCTTCTACCACATAGCTCCCAGCTACCAGTAAGATCTCACAGAATCGGTCTCCTCCAGGTCCCGTCAGCTAAACAATGTCTGCTGGCAGGCCCGCTGGGGAGGGCCTTTTCTGTGGCTGCTCCAGCTCTCTGGAACCAATTACCTCCTGAAGTCCGGACCACCCCCACCCTATTGGCCTTCCGGAAAGTGGTGAAGACCTGGCTCTTCCGGCAGGCCTGGGGCCGTTGATCTCGTTATAGTGATCTTGCGAGAGCCGGCCACAAATTGGAGTGTATGTGTTTTAATGTTTTAACATTTTAATGTTTTAATATTTTAATGTCTTCTTTTAACTTTTGTATAGGATATTGTTGCATTATTTTATTTTCTGTTGTAAGCCGCCCAGAGTCCCTTGGGAGTGGGGCGGCATAGAAATGCGACAAAATATATAAAATAAAATAAGTCAGGAATTCTGGTCTCAATTATGGCCATTAAGTAAGGTCTACCTATACCTTGGCAAGTATAAATAGAGAATTAATTTATATCTGACAAAGTACTGCATTTCTCTGAAAATAAGACCCTGTCTTATATTTTGTTGAACCCTGAAATAAGCGCTTGGCCTTATTGCCATGCGCTTAAAAGCCTGATTGGGCTTATTATCAGCGGATGTCTTATTTGGGAGGGAAACAAGGTAATTCTAACAATACTATCTGTCATACACAAATGAACTTCTTTCTTCATTTCCATACCTCCATACCCTCAAAACTGTATGGCACTTATAAGAAACCGTATTGCAATTAGTGGTCTCATAAAAGTTATTTTTACTTTTATGAGACCACAAACAAAAGAGTTCACTATCTCATTTTAGCATCTCCTTATTCTCAGCTACTTTCCAGGAGTTCTAATGCACCCTTCAGTACAGGTAGTCCTTGACAACAGCAATTGAGGCCAAAATTTCTGTTGCTAAGTGAGATGTGTTAAGTGAGTTTTGCATTTTATGACCTTTCTTGCCAGAATTAGGTGAATCACTGCAATTGTTAAATTACTGTATTTTCAGACTATAAGATGCACTGATTTATAAGACGCACCAAGATTTCCAAGAAGTAAGTAAGAAAAAAAAGTTTTTGCTTTCCCCAGCCCTCAGGAGCACTCTGCATGCCTCCCAAACCCTCTGTGCATACCGTTTTTGCGAAAAACGGGTCCATTTTTCACAAAAATGGGACAAGCAGGGTGGGGCTTTGGGAGGCCAAAAATGACTGTATTCGGTGTATAAGACGCACCAACATTTCCACCCTCGGGGGAGGGGGGGAGTGCTCTTATACTCCAAAAAATACAGTAGTAACATAGTTGTTAACTGAATCAGGTTTCCCCATTGCTTTTGCTTGACAGAAGGTCGCAAAAGGCAATCTCATGATCCTGGGATGCAATGGTCATAAATATGAGTCAGTTGACAAGCATCTGTATTTTGATCACGTGACCATGGGGATACCTCAATGGTCATGTGTGAAAAACACTCATAAGTCACTTTTTCCAGGGCTGTTTAACTCTGAATAGTCACTAAATGAACTGTTGTTAAGTTGAGGACTACCTGTACAGGTAGTTCTTGATTTGCAACTGTTCAAAGTTAAAATGGATTGCAAAAAAAGGTACTTACAGCTTGGATTTGAAGTTTTAATGGCCACCCTCATCCATGGTCACATGCCTGCATTTTTGGCACTTGACAACCAGCCCACATTTACAGCTGTTTGCAGCATCCTGCAATCACATGACTACGACTGATGATTATTTTTGCTGGAAACTAGCTTTGCTTCTGGTTTGCTGTAAAAAAATGCCCATTGAGGACAATTGAATTGCTTAATGACTGCAGTGGCCACTTTACAATTGCTGCATTTTACAACTGTTGCAAAAAAGGTCATAAAATCAGGTGCAGTCATGTTATTACTGCTTAATAGTGGCACAACTTAAAACAATAACTCAGGACTACCTATGAAAGCTGAATGAACATGGGGCAGGAAAGAAAAAAAGAGATCTTAAAGGTGAACAGGAATCAATTTATTTGAAACCAGTATTAAGCATATTAAGAGATTTTTTTCAGGAAAATATAACTAGTTTCTTCAACTGAATGCTTTATAAACAGCTGTATACTATTTTGGCTGCTTCTCTATAGGAACAGGGCTTTTCTCTATCAGAATTAGGAAGGCAGATGCTACAGGCCACTATTGAGGACAAAATGTATTTATAGAACATATAAAAATACAACTACTGTACCTCAGGATCTTCAATAAGTGTCACAACTCTTCCAGGCTAAAATTTAAAAACAAAACAAACAAAAATTCAGTAAAAACTTTCAGAACCGGTACAAAAGTGAAGTTTTTTAAAAACAAAAATCCAAACCACAGGATCATTAAATAAATGAAATATATATTTAAAGTATTTTAATTCTGCCATAGTGATGGTATATTTGCTGGCTGAGGAGCTTATATTTGCTAAGAATGCAGATTGTAACATAAATTCATTTGTAATCATTTTATTTCTGTACAAGTGTTTCGTGTGCTTTTAGGCTGGTTTAATCAAGCAAAATAATTCACCTCAGTAGTAATAACAAACCACTAAGCAGTACCCATATGATTTTCAGGCACATTTATCATTGGTCCCTCAGCCCTTAAATGCCTGTTAAATATTTTCATAGATTTTAAAATATCAAGATGCTCATCTTATTTTAGAAGACAGCTACTTCCATAAAAGGAAAGATGCAGGAGATAATGCTTTTTTTGAAGTCCCTTCTATAGACGTTTTTTGGGATGTGTGAATATTCTAACTGTGCTCCTTCTATTTGCCTTATAGGGGCAGATTCTACTTGGAGATCTCAAGTAGAAATGATTTCATAGATATCAAGGTCGCTTATCTTTAATTCTTATAATTATAACTGCAATTATTAATTGTTAATAATGTAATAATTAATAATTCTTATAGCATAATGAATTGCATCCAGAAATAAACTGGCAACTGTTGTAGTTTCTATAATATAGATGTTGTATGATAATGAGCCATATTGTCCTAGTGGTAAGGTACCAAGCTAAAAACCAGGAGACTCTGACTTCTAGTCCTGGTTTAGGTATGAAAGGTAGCTGGTTGATTTTGGACCAGTGTCTCAGCCCAATCCACCTCACAGAGTTATTGCAGAGAAAATAGGAGGTTGAAGGAATATTAAGTATATTTGCTTCCTTAAGTTATTTATAAAAATAATACATTGGACATAAATAAATAAAATTTAAATAAAAATAAATAAAAAGCTGTATTTTGTACCAGGTAAAAGTTTTTTTTTATTCACAAATTTATCCCCAGGGAACTCACTTGCTAAATTCTCTATCTTATCTGAGTTTTGTTTTTTTTAAAGATGAAAATGATATTAGTAAAAGCAGGAAGCTGGCATGCTACAAAGCACAAGCCTCTAGAACCATGTAGTCTTTGAGTCAGACATATATCTTACTGGGAAATGAAAGTTGGCTTTAAGAACTGGCTTGCCTTCTGATAAGTGAGTATTGTGAGATTGGCTATGCGTACAGCACTATAATAGCTATGTTCTGAATCTACCTACCACTATGTTTTCAAAATTTTAAATTTGCCCCTAGCCCGTAACTACCAGGTTTGCCTCCTGTTGTGTACTTGTAATAATCAATAAAGTCATATGGGTGATAAGATTTGCCTGAAGGCTGTTGAGGTCTGGATGGAGAGCAGCAGGTTAAATCTAAACCCTGGCAAGACAGACTGGCTTTGGGTTAGGGGCTCTTTGGCTCTTGAAGCATTGCCATCCTTGGTTGTGGATGGGGCTGCACCAGTGCTGAAATTAAAATTTGTTACTACGAGTTCTGTGGGCCTGGCTTGGTGGTGGTGGGGTAAAAGTTGGGTGTGGCCAACTTTTTTTTTTAAAAAAAAATTTAAAACCATTTTTTCTACAACCTCTGGCTGAAGAGGTTGTAAAAAATGCTTTTAAAAGCCTCTGACAATCAGGCAACTCAGCTGGGATCGTCAGAGACTTTTAAAAGCCTCTGACAATCCCAGCTGAGCCACGTGATCATCAGAGGCTTTTTTTTAACTTTTAAAAGGGGGTTTTCAGCTGAAGAGGTTGTAGAAAAAATACTTTTAAAAATAAAAAAAAAAGCTTCCGATGATCGTGCAACTCAGGTGGGCATGGGGGGGCAGGGATTTTTGCTACCGGTTTTCCGAACCATCCGCCGCCATCGCTACCAGATCAGGTGATCCGGTCCGAACTGGGAGCATTTCACCACTGGGCTGCACTGTCCCGTACTAATCCATTGCATAATCAGGGAGTTCTTCTAGACTTGTGACTCTTGCTTGAGGAGCCGGTGGCAGTCTCTACACAACAATGACCAACATGCCCTTCTTATAGTAACCCATGCCTTGGTCATCACCCATCTGGACTGTTGTAACGCAGTTTACATAGTACAGTATCCTGGAGTTTCATTTAGTTCAGAATGTAGTGGCCTAAACAGTTTTATGCAAGCCAAAAGCTCTGCATGTGTCATCTCTCTCGTAGGAGTTGCAGTGGTTGCCAACATGCTGCCAGATACAATTCAAGGCGCTGGTTATCACCTTTAAAGCCCTATGTGGCTTGGGCTTTTTGAAGGACCACCTCTCCTATTACATTCATCTAGCCTTCCAGGACAGGAAGACAGGATATGTTATGGGTCCCACCAGTTGGGGGTGAACCTGTGATGGGACCAAGAAAAAGGTCTTCTCAGTGGTGGCCACCTCTTTATTGAATATGTTTCTTGCTGAGGTATGGCGGGCCCTCTATCCTGTTGCTTTTCTAAAAGGGACCCCAAATGAAGATGAAGCTGTCAGGTACAAGAAATTGGGAACCAGGATAGAGTTCAAAATGCTACAAATTTATTTTATGCTACCTATACATTAGAATCTGATCTATTAACAGTCAAGGTTAATTGGCTCCATGTAAGAGTTAACAGACTTCAAGGTCTCTTATGGGAGTGTAGACATTCCAAACTGATTACGTATTTGACCCCACCCTCAGGCTCAGCTGATCATCTCCTACAGGAGCCAATCGTGTAATTTGATTGTGTTGTTGCCATCATGGGGGGAGGCGGCTATGTGTTTCTATATTTGTGGTTTTTAATGTTGTAAGCCCCTTGGGGTCACCTAGATGTGAGTTTAGTGGTCCTGTAAGATTGCTTAATAAATTTGAAAAATGAGATTTGGCCTTAGAAATGTATTCATGTGTGCACTCATAAGAATGACATTTGTATACGGGATCTTTGTGCCCAGTTGTCTAACTGTGTTAAAATGAGGCCATCTGGTATCTAATAGCTAGGAAACAACATTCTACAAAACAAAGCAAAATTATCCCTCAACTTCAATAACTGTTGGCGACCATTTATAGGCAAAGTTTATACATACTGTAGCAAAATCTTGCTATGTTTACAGAAATAAATTTAATTATTTAATAGATAATACAAATGAAAATATTAGAGTGCCTTGGAAATGTACGTAAAAAGGGGTAATCAACTGGTGATGAATTTCTGTGTAGAACTGACAATACAAAAGAACATGGGCTGTGGTTTCTATAGCACCCAAGTCACAGGGGCAATATCTGCTTTCATATGGGGTTTTCATATAGTTCCTTTAAAAAAACAGCTGAGGGAAAAATGGCATTGTGTTATTTTAGTTAAAAACTTTTTAAAAAGCCTAAGCTAAGGTGCTACTTATTAGTCTGAGTTCATGTCAACAATATAGGAATCTGAATTCATATTACTATTGCTGTATTTGTGATTATTATTTCTCTGAACTTTTAAAAAGTCAGAGTTGTTTACAATCTAGACATTAACTGATAAATAAATTAAGTCACTTTTTCATTAAATGTTCAGAAGTACATGGATACTGTTTTATCCAATCATGAAGATGCTTAAATGATTAATCTGAATGTTGTACATCAATTTTCTAATTTCTGTAGTATATTCCATTATCTACCTTAGTACTAATTTGTATTCCTTAGAATACTTCTTTGTTAATTTACTGTGGATGTTCTAAAGTTATGCTGAAATATTATAAGAAGCATATATTTTTAAATAAATTTTCAAAATTTGTTGTAAGGATTTCAGACTGGAGATGTGAATTTGCATAAAAAGCAAACATTATTTGAAAGGTGTAAATTCTACTGAATATTAATGTTGTTGCATATTGTCTAATCCCAGAAGAATGCCAATTATTTTTAAGTATTGGCTCATTTATGTTGAAGTCAGTCAGTATTTCTGATGACTGACAAATCTGCTGCATATACAGCAGTAAATAACATAGCCTTGCCTTGTCAATGCCATTCTCCTAGATTGCTGGATGTTTCTGAACTCCATTGTTTCCTCTGCTCCACAAATACTATTTAGAATTTTATAAGCTCTATAATCCTTGTATAGTGAGAGGCACGCTGGGTTTCAAAGTACTGTAAAATTTAATATTTTTGTTCAAATATTTTTATTTTTTATGAAATAGAAAATAGGAAAGGCTTTACTTGTTTTAATCTTAATTCATAGATATTGTTATTAACCTGTGGTAGGCAATGCTTTCTAAAAAGTGTTTTCAAATAATAACCAGACCATAGCTTATTATCAGTCCTTTATTTAGGCTACAAATTCAAAATATGGTTTTCTGAGAAATCCCTGAAAGTTGGAGAAGTATACATCAGTGGGTTTTAGTAGGCAATGAACAGCATATTGTTATCATTATACAGACACCTGCACTAATAACTGAAATCCTTCATTCTGAGGAAATTAGTGGTTGTGATTCCAAAAAATATGTTTTTATGGTTAATCAGGAATGATTAATTATTTGTATAAAAACAAACATTTTAAAATTTGACCAAATATATTTTAAAATCCACCACACATTAACAAATAATCTAGATCAACACAACCAATTTTCTTCTAATATCAAATTATTTAGAAAAGTGAAATCCAGTGCATCCTGGTGGTGCTTGAAATCAGCTATTTAAAATTCTGTTTAACCACAGGTAGCAGGTTGTTAGTCCATGCTGCTTGCTTGCTTTGGTTTAACTCCACAGAATTTTGGTTCAAATTAAAAGGCCATTGGGCAATCTAATTCCTATGGGTAGCATATAAAAATGAATACTAAGACACTTCTGTTGATATAACTCACTAGTTTGATTGAGAGTCATACTTCCATGTTTCTGGATTGTTATAGGACAGAAACAAGTGAAAATTACTGTTTAGTGCACAACTCCATATGAATCATATGTAGAACCTTCAGAATGATTTATCCCTGGTGGTTTGTGGGAACTACCTGTACCACCTATTACTCATACGCTATACAGATTTATTTATTTATTTTAAAGATTTATATAGCTTCTTATTTTATACAGCATAATGGTGGGCAGTTTACAAATACAGAAAAAAACCAGCAGTAGCTCTAAAAATACACTCCTTATATATACCAACAACTTTACCAGGCTCCAGCCAGATGCTATCCCAACTTTGTTGGAAAAACAAAGTCTTCAAGGCTTTTCAGGATTGGGGTTGGGGGTCTGCTGGATCTCCGAGGGAAGGTTGTTCCAAAGGGCAGAATCTACTACCAAGAAGGCAGACTACTTCAATCCTGCTAGATGGCAACATTTAAGGGAAGGAACCTGGAGCAAGCCTACTCTATCTGATCTGATTGAGAAGGCAAATAACCTCAAGTGGTTCCACAAATAGTCTGGCTCCATGCCATTCAGGGCTTTAAAGGAGATAATAAGAATCTTGAATTGCAGTCAAAAAGAAAATTGAAGATAGCATAGCTTGCATGTCATCAGAGTACCATGGGCAAACCATGGAATGCCCAAAACTTCACATGTCACTGCATTCTGGATCATTTCTGTCTTATGGGTTCTATTTCAATGTAATGTTCAGATACAGCCACTACGAAATACTATCTCTATTAAAAATAGAAGGAATAAAATAGCAAATAAAACCAATAGAAAACAGGGAAAAGATGCATACTGGGCAACATGTCCTTGTCTTGGTTATATTACAACAGTAAGTTTGTAAACATTTCAGAACTATCCATACTCCTACTGTACTATAAGCTGCAATGTGCTTTAAACTTCATCTAAAATCTATTAGATTAGATTCAAGAAATACTTTCTGTACTTTTTGATCAATACTTTGATTTGTAAGTATTTTGGCCCTTTCCCCTTTACATAACAGCTTTGTTTCATTGGTAGTTAGATGAACTTGTTTAAGGTCAGATATATTTTCAGTTAGGCTAACTGTTGTAAATACTCAGCAGTCACCTCCCAACAGTAAAATTTGCCATTTCCTCCCTAATTATGAATTGCCAGGGTCATAAGGCTGAAAAACAGCTCCAATCAATGAAAATTCCCATCACTATGCTTACAATGAGTTACTTTTACTGGAATTCAATATTTCACTTTCTTCAAAAATAAAATTTCTCATTAATATCCAAAGTTCTATTTTTATCTCAGTCTGTCCACAGAACCATGTTCCAGTAGCCTGCTGGATCATCTTTGGCAAACTTGAAACCTGTGGCATAGAGGTTTTTTTTGGAAACCAATGGTTTCCTCTTTGATAACCTTCCATTCAGATCATTCTTTTCTGGTGTCTGTCTAATGGTAGACTCATGAACTCTGACATCAGTGCATTGTTCAGTTCAAGAACGGCCTGATTCTTTGCTGTTCTCTGGGCTCTTTGTGATCTCCCAGAAAATTGAAAGGTTTGGTCTTGGGAAATTTTGTGTTGGATGACCAGGCTTGGGAGTAATAGTCATGTTGCATTTTCTTCATTTGTACACTACCATTTGTACATGTATCACTTCCATGATTGAATTGATGGAAGCCATTCTAGTCTCATGAATACTAACACTTTTTCTTAGGGCTACAAAATTGAGCATGTTTACACAAACCTCGACTGTGAGCAACGTTCTGATAATGACAGGCAATGTTTGTTTTATTAATAGGCTTACATGAGCTCTGAGGACATTGTAAGTCAAAGTGCTGCAGGATTATGGATAGCTCCAAAAGATTCATGTACTTTCTCTTCTCTTTTTTTCCTTCCTAGCATCTTTTTGCAAGTGCAGGATCCTGGCCCAAATTCACCTAATCATCCTTCATGTTCAAGGTGGGACTAGAAATCATAGTCTTCTGGTTTCTAGCCTGGAGCCTCACCTACTAGACCAAACCGGTTCTTAGACTTTTCCTCATTTTGTTCTGTCCAAAAAAGATACTAAAGGATGTTCATTTAATCAGAATGTTCTTATTAATTCTAGTATAATGGTAAAGAAGTAAAAAAATGGAAAATACTATAGTATTTTCTTATAATGATTTAATATAATCAGACATTAACATCGTTTCAAAGGCAATCATAGAATGGGTGCAGAAACTGTGATCTTTCTAATGTGCCACTGAATTCATTGACACTTATTTCTTAGTAAGGATGCAATGGTTACAAACTAGGATATTTTTAGTGAATGAACTTTGGGCTCATATTATTGATACAAAGGAGAAATGGGTACTGAAGCAGTATAAATGATGTAGAGACAAAATTATCAGTTGATCATGCAATGACATTTATTTAAATTAACTGGCCCCCAATTCCAACTAATTTTTCATTAGTTTTAATGTTGCTGACATATTCATTTTAAATGAAATGTAGTCTGAATTTATCAGTCGATTAGTAAGCTGTATAGATAAATGCAGTCAAAAAACTGAACACCATAGGCCTCTCAACTGAAGTATGGAAAAAAGTAACACTTATTCAAACAAAAGGACATTATCTGAGAACATAAAGTGCAAACCCACATTCTACCTTGGAAATCTTGGAACAGTGCTTGGCTGCTAATTTTAGAATAATTGTGGTCTGTCAGTTCTGTTATAGTATCACTTCAGAAAATTGTAAATTGTTTCCCCAAATATACAGAAACCCTCTACACACAGGAAAGTAAGCTAGAAATCCAAAATTCTACCTTCCTATTTCAGATTTTAAAATACTGGATGCACAGCCCATCTCACTACACAGAACACATTATGTTCTTCTTTTGTAATCAAAATCCACATGTAATAAGTGGAAGTTGGTCTTTTTAAATATTTGAAACAACTTCTTTCATCTTATATTATTTTATTTACTAGACAATCTCATTTGGCTTAGTGTAGCCTATTCAGAGAAAACATGGAGGACTGAGCTGTGCATCTCAATCCTGTGACACGTTTATTTCTTTTATGAAATAGTCTGAACTTTTTCTCAAATTACATTCAAGAACAAAATGGATGCAGCCATTAAAAGACTTGCTGATGGCAAATGCCTTAAGACAGTTTTAGAGGGAGACGATACTTTTCTTGATCTTTAACAACAAATATATGCTCAGGAGATGATCATACCTGTTCATATTTGCAGAATAAACTAAATAATAACTGATTCAACTATACAGGCTAAGCTAAACTAAACAAATCCCATTATGTCTTAGTATGTTGTGCGAATTAGGCCATCATTTTAAGCCATAATGTGATTTCTTTGTTTTGGTATAACATGTTGGAATTCAGCCAGCATTATCCATGGGTTTGGATTTAAACATGATATGCAAGGTCAGTAATTTTATTTTTAGCAGAAAATCAAATCTTGCCATTGAAGTTCTCTTCATAGTGTGCTGAGAAGGAATCTGGGCAAATATAAATAAATTTATAGAAGATGACCCAAACATTGAAGTGTAGTGCAACCATAAAAAACCCCCAAAATCCTAATTTGGGAACTCTTGTCCTTTTCCTTGTTGCCTGCAAGATACACTGTCCTGTCTGCATTTTCCCAACGGGAAAAAAAAACCAATTGTACCAAAGTTGCATTGTTAACTATATTAATATTCGAAAGTTGTCTGTGTATGGATAAAATAGACCAGTTAAAAGCATAGAGAGGAGTAGTGGGAGACAAAAACACCTTTCCTCTATTATTCCAACAATAATAAACGCTGGGCTGTGCGTGTGAAAAGTGCACCTGGGTTCTGGAATCGTTCCACCCGTAAGTAAATTGGCACTCGGCTTATTTTACTCCAAACGTGGAAGATCTGCCTCGACAGTTATGCACACAAACATCAATCCGACCAGTGGGCACGCAGGCACTTGCCAAGCTCCTCTGCAACAGGATGGCTGGCGGGTCAGCTCTTGTCAGTTGCACAGGTCCACCTCCCCAAACCTTTTCCTTCTCTGGCCCAGTTCGATTCCCACCCAGCTCCCATCTGGGAGATAACAAATTCTCCCCACTCACTAAACGAGAGAGCGAGTCCTGGCATCTCTCAGTGCCCCACTGGCACCGAGCGGCTAACGAGGTAGCCCCGCTTCTCCGTCTGCCTACCGCAGCTCACCTTGCCCGGCACTCCACGGTGATCTGTGCTGCCTTGCCAGAACCTCCTGCTGTAGCCCGTGATGTATCCTACCATCTTGTCCTCGTAAGGAAAATCCACCTTCCAGATGAGAGAGCCATATCCGAACACCCACATGTTTCTAGCCCCGTCACTCTTTGCTTCGCTGACTGGGGAAGAGGGAGGGGACGGGCAACAGCGGCCCTGGGGGCTGCTAGGGCTTTGCATATTCTCTCCAGCCTTTGTTGAGCAGGCAGAGAACACAGCAGAGCGCAGGGCCCGCGCTCAAAAGAGCCCCAACCTCCGAGCGGGCTCCGCTTCCACTTAACCACGTGCCCTTCCACTGACTGTCTCGCCGGGCGAACTGGGGAGTCAGAGGCGCCGCTGGCTTTTTGCCGTAGACCGAGCTCAAACTACAGCTCCCGGCATCCCCTTCTGAGCCAGGAAAAGAAAGGCTGGGTGTCAGCGGGCTGCTCCTGCTTCAGCAAAGCTTCGGATGCTCTTTGGGAGAGCCGTTCCGAAGCCCCAAGCGCTGAGCGGTTGCCCCTCCTTTCCTAGAAAGGGAGCCTCGCTCGGCCACGGCAGCCCCGGGTGCCCCGGCGAAGATCTCGGGTGAGAAGAGCGGGCAATGACGGGAGCGGGGCCGTGACCAAGTCCATTGATCTGCTGGGCTCCTGCTCTTTCTTTGGCAAAGGCAGGAAGAAGTGGCCGCCTCTCCTGGGAGGCGCGTTGGCTGCTTCGTCCTGCTCGGCGAGGGGCAAGCCGGATTGGCGACGGGTTGTTTGGCGCGGCCTTTTTTTAAAAAAACAAACAAAAACAAGACGCCTCCGCCATCTTACGGAATATCCCGCGCCGAGCCCGCCGAGGGAAGCATCTTCACCGCTTTCCCTTCATGCTGCCCCGGCAACCGAGAGGGAAGAGGAGTCGTCGTGGTGGCAAGAGAGTTGCGCCACTTTCCCCTTTGGGCCAGGCAGCGGGTTTTAACTTCAAACTAGGGAAGTAAGGATCCGGGTCCTGCAGCCCGCTGAGTCTCAAAGGAAGCGTCCTCGCCCTTTGCTTACTTTGCTGCACGAATTTAATCTGTAACTAGGCGATGCTTGAGCTTTAAATCCAGTTGGGTCAGTGCCCTAATTCGTATTCAGTTAATTATTGCATTTCTATCCCCTCTTTCTTCTGGGAGTTAATAAGAGTGCCTGTTGTTCACATAACAACCTCTGAGAAAGGCCAATTTGAGTGTGATAAGCCCCAAGTCAGCCACTTTCTGGTCTCTTCAGCCCAAGCCATAGTCAGTATTAATTCTTACCTTACCTTAATTCTTACCAGTGTATGCATTCATACATTGCACTAGTGATGAATCAAACTATGACTGGGTTCCTGGCACACTGAATTATAAACTATATAACTTGTTAGGTAGTGATGTACTATAGTGGCTAAGTATACAGTGAGCCGTAATGATTTTGATATTGGGTGAACTCATTCAAAGCATTGTTGGTGACAACAGAATTATTATTACATGGAAGAGATTTTGCAGTTGTTATGTAAATTTAGTTTATACAGTGAGTGAGTGACCTGTGAAAAGGGCCAGTTACCTCTGTTGATGCTGTGCAGCTGAAGTTCAACTCCTCTTGAATCCGAGTGGTTTCATTAGATAGAAGTCATAAAATACTTCACAGTGGGCCTTTCAGAGTTTTTATGAAAATCGTCTTTTGTATCGCTAATCAGATGCAATGAAGTGGCAAAATATCTCAATTTGGTTGTTGGCTTTTCACTGTATAGATGCAAATGTGAACTCTTACTAGTGGTTGGACTCAAAATGGGTCTTCCTCTGTGATTTCATCTTGATAAGCTCTTTGGTAAACCAAGGAGCAGTATTGGATCTGTGAGAAGAGAGAGATCACTCCGGTGTAATTTGTCAAACTCCTCAGCTTCCCTTTTATTTTAATGGATAATCAGTCTTAACTGCCCTCAGATTCTTGGAAAACTGTGCAGGTGCCTTCTGAAACTTTATTGAATCCATTAGGCACCATGGGTTGACTGATCTGATAGATCACCCCTGTGAAGAGAGGTTGCACAGCAAAACTTCTAAACCAAGAGTGATCTGAGTGTTGTTCCTTTTTTGTTTTTCATGTTCAGAGTACTACAGTAGCAAACAATGTGATCTCACTGAATAGTCACCCACAACAGTCCATTTCAGTCAACTTAAAATGTCAGCATGTAGTTGTTTCACTTAATCTTTCACTGTGTTGAACATGCTCATGCTTCATATGTTGCCTTTCCCACTATAATTCTGTCTTTGTATCTTTGCATTTTCTTTTTCTATGTGGCACCATTAGTGACTAGGTGTCCTGAAGAATTTAATCAATCTGACATGAACAAGAGCTATCTTTAGCTCTTTCTCAGTAGCATGTTGAGTGCCATCTGATCTCAGAAGCCCAGCACCAGCCTCTATATTGTCAGTCACCATAACTATCATCCAAACTACCCAAGTAGTTTTCTAGTAAAATATAGGAGTGGTTTACCATTGTCTTCTCTCATACAATATGAAATGGTGCCTTTACTGTTATTACTAAAGTGATTGTTCTCTTCCAGCATTTTCCTACATTGCTACTGCCTAATACATGAGTCTATTTGCTTTAGCTGGGATGCTCTTCACGCCTTGGTGATCCTGCTAGATGTATATACTCTGGGCATGGCCTTCTGATGTTCTTAATACTTTCTGAAAATAAATTTATTGTAGAGGTGCCTATCAGATATATTTGTGTAGATTTATATTCTAATGAGGATAACTTTTGTTGAAATAATACACTGTTGTATTCTTTTTCCATTACGTTTATGGGTGATGCCTCTTCATTTTCTCCTACCCCAATTTGTTAGGATGGATTTTACAGAAGCCTATTCTGATAGATGTTCGGCTGTTGGGCTTGCAGCCAGAGAAGGCAATATTAAACTTTTGAAGAAACTAATCAAAAAGGGATACAGCATTGATGTTCCTGATAACAGAGGTTGGATGGCTATTCATGAAGCTGCATTTCAAAACAAAAATGAATGTCTAAAGTTTTTAATTCAAGCAGGTAAGGAGAAATGTATCAGCAGTAGTGATATTTATATGCTTCCTGTTTCAGAATAATGGGAATTTTCAGAGACTCCATTTTTTTTCAGTAGATTACCAGCAGTTTCTTTAAATGGGTAGATATTTCAGAAATTACAAAAAGCATAAGGATCTGACCCTTAAACCATACTCTCAGTAGCTTGAGCTACTGATACTCAAGGAGCAAAAGGTCAAATTTCGACATTATGATTTTTGGGTTTTTTTCCCTATCCTAAGTAGTAAGCAAAACAGGCACATTAGAATTCCAGCAATATTTTAACACATTTAATTTAAATTCTTTCAAAATATGGCCAAATATTTTCCTGTCTCCCTCTAGTGTCATTATTGCTACTATGACTCTTGGAGGCTGAAATAATGTGTGATCTTCATTTCCATGATTGTCTTTTCTTGATTTTAAAGGAGATTTCTGCCACTTATTTACAAATATATATAAAATGAAGATAACATTAAGCCTTATAGTATTAATTCTCCGATTGACTCCAATTTCCCATCGGATATCTAATTGAAGAGAAGTAGACTAATCATATCTGCCAGTTGTCTGTGTACAGCATTGGAAAGCATCATTATAATTTACCATCTCTTGACTTACTTTTGCTAGGTCTTGAGCTGTCGTTTATAGCATTCCACGTGAGAGGTATACTTACTGAAATTTTCAAGTCAAGAATCAGTGAGTTAGTGGGATTCTGTGAGGTCATCACCCCAACACCCTATTGTTATATTAATGAACAAATCAAGGGAGAACAGCTTCTCTGTTCTTCGGTCAACTATATTTTTCAGGATAAGAGTTTTAAAATCTGTTAAAAAATCTGGACAGCAAGAATAGATTTTTTCAGCAAGATTTTTTTTAAAGTATGGAAAATGTAAAGTATGGAAAATGTATCTGTGTTTTTGCTAATTGCTATTGTTACATGCAAATCAACCCTTTATCATATTAGTAAAATGATTTCTTCTAAGGTTCTTTTAAAGAACCAAGCTATATTACTTGAATTATTTTCTTCATGAGAGGATTTTTGACATGATGATTTTTGCTAAATTTTAACTTAATAAATGTTGAATGGGAGTAGAGAAACTTGTGTATCCTGGAAGCCACGCTTTATTCACCTTTGGAGATGCAAAAATTGTGGTTGATGATTATTATGATTCTAGAGTGGAGGAGCAAATTAGGCTCATCATTGATTGATTGAAGTATTTAGAAGGTATTTAAATGCCCCGCAAATGATCCAACAATGAAATGTTAGAGACTATGATTTGTATACCCTTGGTGTCAAAGTCCAATATTTCATTATATTTCAGTACTATTTGTAGCTGCAAAATAGTAACTGTAAGATTGTATGATATTTGTAGAAAAGAAAATAATTAATAAAAACAGCTAAAATGCAATACTGATCCTAAATTGGCATTGTTAGGGCAGTCTTTACTTTCTCAAGAGAAAGCAGGCAGGAGGCAAATAGACAAAAAAATGTGCTCCTTTTTGCATATTTTGATTAGCAATAGATGCCTTGTACTAGTTCAGAGTGATTGTCCAAGTAGCTCAGAATTTCTTCCTAGGAACAACAGCAAGTTATGATTGTTTTAAATGAAGATGTGAACTTGAACTTTCTATGTGAGAAGCACATGCTTTGCCACCATGTTGTGATTCTGTTTATTTATGTAAATGGACTGCAGTTAGGGAGGGTGGAAAATGGCAGCTTCTCCAACTTTTGTGTATTATTCTTTTACTCAGTTTACTCTTACAATTTGCAGCATCCTCTGCTAACTACATACGATCCAAAACATTTGAGGGTACTTGTCCATTACACCTTTCTGCAAGGAAGGGAAATCTGGAATGTACTGCTATTCTTCTGGAATCTGGTGCTGATCCTAATGAAGTCACTAATGATGCCACCACACCCTTATTTCTAGGTGAGTATATTGTTATCAAAAAGTTAAGAGTTACATGGGAGAAAATTCCTCAAACATAGATGTTTCAAATTTCTTCTTTTCATAACCGATCATCATCACTTTGATTGTTCTAGCTATGTGCTTTGGCATAAAGTGGTTCACAGTTGCTTCTCTTTTAGAAATGTTTTGCTATATGTGGATAAGATGGATAGGTCATTTGGTTTCGTATTTTCAATATAGCTGTTCATTTTTAAGAGTAACATTCTTAGGCTTTTGAACACTTTTTGAAAGCAAGATTTGTGATTCAGTATGTATGTGTGTGTTTTACATTATGATTAACTGTTTAAAAAGGCCAAAAGCTCACAGAACATCTGTAGCACTAGGACTGTGAAGGAATGATTGTACAAAGTAAATGGCATTTTATGTATGGTCCAAGCTTTTTGTTCTTTTTCTTCTGTTTTGAAGATTCTTCCCTCCCCGCCCCTTGTTTGAATAATGATGAACCTATTTTACAACTTCGATAATAATTTTTGGATATTTCCTGTATCAGGGTGCCAGACCAGTGTCACTAATTGTTGGCAGTTATATTCAGAAGAGTTCTGGGTGCCACATAACAGAGTCTGTATTAGGGATTGACCTTATGCTTGTCACTTGAATTGGTACTTGTTGTGGATGCTTCATCACTGGAGGTTTTTAAGAATAGACTGAGCAGTCACTTGTCTGAAATGGTATAGGACAGTGATGGCTAACCTTTCTGCCATCGCGTGCTAGTAGAGGGGGGTGGGGGAGGTTCATGCCCGGGCATGCCCACACCCATAATTTTCTGTGCCCCGCCCTGCGCATGCACACGTAACCCCCTCCCCTCTGCTCCTGGCACGCAATGGCCCAGTAGGCCTGTTTTTCTTTCTCACCTAGCTCCAGATCCTCTCTATGCATCTGGGGAGGGGGAAAACAGCCTTCCCCACCCCCTTGGAGGCCCTCCAGAGGCCTGAAGTGGCCCATTTCCGAACTCCTGGTTGGAAAGGAAGTGATGTGTTTTGCTGTCCCCAGTCTCCAGAGCCTCTCTAGGAGTTTTTGGAGGCTGGGGACAGCAAAAAACGTCACTTCCTGTCCAAGCGGAAGTTGGGAAATGGGCCGTTTCAGGCCTTCGGAGGGCCTCCGAGGGGGTGGGGAAGGCTGTTTTTGCCTTCCCCAGATGCATAGAGAGGATCTGGAGCCAGGTGAGAAAGAAAAATGGGCCTTTCCCACTCCCCCAGGTCCTCCGGAGGCAGGAAACAGCCTGTTTCCCTACTTCTGGTGGGCCCAGAAGGCCTGAAAATCAGTTGGCCGGCTCGCGCCAGAGCTGAGCTGGCGTGCCCACTGATATGGCTACACGTGCCACCTGTGGCACGCATGCCATAGGTTCGCTAACACGGGTATAGGATTTCCTGCTTGAGCAGGGGCTGGACTAGATGACCTCCAAGGTCCCTTCCAGCTCTATTCTGATTCTGATAAGGAGGGTGCTTATTTTGCTTTGAACCAAAACCAGGATAGATTATTCTTACCATCTTTCAAATATGTTTCTTATTTCCCACATGTTGTTTAATACATCTGTTGCTATTTTTCAGGCAGGAAACTGCCTCCTTACAACATCAGTTACCAGTTTCTTGTACAAATGGTCAAAATTCTGTTGGTCATTTAGTTTTTTAGCTGAAAGGGAAGAAAAAGTGTCTCATTTAAGTTTTTTTTTTTTTTTAATTTGATTTATATGCCGCCCTTCTCCGGAGACTCAGGGCGGCTTACAATTGGTTAAGCAATAGCCTTCATACTTTCGTATATTTATACAAAGTCATCTTATTGCCCCCACAAACTGGGTCCTCAATTTACCTACCTTAGAAAGGATGGAAGGCTGAGTCGACCTTGAGCCTGGCTAGGATTGAACTCAGAGAAATTACAGGCAGCTGGTGTTAATTGCTGCCTTTAGTAGGAGGCATTAGCCCCCTACGCTACACAAGTTCTTAGGCCCATACACCAAGATTTACTCCCAAAGACTGTATTGGAAAGACAAGGTTGTGAAACATTTGGAGGAGTAATTTAGCAAATCACAGGACTAATGGAAATGGCAATCTTTAAATAAGGAAGAATCAACTGCTATGTATGAGCCGATAGGTGTCAGTGTTATCCAAGGAGCAGCAAAATGTTGAATTGATTTTAAACATCTTAGACTTCAGTGTACTCTTATAAATTACAGCACTTGTTTCAAAAATTCAATGATGCTTTGACTAAGGAAGAAATCCTTTACTGGAAACTCAGAATTGTGTAATTGGTCTCTGGATAGGCTGCAAAAATATCAGGATATTGGTAATGAGTAGTGGTGTAGGAAAATCACAAGGCTAGGGTTGAAAGTAATTATATGCTCTGGAAGGAATAGAATTTGCCTCAGTGCCTCTTGGACTGATGGTTGTCTTTGGATATGTTTGCATTATGTCTTAATTTTTTATTAGTTATCACTCTGATCTTTGGGCTAAAGAATTAGATTTATTGCAGAGGAAATAAAACAATGGGTTTGGAGGTTGCCAGGAGAAAAGACTCATTAGCCATACTAGCTTCAGAATTAATAATTCTTTACTTGTCAAACTGAATTCAAGCCCACAGGCTTGTTTTAACCTGCTAGAACTATATTTCTGTATTGTGAACAATTGTTTCTTAAATAATTAGAGATTTTCTGATGGATTAGAGATCTGTTATAGATTAGAATATTCTTACGCAGAACTTTTTAGTTTATCCCCAATGTCAACATTGCTAGCTGGTTAATATAGAGTAATATTGCTGTACATCGGTAGATATAAAAAAAACTCTTTTTCTTTCTTTTCCTCAGAGTTACAGTAAAGCAAACACATATTCATTCCCCAAACTAGAAATCAGAATGCTGATCTGTGTAAAGTAGCTATGGTGCTGGTCTGGTTATAAAATACGATAATAGAAAATATATAATAAACTCCCCAAAGGTTCATTTTATATTGTGTGTAGGTACTAGTCAGTCTTGAATTATGCAAAATATGCCTGGGTTTCAAATTATTCATTAAAAGAAAATTTGATGTTTTGATGTCTTTTTTTTTGTTTGTTTGTTTCAAAAGATAAAAGAAGAGTATTGTGTTCGTTTGAAAAGAGAAACCTCTTTTTCAAAACTCCATTCAGAGCAAAGCATTACAAGAGTGCTCTGAAAATCAGCCTAAAAGCCACAGGCTCTCAATTGAACTTGGCTACTTCTAGAAATCCTGTCCAACATCTCTTTACTGTTGTAGCTTTTGCTGTTATTTGGTCTCAGCCACAATAAAATCTATTTTCAAAGAGTTCCTGACTTTGCATCTACTTGATGTGTGAGGATTTGGGATTATGGAGTTAATACATCAGTGGGAGAGTCAAGTGTACATGGAGAATTAAAAGTAATCAAGGCAAATTCTTGGCGGTGCAATAATCAGGCAAGCAAAAACCTGGAAAGAAATAATATATTCTCACTTCTCCTTTGTTCAACTTTTTAAGATCATGCAAGTTTCTTTAAAAATGCTGTTCTTAACAATGCCTTTTAACCTTTTCCACCTGTATAGGATAGTAATGAACCTCCACAATTTATAAATCAACTGATTCATTATAAGCTCTTATCACTGTTGGATCTTGTATCTTCAATCCTCTACTCACCACTTTTTCACTGTATAGTACTCTTGTTGCTGTCAGTGAAGCATGTTTTTCATAGTATTCATCCCTCTGTTCCTAGAGTTATGAATTTATATTGCAATAGACATATATCCATTAGATATATAATGCAAACTATCCAAAGTCACCTTGCAGTGAGATGGATAGCAAACAAATTAAATATATGTCTGTCTGTCTGTCTGTCTATCGTCTATCGTCTATCGTCTATCATCTGTTATCTATCATCTATCATCTATCTATCTCCAACATGTGCTGCTTGTGTATATCAATTTCTCTCTCTTTTCCCATTCTGTAACTCCCATCTCAATTCTGATCTGAAGATCATCCGTCTCAATAAAATTTGCTGTATTGGAGGGAATAGAATAAAAAGAACCTTTCCAGTTACAAAATTTCTACTACTGAATTGAACATTGGGTGCAATCCAGAGAATCCACTTGACTTTTATGTGCATATGCAATATAGCATTTTCATAATTTTTAAAAAGAAGTTTTCATTTTCTTTTTGTGAGAGAGAATAACACAGATAATACAAGCATTCAGGATTTTTCATTTTAGAAAAGTATTCCCTGAATATGTTTTCGGTCTGTTTGCACATTTCATATAATATACATTATGTGCAAGATATTTAAAACTTGTTGCTATCTGATCTTGAATTGCTGATGAAGTTGCAGAAAATAGTTGCAGTGATGCTGATGTTTCCAAAACTGCCTTAGCACGAATGAAAAACTACTGAATAATAATTGCATTTGTTGCCAGAGATGAGATCTATGACATGCTCTTAGGAAGATAACTTAATATCTCTTTCTAGTTTTTTTTTAATTAACTGAAAGCCTAATGAAAGATGAATCTTAAACAGACTTTTAAAATAATATATGGAGGTCAAAATCAGCTGCCAAAGTGATGCTTTCCATAGTGTGGGAGCAATACAGAAAAAAGAAAAAGAAAAAAGCCCTTTCTTATTAACCATAAAAATGGGCTTCCTTTAAAAGGCATGTCTTCAGAAAACCATCTCCCACATTTCTGAATAGTCCGACAAGTTACTGTTAAATAGTAAGGCCCTAAGCCAGAAGGAAGAAAGGGAGGATGGATGGATGGATTTCCAAGGCTCTCTGCTGGATTCTTACAAGGAAATTCAATGGAGAAGCTGCAGGAAGTTGGAAGTTGTTCTTACTCCCACTGTTTGGTTTTTTTTGCCTGTTCTTGGTCATTCTTTTTCTCTGTTTAGGTAAGAAAATATGTCTGAAATGATGACCCAGAGGGGTATGGGTTGTCTAGTGTATAATAACAATAGCTTTTAACCCACTCTTTGAAGCTGTTGAAAACGAACATACTAGTGTGATTAAGCTTCTTCTTCAACATGGAGCCAATCTTAATGGATCCCACTGTTGGTCTGAATGGAATTCTTTGCATCAGGCTGCTTTTCAGGTAAGCTATAAATCCATAATTTCATTTCCTCATGAATAAAAGTTTTACTCTTGTTCTCTTTAAAGAACAGGTTTGTGTGGTTTTAGCAAGCCATTTATTTTTTGATCTGTGACAGTGTAGTAAACTCAGTTAAATGCAAATGATCATCCTCAATATGACAAGAGCTGAAGAGAGTATAAAACAATATATGTTTTAAATGATAAAAATATTACACATATTTAAGAAATGATCAGATGTAACATGGGTCATAAATCTGTTATTGTACAATAATTCACTTGAAATCCTAGTTTTATCCCATTACTCTGAGACCTTCAAATAAATGGCATTTTGGTATTTAAAGGGTGAGCACCAGCCTGTGGTTCCTTGTATAAACTTTCCATCTCTTTAGTTCTTTGGTGTAGTAGACTGCATTCTGACATTTACAATACCTTTTTATTTCACAGTTCTAAGTATGGTAATAGTTTTAATAATGACTTCTTTGGGTTGTGACGGGCAGATCTTGTTGAAATCAACTGTAATACCTAAATATTCATGATCAAGTGTTTTCAAAAATCACTGTGCTTCTTTATCTTGATTCGGCCCTTTGTTTCTGATCCTGTCCTATTTTGAATGAAGAAGCTGTTAAGGGAATGTGAGGGAGGAATTTAACAAACCCCATTGCATGAGCAAAATGTCATAGAAACACCTCTGGATTTAAACCAGTGAGAATTCTAAGTAATGGGGACTTTTTGACTGGAAGTTTTATTTTGGTGAAATCCCTTTCATTTAATGCCTTTGTTTATGTCCGAGTTTGAGTTGTCTAAAGAAATAAAATGCCTCTCACATTTTGATAATAAAGAAAAAAAAACTTTTATTTGTTTGAACAACGTCTTCACGGACTCATATGCAGTCAGGAAATGACCTCTGCTCCAAATTCCCTCCCTTTCCTGGCTTGCTTCCTTATCCTTATTGGTCATTATCTAAATCATTCTATGGCAGTCTCTCTTACTAATCCCACAGGAATTTAACCCCCTCTTTACTAGGTCAGCCCTGAATGAAATGCAAGTTGAGAGGCTGACAGTTTATTTATCTACCATGTATATCTTTAAGATCTTCCTAAGAGATTGTTAGAGTTTTAGTCATCCCACATCTGTAAAAAGTCAAATCCTGCTTTGATTTAATCTATAGTTTTGTTTTTTTATGGTTTTATACTATGTTTCCCTGAAAATAAAACCTCCCCCGAAAATATTTAAATGCATGCGCAGCCGGTCCCCACCATTTCCTTTGGTTAGGGTTAGGGAGATAGAGCTGGAAATCAGGTAAGACAGCAAGAGGAACCCCGTCTTGCTCCACACACCCCAAAATAATAAGACCTCCCTGAAAATAAGGTCAAGCGCTTATTTCAGGATTCAAAAAAATATAAGACATTTTCGGGGGAACACAGTAGCAAAACTGACTCATTTCTTCAGTTATCCTGATGTCCATCTAGTCTTTAAGGCTTAAAAAAGCCAAAAAAATCTTATGGAGTCATTTTGTTTGCTTTTTTGTCCCTTGAGAACTGCTTTAAAAACTCTTTTATAAATCAGTCTTTCACTTGAGCAGAATTAAATGTTACAAGAAACAAAAGGCTGCATTATAAAATGGCAGTCCTCTAAATCTGTTTTGGCTTATATTTTGCTGGTATCCCACTGTGTGTTTTCAGTTGTCACTGGCAATATTGTAATGGGCTAGCATCAGCTGAATTTAGCTTTAAGAGACCAAGGAACTGGCTACAAATAATAATCAAAGTGGAAAGATTTCAGTTCTATAGCCATATTTAACCCATCTTTTCTTCCCATTTCAGAATTATTCTGAAATATTGAAATTACTCCTAGATGAAGGAGCCAACAAAGAGTCTGTAGATGATTTTGGGATCACACCTTTATTTATTGCTGCACAATACGGAAAACTGGAATGCTTAAGGATACTTATATCATATGGTAATTTCTGCAAAACTACAGCCATCATGGTTTTCATTAGTAGAAGCTGTGGGTGAATTGTAGCAGATAGATTATACTATTAGCTGCATATTTTCTGTTAAGACTCCTGAGCTAGGGACTGACCGGCTGAATAGAATGCCATGTGAAAAATAGTTTGAGTACATGTCTTGTTGTATGATGAGACTAAATGATGTTTCTATGGTCAATTTTATATGATTTCTATTCCATTGAACCCTAGTTGAGAAACTCTGGGTTAGACAATAAAGAATTTAAGCTGAGAATAGACAATGATAATAGCAAAAAACAAACAAAAGACAATGAACAGTTGAGTCAAACATGAAGTAATTAGAATTTCTTAAGTCTTTTATCAGATGTTATGTACATTTTTTGCTATAATGTTCATCTTGCTAAATTTTACTGTGTTAAAATAAATGTCTAACTGAAGCTGGAAATAAGGATGATTCTGTCCCTATGACTGTTCTGGTCAGCAGTAAAGATCCAGCTCTTGTTCAGGGCTTTTGAAGAGAATAGAGTGATGAACATTGCTGCTAATGGAGTGAGGCTATATGTTTGAATTGCATTTAATACCTGGTGTTTGAATAGAAATAGGTACATTGCTGATTTGTAGAAATCCCTAAAAGATTCAGCAACATTATTGTAATTTTAGTAGTTATACTAGTTCCTGTCTAAGCATAGAGTATAAAAATAAGGTTTAGCGAGCCATTAAAAATGAGGAACATTATGAAATTATTAAAATTCCCTTATCAGGAGCAAACATCAATTGTCAAGCAAAAGATCAAGCCACCCCCCTCTTCATTGCGGCCCAGGAGGGCAATGACAAATGTGTGGAGCTGTTACTAGCCGAAGGAGCCAATCCAAACCTATACTGCAACGAAGAGGAATGGCAGCTACCTATCCATGCAGCAGCACAAATGGGACACAGCAAGTAAGTGATATGAAAAAGTTGCTCTTAGTTTCTGTTAAGCCTTGAGCTCCGTAAAGGAAGAAAGGCCGAGCATAAATTATGAAGTAAAAATTAATATGAGATATTTTGAATAATGGAAATAAGACATTCCTATTTATGACTATATTTTCTAAGCAATATTCAGCAGATCAGCAGATCAAATCTCACCGGCTGAAGGTTGACTCAGCCTTCCATCGTTCCGAGGTAGGTAAAATGAGGACCCAGATTGTTGGGGGCAATATGCTATTTAATATACTGTTGATTGTTGTAAGCCGCCCAGAGTCCTCGGAGAGTGGGCGGCATAGAAATATGAAAAATAAATAAATAAATAAATAAATAAATAAATAAATAAATAAATAAATAAATAAATAGCTTAATCTTTCAGAATTTTTACAGTTGATGAATCAGTTTTGTATCTGCTCTGATTTTGACTGGTAGTAAAATTTTACTTAAAATGTTTTTCTAATATATTTCACTTCATTGTTTTTCATATATTTAGCAATAGCACTTAGACTTATATACTGCTTTACAGTGCTTTACAGCCCTCTCTCAGTGGTTTACAGAGTCAGCATATTGCCTTCAACAATTTGGGTCCTCATTTTACCCACCTTGGAAGGATGGAAGGCTGAGTCAACCTTGAGCCTGGTGAAATTTGAACTGCCAAATTGCAGTCAGCAAGCAGTCAGCAAAAGTAGCCTGTAATACTGTAGTTCTCTAACCACTGCGCCACCGTGGCTCTTTTATGATTTAAAATGTCTTTGTAGTAGCTCAGGTTAGACATTTTCTAATGTTATATGTGGGATAATAATAAAAGAAAGTTTATTTTTTTATAAAATATAAAATATTTTATAATATAAAAATATTTAATATAAATAATAAAATAATCACATAAAAGTACAAAAAAAGTTGATATTTCTCTGAAATGAGTCAGGCTATCATGATTGTCTTGATGACTCCTGAATGACCCAATTTGCCCTTGAGAATTCCAGAAAATAGCAATGTTTGGATTGAAAATTTTAAATCCTAAATTGCATGCTTTTAATCAGAACCAAAGAACAAACCAGCAGTTTGTTATGAGGCATTGGCACAGGATAGGAAGAAAAGCAGGATAAAGAAAAATAAACTTTTGTATGAGGGGCAGTTCCCTTCTTCCTTTAGGGCATGGATGTCCAACCCTCTGGCTTACCTGGGAGGAAGAGGAATTGTCCTGGGACGCATATAAAATATGTAATGTAGTTAATGTATACAAATAACAGGGGTGCGATGGTTAAAGAGGCTGAGCTTGAAAACTGACAGCCCAGGTTTGAGACCCGGTGTTGCGCGACATGGTGAGGTCCCATTACTTGCCCCAGTCCTGCCCACTTAGCAGTTCAAAAGTATCCAAATACATGTAGATAAATAGGTACCACTTTGATGGCAAGGTTACAATGTTTTGTGCAGTTCAGTTTATGTTCATTCATGACCGCAGAAATGTCTTCGGACAATGCTGACTCCCTCAGGTAAGAAACAGATAAGCACTGCCCCCTAAAACCAGACATAATTGAAACATTTATCTTTACACAAATAACAAACTTCCATTATTTTTTTATTTTCTTGTGGGACTGCATAACTAGCTGTCTAGGGTCTAATGCAGCTCATGAGCTGCGGGTTGGATATGCTGGTTTTGAGGTATTTGATGTACCTTCATGTATTTGTGAAGCAAGTGGGAAAGTTACACATGGTAAATTATGAAAGAAATCTTCTGTAGATAATCACCTAGCAACAGAGAAAAGTATAAACCTTTAGGAACATAGAAAGCAGCTTTTCGTCAGATCAGGTTATTTGTCTATTGCTAACTCTGAGAAGCAGCAGCTTTCTACCAATACACTTTCTTTCCCATTTCCTGACACTTCATTTTTTAAATTAGAGCTGTCAGAAATTGAACCATCTGCATGCAGAGCAGGTTCTGTGCTTCTCAAATGTGGTTACAGGAATCACAGAGGCAGTCTTAATAGTTCAAAACACTAAATGCATCATTTTTGCAAGACCTTGGGAAGAAATAATGGGTTATTATGTTTGTTATTATTGAGTTGGCTTTTTCTCAGGCTTTGGGACAGATTGATGTTTAAACCCCTGTTAGATGTATTTTTCATTTATATGTTTGAGCTATTCTTATTTCAATTTCTGCATTTTTCTTATTTTTTGATAGTAAGTTGCCCTTACTATCAGTAAGTAACCAGGATTTGGGCAGCTTTTAAATCTGTCTGTCTTGTCTGTCTGTCTAAATAATCATGACAGTAATGGAGACTGTCCATTAGGGTCAGAGTTTGTGATAGTCATTAAGTGAAGCATCCATGTGATTACTTGCTTCCCTAACCTGAATGGAGTTCCAGAGATCTTCAAAAAGTGACCACAAGAGTGACATGGAAGATGTAGAGTCTGGTGGATGGGATAGGGGAAAATAGGTAGGGGGTGCTGCAGCATCCCTGTGGCTGGTCCTAATGGCAAATGACTGTGGGGGTGCTGCAGCAGCCGTAACTTTGGGACCATGTTGTTCGCTTTTAGGGACGTCTGCCATAATTTTGAACGGTTGCTAAGCAACTGGTTGTAAGTGGAGGCCAACCTCAACTAAAAATCGTTGAATTTTGTGTTAAATTTGTATTTTAGAGAAATATTCGGACTACCACGGCTTACAATAAAAAAGTAAAGTAGAATAGAAGCAACCCCAGTTAGGGGGAAAAAATACAAATATATTTGCATAAAAATAAAAAGCATCTTAAAATCATTGTTTCATAACTTCAGAATTCCAAGACAACTAAAAAACCCAATGCTACAATAGTAAGAATAAAAAATGAGAAACATAATAAAAATAGTTATGATTAAGAATCACTTCTCATATTCTCTCTCGCATTCAGCCTTGTCTAACTTCTGGAATATTATTACTGAAGGGGCCAATCTAACATCTGGATCAGTGTTTTTCAAACTTGGCAACTTTGAGATGCGTGGATTTCAACTCCCAGAATTCCCTAACCACCCATGGAGAATTCTGGGAGTTGAAGTTCAGACACCTTAAAATTGCCTAGTGTGCTAAACACATCTAGATGAAGCCTGTTCCAAAGAAAACTTGTTGGAAAAGCAATGCTTTCTAGCCTCAGCTTCACAACCCTGAGTCCTTTGGGAGAAGGGCAGTATAAAAATCTAATAAACTTAAACTCAAACCCCATCTCCTGAAAATAGACACTATAAGCAATATCTAATGGGACAACCTCTCTTTCCTTATAATTTAAAATATCTGTCCTAGCTTCACTATGACCTATGAAGCAATTTTACTGGGTTCCTCCTCACATACATTTTATTTAATGCATAACAGGCAGTCTTTTCAAAGGCAAGATTTCTTTCTTTCAGGCTAGGTATTGATTATCTCTAAATTCCAGGGTAGTGAAGGAATTGTGGTTTTGGGATGAAGGGAATTTAAAGTCTTCTGCTTACAGCTTTCTGTAAAACGTTCTGGCTTCATATCAAACTTTTGGCTGTTTTGCATATGCTGTTTGAATGAACACACCAAGCTACGGAACTTGGGTAGATTAAAGTGGGCAATCAGGGAAGAGAAAATAGATTTAAACATAAAATATATCTGTCACAATGTAAACAATGTGCTAAAGTCTAATGTTATTTCTCTGATGAATTGAGCATGTAATCTCAGTCTTCAATCTATCAGATTGCATATGGAGATTCCAAATCTTCTCTGCGATGTTTATGTAATCTTTAATATTAACTTGAAATACCTAACTCGTCTTTTTTTTCTCTCAGAATGAGAAATAGCATCTTGCCTGTCTAGAGTATTGCATTATCTTTTGTATTTTTCCTTTTAGTCTGCTGTTTATTGTAATCTAAATAGGCCTGTCATTTATCTTTCACGTTCACCATTTGGATTTTTAAAAAATTAAATAGGAATACATTTTTATCATTTCCTTTTTTAAAATAAAATTTGGTTGTATTTTTTTCTGGTGAGATTGGTCTATCACCCAAGGAGGAGAGGAAGGATGGATAATCCAGCAACATGCTTACATGCTAGATAGCTAGGAGGTTACATTACTGCAATTATTTTGCTTGCTTGGTTTTTTAAATCTGTTAATTGCTAAAAAGGCAACACTGGTTTGAGAGTCGTATTTCCCACACTTTCTAGATTTACACAGAGGACTCAAGATGAAATGTTGCCATTCCAGAGCAAAAGATGGGTCCAGAGCAGTGGTCACTAACTGGTGGTCCATGGACCACTGGTGGTCCATGAGAAAATTTTGGTGTTCCACAGAAAACTTATTTGCATTTTTTATATTGCACTAAATACTATTTATCTTTTTAAAAAATTCGTATTAGTGATCTGCGGGATTTAAAATTATGAATTAGTGGTTCCTGAGGTCCGAAAGGTTGGTGATCCCTGGTCCAGAGGACTCACCTCTGAAAGAGAAGGTTTAAAATCAGTGGTGGGTTCCTCCCGGTTCGGCCCGGTTCAGCCGAGCCGGTAGCGGTGACGATATTACATCACCAAACTGGTTCTCTTTCTTCGGGAGCTGGGCCCTCCTGCCTGCCCGCCCGCCCTCCCCCGCGGTATTGCTACCTTTTATTTCTTGTATTTTAGCCCAGCTGAGAGGTGCGGCAGAGTGGATTGCCGCTCCTCAGTTGGGCAGATTCGTAACGCGCTTGCGTGGAGTGTACATTTGGCGTGCATGCGAGCGAAGCGAGCATGCACTTGGCAATCGTGCGCAAAACGCGTGCACAAAGAGAACCGATAGTAAAGCCGGTTAGAACCCACCATTGTTAAAAACCTTCAACTTTTTACCATATGGGCTCAGTTACCCACTATGGAAGCCCTTGAATCAAGCTCAACTGCTATTAACAGCATGAATGAAATTATGCAATATTTTTGGCAGCAAAATTAAGGTTACTTGCCACTGCCTTTTCTGGGATTATTTAAACCAATATATCTTGTCTCAGCACTGGTATTTTTTAAAGGTCTCGTATCCATTAGGCGGAATTCTACTTAGTTTTAGAATCCAGATGAGATCAGCCAGTTCTTACGATTTGCTGAGATTTCAATTTTATACAGAACACATTAAAGGTAGCAAATAATGGTTTTTGTTTTAAGGTCAGGAAAATGATGTTTTCATCTGTAAGATACATAACAAAGATTTTTTTTGCTTGCACAGTAACATCCATTTTACTTTTTTGCAGTATATTACGCATGCTGATACCAGTTACTGACCGGGTTTGTGGTAGTGCTGAGGGCAAAGTGAGTCCTGTCTACTCTGCAGTCTACAGTGGTCAGGAAATTTGCTTGGAACTTTTGCTTAAGGAAGGTTACAGTCCGGATGCTCAGTCTTGTCCTGTTTTTGGCTGCAAATCGCCAATGTCTCTTGCTTTTCAAAAAGGGTGCGTATGTTCTTTGCAGTTATTATAGGACAAGAAAGTTATGGGAACTATAAACCTGTGGTAAGATGGGCGGCCAATAAAATTTAAAAATAAACAAACAACCTAGCAAACAAGGTGATTATTATGGGAGCTGTAAGGTTTTTCAAACTCTCTCCTTTCAGATAATATTTCATCTTTCGTCTTTAGATGCTTGGAAATGCCTTAGAGTAGCACTACACAAACATATTGGCCTCAGGACCCCTTTACATTCTTAAAAATGATTGAGGATTCCAAACAGCTTTTGTTTATGTGCGTTATATCTTGCAGTATTTATTGTATTAGAAATCAAAACAGAGAAATATTAAAATATTTATTTGACTTTGTGACATCTGTAAAGGTCTCAGGGACCCCTAGGGGTTCCCAGACCTCACTTTGAGAACCGCTGCTTTAGAATATACAGCTTCACATTTCAGGAGATACCAGCCAATATGGGAAGGTGAAATAGTTTGGGGAAGCTTCTCTGCTGTTATCGATCCTTTTTATGGAACTGTTATTAAACTAAGGAATCTTGTTGTTCTCCATGTCAGATTACAATATTATTGTACCCTTGTAGAGGGCTCACATGATACAGGAAATTTATTGATGAACTCTGAAATGCTTTTTTCCTAAATGAAAAGGTGAAGAATTAGGGCAACAAAGTTGAGAGATTTGTTATTTTATAAAAAACAATAATGCATCGCTTATTATACTTCCACAAGCAATTGGGGAGAATCATAGTAAAAAATCTCCGGCATCCACTGCCGGTCAGATGAATTCATGTATAAGAGAGCTGTTAATAGGTTTGGTCTAATGGTTAAGGCATCAGGCTAAAAACTGGGAGACTGAGTTCTAGTACTGCCTTAACCATGAAAGCCAGCTGGGTGTCCTTGGGCCAATCCCTCTCTCTTAGCCCAACTCACTTCACAAGGTTGCTGTTGGGGACACAATAGGAGGAAGGAATATTAGATATCTTTACTTCCTTAAGTTTATAAATAAAATAATAAAGGTTGGATAAAGAAATAAAAATAAATAAAATACATAAATATTCAGTATATTATTGACTTGCATTATAAAATATTTACATATTTATGAAATATTTCAGTAAAAATACATTTCAAAGCCATGTCTTGAATTTATTTGACTATAACACTTATAACACACCATGTGTTTGGTAATCCAAATTAAATATTTCTGTTCAATTGCACTTGGAAAGGTTTTTTTTAAGAATTACTTACATGTTAGGCATATTTTGTTCCCTAAATGTTAAATAAGCTTTTAAGTGGGTTTAGACTAGTGGAAAAAAAAATCAGGAAAATAAATTGAGTTCATCTCTCTGCAAATTCAATATCACTGTGTTACTCTCTACTGTGTTACTCTCTATTATTGATCCTTCAACTTATGGTTATGAAACAGGTTATGTAAAATTAACTTTTTATTTTCAATACTACTTTCTCTTCTTTTAGCAGAGCATTTGCTTTAAACCACTAAACTACACTTTCAGAGTTACCTAGGAATAGCCTACCTAGACTTAGTTAGACATATTTCTAAATCCCAGTACTAGGTCATCTCTAGGGATATAACATCCTTGTAAAAAATCTTTTAAGGGGTATTCTTCCCTTCAAACAGATTTTTTTCTTTCTGTTATAATTTTTTTTGGGGGGGAAAGCTGTCTCTCATGAACACTTGATATGATTTATGAAATTGAATGAAATGGAATGTTCTGAACAGGAGTCCTTCAGATTGTATTTGTTGCATTTCCTAATTGTAGCAATAGCACCTTAGTTGAAGGTATAAGATGTGATTAATGCAGTTGCTCTCTGTCTTTCTGTCCCTCTCACACATATACAAAAGCATGTCCTTTATAGACAAATTTAGAAAATACTGTGAATCCACCAAAGGATTTGATAAGCCAGTTTTCTTTAAATTCCTGGCCTCCACCTGTATTTGGAGATCATTGTCTCCTGCCCTGCTCAGTCTGTTCTGTTTAGCACACCAAGGGGACTTAGTGGTTTCCAAAGTAACATGGAGCTTTTTAGAGGGCTCTGTGTTGGAAAGATTGTTGCAGATAGAAACTCGCCCCTCAGATCATGTTTGGCGACCTCTATGGATTGTTCGTTGAAATATTCTGCTGGACTGGCATTTGTATTCAAAAAGATTAACTAATTTCATGGATGGTGTAGAGAGGTCCACCCATTGACCTACTGCTATTTAATAAGTAGGAATTAATCAGCTATCTAGCAAATTAACTAACTGGTAGGTTACAGGTTAATTTCTGGAAAATTTGTTTGAATAAATATTGTGTTACCATTTTTTAATATGATGATTTGTAGCATAGTCGGCCAGATATTCAGACTGGATTGGGCATTTTTGTCTACCTGTTGAGTCCTTTCCAAGGGATAGGCAGATATGGATATTTATGGTGTTACACATATTGTCACACCACTTTTTAATATGTTTGTTCAGCATGTCTGAAGCAGACTATTATCACTGAATTTTAATATATAGTTATGGTGTCCAGTATTATTTTATATGCCATTGTGAATGTCTTGAATTGGGCTAGGAAAGCAATTGGACAGTTGGTTATCGTATCAAGACATTAATGCAGGTAGGTGTACAGCTTAAGATGAAATCAACAGAATAATTAACTGCAGAGGGATTTAGTTTGGTTTTTCTATGCACAATTGCACATATTGTCACAGGATGAGAGATGTTCTGAGTAAAGCTACCTTTTGCAATTGACTTGATGGTGAATTTGCAATTGATGATGTTCAAGTGGTGTTGCAGTTGTAATGAAATTGCACCCAAGGCACCTATTACTATTGGTACTACCTTTGCTTTGCTTTGGCCAAGCTAGCCATTCTTCTGTATTTTCTTATTCTGGTTGTTATTCTTTCCAGAACTGGTCCATTTGTTTCAAATATCCTCTTGTTGGACTTGATCTGTAATAATCTGTAAGAATATTTGCATTATTTGTTTTCAATCACTGTATATTTGTGACGAGTAAAAACCTTTTCTTCCAGTAGTTCTGAAACTGTTGATCCTGGTTGCTCAGCCAACAGTTTGGACTTTGGTAGTCCATTTTTCACTAGACATCCAGGATCTCCCAACATCTAGCGTGGTCCTTGTTAACCCGGGTGACGATTGAGCCAATATGGATTTCTGTAATTTATGTTTCACCATATTTTTTAAGGGGGAAACATTGTATGTCTGACTCCTTTGATGAGACCTGCCCAGTATGTTTGAACCTCTGGCATAGTTCTCATCTTCCTCAGAGCACACAAGCCCCACAGCCTTGTCAAGATAGTGTCTCACTGGGGTTATTATTAAATTTATTTGCTGCCCATCTCACCACAAGGCAACTCTGAGTATTTGCAAGGTGTAACATATATATGTCTTGTACATTTTTTGCAGAAGTGAAATAATTCTCATTCTTCTGAAATACGGAATCAAAATTCTTGAAATAGATTTAGGCCTCTGCCTGCTACATAGAAGATATGGTCTATTTCGGCATTTCTTGAGGAAGGATTGCAAACTCCTATGTCAGCAGCATCTGGCAGAATTTTCGAAGTATGCAGTCAGTGCAGGACATGACTACAGAGAATGGCTGCCCTCACTCTTGCTAGCTGGGTTTAATCCTGTGAATCTTCTCTTTCATGATTGGTAAGCAAAGCAATATAGGCATATAAATATACTGCATGATTGTGTATGCATACTGGGGTGCTGCTAAATGTTTTAAGAAACAGCTCTGCTGGCTCCATTGCTACTACTGTTAGCGGTGGAACAGCTGATTAATGTACTAGGTGTTGAGGTTCACCTCTGCTGTGAACCAGCTCACAAAATGAAGAAAACGTATCAATTGGCTCAGCAAGATGGCTCCAACTCACCATTATGTAAATATATTTACATATATTTACATCTTTTTGTAGGCATATAGATATACAAACATCTGTTCATTCATGCATCCATACATTTTATATCATAGGGATTGCTTTTGTTACTCAGCATTATTGTGTGAAAATGCTAACTTGGATATAAGTGGGTAGTTCAGGTAGAATTTCAAATTTATGAGATTTCTCCTCTTCCAAATAGGAATTCACCAATCAAACAAATTACAGAAACAAATTTATTTAGGATTATGGAATGCTGAGGCCTTAATTTGGAGTTGATGCCAGAATTGTACTGACTGCCAAGCCCTTCCTAAAGTTAGAATGCATTCCTGACAACTACCAGACTTCTTTTATCCATTGATATAACAAAAAAATAAGAGATGTGTAATTTTGTTATTATTGTGATTAAAAGTTGTTTGTCAGAAATCCATAATCTCTTGCAGCTCAGTAAATTCTGATAGTAACTTTTGCCCACTTCTGTCTCATATACTGTAGTGTTCATCTCACTATATGTGGAATGTTGCCACATATATGTTTGGACGTATATGCATAAAGCTTCTGTAACATGGAGATATGGATTATCAGCTTGTGTTTGTGTGTCCATGAAGGATGTTTTACAAGTGTATATTCATATGTGTGTATTAGTCACTTCAGGTGGATATATATTATTATGCAATATTCTGAATACATTATTCAGAGCCTTGTTTAATATCTTGCAGAGTAGGATTGGGCTACAAGCATGAAAACTTCTTTTTATGTTCAGCATGTCTGAAGTAGACTACTATCACTGAATTTTAATATATAGTTATAGTGTCCAATATTACTAATATGCCATTGTGAGTATCTTGCATTGGGTTAGGAAAGCAATTGGACAGTTGATTATTTTATCAAGACATTAATGCAGGAAGATGTATAGCTTAAGATGAAACCAACAGAATAATTAACTGCAGAGGGAATTTAGCTTGGTTTTTCTATGCACAATTAAGAGAGAAATTTAATGTAGGTAGTTAAAAAGCTAACTGGAATAGAACAACAAAAGATGAAGTTGGAAATTGAATTATGTACATGTGATTGCTTAAACATACAAACTTTTTTTGAAATTTGAAATTGAAAGAACATGTTAAAAAGTGTATAATGAAATGGACTAAGATTTTGGGTTCCAATATAGAGATGGATCAAAGGAAGAGAATGTGATTAAAAGGAGTGAAATTCAGATTGTGTTATAATTTAAGAAAAAAATTCTATAAAATAATGTACTACTAGTATATGTCACCAGAGAAATCTAAGATGTATAAAAGCATTTCTAATCAATGCTGGAAATGTGAAAAGCACAAAGGAACATTTTTTCATGCATGGTGGATTTGCGAAAAAGCAAAGAAAAACATGAATACAAATACAAATGATGATTCAAAGAATTTTAATAACTAATATTCAGATGAAATAAGAATTTTTTTTTGAGACTTTTGGTGTCCAATTAGAAAACACTCATAGAAGATTATTTTTTATATGGTAACTAGCTGGATACCCGTGATTCGCTACGAACTATGTGATGGGGCTTGAAAAATCGACACTTACACCTTGACAGTTAATGAGTAGTTACGATTGGCCTCTTCTCTCCCCTTCTCTCCCTCAGCCTTGCTCCACAGAAACATCTCCTATCCTATCCCCTTCTCTCTCTCAGCCTTGCCCCACAGAAGGGTCCCCTATCCTATCCCCTTCTCTCCCTCAGGTTTGCCGCATAGAGGCCTCTCCTCTTCTATCCACTTCTCTCCCTCAGGCTTGCCCACAGAAGCCTCCCCTATCCTATCCCCTTCCCTCCCTTAGGCTTGCCCCACAGAAGCCTCCCCTATCCTATCCCCTTCTCTCCCTCAGGCTTTCCCCACAGAAGCCTATCCTATCCTATCCCCCTTCTCTCCCACAGGCTTGCCCCACAGAAGCCTCCCCCATCCTATCCTCTGGTTGCTGTGTGTTGTGGTCTGCCAGTGGCTTGCGTGGATTGTTGCTGATCCCGATGACAAGGAGGCTGGTATGGTGTTGCGCCAGCAGCCTGTGCAGCTGGCACTCGAGTCACAGCAAGGAGGCTGAAGAAGATGTGGTGCCAGAGACAGAGATTCAGCCAGGACTTTCAGAACCTCCAGAGGCTCCTTCAAGTGAAGAGGATGAAGTGGAGGAGCCTCATCTCAATGCACGAGCACGCAGAGCTGCCAAAAGGCAGGAGTGGTTACTCAGGAGGAGGTCTCCTCGAGAGTAAGGCTTGGGCTAATTGGCCATTCTCTTAGTCTATTTAAGTTTGCACATGGCTTGTGTGCAAACATTGCAGGAAACAATGTTCGCTCGCTGGTCATTGAATGTGGATTGTCTTTACAAATTTTGCTTCTGGGCTTTCTGCCAACTCTTGTAAGACTTTATCTTATTTGTGGACTTTCTGGCAGATTGTTAAGGACATTTTAATTAACAGCCTGAATTTGTAGAAAACTACGTTTGGAAGTAAATTGAGCTTTGTTCATAGTTTGTGTGTACGACATTCCTTGGGATCCGTAGATGGGGCAGAACAGCGTGAAAGTAAAACTGAAAGTGAAACTCCTCACCTTTGCTTGTGTTTTGCATTTGGAACAGATTTCTTTTCAGGTGGGGAGGGGGAGTAGAACTCCTTAGCATCACAGCATATTAATCATAGTATAGGAAATATTAATGCTGTGATGGTCATTTTGAAAAATCCTTTCTTAGTGAGCACCTAGAAGCCAAGAGGTACATATGTGGCAAATTTCAAGTTTGTAGGCTTTATGGTTCTGGAGATTTCATGATTACGGCGTGAGTGGTTTTTGCTTTTATATATATAGACTACAGTGAGGCTATTATATGCATAAAGATTATTAAGTACATATGATGATGTGAAGAATTTTAAAGATTAATGTTGAGATGAAATCAGAATTCTTTTTATATGGATTTGGGATTGTCAATTATAGACTACTTATGGAAGACTGATTTTATATATGGTAATGCATCAAGAATATTATATACTGTACACAAAGATGGGGAAATACTGATATACCCAAAATGGAGAAAAGGATTGTGAAGATGGCAGAACTAACAGAGGTGGCAAAACTGACCTACTGTATTTAGTCAGGAATGAGATAATAAGTATTATTTTGACTGATGTAAACATTTTCGTAGATGGACTGGTGGTTTATAAATAGAGTTATTGTGTACTTCACCTGTCATTTTTCAGAGTATCAGGAATCACAAAAAAACAAAACAAAAAAAACCTACTTGCAAGCCTGGGATAAATGCTTAGATTTCACTCTATGGGTATGGAAAGCAATATTATAATAGCAATAACAATAGCACTCAGACTTATATACTCCCCCATATTGCTTTACAGCACGCTCTGGGCAGTTTATGGTGTCAGCATATTGGCCCCAACTTCTGGGTGCTTGGAATGATGGAAGACTGAGTCAACTTTGAACCCATCAAGGATCGAACTCCAGGCTGTGGGCAGAATCAGCCTGCAATACTGCATTCTAACCACTGCCACTAGGGTTTATAATCCAGAATACTGCTATCCTGGGAGTCCAGGAGGTAGCTTCATGCTATTATCTGGGCTTGTTGCATAACAATAATATTGTTGTTACTGCAGCAAATTAACAGAATACTCCTTTGCATTTATTGGCTTGTCTGCCATCTGTCATTTTTGTGGGATAGGTGGCTATAAACATTTATCAAATAAGTAGGTTGGCATATCTTGGCATATCCTTCAAATGGTATGAAAATAATACTGGCTTTTCTCTTATCTTGATTTAAACCTTATCCACTCTTTCTGGGATTCTGCCGCCTGACTCTGCTAATACATAGAATTCAGAGCCTGAGCTAAGATTTAGAATTACAGAATGGAAACGCTATGACCTAAGTAAATAATTATGGTTAAAGCTGTTGGAAGTGAACTTGTAAAGTGCATGTTTTCCCCAGTGGAATAAGCCAGGTTATTAGAAGTTAATTCTGTGAACCAGTTTCAGCTTTCAGTATCAAGCTCTGATAATCAGGTTTTGCATTAATATGAGTGCTGATGTAACACAATACCATAGTTAATGCTGAAAAAGGGGAGAATTTTTACTACAGAGAAAATATGTGAGTTAGGGCAAATAGCATTTGTTGAATTTTAATAATTACGACATTAAAGAAAATTATTTCTGCCTTAGGCCTAATGAAGAGCAAACTTGGGATAGCATTTAGCCATGATTATGTTAAACTGCACCATGATTAAATGTTCTAATGGGAGTAGTGAAAAGTTGTAAGGGGCTTTAGGGAAGAAGCATACGATGTTGCTCCTCAACTCCCTAATTACATCTATACCTTAGAACATCTTAGATCTTAGAACAAGTTTGGAACAAAAGTGAATTATTGGAAGATAATGAGGTTGGAGGTGAATTTGAAGACCATTGTGCTGGTCCTTCGCAGTTCTTTGTTCTGTGCCAAGTTCAAACTGTGCTGATTCTTCAGTGAAAACCGGTGGTCTGATTTTTTTTTCCCACTGGAAGGGAAAATTTATGCTGCGTTTCTAAAACTTTGAACAAACACAAAAAATGAAACATATGCACACTCCTTCCCATGTAGAAAGGACCAAATATCTTCTCTTTGCTTTTAAAGGGCAGAAATCATCTTGTTGCAGAACACATTAGATTTACAGCCATTTTAAACTAATAAAAAGAGCCTTGTGTTCTGAAGCCAAATATCATCAAAGGTCACAAGAAACACAGGCTTGATATAATTCTGTTAATGTTTTGATCCTTTGTGGATACTCTTCACTGCATGTGTGAGAGAATGAAACTGATTGATTACAGTAGTTGAACAAAGTTAGGATTTCCAGTTGGCAATATGATTTTTTAATAATTTACTACATACTCTGTACGTGAAGTATTTGTGTGTTCGTTATGTATTAATATCAGGATGGATAAAAATCAATGATTTAAAAAAAACACACCAGATTTATTTTAATAAAATGCTTTTGGAGTAAAAATCTATCTAAAGATAGTTTTATATTTAAGATGCATTAATAATTTAGTTTATTCAGCATGAAATGGAGCTTAGTTATGTAGCATGAAGCTGTATATTCTGCAATATTTATATTTTTTTGTAAACTCATTCAATGAATCCAAGCTCTGCAAGCTGAGATAACATGTACTGCATTGATACATTCACACAATTTCACAGTAACCAAGAGATAAATCATAAAGCAAAGTTCAGGAATATTCCTTTATCCCATTGTTATGCAAATCTATGTACACTGTAAACTGTATGATTGTTTGAAGAGAAATGTATCTGTACCACCAGGCTCTAAGTGTGTGGAGGCAGGGCAAGCAGTAAAAATGAAAGTGAAACCTAAGCAGTTTATAAATATAATATTAAAGAGCACCTGTCATTTCAGATCCATCATGGCAGCGCTTGTTAGCGGGCATCCACTCACCAGCTGCCTGCCATGTCCCTCACCTTGGTGTGTCACTGCCACATCAACAACCGTCCCATTAAAGTGAATGGGCGTTGGTCTTACCTGATACGCCCTTTCTCGATGACACGCCCACAGCAGTCAGGCATGGGTGAGTGCTAGGTCTGCTGCCCAATGAGACCAAGCCAACTGGAATCTTTAAGGCCCGCCCCTTCCTGATCATCTTCCAGTTTGGAGGCGAGCTAAACCAGGAGGCTGACGTGTCTGTGGAAAACAAAAGAACAAGAAAGGTGAAAGAGACCTCCCCCCGCCCAATTGATATGCAAGGAAAGGTCCGCAGGGGGGGGGCTGACTGCTGTGGGCGCGTCATCGAGAAAGGGCGTATCAGGTAAGACCAACGCCCATTCTCCGACCTAGCGCCCACAGCAGTCAGGCATGGGACATACCAAAGCTTGGTGTCTCCTAGGGTGGGAAAGGCAGGACCTGCTGAAGGACCCTTCTGCCAAAGGCTGTGTCCGCCGAAGCATACGCATCAAGCCGATAGTGCCGGATAAATGGAGTCACCGATGACCATGTGGCTGCCCGACAGACCTCTTCCAATGATGCTTGGGTTGACCATGCAGCGGACGTGGAAGCGCTCCTGGTGGAATGAGCGGTGATGTTCGCGGGAGTGCGAAGAGACTGAGACTCGTAGGCTGCCGAAATAGCAGCCCTGATCCAACGACCGATGGTGACGGACGACACACGGGAACCAAGGGAAGTCGGCTGAAAAGAAATGAAGAGTGCCTCCGAACGCCGGAACGAAGCAGTTCGAGCGAGGTAAATCCGGAGAGCTCTGCGAACATCAAGCTTATGCCAAATGGCCTCCTGAGAGCAACGAGGGGAAGGACAAAAATCCGGAAGGGTAAGTTCTTGGGAACGGTGAAAGATGGTGTTGATTTTCGGGATGAAGGATGGGTCGAGGCGAAGTACCACTCTGTCTGAATGGAAAATACAGAGGTCGGAGCGGGCAGAAAGGGCTGCAAGTTCTGAAATCCTCCTGGCGGAGGTAATGGCGACCAGGAAGGAGACCTTGAGAGATAGAAATTTGAGACTGACCGTTCTCAAGGGCTCAAAGGGGGCAGACGTCAAAGCTCGAAGAACCTTGTTCAGATCCCATGTTGGGAAGCGATGGACAGTGGGAGGCCGGAGATTAGTAGCACCCCTCAAGAAAGCTCGAATGAGAGGGTCACTGGCCAGTGGAGGATTAGAACCACAGGAAACGATGGAAGAGATGGCCGCCACCTGGGGACGCAGGGTGTTAGGGGAGAGTCCAGACAAAAACCCGTCCCGGAGAAAGTCTAGAATTTGGGGAATAGAAGCTTCCGAAGCTGTAATGTCTCAAGAGGAGCACCAAGAGGAGAAAGTGCGCCAAGTCGATCCATAAATTCGAAGAGCCGAGGGTCGTCTAGCTGCTTGTATGATGGAAATAGCCCCCTGTGACACCGATGCTCGGGTTAGCAGGATCCGCTCAGCCTCCAGGCGGTCAGTTGGAAGGATTGGGGCTCCGGATGTCGAAGAGACCCCTGTATCAGTACTATCCGATCGTCTGGAATCCGCCAGGGAGGGACCACCGACAGGGACAGGAGGTCGGGAAACCAAGGGTGATGAGGCCAAAGGGGGGCGAGCAGGATCACCTCCGCCTGTTCCATCAGAATCTTGCGGATCACCTTGGATATTAGGGGCAGAGGCGGATAGGCATAAAGGAGTTGGCCCGCCGGCCAAGGCGACCGGAGAGCGTCCACCGCTTCTGCACCCGGAGAGGGGAAGCGGGAAAAGAACCGGGGAAGTTGATGATTGACGTTCGATGCGAATAGATCCACCGTGGGGGAGCCAAACCTGAGGGTCAATTCCTTGAAGAGGGACGGATGTAGACTCCATTCTGAAGGATCTATCCGCTGACGGCTGAGGGAGTCGGCACACGAGTTGTCCGACCCCGATATATGCTCCGCCCGGAGAGACGCAAGATGTGATTCGGCCCAAAGGCACAACTTGAGGGCTTCTTTCAGGAGGGATCGAGAATGAGTCCCTCCCTGCCTGTTCACATGCGCTTTGGCCGTAACGTTGTCCGTTAGGACCAGGACGTGTTGACCGAGAATGTGGTGTTCGAATTCCCGTAGTGCCAAGAAAATGGCCCGCAATTCCAAGATATTGATGTTGAGGAGCCTCTCCTGGGGTGACCAGAGGGCCTGCGCTAAGTGGGAAGCTAGATGAGCCCCCCAGCCCGAGAGGCTGGCATCCGTCGTAATTACCACCCTGGTGACCTCCCCAAAGAAGGATCCCTGGGAAACGGCTTGTGATGTCCACCAGGTGAGAGAGTCTATCACTGAAGGGGACAAGGCGATCCTGGTGAGGGAGGTGGCTCGTCTGGCCCGTTGGAACGGCAACAGGAGCCACTGGAGTTCCCTGCTGTGGAGGCGAGACCATGGGACAATGTCATATGAGGGGACCATTTTGCCTAAGAGGCTTGAAAGGTCCAGGAGTGATGCGGAGCCAGACCTCCGAAGGCTTAAGGCCATATCAGACAAACTAGACTGGCGATCCCGGGAAAGGGAGACCCGTAGAGCAGTTGAATCAATTACAGCTCCCAGATGCTGAAGGCACGTAGAGGGAGTCAAATGGCTTTTAGGCCAATTAATTGAAAAGCCATGCTGTGTCAAAATGGTAATGACGGAAGAAACGTCCCTGAGAGCTTGGGGATGAGATTGGGAGAGGACCAGGATATCATCTAAATAAAACAAAACACGGATAGGGATGGAAGCAATGTGACCCATGAGGGCGGCCATCACCTTAGTGAAAGCTCTGGGAGCAGAGGATAGACCGAATGGTAGGGCAGTATACTGGTAGTGCTGCCCATTGTAGGCAAACCGCAAAAATTTTCGGTGGGCAGGAAGGATGGGTATGTGCAGGTAGGCTTCGGTGAGGTCAATAGACGACATGAAGTCTCCCCGACGTATACAAAGTAAAATGATGTGTAGGGACTGCATTTTAAAACGACGATAAATTATAAAACGATTGAGGGACTTAAGGTCAAGGATAGCCCTCCAACCTCCCGAGGATTTGGGAACAAGGAATAAACGTGAGTAAAATCCTAGTCCTCTGTCCCCTGGTAGGGGAACGGGTTGGATGGCCCCAATGGAAAGCAGGTGTTGGATGGCTTCCTGGACCCTAGTCCATTTAACTAGATCTCGGGAAACTGAACAAGGTAAGTAACGGTCAGGGGGAAGGGAAGAGAACTCCAGGGAAAGGCCCACTTTAATGGTGTCTCTGACCCAAACGTCAGAGACAGTAGTCTCCCACTGATCGGAAAAAAATCTTAGACGGCCACCGATCAGGGAGTCGGGAGGGGGTCTAACGAGGTCGTCTAAAAGGCCTGCCCCTGCCACCTCTAAAGGGACGTTTGGAACTGAAACGGGATCCCTGTCTGACCTGATTGTCTTGGAGACCAGATCTTGAGGAGAAGGGACGCTGCTGGCGATGTTGCTGGAAGTTGGAATCGGAGCCTCGAAAGGAGGAGGGACGAAAATTCCCCTGGTGCCGAAATTCTGACCTTCTGGATAGAGGAGGAAGGACTTTACAATGATCTTTGGTTTCGATCAGAAGGGGATCAAGCTGCTCCCCAAAAAGCTTGCCGCCCGAGTAGGGTGAAGATGCCAGGCGCCATTTGTTTCTGGCGTCAGCCTGCCAATTTCTCAGCCAAAGCAGGCGTCTAGATGTAACAGATGTGCCAAACGCCTTGGCCGAGAAGCGGGCGGCATTGAGGGTGGCGTCTGCGGAATATTCTATGGCTGCCAGGATCTTATTAATATCCTGATGAGATCGGTAATCAGTAGATGGAATACAGCCTTGTAACTGGCGGAGCCATAGGATGGTGGCTCTATTAAAGAAAGACGCTGATGAGGAGGCTTGAACAGCCCAGGCAGAGGCTTGGTGTCCCTTTATCAGAGTTCTTTCAGCCTTCTTATCCTCGGGTCGAAGAAATTCTTCGGACGTACCCGTAAGCGGTGAAGGAGAGGTAAGAGCAACAATCGGAGGGTCTACTGTAGGAACTTGTAACAGGTTGGAATAATCTGGAGCCATGTTATAAAACCTTCTGTCGAGGTTATTAGGTACTGGACCTGTGCTGGGGGCTGACCACTGGCGTTTTAAAACGTCGGAGAACAGCTTCGGAGCAGGAACAACATCAGAATGTGATGTAGGTTCCTGAAACAAAGCCGAGGTGGGATCAGGAGGTACGGAGGCCGCCTCGGAACTAGGCCCGGAGAGACACAGACCAGTGGTCAACTGAGCTTTGTGGAGCAGGGAGCGAAAGAGATGCGCTTGAAAAGTCCAACAAAGGCCGGTTGATCCGGCTCCAGGCCCTCATCTTCCGATAAATCTTGATCAGGAGGGATCTCGCCTTCAGAGAGGGAGCCCTGGCTAGAAGAATCCTGATCGTAGGAATCCGCCATTTGTTCCCATAGTCTCGACCTTGAGTCGCAGAATGGTGTTGACGCCCTGAAGAGGCTTGCTGCTGATGTTGCTGAAGGCCCTGAGAAATACCATGGCGAATGGCTTCTGAAATCAACTCCGCCAAGGGACGCTGCATGTCAGGGGGCAGATGTGAACCTAGAAGAGTCCCGCGGGACCCCGAGGCAGATGAGGTGCCTGGTTCCTCTACAGGAGGAGGAGGGGGAGGAGGAGGAGGGGTGGGAGCCAGAGAGGCCTGGGAGGTTGAGCCGGTATCCACCGAAGGGAAGACGGAGGCCACATCCGTAGCAGGAGGGGGACCATCCGGAATGGACCTGTCAGGTGACAAGGAGGTCCGAGGCATTCGAGGAGGACAGGATTGAGCCGGGACAGGATCTGATGAGGCCCTGGCTTGAGCCTTTTCGAAGGCTTTCTCCATCGCCTTGTGGCGCCTTTTCTCGTCCTGAGAAGAGGACTTCGATTTGGACCTGGAATCTCTCTTTGAAGAGGATGAGCTGCTCTTGTGCTTTCTGGCCATGGAAGGGCCCTCGCCAGGGTCCTCCTGTCTGCCTCGTTTAGTGGCGGACTTAGCTCGAGTGGTTTGGGATTCCGCCATACTAGTAAAATAATTGTTTCTAGTTATTTATTTATTTATTATTATTAGTATTTTTATTTTTTTTATTTTTTATTTTTTTATAAATTAAGAAGGTCCAGCCACTGCTTGTACTATTCGCCAAGAAAAACTCGCTAGCCGAAGGCTTAAGGCGCGAGAATTTTAGGCGCGGAAATTAACTTCACGTTCGGCAGTTGATTACGCAATCCATCGGGCCTAATTAGGGCCGCGGAGCCGACTCGTATCCAAAAGCGGCAAGAACAATTGGCGAGAGGCGCTAAAAATAACCTTTGCGCCGCTCAGCTGTAAAGGATTATCTCCTACTTGAAGGAGCAGAGCCGCGCTGTTACGATTTAAAAGTGAAGCGCGGAAACTGGCTTCGCGCTCGGCAGCGGCAGAGGAAAGCGCGCCAAAGGCGAATCGCCTCAGAAGGTAGAAAGTTTGACAGCAGCGCACGGCAGAGCTGAGAAATACGAGTTCGTGCGTGCAATCAAAGAGACAATGCCCGAAGGCAGGTCTCGCCGCGGAGCGGCCCTCAGCGGAATCAGGCGCCGCCTTTCTCGCTGGAATTATTAAATATCGAAATCTAGTCTAGGATAGCCAATTAGATAGAAATAAAGAAACACTAACCAACAGACACGTCTGTCTCTAGCAGACCGAGCCGAAAAACTGGAAGATGATCAGGAAGGGGCGGGCCTTAAAGATTCCAGTTGGCTCGGTCTCATTGGGCAGCAGACCTAGCACTCACCCATGCCTGACTGCTGTGGGCGCTAGGTCGGAGAATGGGACAGACAATGAGTCAGAGGAGGAGCCGCTGCGGGATAGAGATGACAGTTGCTCTTTAAAAATTATGATTTAAATCAAGTTGATTTAAATGCAGCCTTTTTACTAGTGATTTAAATCAAATCCACCCTGATTAATATCCAGAATGCAAGCATACTGTAGTGAAGATCTATTACAAAGATACTAAGATTACAGGAGACTGGTATTAAATTCATTTTATTCGAATGAATAGAGTACTAGCAGTAGAACTGGCCCATATGAATTCTATGAAGATATATTTGATATGGCATATTTCCCAGTTAAATAAAGTTTTGTATTTTAGGAGTACATCACTTAATATCTTCTAAAATATACTACTATTCATCTTTATATTTCTTTTGTGAACTGTGAATATTATATGTTTATCTGAAAGACAATAATTGGCCTCAAATCACTCAGTTGGCTACATGGATGATTTGAACTCTTTTACCAGAAGGTGACACTATTCAATTTGATACACTGGTTCTTATAGTAATTTATTTTTGTTCACTTCTAGGGTTTTCTCTGTAAGCAGCGATGCTCTGAATTTCCTGCTGGAGTTTACTAATTGGAAGAGGCTTCCATGGAATGTGGAGCAGATTCTTTCCAGCCGCAAGGCCACTTCCATGTGGATGCCCTGTGCTTACTTTGGTAAGCAAAGAACGAACCAGCTTATTTTTGTATGGTCTGTTTATTAATGTCTAAATAACAACTAGTTTGTTGGTCAATAGTGCAAGGGATTGTAGCCTTGATATACATGCTCTCAGAGAGCATAATTTGGATTTAAATATACATAAAAAATGAAGTATTAATCATTGTATAATGTGTTCAAAATAAGATAATTTGAATCTGATAATTTTGTGGTCCAAATGAAAAGTCTGGATTGATTTGTTCTGTGATCTAACTTTCCATGGCATTCTCAGGAGTCTTTTCCAACATAAACATTCAAAACTGTCAATACTCTTTGTCTTGCTTCTTTGAAGTCCAACTTTTGCATCCAGAGAAGGTCACAGGAAAAACTGTTGCCTGTTCAGTTCTGATCTTTGTTATGGCCTCTTAAAATCTTTTTCAAGGCCTTTACTGCTACTCATCAAGCGTAAGTCTATGGTGTATTTCTTATAGCTGGTTCCTTAACTGTTGATAATCAATTCTATAAAACAGACTATTTGCCTGTATAATGTCTTCATTGTCAATTTTAAGGTTGGTTGCTGTGCTTATTGTATTAGTTTGCTCTTTTTTAGATTTAAGTCTCATTTTTTTCAGTGCTCCTTGACTTTTGTTACTTTGTTTCATTTCAGATCCTTTATTTATTAGAGTATGTATTAGAGTAGTATCATCAGCATAGTTCAGGCTACTGAGATTTCTTCCTCCAATTTCAAAATCATGCCCATGTTCTTCTAATCCAGGCTCTCTCAACATATATTAAGCATACACCTGAACAAATAAGGAAAGTATACAATTTATTTTCTGACCTGGAGACTGCTTTGCTATGGATTATGGCTTTGTTTTATTTAGGTTTTGTATGAGAATATTGAGCAGGTTTTGATCTTTCCATTTTTATACTACAGCTTGATGTAATAGATGTCAATCAATAAAGTACATTATGACTTCTTTTTGATAGTGTTTTACTTTCTTACTTATCACAAAATAATATACTTTATTGGCCTTTTCTGTATATGTTCCCATCTTCAATATCTAGAAATGTGATTGTAACGATTCTTCTTAAGAGTTGTTTGACATTCTTCTTCCCAAGATCTTATCTTGTCTTGTTGAGGCTTCCATTTCTCTTTGTTCAGTTTCTGTCATTCTGTTTCCTAGGCCTAGAAACATTCGTGCTTCTTACATTTCAAGTTCTCACTGTACATGCAGCTCTACATTTTCCCTCCTTCATGACAGCACCAGCTACTAAACACTCCAAAGGCTTTAATGTAGCCACACCATAAACACTATTAATATTCTGAAAAACATAGTTCTTCCTCAGTAGTATATTGACTGCAATCTGACCTAAGGGGCTCATCATCTGATACTAAACATTGTCAATCACTTTATATTATCTGTCTTTGTGGTTTTGTTGATAACACATAGGAGTGATTTACCATTGCTTTTCTTAACATGGTATGAAACAATGCCTTGTTACGGTACTTAAGTGATCTTCCTCTTCCACAATTTTCCAATATTGCTCCTGCCTGATATAGGCGTCAGCTTGCTTTAGCTGAGCAACTGAGATGATCTTCAGGCTTTGAGTGACACTGCTGGGTATATGTACTCTTGAGATTGATTCTTAGCATTCTTTGCACATTTCTCCCACAAACACACCCCTTGTCACAGTGAGGCATTGTAGCAGCACCTTGGTGCTTTTGTGGGTTAAAAAGCTGTACAAAAGAGAAAGCAGATATATAGATAGTATCTCGGGGTCAGTGTGATGTGCCATGAACACCAATTTATTATTATCAATGAATCAAATGTTTTGAAAATTGAAGGATCCTGGATTTTCTAGTTTTAAGTAAAGAGACCTTGGGAATATCTAGATTATTCTGGGCCATATGCTAAGTGGCTAGAAGATTTCCTAAACAGTGGATGCTAGTGTTGAAGTATTAGAGGCATCTGTGCAACTTGGCTTTTTTTTTTCCAAATTAGACTTCTGAAACCAGTGTGCTGTTGGGTTTTTAATAAATGATCCTGTGGCTCTGCTTAATCCTGCTCTGGAAATAAAGGTCATCCAATTACTGCAGGCAACAGTGAAGCTGAAGACTGCCTGCCAGGCAGGGAGAATAGTGCAGATATAGTCTGCAATCATCAGTTGCTAACTAGATACCCCGGAGACCGAAATACCATCTTTTAATAATGGAAAGGTTAGGAAAGCCTCTGATCAGAAAATGTCTCTTTTCTTTTGTGTTCAAATCCAGCAAACGCATGGAGAGAGTTCTGCCTGAATGGTGCTTTAATTAATCTCACTTTATGGTCTCTTATCAGTTTGCCAACTAGATCTTTTTTTTTCTTTTTTTTTTTTCTGTTTAAAAATCTCTTTAAAAAATTCAAACCTACACTTGTTAGTATGGTATGAATTGACTTCATTCTAATATTTTCTTTTTAAATATTAGAATACACAACTTTTTCGATGAACACTCACATGCTTGCATTCCAAAATACACTGACTTCAAGAATTAAATGGAAGTATGATAAAATGCCATATTTTATGCTATTAGAATTAAATACAATATTAGTCTCTAGTCATTAATTAATTAATTGCCTTTCTGTCACATTAAACACTGGAATTTGATAATACTTTTGAAGGTTTCTGGGGCCACATAGAAGCGTTTTGAACATTTTGTGGTGCCTTGAAAACATAAAATATACTACTGTGGTGTACAGCAAGAACTGGCTTGATATATCTGATAATCGAGTTATCATCTAAATATTGCCTGGGGAATTCTTGGCAATTGTTATTCTAGTATATCTTGAAAGCACTGAGTCGGAAAAGGTTTGTGTTGGTTGTTAGATTCTGCGCAAAATAGAATTAATCTGCATTTGCTGTTGCAAAATATGATTGCCTCTAACAAATGCAGATTTTGAGAACATGAATATTTTTATTATTATTATATTTATTTGCCGCCCATCTTTCCACAAGCTATTAATTGTTTATAAATGGTTGCTAGCTACCTCAAATGCAAATTTTTCCAAGTATACCTCTGAATATTATTTGTGGAAAAATAACAGTGACCCAGGATATTTTACTCATGCACTTCTTAGAGTCCTCTAGTTAGCCCCTGTGGGAAATAAGATGCTGAACTAGATAGATTTTTGGTTTGATCCTGCAGAGTGCTTATTAAATTATGTTCTAAGGGATCGAAAGGTAAGCCTTTATAGAAGAACATAAGAGGAGATTAATGAGAACAAATATTTGAGCATATGTGAACCCATAAAACTAGCACCTTTTGCAAAATCTTAGCAATAAATAGGCACACCTGAAATTGAGTATTGCTATCACTTTTATTTTTTTCAGTTCCACCCTGAGTTTCTCCTTTTGTCAAATCATCACCCTTATTTTCTACTATTCTTGCTTTTCCTGCTCACTTTTACTATCACTTTCCTTATTTATTTTATTATTTATTTATTTATTTTATTAAATTTTTATACTGCCCTTCTCCCGAAGGACTCAGGGCGGTGTACAGTCAAAGTAAAACACATATAACACAAAAATTAAAATTATTTAAAAGGTATTCAATGATATGGCCCTATTTGTTTAAAAAACCCAAGACTAAAAATATCCCATTAAAATTCATTACCCCGTCAGACCAGCTTGTTGAAATAATAAAGTCTTCAGGGCCCGGCGGAAGATATGAAGGTCGGGGATCATACGTATCTCTGGGGGCAATTTGTTCCATAGGGCAGGAGCCCCCACAGAGAAGGCTCTCCCCCTGGGGGCCACCAGTCAACATAATTTGACTGACGGCACCCTCAGGGGGCCCTCTCTGTGTGAGCGTACCGGCTGATGGGAGGCTATCCCGTAAATATCCAGGTCCTAAGCCATGGAGTGCTTTAAAGGTGGTAACCAGCACCTTGAATCGCACCCAGAAGACCACCGGGAGCCAGTGCAGGTCGCGCAGGAGAGATGTTACATGGGTGCATCAAGTTGCACCTATAATCACCCAAGCGGCCTCATTCTGGACCAGTTGGAGCCTCCGAGTGCTCTTCAAGGGGAGTCCTATGTAGAGAAATAACCCTAATAATATGCTAATTTGCAAAGTGAACACTCACAATTAACCATTCCCAGTCAGTTAACTCTGGAGCTAAAAAGTAATAATCCCCCTACCCTAGCACCGTTTTAGAGCACACATCCCTTCAGATACAATGCAGAGGAATCTTAATAAAAGAAACCAAATATATGATCTTGACCAATTTATGTCTTTTTCATGGGTAATGTTCTGAAATGGGTCTCAGTTAACTGCTGCCAATATTATTCACTGTATATACCCATATGGGCCTTGGGTTTAAGTTGATCTCCCAAAGGAAGAATATGCGCATCTATATATGCATGGTCACTATTCAAAACTCCTGTGTGCTGTGTTCTTCTTCCCCATGTTTTCAGTAAAGTGAACTCCACCTGCAGCCAATCCTGGAGATTTCCCTTTTGCTCTGAAAGTGTGCATGTGTTGTGTGTGTATATATGTATGTGTACATATGTATGCATATACAGGGAGAGACAGGCACACAAAATATGTTTGTGTATATACCTGTGTAGTAGACCCAGCTGATGGTAGACTGGAGGTATTGAAATCAGAAGGTAGGAATTTTATCCCAGCCCTCCCCTCCAACTTTGGGATAACAGTTTGGTTGTTCCTACTGCTACCATTTCCTGACAGTTAGAAACAATTAATCTGAACAGCTTGCTTTTAGAAGTTGTGGGTGCTCCATCACTGGATTTTCAGATGGTTTTTAAACCATTGTTTTCCTGAATGAACATTATGTGAGGCATCTATTCTTCTGCTTCACCTTTGTTCTTCCCGCTAACTGGGATTTATTATTATTATTATTGGTTCAATTTATATGCCGCCTTTCTCCAAAGACTCAGGGAGGCTTACAATGCATTTTAAAAAACATTATAAAAACATTTAAAAATTAAAACATTAAAACCCATTCACACCATTCATGGCCAGATCTCACAAGATCGCAACAGCGAGATCAACGGCCCCAGGCCTGCTGGAAAAGCCAGGTCTTCACCGCTTTTCGGAAGGCCAATAAGGTGCGTGGTCAGGACTTCAGGAGATAACTGGTTCCAGAGAGCTGGAGCAGCCACAGAGAAGGCCCTCCCCTGTGGGCCCGCCAGCCAGCATTGTTTAACTGACAGGACTCAGAGGAGACCAACACTGTGGATCTTACCGGTCGTTGGGAGCTATGTGGTAGAAGGCGGTCTTGAAGATAACCTGGCCCTGAGCCATGTAGGACTTTAAAGGTAATAACCAACACCTTGAATTGTGCCCAGAGACCAATAGGGAGCCAGTGCAGCTCATGGAGAATTGGTGTAATGTGGGTGTATCTAGGTGCACCTACAATAGCTCATGTGGCTGCATTCTGGATCAACTGTAATCTCCAAACACTTTTCAAGGGTAGCCCCATGTAGAGCGCGTTGCAATTCCAGTAGGTTAAATCTGTTATAGTTATAGAATATATGGAAGGAACTGTTTTTCTAGGCTTAATATACAGTTTTTGTAGTTTTTTTAAAAATTCTGCTTCTAGAATTAAAGTAAGCCAAGATTTTCCTCTGTATTCAGGAGTAGGAAAGCTGAGGTCTGACTCTGGACCCCAGCACAAAGACAAGTTAATTATCATTTGGGGATGGAGAGGGAAGAATGGATTATGTCAGGGGTGTCAAACTGAATTTCAATGAGGACCGCATCAAGGCTATGTTTGACCTCAGAGGCCAGGGACGGATGTGGCCAGGGTGGACGTGGCCAGCTCGATGTCAGTCATGTTGAGGGCACTTGTGGGGGCGCAAGCGCTTTGCCAGCGAAAATGGGCTCCCGAGCTCTGTTTTTGGCTGCAGTGGCCTCCTGCAACCCTCTGCCAGCGAAAACGGAGCTTGCACAGCCCTTCCGAGCTCCATTTTGGCTGGAAGAGGCACCATGGACCGGTCCTTCACTGTTTCCAGGGCGGCACTGCAGGCCAGTTCTAAGCACCCAGCGGATCTTGAGTTTGACAACCCTGGATTATGTTATCCTCAGCCCACCTCAGCCTGCTGTGAACTCCATCCAAGTTTCTGCGTGCTATGCAAATTTTTCCATATGAGTTGGTTAGTGTGTGATTTGGGGGGGTGGTTAACCATTTGTTTAGCAACTGTTCAAAATTAAAACCTGTGTCTGATCATGTGGCTGTTATAGCATCTCCTGCATTCACTCTATAGTGATCTGGGCACTTGGTAACCTGTTTCAACTTAAGGTGGGCTGCCAAGCACCCTATGATCACATGGTCATCATATTTAGCCTTCCCTGCCAGCTTCCCCAGGAAGCCAATGGGGAAGCCAGCAGGAAAGGTTGGCAGCAATGGCCTCTTGCTCAGAAGACGCCCTCTGCTTCCTGGGGGCTGAGTGAAAAAGATCCATTTCAAATGTGCTGCATGGTGGAGAATCTCTGTAAGGCGGAGTGAAATTGTTCCTTCCAAAATCCAAGCAGGATTTTGCTAAGGGGATTTAAAGCGTAAGGCATTTCCAGCCAGCCTTCTCCAGAAGTGAGAGGATTCCCTCATTTCTGGGGGCTGGTTCAGAATGCGCCATACTGCAAACAGTTCATGCCAAAATTCTGCTTGGATTTCAGGATGGAATTCTCCAGCTCAGTGCTACAGTTTCCTTCTGCTCACAGAGGGGAACTGCCTGCCCCCCACTTCCCCTTTGGCAGGTAATTCTTTTGCTCTGCTTAATGATCCACAGGATCACTTAATCACCACAACAGGGAGAGTCAGGATTGTGCTTTTTGAGTAAGGTGATCATGTGGGGCATCTTACTTAGGATGGCTTGTGGCTTAAATTAAATCAAGGACTATGTGTAAAGTTGTGTCTTTAGGGTGTGTAACTTCCAGCTCTGCAAAGTAGCTTCCCTATCAGCATTCCCACAGTTCCTGTATAAACAGAAGAAAAGTCTTAACAAATGTACTTGTTTGAAGGCCAAACTATTTTTGATCAGTATGTAAAGATTCCTGCCTTCCTTATTGTTTTCTTTGTAACCAAAAACTGTTGGAAATAAATTGTTCTTCGACATGAGCCTGTTTATTTGAAAATGTTAGCCAAAGCACCCTTTTCCTTTTCCTTCCAACCAATGTAAATATTTTCCATAACTTCTTTCAGTGCAAATATTTTTCCATTCCCATGATAAAATTGGAAGAAGCTTTTGGGGTCATCCAGTCCAGTCAGTGCAAAAATCTAAATTAAAGTATTTATATTACATGTCTATCCAGCTTCTACTTGAACATATCCAGTGAACCAGAGTTTACCACCTCTTTCAGTAATTGGTCCCAGTCGTCAAAATATTGTTAGCTTTACAATTTTCTTAACATTTAAAAGGAATCTTCCTTTGAGTTACCAGTAAATTCATTTATTCTATCCTACACTCTGGGACAATGGATAATAGCCTTCTCCTAGATGAATCTTTTCAAGTATTTGAAGTGAGTCATCACATCCCTCCCTAGTTGACTTCTTTCAACTTATATAGCCTGGTATCTGAAATTTCAGTCCTGTTTTCTTCCATATTTAAAAACATTGGAAATGTAAGTTTTACACAACTAAATCTTACCTTTTCCTTCCTTCCTTCCTTCCTTCCTTCCTTCCTTCCTTCCTTCCTTCCTTCCTTCCTTCCTTCCTTCCTCCCTCCCTCCCTCCCTCCCTCCCTCCCTCCCTCCCTCCACAAAGATAGAACCACATCATATATAGTACATACATGAAATAGAGAAATAAATCAGAAAACCTGAATGAAAAAGAAGGAAAAGAAAAAGGGAAAGTTGCTGTCTCAACACTTAGGCCTGCTGCTTACCCTTATTTCAGGTCCTGATTTAAACCTGCTCTGCCTTGTTAGTGGCTGTCCTTTGATCTTATTTTATTTCATTTTAAAACACTGTTTATTCGTATTGTTTTCGTCCAGAATGTAGTTTTCTTTGAAGATTAGGCATGAGAAAGTCAAGGATTTCCCATTCAGTAAATAATTAACAACCCCTTGTTTTCCTAATATTATCAAAGAGGAAGTATAAATATACAATTTTTTGTTGTAAAACAGTAGGAAATCCAGGTACCAGTCCAGAAGACTGTCTGTACCCCCAAGAGAGACAAAGTCAAAGAACGGCTGAGACTAAGAGTAAGTCCTTCAATTCATGAAGGAATACATCAGTTCAAGATTGTAGAAGTTTTGTATGTTATTTTCTTTGTAAACTACTAATTGATAGAAACCAGCAATTTCCCAAAGTCCTGGCTGTGTCTCCCACAACACAAAAAATTGTTATCAAATGGTAACAGTGCTAATTTTAATGTGACAGAAAAATAGAATTATTACATTACATAACTTATCGATATAAGTTATGTATATATATAAGTTGGAATTAGATGAAATAAAATCCAATTTTGCTCTGGACTCTGTTATTCTGTGATATGTAGCCTGAGACATACCCCTCAGAAGCCAAGTGTAATTCTTGAGTATTGGCCTCCCTCAAAGGTATTGGTCTCCCCTCTGCAGGCCTTTGGCACTGAAGCAGAAGGTTCATGAAACACTCAGTTATTTTGCTCCTGATAAATGCATGTTTCTTTCTTGTGACAGAACATATCCCATCATTGTCTCATCTGTGCCGCCTGGAGATTCGTTCACTTTTAACAAGTGTTTGTTTGCAATCAGACCAGCACATCCGCCAGTTGCCGATACCTACTTGCCTACAAGACTTTTTACTTTATTTGGATGTATTAAGAACATACTCCATTTCAGAATCTTGGCTTAAGGTGGGAGAAGACTATGAAGAAAGAACCCTGACATCTTGTTCCAATTCAGAACATAAAGAAGAGAAAAAATAGAACTGATTCAAGGTCATCTGAATCTTTATAGAGTTTTCCACTTTTATAAAGAATGAACTATGCTGTTTGATGGTTGTTGCAAAGGTATTCATTTCTCTTCTGTCACTCACGATAGGATAATTTCATTCAGCAGTCCAGAAGGAATTTCCTTACATGTCTCTCAGGTGTGTTGGTCCTAAATTACTTCCGGTCAGCAATGTTTTGAATGCAGCTTGGATGCTTCCAGATAACTTGCACCTTTTGTATACCTTTTTGTAAAACTCAAAAATTTAGTATTTGAATAAATAAAAATGGCATATAAACATAGATCAGGTCAATGATAACAATAACATCTAAAACAAGCTATGATGACATCAAAATGTCAAACAGTGTGACTTGACCTTATGGCATGGACTTTTCATGCTACCATGATATCTGATACAACTACTTCCTGTGTATAACAGAGTCATCATACATGTGTTATTCATTTGCCCTCCAGTGGACACCGATGGCAGTGGTCATTCCAAAATTAAAATAAGTTTCTTAGAAATATTCTTAGTAAAGTATCTTGTTGTTACCTTTGCTCAGAATGATATGAATTTATTAATGATAATAAAATGAAATTTATGAAATGAATAAATGAATTCATGTGTTGCCAGAAATCTCACTATAACAAGCTCTGTCCTAAATATCATGCTTTCCCAATCTGGTACTCTCCAGAAGTGTGGAACTACTACTCTCTCACTGATGGCTGTCATGGCCACTGGTATGGAATTGTGATTCAGCAAATCTGAGGAGCATAGGCTTTGGGAAGGTTGCCATTCTCTCAATGAAGGGAGCCTCTTAATTAAAATAATTTTGGTTCAAGACAAGGATTAATCCTGACTGGGACTCTGGAGAGATGCAGTCAGCCAGAGGAGACAGTATTGGCCTAAACGGATGACTGATCTGATTCATTGTGAAACAGTTTTCTCCCTCCCATACAAAATAGTTCATCCTCGGAAATTCCAGCCCTTGAGTGATAGTCAAAACCCATGAATACACAGTATTTTCAGGGATGTCTGCAGGAAGGCAGGATGGAAAATGCTGCATTGTGATCAAGACCTGTCTCTTTTCTCTGTGTGCCATGCATTTTAAGAAAAGTGGCAGATCCTTGAAGATGCTGCTGTTTTGTGTGTTGCTGTGACTAAAAAGTGTGGATAAAATGCAGCAATTTAAAAGAAGATTGGAGGGAATCTTTCTTTCAAATTAAGTTATCAATAGCTATTCCCCAAATAATAAAATCAACATAGGTCTGCATGCACCATCACAGCTAAAAAGAGGCCAGCTGCCTGTACTTGCAAAGATAATGTGCTTTGCAAGACACTGATGACACTCAGATTTTACACTACTTTGTAGAATTACTAGCATACATATGGCAAAAATGAATACAGCCTTCCTGATTTATGATATTCTTGTCAGGTTCTTTCGAGCCTTGTTTTTTTTTAAAAAAAACATCCTATCATATTTCCAGTATTCACTGCTAAAAGATATGCACCCCCATTCCCTGGACAAATTATATTTCCAACCGTTTTTTTTTTTAGACCCCCTGCTCAAACTATGTCCCCTGCCTCTACCTTGCTTACTACCCTGGTTCTTTACTTTCTGGATTTAGATCACAAATGACTCCCAAATTTACAGATCAACTCTCTCTCTTTTTTTTTTTACAATGCAGTTCTACTCCAGGGAAAAATGCAGTGAGGCCACTTTTGGGTTAACAGAAGTGAGCATAAATATTTGATGCTTCATTCCGACTGAGAGCATAGAAGGTGGAAGCAGAGGCAGGAACAATGTCTCTGTATTTGCCACACTGCAGTGATAGTGTGCTGTGAAACTATATTTTTGTTTTTTAAAAATCAAATCCATTTCATTTTGATTCCTCCAAAGAGACAGCAGAGGAGGATGACTGCTGTGGGTCCACATGTAAATGATACTTACTTGATTTTTTAAAATGTAAATTATGCTGATCGTATGGCATCATGTTGCGGCTTGCGGCAGAGAGTCAGAGGAGATTTATTTCAAATCGTCATGGATCCAGGAGGTTCAGTGAGAGGAAAAAACTCCAACTACTCTCTCTCACAATAGCTGACTTCATCTGATTGTTAGATAAAATAGCAGGAAGAAGAATGGTCTATTCTGAATTTCTTGGATGAAAGCTGGGGTAATTGTGCTTAAGGCACCAGGCTAGAAATCTGGAGACCATGAGTTTGACTGAGGCATAAAAGCCAGCTGAACTTGGGCCAATCACTTTCTCTCAGCCCAACCCACCTTGTAGCAGGGGTGAAATCCAGCAGGCTCGGACAGGTTCTGGAGAACTGGTAGTGGAAATTTTGAGCAGTTCGGAGAACCAGCAAATACCACCTCTGGCTGGTGAGTGGGGTGGGAATGGAGATTTTGCAATATCCTCCCAGGAGCAGGGTGGGAATGGAGATTTTGTAGTATTCTTCTCCTGCCATGCCCACCAAGCCACACCACACCACACCATGCTCACCAAGCCACGCACACAGAACCGGGTTAGGGTGGTTGCTGGGAAAACAGGATGAAGGAGTACCATGTATGTTTGCTGCCTTGAATTATTTATAAAAATAACACACACACGCACATTCTCTTTCTCATACACACATACAAACACAGAGTCCCCGAGTTAAAAACATTTGACTTAAGGACCATCTCTACATGTAAAAAGACTGCGATTACTAAAAATGGCAGACCACATTCTCCTTCCTCAAGATGATAAAACTGCTAAAGCCACTTTTTATATTACCTATAATTATTACAAGCCAGTTTTATAACTGAACAATTATTAAATCTTCAAACTAAATTCTATTTTTTTTCTGTTTCAAACATAAAAACCAGAAGCAATATCCCAATAGAAACAAGACCAAATATCTTTCTTTAAAAGTTTATATTGCATCTTAACCATTCTGTTAAATCCTGTTAAATCCATTTTTCCTCCTTTTTCCCATTGTGGGAAATGATATATATTTCCATTTTTCATTTATTAATCTTTCTAAACCACCATCATGTATATTAACAAAGATTATCCTTTTTCAAAACACTTTTCTATTTAAGACATATATGCACAAAACAGTGTGTTTGAAGTTCTTTTGAGTTTAAAAGCAGGTTATGTGCTTATAAAAATGTGGTTGAGAAGGGCTAATTTCATATGAATCCTCTGGCTGCATTGATAAACACTCAAATATAGATAGTTCACAATTGAGCCCAAAATTTATGTTGCTAAGTGAGATATTTATTAATACCTCAGCAGATATATTTATTAAGTGAGTTTTGCCCCATTTTACTTTCTTGCCACAGTTGTTAAGTGAATCATTGCAGTTGTTAGTAACATGGTTGTTAAATGAATCTGATTTCCGCTTTGACTTTGCTTGTTAGAAGGTTGCAAAAAGCAAACTGTCTCTGGGACCATGCAACTGTCATATATATGAGTCGGTTGCCAAGCAACTTAATTTTGATCACATGACCATGGGGATGTTGCAATGGTTGTGTGAAAAATGGTCATAAGTCACTTTTTTTCAGTGCCATAACTTCAAATGGTCACTAAATGAACTGTTGTAAGTCAACTACCTGTAGTGTCTCGGTTTTAGTTGCTGGCATGCCTTGCAATAGAGCTATGCTAAGTGGACAATAAAAAGGCAGGGCTGGGTGCCTGACAACATTCATTCCTCTCTAGTACTGGCTTACAGTGGCAATAGGCCCTTTGGTCTTACTAAAAAGACAAAGGTTCCCCTCGCACATATGTGCTAGTCGTTCCCGACTCTAGAGGGCGGTGCTCATCTCCGTTTCAAAGCCGAAGAGCCAGTGCTGTCCGAAGACATCTCTGTGGTCATGTGGTCAGCATGACTAAACGCCAAAGGCGCACGGAACGCTGTTACCTTCCCACCAAAGGTGATCCCTATTTTTCTACTTGCATTTTTTTACGTGCTTTCGAACTGCTCGGTTGGCAGAAGCTTGGACTAGTAATGGGACCTCACACAGTTACGCAGCACTAGGGATTTGAACCACTGAACTGCCGATCTTTGTTAGCCACTGAGCCACCGCGTCTTACTACTAGTACCCTATTCTCCGAGGAGATGGCATGATTGGATTGATGCTGAAAAGATGAGAAGATGATACTGCTTTATAGGTGTCCTGATCAGAAAGTTCAGACTTAAGAATTAGTGAGGGAAGATGGGCAAAGGCATTTAACTGAACAGGAAACACTGTAGTAAAAGAATATACTGCTGACTTGCTTATTGCCACTATGTCCTTCTGTTTGTGAGTGGGTACCTAGTGGCATTAAAGACACCAGGAATATATTCTGAAATAAGGACCAAAATAGAAGATAAAAGTAATGAATACCTGCTGAACATCAGTTGGGGGATAAGTTACTGTTTCCATACCATCTTATCTCTTTCCTTGTATCATAAATTTTTGCGTGTTTAGAAACTATTTACTGGCACAGTAAATTTTTTTTTTAATCTTCCTGCTAGAAGGTGAGCTGCTTATTGACTGACAATAAATCCTCTTCAGATGCCAGATATCAAGACAGTTAAAACTGTGTTCTTGCAGCTGAGGAATGTTCAACATTTGGCCAGGGAATAAATTTCACAAACTCTTTATGTCAAGTCAATAAAGGTCTTCAATTGTGTAGGGTTCCCCATATTATAACATTGCTTTGATGGAAGAAATACAACACAGAGATGCCAGTGAGCTGTGGGGCAGTTATTGACGCGGTAATATAACTGAAAGTTTGTTGGAAAATGACTGGAAATTAATGGGATAATTAACCTAGAACTGTGATGGTGAACCTATGCACCGGTGCCACAGGTGGCACGCAGAGCCATATCTGTGGGCACATGAGCATTGACCCAGCTCAGTCCAGCATGCATGCGTGCACCAGCCAGCTGGTCTTTGGGCCTTCCAGGCCTACTGGAAGTCAGAAAACAGGCTGCTTCCAGCCTCCGGGGGGTGGGGGTGGGGAAGGCCATTTTCGCCCTCTCCAGGCTCCAACAAAGCCTCTGGAGCCTGGGGTGAGTGAAAAATGGGCCCACTGGGCCCATTAGTAACCTTTTTGCTGTCGTCTGCCAAAAGCGGGGGGAGTGAGTCACGCGCGCAGCATGGGGAACGGGACACGGGGAGGATATGAATTATGGGTATGGGCACCCGCGTGCGTGACCGCCCCCCACTCCCACTGCTTCTGGCACACGACGGCAAAAAGGTTAGCCCTCAATGACCTAGAAAATCACTATTACTTGCACAATGGTGCTGTAATCTTTAAAAGCTATTTATTGTTACTACATGTTTTGTATGGAAGGTTGGTTTGAATGGCAGAAGGCAATATAAAGGAGGTATATGTGTGTATATTTTTCAAATGTACATCAAGAATGATTATTACTTTCCTTATTGATAGAAAAGTGGTTTTTTTCACCTTTTACTATTTTTCTTTTTCTTTGATTTCTATGTTCTTCCAAAAACCTAGAGCCCTTTACAAGAAAACAATAAAAATGTCGTAAATAAAATTTGATAATGTTTAGGTACAGGATGTGTAAAAACTTATACAAAACCAAAATAACAAACAGTCAAAAAGTGTGATCCTACAATTCCTGCTGCCATATGAGTGCCTGAATGAATAGTTCCGTAATTCCATAATTGGAGCTCCGCCACTGTCTACTAAGTCATTAGGAGAAGTCCATGGACAGAAAATGCACTAAAATGAATATATGCACAGATGGATTTGTATATGGCTAATGTCTGGTTAAATCTAATGGCAAAATGGGTTGGTATGTCGCTCTTTAAATTCGGTAATGCCAGTTTCATCTCTAATTACTATTTATGTACAAGAGTAAGTATCATCTATAAAAGTGGAAGATTTTTAGCAGGTAAATAGCAGAGAGAAAGAAAGCAGGTGTAAAATCATCCATTTTGGATCTCCCATGCAGCACTTCATAGGTGAGTTCACCTGTACACTAGACTAGACTAAAACATGTCATTTAGAGTATTGTGGGGAACTCAACCACAATCTCAGCAGTGTATGAACCAAGCTACTCTATTATACCATAAGATTTATTGGGAGGGAATGCATACAAGACCATTTCTCTTTTGCTATCCCTGGCTTAAAATTTAGCATGTTGAGTTGATGGGACTGGTGTGTGTGTGTATGTGTTTGTGTGAGACAGAGGGAGGGGGAGAGTGTAGAGGCAATAATAGGGTGGAATATCAGCAGGGACTAAATTAGGAATCACAATACTATTCAACAGTGAAACGCAAAGAGTGAATGGGCACTCACAGGGTATATCTAAGGACACTTAGAGTACAACCTATGAGTCAGGGCCAAAAGAAAAACCTAAGAAGACAGAGGCACACTAGAATTCAAAATGATTCAAGAAACAAACAAACAAAAAAAGATGTCGCGGTGGCAGAATTGAGTTTACTTAATCAGAAATGGCATAACGTCTATGATTATTTGGTGGATAAATACACTTTAATAAAATGCCCAATTTACAGAGGACCAATTTATAAGCAAATAAAATTTTATTTACCAAAAACATTTCATGATGAAATAATATAAATGTTTTCTGATTTGAAGTATAGTACTCCATGCTTATTTATTGAATAATACTTTACATTTTCAGAAGTAAATTCATTACTTTCAGAAATAAACATATAAACTTGATTATTTGCTTTTTATTTCTCTTTCTTATTCAGTAGGTTGACAGCTGCCACTTTTCTCACTTTTAAGTTCCTTTAATTTTTATCTGCAGACTCTCTATTAAGTATTTTATAAAGATGGGCTTCGTTAATTGTTTGCTTCCATTACACTAAAGAAACGATCAACCACTTGATCATGATTACTCCAAACAACCTGGTTGGGAAATAATGAAGGGTCATCAAATTATTTATGATTGAATTTATTTCTTCATTTTTATTGCCAAAGAAGGGAGAAAGTGCTTGAGGGGATTCTGTTGGCTGATTTCACATACCAGTGGTGGGTTGCCCCCAGTTTGGACCGGTTCGCAAGAACTGGTAGTAAAACTGGTGGGAGGCCCCGCCCACCACCCTGGATGTTGTCATTGGTGATATGTGCATGCTCACAAGCAAGGTGCATGTGGGAGCAAAGCAATCCTGTTGTGAACCGATAGTAAAGGTAAATAGAAACCACCCCTGACACATACGTGCATGCACACACACATATAATTTTATTAAAGGTTTTTTAAAAAGGAAGATAAAAACTTATACAAACCAATATAAAAGAAAAAAGAAAAGTGTTTTTCTCAGTGATGCATAATGGCCAGGGAGGAGGGGGATTTATGATTCCACACAACTGGGAAGCACAAAGTTTGAGGAGTTAGCTATCATCTCAGTGAAGGAAGGAACCATAGTTAAAGTAACTTGGGAAAAAACAAGGCTCGACCTAAATGGGTGAATGATTTGATTCATTGTAAAACAGTTTCTCCCATGTTGGAGAATTTGAATTGTGATTCAACAGATCTGGAGTTCCCAAAGTTTGAAGAGGCTGCTATCCTAGCTATCATCTTTGGATAAAGGACCAAGGCAAATTCGGGCTGATCACATGGAAGAAGCTACGTCTCCCTGCCTGTCTACCTACAAATTCAACGGTTTCTAATAACCACGAAATCTTCACTTAACTTTGACTGGCTTTTAATTTACAGAGTATATAGCTGTTAGATAAGAATGTAAATGCATTAACCCTGAGACTTGAAGGGATAGAAGTGATAATTTTGGATTTGCTTTTCAATTTATGGCAGTAGGTGTTGAGTGCCAATGTCATACCATTCCTTTGATTAATAATTATATACATAGGGTACTCATGAATGCATTAGTGCTATACAGTTCAATGAAATTAAAAATGAAATTTCAATTCTGACTAACTATAAATGCAAAATCTGATTGCCCACCAGAGGATGCTGTTTAGACATTATTGCAAATAACATATCTGAGCTTTGCCTGATTCTCTCTTTGAGCTCTTTTGAGTCTTAAAAAGGTAATTCTGTGTGACAAATAAATAATAAACAGGGTTTATCCTTTCATTTAACTCTACTGTTTTTCAAATTTAGCAACTTTGAGATATGTGGATTTCACTTTCCAGAATTCTCCAGCCAACATGCAATCTTAACGTTGTCACATTTGAAAAACACTGATTCAAGTAATGAGCAATTATATTTTTCAGGGGTTCCAATCAGAGATGAAATGCTCCTGGATCGGACTGGATCACCCTGTGGTTTGGTGATCCGGTAGTGGTCGCCGCCCGGGTGTCATTACTTCCTGATTTTAACGCTTCTGAACTGGTAAGGAAGGTAAGTAGATTTCACCCCTGGTTCCAATACTCAGTGCTTATAGAAATGGGTATTATTATATTTTGATACAAATGACAAGAAAGCTAGGGTCCACCAATATAACTGGTGAAATCAGACTGCAAATATATGATCTGTAAGTAATTACTGAAGATTTCTATTGCCTAGGACAGGACTATCAAACTCTTGGCCTGTAGGTTGGATGCCTCACATGCTGGCCACGCCCACACCCGGTTTAGCAAAAGGGGGAAAAAAATGATATGTCACATGACGCCACTGTGTTAATAATCTACCCAATTACACTGGGTTTTCAGATCGTACTAACCACTCTGTCCCTCAGCCTCAAACAAGTCAGGGTTAGAATTTGTAAAGCTTTGTACTTTGTGCAAATGTGATGACTAGACTCTCAATATGGTTAAACATTCTGTGGAAATACAGCCATTATGCCCCAAGGCCAAGATGGGCTGTGGTTTCAAACCACAATTGGTTTGAAACAATTGTGGCCAGCCAACTAGATAAATCCTTTGTGTTTCGTTTCTTTGAAAATAGAAATATTAAATACTTGCACTGACCACCAGGCAAATTTAAATATTAGCAGGAAAGAAAGCAAATTGATTCCCTTCAGGCCATGTGGAGTTCACCCATATTAGAATTAGGGCTAACTCTAAAATGAGATTTGAACATCTTAATAGTACTGGACATGCTCAAATAGCAAGAGCTTTTACGACATTGTAACAGGATTTGATGAACTTTGCAAGATATTTATTTATTTGGCTTATCTGGCTTTTCCCTTCTGATGACTCTGACCAGATTACATATTCTGGCAGTCTATTTTATTTTTTTAAAAGAAGTACTCCCTTTTCTTTTTCAAATGGAAAGAAAATAGTGAACTGAATTTGTACAATAGCAATGTTTATGATATGGGGACGGAAGGGGAAAAAAAGGTTGCTCCAGTTGTAACAGTAACAATTCCTTTGAATTGTTGAAACAATTGCTTTGAAGATGTAACAGTTGTAACAATTCCTTTGTAGATAGACACATGGTTTATCCCAGCTCAGATCTAGTTATCATAAAGGAATTCTGCTTTATCTGGAGAAGCCAAAAGACAGACAAAAGGCCCTGTTCCTCAAGCCTGCTGGCATTCAGGAACAATGCCAACAAATCCGAAACACGATGCGCCCCTTGCATCTCCTGTCCTTTGCTGCTGAGCTTCAAAGGACCCCTGAGTGCTTTCATTGCTCCAAGCCAGGGGTCCCCAAACTTGGCAGCTTTAAGACTTGTGGACTTCAACTCCCAGAAATTCTGGGAGTTGAAGTCCACAAGTCTTAAAGCTGCCAAGTTTGAAGACCTCTGCTCCAAGTCCTTCCTTGCAATTCTCCAGTCTTCTCCCTGCACTCCACTTGGCAGAACCACTTGCCTCTGAATCAATGGTGAGTTTCAGCAGATTCTGACCAGTTCTGGAGAACCGGTAGCAGAAATTTTGAGTAGTTCGGGGAATTGGTAGTAAAAATTCTGACGCCCCCATCTATTCTCTGCCTTACCCAAGTCCCAGCTGATTGGGAGGAAATGGGGATTTTGCAGTATCCTTCCCCTGGAGTAGGGAGGGAATTTAGATTTTACAGTATGCTTCCCTTGCCATGCCCACTAAGTCACACCCACCAAGCCACACCCACAGAACTGGTAGTAAAATTTTTTGAAACCCACCACTGCTCTGAATGTTACATCCTGTTGATGTCTTTGGCTCGGAACTCACAGTATTCGCTACCATATATTTTTCTCTTTTTCAATACATTTCGCTATTTTTTTCCTTTTAAAAACTTTGGTTGGCTTTGTCTGCTTTTGTCTGAGGGCAGGACAAAGAAGCCATGCGTGGAAGCTCATTAAAGAGAGATCTTACTTGGAACTAGGGAGAAATTTCCTGAGAGTGAGAGCAATTAAGCAATGGAAGAACTTGTCTCCTGGAGTTGTAGGTACTCCATTGCTGGAGTCTCAAAGGTGCTTTTTTTCCCAGGAAGCAACTGGATTTTCTTGTGGGTTTTTTTGAAGATATTTAGCTTCTCATCCAAGAAGCGTCTTCAGCTCTGATAGGATAGTGGGGAATGGAAGGATTTATATTCCGTGCAGTTGGAATATAAATCTGTAAGGAATATAAATCCGTAAGGAATATAAATCCTTCCATTGTCCATTATCCTGTCAGATCTGAAGACACTTCTTGGATGAGAAGCAAAACGTCTTCAAAAAAGAAAAAAAACTAGAAAGTCCAATTGCCTCCTGAAAAAGCACCTGTGGGACAACCATGACCTGGATGACTGAGAATCTCTACAGACTCCATTGCTGGAGGTTTTCAGGAAAAGATTGAACATTTGTCTGGGATAAAATAAAGTCATGATGGCGAACCTATGGCACGCGTGCCAGAAGTGGCACACAGAGCCATCTCTCCGGGCATGTGAGCCATTGCCCATTGCTCTTCTGGGTTCTGGTGTGCCAGCCAGCTGGTTTTCATGCATGGGAGTGCTGGAAACCGGAAGAGCAGCCACCCAGTGCGCAGGTATGCGCCAGAAGATGATCTTCCAGTTTCCAGCACGTGCATGCACGCTGGCCACCTGATCTTCCAGTTTCTGCCACACATGTGTGCGCATAGACCAGCTGGCTGGTGTGCAAAGATGCACCAGAAGCCAGAAGATCATCTTCCCGGCATGCGCATGCGCACCAGGTGGCTGCTCTTCTGGTTTCTGGCACATGCGCATGTTCATGCTCCCATTTCAGCACGTGGTGCCAGAAAGGTTCGCCAACACTGGAATAAGGACTCCAGCCTTGGCCAGGGGTTTGGAGTCAAAGACACCAAGGTTCTTTCCAGTCCTATGATTCTTATAATGATTCTTTGGCAAGTACAGTTTTCATGGGCTGTTGAATACAATGAATATCAGCTTCACAGAGAACCTCTCTGGTTTCTAACCTGATGCCATACATCAAATTGGCTCTACAAATAGATACTTATGGATTATAAAAAATTAATTAGTCAATGCTAACTGATGCTTATGATCAATCTTTTGTAAGGATTTGCATTTGCTTTTGAATTTGTTATTTTAATGAAAGAAACATTGAAAAGGAAGGAAGAAAAGCTAGCCTTCTCTCTTTGATTCTTTCTCATTATTTGTTCCTGCTTCTTATATTCTAAACTTCTTCAAACTTTATTATTAATTTTAAAATGGATTTTTAAAAATAAAGCTAACAATGGCTATGAACCTGTGAAGCTTGAAACTCAATGGATATTAAAACTTTTTTGGGGGGAAAGAGAGAGAATCTCCTTCATGTGAAGGTTGTTCAGGGATCCTGACAGATGTGTCTCTCACTGGACCTGATCTCCAGAGCAGGTTGGCTGCAACTACAAGGGCAGAAAAGGACCATTGGTCAATAGGAACTCCTACCAAGTGACCCTCACTACTGCAGTTAAATCAAGGTGCTGAGGACTCTTCGTGTAGGACTCTTTGTGGGTTGTGACTGGCACACCCAGAGGTTTATGCAGTGGTGGGATTCAAATTTTTTTACTACCGGTTCTGTGGATGTAGCTTGGTGGGCGTGGCCAGAGGGTGTGACAGGCAGCACTTGGCCTCCTACACCCCCCTGGATGTGCCACCCCCTGCACCCCATTTTGGGCCCTGCACTTACCTGGGAGCAAAAATGGGGCACGTGGGGACTCCTGGAAAGGGCAGGGCAGGAATGGTGCCTGATTAATTAAATGGTAGTAACTTAATTTTATCTATACTCAACATTTTACTATCTTCACATGGTAAAATGTGTGATAGTACAGTTCACCCATACGTGCACACACATCAGAGGGAACATAGCATACACACACCCTATTTCCTAGCTTGTTTTAGAAGTCTGATTTCCACAAAACACTCTTGGCTCCCCTATCTTTTATTAATGCTGATTTGAAAAACATTCTCAGTTCTTATCTCGCTTTTCAAAGAAAGACTGTAGATCAGGGATGGAGCGTATGCTTTCCAGGCAGAGGTTCTCACGTCCAGCCCTCAGTATCTCCACTTATCGACTCATTCTGCTTTGTTTTTAAAGCATCAGATAGCAGGAGATGTGAGAGGCCCTCTCACATCTCCTGCTGCAGCCAATGATGAAATTAAAAAGCAGATAGTCTGACATGAGTGATGCAGCTTCCTCCACTCACTGTGAGAATGGACTGTTGCTGATCTGATAGGGAGAATCAACGATCTAATGAAACTGTAAAGAGTGAGCAGATTTAAACTCTGCTTGTTTTAATCTATGGAATGACATCACCTTGAATGATGCTGCCCTTGAAGAGTATTTAGAAACTCTAGTGAGTGCAAAATTAAAGTATATTGCATTGAGGTTGATATTATATAGACCCATGATGGCAAACCTATGGAACACATGGTGGAAGTGGCACACAGATCCATCTCTCCAGGCTTGTGAACTGTCACCTGTTGCTCTTCCGAGTTCTGGCATGCTGGCCAGCAGGTCTTCATGCGCATGGGAGCACCTGAAACTGGAAGGGCAGTTGCCTGGTGTGCATGTGCATGCCGAGGAGATGATCTTCTGGTTTCGGGTGCATGCGCACAGGCCACCTGGTCTTCTAGTTTCTGGCATGCATGCGCACACGAAGATCAGCTAGCCAGTGCACAGCGGAGATCATCGGGCGGCTGCATTTCTGTTTTCCAGCATGCTCATGCGCTCCCATTTTGGCACTTGGTGCTGAAAAGGTTCACCAACACTGACCTAGACTGAGGTTGATTTTAGCTAATTGTATTGCATTGTTTACATTAGCTAAGCAGCAGTGGGTTTCTACCGGTTCACCCCGTTCGGGCGAACTGGTAGCGGCGGTGGCAGGAGGCTCCGCCCACCCATCCAGATGTCATCATAGATGCTCTATGCATGCACAGAAGTGCCGTGAATGAGCGTTTTCAAGGAAAAAAATGAAGAAAGTCCAGTTGCCTTTTGAAAAACACCTTGGGGACAACCATGACCTGGAGATTGAGAATCTTCATAGACTTTTAAATGACCATTAGAATGCTATGGTATTTGGTGTTGCTATGGTTTTCACATGGATTTTGAAATGTAATTGGTATGTTTGGTGTTTTATTTCTCTGTTGCTATAACTTTTATTTATTGTCTTTAACCTTGTCAAGTGAATGCTGAAGAAACAAGTCAGAAATACCTCTATAAATAAGCATAATTCCATGAGCAGTATTTGCTGAGTACAACTGTTGCAATGTGCTAGCTTCGGCTGGATAAGCCAGCAACAGGGTTCAGCATTCTGTTCTTTCCCTTTTTGGTCCTTTCTCCAGCAATCAATTCTTCCTCAATACCAATAGACTTATATACCGCTTCACAGGTCTTTACAGCCCTCTCTAAGCAGTTTACAGAGTCAATATATTGCCCTCAACAATCTGGGTACTTCTTTTACTGACCTCAGAAGGATGGAAGTCAACTTTGAGCTGGTGAGAATCGAACTCTGGTAGTCGGCAGAATTAGCCTGCAATATTGCATTCTAACCATTGCACCACCGTGGTGCAATCCCACTGACTTTCTTAGTCCTCTCAATATTATTACTGGATATCTTTTTTGGTAGACCCTCCCCCCTCTGTTTTTGGTAAACTTTGGGCAGCCCCACCCACCAAAAATTCCCCACCCCTAAACCACCCAAGCATCCACACAGGAGACCAAGTAATGCTGTCTAACTGATGGTGGCCCTTTAGTTCATTGTTGAGTGCAATTATAGCTCTGGGATAAAAACTATTCAGAAAATGTGTGGTCCGAGTTTTAATTGTTCTGTATCTCCTGCCAGAAGGCAACAGTCCAAAAAGATTGTAAGCAGGATGGGAAGAGTCTCTGAAAATGTTGTGCATTGATGGAAAGAACTTTGAGAAGGGAAGTTAGGCTTGCTCTGGCTAAAAACTTTCAACCATAATAATAAAAAATATCTGCCAGAATAGGTGTCCCAAAATCTTTTGTAATAAAAAGAGAATGAATTTACATTTGGGGAAGGAAACAAAATGGATCTTAATGAAATCCATATATTCTACAGATTCTAAAATCCATAGATTTGCCTCTTCTCTATTTTTTTTTAACGTAACTTTGGCCTTCTAAGGAGATGCTTGGAAGAAGAAGGTATCCTGTCATGGTGTCATGGTGTCATGGTGTCATGGTGATTAAACTATTCTAGGAATCTCATTGAATCAATAGAATTTATTCTGTTTCAGCATACATAGGGGCACACTGGTGGTTTTTATTGTGATACAGAAATTAGAAAACAAAGGAAATAAATTTTATCTAGTTTTCCACTCTTAGTAGTGGTAAAACTATTTTTATTAGATTCCTGCCCCTCCCAATGCTGAGCTCACATATTTTTCTTCTGATTTTGCATCAAAGGATTCTCTAAGTAGAGGAGTGTACTGCCAAGACATTTACACAATTTTAATTACGTCCCTTTGTTCAGTTTGTGAACTAATACTTTTTTTCTATTCCGATATGCATATGTATGAACATTTAAAGTTTCCTGTACCCTGATGCTTAAAACAACCATATTAGACCAATGAAGAGTTTTTTAAAGCTGTTTTTAATTCTATAGGAGTTGCCCCTTGGAATGTAATTAAATCTGATCTTTTTCACTTGAAGCCAAATGAATAATTCATAGGTTTTAATCAGCTTTTGTGCTTTGTGAAATTCTCAGATGATGCATGGAAAGTTTTTTTTTTTACTCTTGAAAAAGAAGAGAAGAAATATTCTGTTTCCTTTTCAGCATACAGGTCTGTATATGATTGCATATGTACCGATCTATTATCTCAGATATACAACAATGCAAACTGTGTAGAATACCGTATTATTAGGTAGCAAGCCTTGTGTGTATCCCTCACTGCTCACAAGCAATTTTCATAATGTTAGATAAACAGAGCCTCCATGTTTAGTGGCAGGCTGCTGCCTGGCAACAGCAGGGGAAAGTTGACACCATCAAGTGATATTTGTTGGATTCTTGGTGGGATTTTGTTGCTATAATAACCGAAATGCTGAATTAAAATGAATACTGATGTATTTGTCTGGTTTTGTTATGCAATTACCTTTTAATAGAATTAATTCAACATGGCGCACGTTCCTAACCTTCTTCACTCTCTCCAATTGTTATGGTACTTTTCATGTCTTGGTCTGTTTAGATACATAAAGAACAACATCCAGAAGATACTGTTAGTATAAATAAGGCTTGTATACCTATGGGCTGCCTGAAATTGTGAGCAGTTTAGTCTTGCAGAACAGCCAAAGGCTCTGGGAAATCACCAGAACTCACCAGCTAATTGATATCTAAAGAACCAGCCAGATTTTTATTTGCACACTTTGAAAGATAGATCAAAACCAGAGTGCCCCATTCTGTGCATCTAGACCACGGTGTCAAACTCGTGTTGTCACGGCATTGTCTTGTGATATATTGTGACTTTTCTCCCCTTTGCTATACTGGCCATGGGCGTAGCCAGCACATAACACATCTGGCCTGCTGGCCGTGAGTTTGACACCCTGATATAGATTACATCTTCCCTTATGTTTTCCCAGTTTTGGAGGACTCCTTGTTCCTCTTAGTGTTGCCTTCAAGATTTGATTGCTGTCTCATACAGCCATCCTGGATATTGGCCAGACTATTTTGTGTCATTCACGTATTTGACTAACAGCCTATCAATTCTGTTCTCAAGACATTAATAAAAATGTTGAGTAACATTGGTGTCTATAGGACCCCATTTGTTACCATTCTCTAACATGAGGTAGAAACATTAATGTTGACTTTGTGAGAGTAGTTAGCCAGCCACTGCAGGTGCTCAGTTTATAACAATGATTGAGTTGTCAATTTGTGAAAAGGCATTTCTGTATTTTTCTCAGAATTGGCTCATCAGTTAGCAGGAAGCTTTGATCAGCCATCTATAACAGTATAGCATCAAAATATGTCAGCAGAAGTCAACCATCTCCTGCTCACTGCTTCAATGTCTGCAACTGTTGTGCCTCTTTTTCCAACAGAGAGGAAACAGCAGGACAGAATAAGACGGAAAAGCTCACGTCATGCAATTTGAACATTAAATAAATTCCTTGAGTGGATGCATTATGTAAATCTATTAATAATAATAATGATTGATTCTCAGATTCATAAAAAAAAATCTCCATGTAGTGATTCACTTGTATTCTTTCATGTTCTCCAGAACTAAAGTAGACCTTAGAGAAATTATCTTGAAAAGTAATGTGTAGAAAGAAAACCTAACACTATATTTTTTCCCCTGGCCCCAGACAACAAAATTGCCTATCCAAAACTCCTATTTGTATTGAGTCTCTATTGAACCCAATTGGAGATATAAAGGGAAAAATTCACAAATAGGCTTGCGTCATTGACAAACTGCGGGAGGGAAGTGCTAAGATGAGTCTAAGTGTTTCCCTGGGTTAGAGCTTAGTAAACCGTTCACTGCCTTTTCCAATCTGCCTATGCCATGCCCTCAATCCTTTTCATTTCTGCCTATTGAGATCAGAGCAGGAAGGGCACTGGAAATCCTAGCAGAACTCCAGGCTAGAGATGCCAACAGAACGGTAACCCAACCAAAACTGGAGTCAAAATTAATTATCCAACTGCAGTGAAGAGCTAGACGATTTGTGACTGCATGCCCTGGATATAGGAAATGACAACTCTGCAACATCAGTAAGGATGTGAGCAGGAATGGGCTGGATTTGGCTAAAAATGTAGAATTTATTTGTTTGTTTGTTTATTCATTTAATTAAATTTATATGGCTACCTATCTTACTAAGATGATTCTGACCAGCACACAACAGATTTTAGATAAACAGATTTTAAAAAATCTATATTTAATACGCATGATCAGGCATGCAAGATTGTTTAGAACTAAAACAAAGATGATTGCCTATATGATGGAATGGAAGCATGCTAAAGATGTCAGTTTTTTTCTTAGCTGTATCCCCAATGTTTGACATCTTTATAATCTTCAAGAATGTGGCTTTGGGAACATAGGAAAGCTGGCTGAAAGAATCATCATGCAAGACTGAAAGGAGGCATCTTCATCTGATTTGAAACAATGGATCGTTAATATGTACTGTTTACTAATGTAATTATTTTGACAAAAGGGCAAAGAAGGGAACTTTCAAGCATCATACTATAATAAAATTTGGAATGTGTATGTTTTACTATGTTTCTCCAAAAATAAGACTGGACCTTATATTAATTTTTGCGCCAAAAGACGCATTATGGCTTATTTTCTGGTTAAGCCTTAGTTTGGGGGAAATAGGTACTAAAATGTGTCTGTTTTGCTGACAATCTTAATTGGGGTTTATTTTGGGATAGGGCTTATATTACAGCATCCTGAAAAATCATCCTAGGGCTTATTTTCCATTTGGGTTTTATTTTCTGGGAAACACAGACTTTTTAAAGAAATTATTTTACTTCTCCTTTTTATTATCATGATTAATTCTGAAATTATGTTGTTAATATTGTTTTATACTAATCTTTTTTCTTTAGTTAACTACTGTAACATTTTGTAAGAATTTTGCTGCTGAAGGACTATTATATGCACACAAGACTTTGAACTATCACAATGGAGGAATGATTAGTGAAGATCACAGAACAATCAGAGCAGTGGTGGGTTGCTCCTGGTTAGGACCGGATTGCAAGAACTGGTAGTAAAAAAATGTAATAGTTCGAGAACCGGTAATAAGATTGGCTGGCCATGCCCCTGAACCGGTTCCCGGCCAGTTGCCGCTTACCCCGCCCACCCCAAATCTATTGCTGCCTCCTGAGTCCCAGTTGATGGCTAGAGGGAAAAAAACTGTTTAAACTCTTGCCACAGAGCTTCAAAGGGCCGCCCTACAGCTGATCAGTGTTAAAAGAAAACAAATGAGTAGACAGGTGCCTGCAAAAATAGAAAAAACAGCCCCTTTCAGCTTCAGCGTAGGTTAATTACCACCAGTTGATTAGATCGGCCTCCGGACTCTCAGCTGATTTGCTCTTAGCTGTTTTACGCAGGGGTTTGTTCTCTGTTGCTAGCTGCAAAGAGAGCTGGAGCAGATTTCCCCCCCCCCCCAACCTAGCTATACTGAAAAAGTGAAACTGAAAGTAAAGCAGGGTCTTTGCTGCAATGGGACAAAATGAGGCAGAAAGAGCTTTCTTTTTCTTTTTCCTCACAGTTTTGCAAGGTAGGTGCAAAACTGCAAACAATGGGAAATTTAGGGCAAAAGAGGAGAGTTCAAGATTTTAAAACACAAAAGAAAAAAAGCTCTATTTAACTAGGGAATTGTAATAATTGAGATACTATTAATTGTATATTGTGTTGAAAGCAGAAATGGTTAAGTTGTGGTTTGGAGGAATATATGGGGGAAATTATTTGGTTTGTTATTGGTAAATATAATTGATTTGTAAGAAATTGGATTGCATGGAAATAATTGGAATATTCATGTTCATATTGATTAATATACAAAAAAAGATAGTTACATAACTAATTGATTTATATTAAAATGTTGACTTTGTATTAAACAACTGTAATATTACATAATTAAGAAAAGTGAGGATGGATATAAAAATAGATGACAGTGGGAAGAGGTATAATATAGAATAGAAGAGAAAAATTGAATTTGATTAAGATTAGAGATGAGGATGAAGGATAATATTGGTTTTTAAAAAAAAAATAGATGAGGAATAAATATGACAAAAAGGAAATACAGAAATTGTAAATTTAATTGAAATGACTAAACACTGTTTAAATTTGTGAACCGGCCAAATACTCTGTTAAAAGAAAACACATTGTATGTTTGTATGTGTGTTGCTATTTATTCATATTTGTTCTTTTTTATTCTTTAAAGTTTAACAATTCATTCTTTATCTTAATATCTTTATATTTGTTTGGGGTTGGCTTTCTTCCCTTTCATCTTTTTTATTGTACAGCAATCTTTCTCCTCAAACCTACCACCTCTCTCTTTTTTTTCCTTCTTACTTTCTCTTCCCCCCTTCTTCTCCTCCCTACTTCCTCTTCCTTTCTCCTTCTCCTCCTCTCTTCCTCCCTCTCTTACCTTCACTCCTACTCTAATTTCTCTTCCCTTCCTTCATCCCGTTCTATTGCTGTATTCTTTTATGCATATGGACTACTCAGAGGGCTGAAAAAGTTATTTTTGACTAGTCCTCACACTTGACCAGTCCTCGAACTTACGACTGTCCTCACATTTTACATTTTTGCCCTATCTTGTCACCATGGTGAAGAGAAGCAGTTGTGAAATGAGTGGCACGGTTGTTAAGAATGCTGCAATGGGCATAAATGTGAGGGTGGTCATAAGTATGAGAACCAGTCAAAAGTGTGAGGACCTGTCAGAAATGACTTTTTCAGCCCTCTGAGTAGTCCCTATACACATAGCCATGGCCACCCGGTCACATGACTGCCAAGCCACGCCCACAAAATAAGCCACGCCCACAGAACCGGTAGTAAAAATTTTTAGAACCCACCCCTGAATCAGAGGTGGCAAAAGTAACATGTTTGGCTGGAGAAAGTTTGATAATTACGTTTATCAGTGACTAGAAATCCCTTATGGACTTTTTGCTGAAATTAATGAATGGATAAATGAAGTTGTTGGTTGGTTGGTTACAAATTGTAATGCAATTTTGCTTAGTGTAGCATTCTATATGGGTCTCCTTTATGGAGTTTAAAAACATGTAGATAAAAGTAAATAAGCTGCTAAATAGGCATAGTGGTTTGGGAAGTCTGCAAAAACATTTCCTACCTCAGAATAATGGAATCCTACAATAATTCATTTACCAAGCCAGCACTATTTTGGCTGACATTCTGTAATGTTTATTTATTAGTTCAATTTGAGGTGATTGGTTCATTCTGACATACATGCTTTCAGCAGTGTCAGCAGGAAGGGCAAGATGCAAGGCTGATATCAATAGTGGTGTGGAGTTGCAGTACCAAGGCTTGGCCCTTCTCTATGTATGTTTCAATATTGCATTGGGAGAGGGGAGGTTGGGTGCAATGTTGGAATTCTGTTTTTGTTATTCTGATGAAAGTAGGGAGCTCTTCCAGATGCCACTGCTTATATCTTTCCTCATGCAACATGTGTAATCTTGGGTAATTAAGGCCTAACACTGACCTTTCTGTACTATGAGATTTGGAAGCTCCCATGACTCTCAAAGCCTTGATCTTCATTTTATTTTTCATTCTCTGGAATTATCTGTAGAAAGGAAATGGAGAAGAAAGGAGATTAGACAGTTTTTTTGAGAGAGGATGACACACAGAAATCAGTTTTCTTGTTCTGAACCCACCCTTCAACATTTTTGGAATAAGATTTTCATGCCCTAAAATAGTGTACATGCAACTTGCCAGGAGTTCAGTCTAGAAACCAACATTTTCCCCTCCTGATTCTTCCTTGCAGACAAGGAAGATTACAAGGTGGGACTCATCTAATGGTTTTATATAAATTTTGAACCATCCTGATGAACACATTGAAAGCTAAAGACCCCTACATTCCAAAGGCCAATGGAGTCCTTAGTAGGTCATTGTTATTTTTAAGATACTGGGAAGGGAGAAACAACTTTTGAACAATGAGTAAAACAATACGAAGGGCATCCCTATGAGAAAATAAAAATGAGATATCTTCCCATCTGCTTTTTTCATATGTTTTTTGGCTCTTGTGTCAATGAGACTGATGACATTAACACAGATAAAAAGCTACAGGTAATCCTTGAGTTATGACAGTTCACTTAGTGACTGTTGGAAGTTATGTGATAATCCCCTTCCAAGTATTTATGACATACAAATTATGAATGTTGCAGCACACGGCAATCATTCACCCACCCTTATGAATGACTGCAGAGGCAGTGCAACATTCCCCCTGCCTATTCCCTCCCTGCTTCCCACAATTGCTTCCCCCCTCCCATCCTGCTGCACTGGACTCACTTATAAAGAACTGTTCTCACTTGTAAAGAACTGTCGCCTCTCTGCCACAATTTCATTGAGAGCAGGACGATTTCACTACCAGCATCCATTTGGCTTGCACACGCTTTTCACATGTCTAAAGTGAAATGTTCTGGGCTCCATGATCTCGTGGGACTTCAGGCCATGAGATCACAGTGCCCAGAACATTTCACACTTGGCTCAAAATGTTTGCAAGCTCACAGGCCAGGGGTGAAATGCTACCAGTTCTCTCGAACCGGTAGTAAAAAATGATACTGGTTCGTTGAACCGGTAGTAAAAAAATGTAAAAAAAAAGTTCCAACAATCAGCTAAGTGATGCGTGATTGTCGAAACATTTTTTAAAAAACTTTTAAAGTATTTTTTAATTACTGGTTCTCCAGAACTGGTAGTTAAAATGCTTTAAAAAGTAAAAAAAAAAAAAAATTCTGACGATCGCATGTCCCTCAGCTGATCATCAGATTTTTTTTTTAACTTTTTAAGCATTTTTTTTTACTACCGGTTCAGGCAAATAGGTAGTAAAAAAATGCTTTAAAAAAAAAAGGCTTGGACGAATCGCGTGGCACAGCTGTGATCGTCTGAGCCCCCCCCTTGTTTTTACTTTTTTAAAGCATTTTTTTAACTACCTATTTGTCTGAACCGGTAGTAAAAAAATGCTTAAAAAAGGTAAAAAAAAAGATTCCCAAGATCACAACTGTGCCACGCAATAGTCAGAACCTTTTTTTTACTTTTTAAAAGTATTTTTTACTACCTATTCGCCCGAACCAGTAATAAAAAATGCTTTTAAAAAGTTTTTAAAAAGGTTCCCGAGATTGCACGCCACACCTGATTCCCCTCCTCGCTGTTCTACTTACTTTCCTAAGCCTCCTTTTGATGAGTAATGTGCATGCATGCGCACAGCAGGCTCAGCCAGTGAACCGGTAGCAAACCGGTTCAGATTTTACCACTGTGAGAAGCCGCTTTGAGACAGCACAATTTTGTCCCAACAGTTTTGTCCCAACAGCTTGCAAATGTTTTGTGCAGAGACTGGAAGCTTTTGGGCATTGTGATCTCATGGCCTGAAGTCCCACAAGATCACGGCACACAGAACATTTCACTCTCGGCGCAAAACATTTGCAAGCCAACAGGATCCTTTGAGGCAGCACTATTTCATGATTTTGTGCTGCAGAAAGGCTGGAGAGGAGACAGCTTGCTAGATCTTCGCAAGGTAAGTAACCCGGCGCAGCAGGATGGGAGTGGGAAACAATTGCATGAGGTATTTCAATGTGTCAGGGAAAGTCTTCAATGGGCCTTAGATAGTCTTAAGCAGGTGGCCTGTTCCATCACTAGCCCCCTCACCCAAGGCCTTCCTCACACTGAGATACTTCATATGCGCTTAACAACCTGGGCATTTGATTAGCGAATGTGTGGGTGAAAGCAGGGAGTTTTCATGTTCATTTTACATGATTTACTCCAACAATCCTTAGGTTACGAATGTAATTGGCGGGCTCCATTACATTCATAACTCAAGGACTACCTGCATATTTTCTTGTTCTTGACATCTACTCTTTACCTTAGAAATGTACCTTGACTTCTAGCCAATTTATGTTTCTAAAATTATTTCTAGTTTTCCTATTTCTTTTTCAAGAAGTGCTGCTGTGGCTTCTTTTTAGCTTTGGGTACACCTCTAAGATTGTTTCATACTAGCCTGGTCTAAAATATTACATCTGCATAATCCTTCTTTCTTAAAGGTATTTTTCCCCTTCATGTCATTCTCCCTGTTTTCTTTTTTTTTTAAAAAAAACATAATATCCAGCCCAAAGAAGAATTTTCATTCATTTGAAGCCTTGTGACACCATAATTGGCCATTTTCATAAAAGCTGATTCCTGCTATTATAATGAATTATATGAACTTCATAAATGTGTGACTGTTTAATTATGACCAAGTTGGTTGATCGAGAGACTACCTACACCTTTCCAACCTTCTTTTTAATTATTAAGCTGTGTAAGAAATACCTGGATTGGTATTTATTTCCTAGCTTCTTTTATGTTACAATAAATGAATAAGTAAGTAGGACTAAAAACCTGTGAAAAACTAAACCATTTTCTCATTGTCAGTACTAAAGAAATAACACACTTATCTTAGGCTAACAATCAGGCTTTATCCACTGATTGATATTGTGGTAATTTTTGCATGAGGCAAGCTGAATTGGCTTCCAGTATGCATTTGGCTGCTCTTCAAAGTGCTGGTGGTCATCTTCAAAACCCTTCATGGTTTTGGATTGGCCTGCCTGAGGGTCTATTTTCTTTCCAATGTTTCTATCTGATCTGCCAGGAAGAGCATATTCCATGTACCATCAAACTAGAGAGGGCCAATTGGCAGGGCCCACAGAGAGAGCTTTGTCTGCTTGGCCATCCACCCTTCGGTACATTATCCCTCCTGAGATTAGATTGGTCTGGTCCTTGTTGACCTTTGCAAGGCCTTGAAAACTTGACTTTGTGCTCAGGTTTGGGGCCCTGGCAATGGGTAAAATGCACTTTTATGTGGATGATGGATGGATTAGAAGACAAGACAAGAAACAATGGATGGGAACTAATCAAGGAGAGAAGCAACCTGGAATTAAGGAGAAACTTTCTAACATAACAGTTAACTAGTGGAACAGCTTGCCTTCAGAAGTTGTGGGTGCTTCATCACTGGAGGTATTTAAGAGGAGACTGGACAGTCACTTGTCTGAAATAATATAGGAACTCCTGCTTGAGAACAGGGGATTGGACTAGAAGCCCTTCAAGGTCCCTTCCAGCTCTATCCTGATTGATAGATAGATAGATAGATAGATAGATATAGATAGATAGATAGATAGATGATAGATAGATAGATAGATAATCTGATGCCCAAGTGCTATGCTTTTTTATTTTTGCTTTATATTATATATTTAGTGTTTTTATTTGTTTTATTGTAAGCTGCTTAGAATCATGTAAAAGTGAGATAGGCAGCTATATAATTGAGTAAATAAATAAATAAATAACATTTTCTGTTTAAACTAGATTTATCCTGTTTAATAGATCATTGAAAATTAGAATATTGAGACTTCATGTTCAGAGAAATGTATACTTTGGTACAAGTCCATATATAGAATATAAACCAAACTGGTTTGCAAGTTTTATTGAAATCTGTGTCCAATTCAGTTTGAAATGCAAAGTTATTCTAGATACCAAGGTGTACACCCATAAAGTTAATTAGCCATTCTTCTGCAGAAAGAAATGCCTGTACTCTGTAATAAGAAGTATTCTCTAATAAGAAGTATGCAGCAATTGCCTTACATAAAGCTAGTTCTGTATACTTTATGGGAAAATGAAGTTTAGTACTATTTAATTGGAAATAGAGTAGCTTGCAGTTTGTTTCATTCATTTCAATTTATTCAGTTCATTTATTCATAAATCATTTTCCAAAATGACTCATATTTTCAATATTGTATCTAAATGTGGAAAAATTATCCAATCTGATAGTTAGGTTTCCAACCTTTTAGAAAGCAAACTGTCCATTTTAACTGTAGTGATGAAGTAATATACTGATGGTAAAACATATTATATCAGATTTCTTTAATATTTGGTGTAAATTTAATGGGTTTTTTTCCCAATGACAATCCCATTGCTGCATATCAATTATTGCATTTAAATTCTACATCCATTTAATCTGTTCAGTTTCTGAGACATATCTTGCCAAGAGCTTATAAATAAGCCCCCCATGCTGATTTTTTAATTACATTTTCCCCTGAATTTTTAATTAAATTTCAATCAGGTAAGTATTCCCTTTTGTTCTTGAAGCCTTTTAAACTATATTGCTCATTTGAAGATATTGAAATCAGACTGATGGCTCCAGCCACTCCAAAGAAAATGTTTCAAATGATTGTCTTCCTGCTTTTATTCAAGTGAATAGCTGGATAGGTAAGATGATAAAATAAGCATCACAATCCTGCAACACAGGCTCATTTTGTCATTTTGATGAAACCTCCAGTAGACATCCTGATTTCATCAAATCTATAAAAAGAAATCAAATAGTAAGATTAACTAAAACAGTTTCTGGACTATTCAAGTTTATTTTCTGGCAAGGATAGGCAAAATATTAATGATATTTACTTAAAAACAGAAATAAAGGATTGGAATTACACTTATATTTTTCTCTCGTCAGCTATCTTATCTTTGAATGTGGCTTCACCGGATTTAGATGGAGATTCAAATAAACACATTTGAGGCCCAGAAGTTCTTTCTGGAACTTCACAATAGTATGCACTGTGCTTAACTGTCCTAATTATTTCTCATTTAAGTACTGATATGAAAGTTCTAATTTAATGCAACAACAACAACAACAACAACAATAATAATTCATATTTACAATTACTGTATTTTTCGGACTATAAGACGCTCCAGACTATAAGAAAAAAAAAACCTGCCATAGCCTCTGGCTCCCAGCAATTTGCCTCCTTGCAGCAAACAGCAAACAACCTGGTCAGGTTCAGCATAGCCTGATTTAGCACGAGCAGCTGATTGGCGGTTGGATCTGCCTCCCAGAATACCACTTATCAGCTGTTCCAGGCTGCGGGGATCGCCACCACCCATTGCTACTGTCACCACCCATCGCTGCTGCTGCCTATCACCACCTCCACGCACCCCATTTTCAGCCTCCGCGCATCTCATTTTTGGCCTTTGCACGCCCCATTTTTGGTGTGTTCCAGGTGGCGGGGACAGGCAGCAGTGGTGGTGATCCCCGCTGCCTGGAACAGCAGATAGGCAGTATTCTGGGAGGCAGATCCAACCGCCAATCAGTTGCTCGTGCTAAATCAGGCTATGCTGAACCTGACCAGGTTGTTTGCTGTTTGCTGCAAGGAGGCAAATTGCTGGGAGCCAGAGGCTAAAGGGTGTGGGCTGGCGGCTTCAGCACATTCGCTATATAAGATGCACAGACATTTCCACCCACTTTGGGGGGGGGGAAGTATATCTTATACACCGAAAAATATGGTAGATAGTTAATTGTGAAGACTCTGATTTCTTAGAAACATACACCCAGAAGTGAAAATCAAATATACTTAGTTGATTTTCTTCCATAGCATTGATGCTTGGCAATCCCTCTTTCTCCTTATTATCTCTGCCTAAGCTACTGTCCAAATAGGATTACTAGATGCTAGAAAATGGAATTGAAAAAAAAAATTGTCATGTTGATTTGGTTTTAATTGCTCAGAATCTTGAATTAGTAGCTTTTTGACAGTAACACTGCCTGGAGAGTGTGTGATTTTGGAGTGCTCACGTGATGCCTGGTATATGTATCATTGTGTATGGTGTATGTATTGATGGTGGGTTGCTCCAGGTTTGTATGTATCATTGTGTATGGTGTATGTATCGGTGGTGGGTTGCTCCTGGTTTGCCTCAGTTCGGGCGAGCCTGTAGCGGCAGTGGCGGGAAGCTCCACCCAGACATCATCAAAAATGCTCTGCACATGCACAGAAGTGCCACATGCTTGCAAAGCAAGTGCGTGTGTCCGCTTGCTACCAATAGCAAACCAGTAGTGCCGGGGTTTGAAACCCACTACTGGTATGTATCATTGTGTATGGTGATCAATTGTATAAAGTACAAGTACAGCATATTAAAAACCAGGGTTTGGAAGAAATTGTCAAAATGTTACAACAAAGTAGAGAACTGCTGTTTTCATTGAAACTTCTAGTAAGATTCCTAAAATGAGGAAATCAAAAAGAAGAATCCTTTTGTTGGAGGTTCTCTTTCTTGTTCCCAATCACTGGATCCTGGGCATTCTACACCACTTGTATTTAGTATTGTATTGTATTTAGCTGCAAACTAAAGCAGATCTGACTTATTTTTAGGAGAAAGGTACATATTTGATTATTTCAAATTTGGTTTTGGTTAAGAAAGAGCTGTCTGTAACTTGCATTCCTGACAACTACTCAACTTAGACAAGGTGAAAAACCTAGGGTCCCTTTTCATTTTGTTTTGGGTAGGGGCAGTTAACAAGTAAAATGAATGTTTTAAGACTACTAAGCACTTAAGGCAGCAATAGCAATGCTTAGAAACCTTGACCTCCTTCAAATAGCATTTGTATTACTCATTTATAAATAATTTAAACATGCATTCAAAACTATATCATTGTAGCAGGTGATTTGTAGGACTTACTAGGCCTTAGCAAATCATTTGGAGGAATGCTTTCTAGTTAAGGGCAGTTGCGTCCTCCTGAAGCATAGGCAATGCCTCTTTCAGGCACTTTCCCAAATGGTATGGGCATCTGATGTAAATCTGGGCTTGAAAATGAAAAAGGGAAAAAGCAGCAAGGGAGCAAAATTCACTCAATCCTAGAAGAGAAGAAAATTTAAGAAAGAAACTCAAAACAATCCTGCCTTGATTTGGGTGTAAGATGTAGTAGAATATCTGACAATTTCCAAGGTTATTATTATACCCCACAATAAAAAAAAAAAAAAACCAGTCCTGAAACTTCTGATGTTTTTCCTGACCTTGTCTACATCAGAGGGCTGATAGTGTGCATTCACAAAAAGCAATTATACTGGAGCTGCTACAGAAATAGAAGAGATGGACAATTTAAATGGAAAGAACTTCCTGTGGGATCAGAGGCTTTCTATTTGCAATGCAATTATCCATATTCACTTTTTGTGGTTTTATTTGTTTCAATCTTATTATGCGTCCTATAGTTATGGTCTCTTCAAATAAAGTTTTTTAGGGGTATAAACGTCTTATTATTGAGCCAGTTGCTATTATTAGTATAATTACAATTTGCTGTGTAGGTCTTTGCATCTTAACTCTCCTTTTAGCTCCTGAATCCCTTAAGAGATTTCTAGGAATCATGATCGAGTTGGAATTACTCTCAACAAACTACACCTCAATTCTTGTCTTTGTTCTGCCAATCTTCTATATTTTCTTTCTCCACCGAAATTTACCTTCTCAGCAGTTTCAAACAGTGTTACAGAAGAGCTTACGATGTGTTGGCATTCTGTTCACGTATCATCATCCAGTACAGTTTATATTTGTCATAACTTGACACTGGGTCAAGACTTTGTTTTGTTCTGGAAAGAACAGCAAAGCTAAAGGCTCAGGAAAACACCAGGAACAAGAATCATGTATGGCAGGAGAAATGATATGGCAAAACAAAGGTAAGAAGAGAACTATTTTGTGGAGCATTAATCCCAATTTCTGGATACATTTCACAAAGATGGAATTGGATCTTTAATTTTCAGAAGCTTGGAAATTGGAAGCAGATGATCTTCATCTCTGTGTGCCAGCTAGCACCCCACATGCTTTTGCAATGTGGGATATTATTCCTCTGTAGAATTTTAATGGCTTTTCAGCTACTCCTTGACATTCTTAAATATTATAATTTATTCCAGCATTTTCAATGTTGTTTTTTGCTGGAATATGCTTGGTTTAGGGCTGACACGAGTAGCTCAAAATACATTTATGAACATGAGTACATTTGTGATAATCAAATTATTCTGTCGTTTAAAATGTATTTATACCTTTATCCTGTCTGCTTCTCAAGCTATTAAGTTACAGTGTCATCAAAATTTCATGTCCTATGAATATTTATTGTTTCTTATGTTTAAAAAAGTTAGTCTCTAAGTTGTTTCTGAAACAGATTAAAATTTCATGAGTTTTTCTTCATGGAATTTTTGCTATCAATGACTGAAATCCTGGTTGAAATTTACATAATGGAATAGATTCCTGAGCATTTATCTCCTACTTCCTTTATTCATAAGAGCTTTAATTTGTGGGTTAAGGTAGGTGTTTTTTGTATGCAGATAATCCAGATGAATAATGGCACTCATGCTTATGAATGATTGCAGCATTGGAATAAACATAAAATTGTTGCAGTAAAATGTTAAATAAAGAGCTTTGGCTGCTGCAAATATTGTGAATTATTACCATTATAAAATGTTTTCAGTGTGTTCCCTGCTGGGTTTTGTAAAATTAGACTGTAAGAAAAACTATACCGACTCTGACAAAATGTCCATTTAGTTCCATATTTTGTATTAAGGATTATGAAGAGAAAGCCATACTAATATTGCATAATAGCAAAATATGAATAGAAGAGGAAAAACCATGCAGGGTGTAGCAAAGTGCTGCATCTGAAACCAAAGTCTGCAATTATATGCAAATTTGGAAATCTCTTGGCCTGCAAAATCAAGACTCTGCTTTCATATTGGCCAGAGAGATCTTTTGGAAGACTATTGCTTTTATTGATTGAACAAAGGACCATAGAATCAGCAACAGGTTTTCTTGTTGAGTGCTTTATTGAAACTTCTAGAACAGAGTTTCTTAACCTTGGCTACTTTTAAGATGTATAGGATTTCAGATAGGACTTCAACTCTCAAAGTTCTCCAGCCAACCATGGAGAATTCATGGAATTGAAGCCACATATCTTAAAGTAGCTAAGGGTGAGAAGAACTAATTCTAAAAATACAAACTCACAGTCATGCTTAATCAACTAACAACAACAACAACAATAACAACCCAAAATACTACATACAGCAACAACTTTTGTTAGCTGAATGATCTGTAAAATTAGGAAGAATTCTCATGACTGTCTTGAGCAATAACTAGACTCTACAAGGAAGTAGAGAAAAATAAAATACTGGGGAACTAGTTAGGGCATTATCGGACACTAATGTCTGGGTAGAGGAGAGTTTTAATCTTTAGGCTGTTAAAAGGCTGTTAAAGGCACAGATTCTAGAGACAATGAAAATACTGTTGCTGCTGAGTTAGAATAAATAGGCCTGGTTTAGAGTTTGGAGAAGTAGCTATGCTTTCAATTTTGGCAGCAAGTTTAGTGACTAGAAGCTGATCAGGGAGGATTAGCGACTGCCCTTTGCTAGAAAGAACAGGAAAACTTGACAAATAAGAGAAGAGCTCTTTTAGTGCCATCACTGATTCTAAGTCCATATAGATTAGCCTTCTTGAAGATTTAGTTTGGACTATTAGAGTCACAGTGTACAGTGTATCTCGGTCTTTGTGAGTAATTCGTTGTGAAAGATCCGCCAAATACTAAAACCGACAGGTACCGAGAAAATCATGTGACTTACTAAGTAACCCATTATTTTAGCTGGAAGAAATAGCCAGTCATGAGGCAGCCAACATCAACAACTTCTTCCTTGCATGTCGATTACCAGGAGAAAGATGGGTGGCAGGAGAAGATTTCTGCTTCAAAAAGTATCCAATACCAAATTAAATGATTTTTGAAGCAGTCAAATGCCTAGGTATGACTATACTTTGTATACTGTAGGCCATTTTTGTTGATTAGCCATTTGGCCATATCAAAATACAGACTATTTGTACATTGTTAACATGACCAATAAAAAAAGAAAAGAGATGGAAATACAGTAGTCCAGGGCTGCTGTAATTTTACTTCTGAGGGAATGGAAAAGAACAGGAACTGGATCCTATTTCCCCAAACCTTCTGTTGTGGCCTGTCAGCTGCTGGCCTCTCCAGCAGCTGAATCAGAGGAGGAGGAGGCATGGGTGTTAGGGTCAGCATCAAGGCAACCTGAGAGGTCTGAGGGGGAAGAGGAAATGGAACTGGCAGAGAGAGAGAGACAGAGGCAGAGCCTGGGCCATCCATCAGCCCTCAGATGGAGAGTCAACAGCTCCCAGGTCTGGAGGTTACTGATGAGGAAGAGGAGGAACAGCTGGGTCCAGTGCCTGATGTGCAGATGCTATAGAGTTGGTCAATTTTGATGGATTTGATGCTCATTTGCAGTAGATGACATACAAATATTTCAATAAGTTCATCATTAAAAGATAACATTGGGATGAAAATGGTAATAAAACCCATTTATTGGCCAGGTTTGCTTATCACATTACATTAGATTCAAATCGGGTAGACTAGTCTGTGTTTCAGCATGATATGGAAATGCAGCCATTGTCTTAGCATATTTTATGAACGAAGCTGTCATTGAATTATAATATATTTTCTTTAGAATACCATATTATGTGTTTTATAAAATTGATTTAGGGTTTAGTATACTATGTGAACCCAACCTCTCATTGCTATCATGCTGTCTTTTTAATCCAAGAACGGATGCTTTCCTTTCCTTAAACATATATTTATTTTGTTTGAAACAAGTTTAAAATATAAAATATAGAACTCTAAAAAAAATAATAATCAAAAAATCAAAAAGAAAAAAAGACAAAAAAGACAAAACAACCAAAACATTAAAGAAGAAAAAGATGCATAAAAAAGACCAATACATATACATATACATATAATATTCCCTCTAGCTGAATACTGATTGATAGATTACTACAACACTAGTTCCCACCCCTTGCAAAACAGGCCCTCTCAACATTTTAAAACTTTGTTCCTATTGGGTATCTTACCAGTGAAATTTAGTAAAGAAAATATATATTTGATTGTACACGTTATAACTACAGCGAGGATAGTATTTACACAAAGATGGAAAGCAGAGAAAATCCCTATAGAGCAAGAAGTAATTAAGAAAATATTGGATTGTGCAGAAATGAATAGATTGACTTTGACAATTAAATAAAGAGAGGAATCAGAATATTTTAAGATATGGGGGCCATTTTATCATTGGTTAGAGAAGATATATATATATATAGGGCAAGGTGGTAATGAAATGAGCAAAGAAGAAAGAGGAGAAAGGAGATAGATAAATGTATTAATAGAAAGATAAGAAATGTGAGAGAAATGTCGCAATAAATGAAATGATAATATTAAGATATGATAAATATTCGAGGAGTAAGAGGACACAAAAGTATTCAAATGATACACTGAATGATTGATTATGTACTGTATGTGTTTGTCTATAAAATAAAAAAAACTTTAAAAAAATTTTTAAACTACTAAATCTATTTACAGATTGTTGATTTGTCTTCTATAAGTTATTTTAATAACGAAGTAGTTAACAGGAATAATAATAATACTAAAACAAAACAAAATTATTTCAAAATTTTCAAAACTTTTGAAAAAAGTTTCAAAACTCTGTTAACAAACTATTATTGTAAACCGCTCATAGAAAGTTTATCACAACATCTAATTTATCAGAAGTCATCTCAAAGGTTATAAATAGTTCATCTTGGATCAAATATCTATGTTTGTTGCTTAGTGCCATCTCTTATTAATTGTTGTTTAACTAAATATAATAGATTTAGTCTCCAGAATAAGCCTATTTTTGATCAAAGTCCAAATAGAAATAGTTACCAGTCAGCTGTGATCCATCCATCCAGTATCCCTCAATCTTTGTAGAAAAGAGGAATTTGTCACTTCCCCTTTTAATCTAAGTGCTGATAATGTAAGAATACACAGACTTAAACTTTGGAACAGCAGATCAAATCCCCTCTGTTAGTCCTCCTGCTGTGGGAGTATCTCTTTGAGAACTGATGCTTTCCTAAGAGTAGTTTTCCCAACATGACATTTGTTGGTAATATTTGTTCCCCCTATGTCTTGCAAGCTTCTGAAATGTCAGCCTTTGAAAGTTTTTTTTTAATTGCAAAAGGAAAAATCTGTGTGAAGTGGTTAGCCTAATTTTAGGGTGCAATTTTCTGATTTTTATTATGGAATCCATTGTACCACTCCATTTCTGGCACATGATTTGGCATGTCAATATGTTTTATGAAGACTAATCTTTCTGTAGCTGCCAAGAAACCTTCAAAATTGCTGGCTTGAAAATGCCTTGCGAAGGTAATAATCTAAGTAATAGAGCAAAGCCTGGCATTCTTTTTATAAAACATTGTGTAATTTTCTCTGGCTCTTGGAAAAATGACTTGTATTCTTAAATGCAGGATCAAGATATATTCTAAAATTCTGCCAAAATGACATGTCAAAAGTTTCCTCATTTATTGGTATAGTTGGGCAGTTTTTTATATCATCCCTACCTTCAATATTTTTAAAAGTTTGCAATTTATGGTTGTAGTGGGTTTTAAAGCCTGCATGTGCATTTGATAATAACATGCTATGCTGATATTTTTTATTTCCTGGAGGAGTGTACTTAATACAGATGAAAGTAATAAAAAATGATCAAGGAGTAAAAACATTTTTCCTAAGAGGCAGAGCTAACGCGTTTGGGATTTTTCACTGCAGAAGGAAAAAATGGGATTATGCTTTAGTCCAGTGATGGGTTTTACTTACTTTTGCTACTGGTTCACTTCTGCGCATGAACGGAAGCTCTCAAATACAGAGAGTATTTGATAACTCTCTTGTAACTCTCTTACAATTTGATACACCTTGTGGATTCTAAAAGCAACACATACTAATATTGGTGGGAAAAAAATATCCACATTGTTGTTACAGAGTCTGAACACTGTATTGTAATTTATGCAGCTGCATATTGTAATAATATATCCTGATGGATAATTTAGCAGACATATATTTCAGTTACTGAGAAATATGCTACCAAGCTTGATTAGCAGAATTATTTATTTGTACACCTGACTGATTTGTGTGCCATTTCTCAAATACTCTAGATATCTTTCACCCCTAAACATTACACCTGTGCAATAAAAACATTATGGTAAAATTGAATCTGAAGCGCGCGCACACACACACACGCACACACACACACACACGCCTAAAGGCAGTTCTTATTGCACCCTGCAAGATGTGTCTCCTCCTTCTCCAAATTCCTTGGGGGAAAACTCCAATTCATTGGGGTCAACCGATGAAAATGCAGTTAGCCACACTATGACATCAAGTCTTTAACTGCCCAGTAACCTGCAAACACAATCTCGGCTTTTAGAATGTAATTGTCATGATAATGAGTCTGCTGAGGTTTGCACTGAAAATTCTTTGGTGGAATAAGTGCCTTTGGCTGGACTAGTTATTGATTTTCCCTCCCCTCCTCACCCCAATAGCAGCAATGCATCTATTGAGCTGCTCAAGATAATGAACCTTGCCAGACTTTTAGCTTCAACAAATCCTATCTAGAGAAACACTTAAACTGCTTGAAATGAACCAGGATTTCCACAATGGATCTCTGGGTGTGCATTGCTTTTAGCTAAAAGACAAGGAAGGATAAGGAGGTAAGTAACTGGAATTCCAGCTGTTCAAAGGAGCCCCCAATACAATATTGTATTGTATTGGGGTATTCAGCAAGCTATGCAGTTTTCTAGGATGCTACAAGGCCATCTTCCTTCATTAATGTTCACCAGTCTTCTGCATTCCCCAAGAGAGTTCTGAGATACCCCGTGTGCAGAGATGGACTTCACATAATTTAACAACCGGTTTTCCCCAGCACCGAAAATGTGAGCACGTGCGAGACTTAAAAACCCGTAACTAAATAGGACGGCATAGCGCCGGAGCAGGTGGGTAGGCAGAGGTGGGGATTCAGTCAGTTTGTACCAGTTCAGGCGAACTGGTATGAATCGGCTGAATTCCACCCCTGTGAGATGGGAGTGACTGGAAGCTTACCCAGATGCCTTCTCAATGGCTGTCAATCCTCTTTGGAGCACTCTGCCTCTGCCATGCAGAATACAATCACCTACCTGCTTTCTGAGACCTTTTCCCCTTTTTTACAGAGCATCTGGGCACTGATGGAGGAAGGGCAACCAACAAATGAGCACCCTACATTATTAACTGGAATGTTGATTTAGTTTGCTTTAAAACCTATATGCCTTTAGAAACCAACAGGATAAAAATAGCCTAAACATACACATACATACAGTACGTAAACACATATTTCCAGGCTTCAAAGACATGCAAACTTCAGTCACCATTCTATGCTTATTCAGCAAATTCTATCTTCATTTATCTGGCTTCTTATTTTTCCCCCTTTCCATTTCCTCCATAAATATTTATTTATTCATCTTGTTTCCCGTACCAAGCTTACTAATTGCTCTTTCACTTTCAGTGAATGAATGTTAATATATATGATGTGTTATCCAGCTAGCCAACTCTGTTGTCCAAGTATGGATTGTTCTAGGATTAGGGAGATATAATCAGGGGAGGAGAAACTTCTACTATTGTATGGTTTCTTGTTTTCTCCCAGTATCTCATTCATTTCCTATCATTTGTGCAACAGTCTGCAAATTCTTAAATCCAGACAAATGCATCTTTGTCTATTTCCTAATATATTTTTGTACTTCCTTTTTCTAATAAACACATTTTTTGAAAGCAATCATCAAAATGTAAATATATATAACACCCATACATGTGTGTGTATGCATGTATCAAACTGAAGATCTGCATGTCAGCATTTGAAAGGATGTGCATATTGATATGTAACTGCAAAATAAAATGCATAACTGGTTTTTGGTTCTTGAGTGGTGGCGGTGCAGTAGTTAGACTGCAGTATTGCAGGCTAACTCTGCCCACTGCCAGGAGTTTGATCCTGACCGCCTTAAAGTTGACTCAGCCTTCCATCCTTCTGAGGTTGGTAAAATGAGAACCCAGATTGTTGGGGGAAATATTCACAGTGTAAACCACTCAGAAAGTGCTGTAAAGCACCACGGAGAAGTATATACAGTAAGTCTAACTGCTATTACTGTTGCTATATGGATTTTATACAAACAAATCACTCATGTCAGTATTAAAATTAGGTTTGGGCAAATTTCTCTTCTCTTCCAAATTGTTGTTCAACCTAACAAAATAGTTATGTTCTGTTATAACTATATGCTGTGAATCAAAGCCAACAGATAGGCTTGGGTGCATTGAAGTATTTTTTGGAAATAAATTAATTCAACATTCATCCACCAAATATATGAAAAAAAATTTGTTTAATTTTAAACTGTTACTTATTTTATATTTTTGCCAAGATAATGCACTATATTGTGTTTTATATGATTGATTTTCTTGCACCTGTGGTATTTTTGTCTTTCTCTAATGATTCTCCCATTTCAGCCCCTTCTCCTTTTGCGCTTCTGAATTGGGGAATATAAAATATGCTACAGCTAAAAAAAAGCAGAAACAGAACCTTTATTTTAATGTCTGAATTTTAAGCTTTGTGTGCCATTGTCTGGCAAGCACTAGGGGGAGCCCTCTGGCTACTTTTTAAAAAAAACTGCAGGACAGGTATATTCTACCAGGGATAAATATCATTGGGCTTTATTGCTTCACGTAACAGTAACATCAATTTAAGATTGAACAAAGATCTTGAAGAGCTCAGATAATTCTCTTTCCACCCATTAAATGATTACGTGGAGTGAAGTGAGGTCATACACACGAACCACTAGGCAAACATCTTTGCACCTACTAATCATGTCCCTTAGTGATACATTTAGGTAGTATTTATTTATTAAATTTAGGTACCACTCATCTCACTCTCAGAGTGACTTGGATTCGAACAGCATGCTAAACCCAGTCAGCCACTTACGCTGTCATTACTGCATACTGTTGAATCTTGCAGTACAGAAAGTCCTCGACTTACAACAGTTCATTTAGTGACCATTCAAAGTTACAATGGCACTGGACAAAGTGACTTATGATTGTTTTTCACACTTATGTCCATTGCCGCCTCCCCATACTCATGTGACCAAGATTCAAACACTTGGCAACTGGTTCATATTTATGAAGGTTGCAGTGTCCCAGGGCCATAAGATCACCTTTTGAGACCATCTGACAAGCAAAGTCAATGGGGAAATCAGATTCACTTAAGAATGGTGCTACTAATTTAACAACTGCACTTAACAACTTTGGCCAGAAAGGTCCTAAAATGGGGCAAAACTCACTTAATAATGGCCTTAGCAACAGAAACTTTGGTCTCTGTTGTGGTCATAAGCCAAGGACTACCTGTACTCGGTCATGCTAATTAGGTCAAAGATCACAATTTTGGTGAATATAAAGACTTATAACATCCTTCTCTCCTGATTGGTGTCCTTAAACCAGGAGACTCCTAGAAGGGTTTGAGAATAACCAGAAGAGAGCTGGTGGAGGAAGAAGAGGGAGACTTGAGCTCTGCAGATCGTTGTGTTTCAGAGGGGCATTCTGTAACTGCCAAGACTTGGCCACCACAATTGTAATGGTGTTTCTGATTATTATTTTTTGTTTCATTTCCTTGCAAGACTGACTGGGGAAATTGCTTTGGTAATATTTGATTTAGAATAATTACTGGGTTAGTATTGACCATGTCCTGATCCTGAATTGAGTGGCTTCAGCAGGTTAGGAACTGAGTCCAACGTTAGTATATGAATGTGTATATGGTTTTCTCCCTGCATCTGAAATCTGTCATTGGCCAAGATTCATGTACCTTGTGTATACAAATATACATTTGTATGAGAATTGGCATTATTTTTGCACTCACAATAACTGCATTAAAGATTGAACCTGGAAACTTATGCCCTGTTATGGAACTAGTCTTTTTTTCAGGCAGAAATGCTATATGGGCTAAAGAAAGATAAAGATTTCCCACCTCTGGTTGTGTCTGACTTTAGGGGCAGTTGCTCATCTCTTTTTCCTAGCCAAGGGAACCAGCGTTGTTCAAAAACATTTCCGTGGTCATGTGGTTGGGTCTATGATAATTTGCCATGGCTAACCCACCACAACCAATTCATGACGGCCAACTTGCTGTGTGACAATTCATTGCAGGACAAGAGTTACACTAACATCAAAGAAATGGTGTAATAAAATCAATAAAGGATGCAAAAGGAGGGATATAAGGATATAAGGAATTGTGAATGACAAAAATTTATATATATATATATATATATATATATATATATATATATATATGTATGTATGTATGTATGTATGTATGTATATATATGTATGTATGTATGTGTGTGTGTATATATATATATATATATATATATATATATATATATATATATATATATATATATATAATTTATTTTAAATAATTAAATTGAATTGTTAAATTGTCCTGTGGTAAGTTGTCTTGTGGCACGTTGGCTGCGGTGAGTTGGCTGTGATGAATTGGCTTTGGCGAGTTGTCCCATTCATAATGTCACTGGCATGACTATACACTAAGGCGAATGGAACTCTGTTACATTCCCACCGAAGTGGTGCCTATTTATCTACTTTCATTTATCTACTTTTTTTTAATTGAAAAAGTTTTACAAATACAAAGTTTATCATTCCCCCCACCCAATTTCCCCCCCACCCCCCTATTCCCCCTCCCCTCCCTTCCCACCCTTGGCTTCCCTTACAAAAAATATTATTCTCATTTGTCTACCAAAATCAAACAAAAATAAATGAAAAGGTGAAATCCAAATCAGGTAACATATCAAATACTTCTATCATCTAATCTACCCCCTTTCGACATTAAAATTTTTCTAAATATCAGAATAATAAAACTAATTATCTGCATTTATCAATCCCCCTTAATACATAATAAAGTCCAAAAAAACTAGTTTTCCCCCAATTACTTATCCCCAAGTTTAAACTAATCCCTAGATGACATATTCATTATAACATTCTATATCAATATATCAATCACTATTCCACACCTTGTTTTACCTCCAATTACTTTACCTCCCATATACTATAACTCTCAACTCAACATAGTCTTCTTCAAGCAAATACTAACTGATACTTCTTTGTTTGATATTTATTCTGCACATAATCTATCCATTTCTTCCATTCCCGAACAAAAGCTTCTTGGGTCCTATCTTTTAAATACGCTGAAATCTTTGCCATTTCTGCAAAACTAGCCATCTTCAAAGTCCATTCTTCTATAGTAGGTACACTGTCTTTTTTCCAGTATTGTCCGATCAGTAACCTAGCTGCAGTAATCATGTATAATATCAATCTTGTTTCACTCGATGAGCAGTCCTTAACTATACCCAACAAAAACAATTGCGGAGAAAATTGAAGCTTCTTTTTCAAAACATTCTGCATGACCCACCAGAGTTTAATCCAAAAAGCTTTCACTTTTCTACAAGTCCACCATATATGAAAATATGTAGCATCTAAGCCTTCACATCTCCAGCATCTTGGTTGAACATTGGAATATATACATGACAGTTTCTTAGGATCTAAATGCCACCTATAAAGCATTTTATAAAAGTTTTCCCTCAAATTCTGTGCCTGAGTAAATTTAACATTCTGAACCCATATCTTTTCCCATGTTTCCAACATAACTGGTTCTGTAAAATTTTGTGCCCACTTTATCATACAATCTTTAACCAATTCGCTTTCAGAATCTCTTTCTAACAATATATTATAAACCCTTTTAATGTGCATCGGCCCTTCTGTTTTATCTGTAACACCAAATCTTCTTCATGCGACATTAAACCAATTTTTTGATCTTCTCTCCATCTTGATTGAAGTTGAGTATAGTGTAACCAAGTTAAATTAATCGCTTCTTCCAACAGAGCTTTTAATGACTTCAAGTTCCAGCTGCCCCCATCATTAAAAAGCATCTCTTTATATAAAATCCCTCCGAGTGACTTTATATTCCGTATGATATGACCAAGATCCAACCACAAAGGTATTTTGTAATCCAATTTAGACTGGTGCTTCTTCCAAACTCTCATCAAAGAGTTTCTGAGTATGTGACATCTAAATACATTGTCCACTTTATTTTCATAAAATAAGTATGCATGCCAAATTCCAAATCGCGACCTTCTATATTCAAAATTTCAGTCCTTGTTGTACCAAACCAATCACTCGCTTGTGTCAACGCTGCTGCTTCATAATATAGCCGTAAGTTTGGAATGTTTATATACTTTTGAACTGCTAGGTAAGCAGGAGATGGGCCAAGGACAGTAGCTCACTTTGTCGCGCAATGCTTAGGTTTCAAACTGCCAACCTTCTAGTCAACAAGCCCAGCATCTTAATCGCTAGGCTAATGTACCCCCTTGCTATGGACTACGGATATACTTTTTCTGCTCCTATTCTATTTGTTTCAGCTGCCCATTAGATTTTCACATATTGAAGGCCCCATAAAGGACCCTTCAAGCAGGTACCTTTAATGTGCACCATTTAGACAAATGTGTTTAAGAACACTTTTCTGATCTTTGCTCATTAACTGTGCAAATATCCAATAGTGATTCAAGAGGTTGGGGTTATTGGGAGGTAGGAGTCAGTTTAGAAAATGTTCATGTGTAGTTGTCTGGCTTTAGTATTTTGCCACATGTTAAAAGCTGCCAAGGAATATGCAATATTTATATTGAAAAGTAAGCTCTTTTCAGAAAAGTTCTTTTTGCCACTGCACTCATTTTAAAAAATATCTTCCTTTTTTAAAGCAACTGATTGCTTTCTTTCTTTTAAGTTGCATCGGTCTCAGTGTTCTTGGAACTGCTGTTGTCAGTCGCATCATAATAATGGCCATATCCTCCTAGCCTACTTGTTAAGATCACAATTTCATTTCCTGTGGCTCAAAAGAAGAAGGAAACACAGAAAAACAATAATTAAAGGAACTCACCAACAGAAGAGTAGGGGGAACAATTACTTAAGGACAATTCAGGAATTTGAATTAGGACAATAGAAGAAGAAACAACTAGCTTCCCCCTTAAAAAGAAAAGGGCAAATAGGAGACTGCTGATTAAAGAGATGGTAGCCTTGAGGAAATATTATTTCAGATTGCAAGTATTATTATTATTATTATTATTATTTAATCTGTAGTGAGATTCACAGCCTTTGAGGCTGGTTAATAGCTCAGCAGCTCGAGTTCCTAACCTAGGAACTGTTAAGGTATCGTCGGAGGATGTAAGCTCTTCCAAGTAAGGTGGTTTTTTGTAGAGTCAGAATATTCAAGTAGAGTCAAATTATTATTATTATTATTATTATTATTATTATTATTATTATTATTATTATTATTAGTTAATCTGTAGTGAGATTCACAGTCTTTGAGGCTGGTTAATAGCTCAGCAGCTCGAGTCCTAACCAAGGACCTAGGAACTGTTAAGGTATCGTCGGAGGATGTAAGCTGTTCCGAGTAAGGTGGTTTTTTGTAGAGTCAAAATGTTCAAGTCCGGTAAATTTAGAATTTCTAAATAGCGGGGTAGCCCTTTGGGTATTGCTCCAAGGGCTCCAATTACAATCGGAACAACACATGATTTCTTTTTCCATAGTCGTTCAACTTCGATTTGCAAGTCCCGGTACTTTGTGATTTTTTTCTTGCTGCTTATCTTCAATCCGTGCATCACCAGGTATTGCAATGTCAATGAACCATACTTTTTTCTTTTCAACTACCGTTATGTCAGGTGTGTTGTGGACCAAGTGCCTGTCAGTCTGAATCCTAAAGTCCCACAAGATCTTGAGTTTCTCATTCTCTAGAACTTTCTCAACCTGATGTTCCCAGTGGTTTTTGCTATACTCAAATCCAAACTTCTGGCACAATTTCCAGTGAATGATCTTAGCAACATGGTCGTGGCGTTGTAGGTAGTCGGTTTGTGAAATTTTGCTGCATCCACTGATCAGGTGGTTGACTGTCTCATCTTTCTCATTACAGAGGCGGCATTTGCTGTTGGTGGTAACATGTTGAATTTTTGCCTTCATGCAGTTTGTGGCTAGGGCTTGTTCTTGAGCTGCCAAAATAAAGCTTTCTGTTTCTTTTTTCAGTACTCCTGATCTTAACCAGTTCCAAGTTAGTTTCTGGTCATCTTTGCCTTCAATACTTTTCAAGTATTGGCCATGCAGAGCTTTGCTTTTCCAATTTTCAGCTCGCTGCTCAATTACTTCTTTCTTATATTCTGCTTTTGTTTTAGTTGTCTTTAAAAGGCCTCCTTTATTTACTTCCTTAATCATTGGTTCTTCACTTTTCTGGATGTAATCATTCAAGCTGCATTTTTCTTCTTCCACAGTCTGCTTTACTTGTAGGAGTCCTCGACCACCCTCTGCTCTTGGTAAATATAATCGGTCAACATCACTTTTAGGGTGCAAGGCATGATTCATTGTCATAAGCTTCCTTGTTTTTCTGTCCAAATTGTCTAACTCCATCTGGGTCCAGTCAATTATTCCTGCAGAGTATCGAATCACAGGTATAGCCCAGGTATTTATGGCTTTTATGATGTTTCCTCAACTCAGCTTGGACATTAATATCTTACGAAGTCGCCGAATGTACTTGGCTGAAGTTATTTCTTTGACTTTATTATGCATTAAGTCAGAGGCCTCTAAAATCCCCAAGTACTTGTAGCCTTCTTCTGATTTTACTGCCTTTATCGTTTCTTCATTCTCTAGTTCTATTCCATCCTCTTCTATGATCTTACCTGCTTTGGTTGCTATTGTTGCACATTTGTCAATTCCAAACTGCATACCAATGTCTTGGCTGAATTCTTTTGTGTGTTCAGTTAATAAATTCAGTTCAGCTTTTGTTTTACCAAACAGCTTCAAATCATCCATGTACATCAAGTGCGAGATTTTCAGTCCTTTCTTTGCAAGTTCGTATCCACAGCTCAGATTTTTCAAAATGATTGTCAGTGGTAGCATTGAGAGTATAAAAAGTAGGGGGGAAAGGGAATCGCCCTGGAAAATGCCTTGTTTAATTTCAACTTCACCTAGTTCTTCTTCATTAGCCATAAGTTTTGTTTTCCAGAGGTTCATTGAAGATTCCATGAATTTTTGTATGTTTCTGCTGATGCCAAAGATTTCCAGGCATTTCTTGATCCAGCTATGGGGAACTGAATCAAACGCTTTCTTATAGTCTATCCAAGCCATGAACAGGTTGGTTCGTCTTTTCTTTGAGTTCTTTAGGATTAGCTTGTCAATCAGCAATTGATCCTTTGTTCCTCTTGAGTTTTTGCAGCATCCTTTCTGTTCTACAGGAAGCAAGTTATTTCTTTCCAGGTATCCATAGATTTGGTTTGCAATGATACCAGTAAGAAGCTTGTATGTTGTTGGCAAACAGGTGATTGGCCTATAGTTTCCCGGGGCCTTTCCTTTTTCTTTATCTTTTTGGATCAAAAATGTTCTTCCAGTTGTCATCCATTCATCATTTTCAGGTGTTTTTAGGAACTGGTTCATCTGGGTTGCCAATCTTTTGTGCACACTTGTAAGTGCCTTTAACCAGAAGCCATGTAGCTCATCTGGCCCAGGTGCACTCCAGTTCTTCACTTTTCTTGACTGTCTTTGCACCATTGCTTTTGTTATTTTCATGTCTTCCATTTTATGTACTTTAATAGAGTCCTCAACCTGTTTGATCCATTTTGCATTTCTGTTATGCTTCTTGTTGTTTTCCCACAAATTCTTCCAGAATTTCAGAGCTTTCTCTTTATCAGGCTTTTCATTTGTTGTTATTCCTTCTCTATTTTCTAAGCTCTTATAAAACTGGTGCTGATTTGCTCTGAACTGTGAGTTTTCTTTGAACTGAGTTACTCATTTTTCATACCTTTTAATCTTTTCGGCGATGGCAACAACCCTCTGCTTCAGCTCTTCAGTTACTACCGCAATCTCCTTATTCCTCAGATCGTATCTTGCTTCCAGGCTGCTTTTGACCTGCTTGTTCTTTAACTGACCTTGCCTTAGGTTCTTCAAGTTGCTCAAATCTCCACGTAATTTTTTTATCTTCAATTCTAACCGAATTTTCCACTTAGGCTTCCCCTTCTTGCCTCTTTGGTTCTTTTGTATTTTCAACCCCAGTTCTTTGGTGGTTATGACGGCTGCTGCATACATCAGTTGGTTTGTTTTGGCTAATGTAGTGGTTCTAATAGTTTGCACAGCCTCATTGACCTTTTTTAGTACATTTCTCAATTCTTTCCGGTTCACTTGGTTCAGTTTTGGCAAACGTGTTCTTTCAGCATCTTCCATCTGATGCTTTATTTTTCCAGCTAATTGAGCACTATCTGTTGGTATTTGTTCTTCAGTGCTTCCTTGTTCTATATCTTCATCCATTTCAGTATCCTCTTCCTCCCTTTCTTTCTCAATTTACTTTTGAGTCTGCAAATCATTCTTGATGTTACTCTTCTTTGTTGATGTACTCAGACCATTAGTTGCTTTCTCTTCTATTGCTATTAATTCTTCTGTAGTGAAAAATTTGTGGTTTAGGATTACACGTCGTTGGTCCATTAACCTTTGTTCACTGATGTTCCCGTCCGTATGGTTCATCTTCCAAATCCGATACATTCGTTTTTGAAATCCACGTTTTGCTGGCTTAGACTGATAGTAAGCTTCCATAATAAAGGTGTTTTCTTCCTTAGTCCAGATTTTTCGCTTTTGGGGTTTTTCTTCCAGTAGCTTGTCAGCTCCATGCCCTGGTTGCCTAGCAGAGGGAGCTGAGCCCTGTAGTTCATTTTTCGTAGAATGCCCAGGAGCCATAGCATCCAATGGAACCCTTGTTAATCCAGGCGACGGTTCAGCCGGCATAAATTTCATTTTTTTCGTATTCACCATGTTTGAATGGGTTGTGGAGCAGATTTTGTCTGGCCCTTCACCTAAGATCTGTCTGATATGGTTGCACCTGTTCAGCATAGCTCTTAGGATCATTAGAGCACGCAAGCCCCTCCACCACGACAAGGTAGAGCTCCTCGGAGGGGATTATTATTAATTATTATTATTATTATTATACATTTCCTCTGAGAAAAAACAGTCCACTTTTGTTTGAATTGCCTTAAAGAAATAAGAAACAAGTATGGGAACCCTTTCCCCTCCCAGATAAATATCATATTGCCACACAATTTACATGTAGTCCTCACTTAACAACTACAATTGGGAATGGCAATTCCGTGGCTAAGCAATGTAATTGTCAAGCAAAAAGCATGTGATTATGACTTGCATTTTTATTTCTGGCTTCTCACTGACTCTGCTGGTCAAAAGCTATCTGTGAAGCACACAAATTGTGGCCATGTGATCACAGGATGCAGTAACAATTGTAAATGCCCACTAGGTGTGAAGTGCCCAAATGCTAATCACATGATTGTCGGAATATCGTGACGGTTGAAAATGTGAGGACCAGTTGTAAAGTTACTTTTTCAATCCATCATAACTTTGAATGGTTGCTAAACAGGGCAGCTGTTAAGAGAGGAATGCTGTACTGATTTCATCCTTTTTCTGGCTTTTACAAGACATTCAAACTAATGAAACACTCTGGGTTTACCTCATGCAACAGGTCAAATCACCAAAATTAAAAACCAAGATTAACACTACCAAGTGTAAATGACCTGGTTAAGTTTATTGTGTGTTGTGTGTGGGTGTGGTTATGTATATCTATAATAGGGAAATAATGGTGGGGAACATATATAACACACAGAAATTGGACTTCTGAGTGAGCAATAGCAAGCTAACACGTCTCTGAATGAGTGGTGATGATGTGGCCATGACTGAAGGACCAGCTAGTTGATTGGTCCCACAGAAACTCTCTGGAAAAAGATGGGAGCTTGTACTTGTACTCTGGATGGCTGCTCCTCGTGAGGAGACTGCAAGACAGCAGTTTACTGCAGGTTTGATTACTAGCCATCAAGCTTTTGATAGGAATTAAATAGGGTGAATGAATATAATTGTGTTAGTAGTAGTTTTACTCATAGAGCACTTATAATTAAGTGCAGTACAGATTCAGAAAGGTTTTGTGCATTATAAAACAAAATCACAAACAATATAATATTCAAAATAAGGCATTTGGAGGATCCAATCTGAGGTGGTCACCAGAACCAGAAATGTTGTCTTCTGAGCTTTTGGAGTCGTTCTGGAGCTCATCCTCAAGGAACTTCTCTCTAGCAGCCAGTCCCAGTGACTGACCCAGATTGGATCCTGCTAGAGCCAGCTGCTAAAGAGAAGTTCCCTGAGGAAGGGCTCCAGCATGAGTCCAGAAGCTTGGAAGACAAAACTTCTGGTCCCAGTGACCGACCCAGATTGGATCCTGCAACATTATCCTGGGACACATATATTTGTCTTCATTCATAAGGCATTTGTTTTGATTTTTGAACAATAAAGGTAAAGACCAACGAGATAAAGATACATCCCATGAGGAACACAATATACAGTATACCAATATTATAACAGATATAATGTGCTGTCTGTTATATTGTATATTCTTTCACACTACTTGATTAGTTGTCTTGAGGTTTATGTTTGGGATTAGATCCTAAAATTTGGTCTCCCTCCCTTTCCAGATTTATTTTAAAGTCCTTTGGATAAGCTGAGCCAGTTGTTTTCCCAAAACATTCCTCCTGGTTCTTGTGAGGCATAGCCCATCCCCTGCCAGAAGCCTTTCACGTAGGCAATTTAGACTTTGGTCTAGGAATCCATGAATTAATTTTCATCAGGTCTAGATGCATTTACAACTTTGAGAAGACTTAATTTCTGCCTAAATGCTCTGATAGCTTATGACTAGTTTAAATTTGAGGCTGAATAAATTTACTTGTAAGGATAAGGATAAGGATAAGGATAATTTTATTTCTATAGGACTCAGGGTGGTGCACAGCCAGGTAAAAACACAATACAAACATCATAATTTAAATTTAAAAATTATTAAAACTTGGAATCTTAATTTATCAAATCTAATGGAGACTTCGGTGAAAGCTTTATACCTATGCATGTTAGATACTCCTGGTAAGGCATATAGCAGCCGGTTTCATTGGGACTACAATATTTGCAGTTCTGGGGAATTCTTATATGTCCTTTGCTTTTTGCTAATATTGCACCTATATATCACTTTCATCCTTGTCCTCACCTGAAAAAGATTGCTGGCAGCCCTGTGGTGATGCTTCCCACAGAAACTTGTCCAGTCTCTTTCTATTGGTGCCTATGGGTTACCAGTGTTGAAAAAACTGGTTCCCCCTCCCCAGTACTGGGAAAACTGGCATAAAAAAAGCACACTTTTCTCTACTCAACATAGATGTAAAAGAAACAGGGAGAATGGTTCCTGTGCTGCAAAAGTGATCAATCTGTGGACTGAAAATCTGAATTTCTACTTTGCTCTTTGCTTGAGCTTTTTATTAGAGGTCAAAAAGTTTCTAATGTAATCTTAAAATATAGTAATAATCAAAGGAGACTATGCTCTTGCAGTAATAAAATTGTAGAAAGCAAAAATTCTGAGTTTGTTGCTATATGGTGTATATAAGGGTGCTTCTACTATAGAGACTATACAGTCTAAGCTTCTGAAAGCTATACTCCATGTCCATTATTCAGCTTCAAATGCCCTTGTTTGGTAGAGCTTGGCACATTTCCCTTGTGCTGTGTGAAACAAATTCTTTGGGTTGAGTTCTGGATCACCTCATGCTACTAGATAGGTTTTTCCTCATCCTAGAGGAGGCAAATTGATTCTGATATGGCACATTGTGGCCTTGCACTTCTTCAGGCAATATTATCACTCAGACTAGATAAAGCATTAAATGAACAAACAGCATTCAAGATTTAGATCTACAAAAAGACAAGGCTAAAATCATCCATTCCTATTATATTGCAATTGTCAGTTCTCCATGGACAATTTCTAGGTACCTCTATAACATCCTACATGTTTCACATATAAGATTTTTTTTACCTTGGCTCAAATTGATGCACTTTCTTTTATGAAGATATACACAAAAACACAGGTCTCACATATTGCAATGGTATATGTATCTACTCAGATATAAGTCAATAATTCATGTATTGTTACATTGCCAATTGTACTACCCATCCATGGCATAGAGGGGTGTTAAGAAATTTAGGAGGTTCCTTCTGGATCGTGACCCTTACTCACTTGCAAACACATCAAACAAACAAGCCAGAGAGGAGTTTTAGAAAAGTTAAAACTAGTTTAATAGAAACAAACAAACATATAAAACAAAGCCTATAAAAATACCAATAGTCATCTTTCTTCTTAGCAAAGGTCCATTCAACTCCCTTGGAGTCTCTCCATATGATTTGAGCCCAGCTCTTCCTTCCTTCCTTGGGAGTGCTGTTAACCAGCAGCTGCTTAAATGCTGAGTCATAATCTCAGTTAGGAAAACTCAGAGCCAAAGGCTGCAGTCTGATTGGCTCATTCAAATGTTCAAGCCAGGATCCAATCAATAGATCACAGCAAACCTTGAGAGGAACTTACTCTCACAAGGGGAAAATGGAAATGTAGATGGGTGGAAATTTAATATTTGTTTTGAATAAAACTCTCTGGTTGATTTTCCTGTTCTTTTTTCAGCTAAATGTACATTGGAAGGCTGCTATGAAGTCAAAGCATATTTTCTGCAAAGTAAAGACCAAGGAGAAACCAAAGTGCTTTCCAGAGATTCCTTTGCATAAATTCAGTCAAGACTGTAAATTATGACATGGGATAATTCAGTGTTCCCCAGCTCCCAGAATTCTCAGCAATGGTCATGATGGCTGGAGATATTTACAGTATGGATTATATGAGATCAGTTTATTATGTTTATTCAACGATCTATAATTAAAATTGTATATTGTGCAATGTAAGAAGACAGCCATTATGTGCTCACATTTTTGTTCTCATACACTCTTTCCTTTTGTCCCCAAATTTAATAACTGCATGAAAGACCCACATAATGCAGAGTTCAAACGTACAAGGATAGTAAATCAAAAGGCTGGTATCTCTTAGCTGGCATGCTCTTTTTCAGGCATTTTGCCAACCAGTGATGCATTTTTTATGATGCTTCATAGCTATATTCAATCTACAGGCTTAATTGGGTTGAGTCTGGTTAAGATTTAGTCCCTGCATTTCGGTAGCTTAGCTTGTGGTGTAAATCCAGAGCATGTTATATAACCAGGATGCATTGCATGAATGACCATTGCTCAACCGATTCCTGAATCCCACATAAATTTTTGTTTTGTTTTGTTTTGTTTTGTTTTGTTTTGTTTCCTTTCCTTTCCTTTCCTTTCCTTTCCTTTCCTTTCCTTTCCTTTCCTTTCCTTTCCTTTCCTTTCCTTTCCTTTCCTTTCCTTTCCTCGCCTCGCCTCGCCTCGCCTCGCCTCGCCTCTCCTCTCCCCCCTCCCCTCTCCTCCCCTCCTTCTTTCCTATATTTAATAAAAACCTATAAGTTTTGAAATTTCTCCAAGCATACTGATTTCTCAGGAGACTTATTTTGACTCTCTGTCTCTTGACATGCACTTCCTCCATTCTCTTTTAATATAATTTCTGGTCTTTGGGGCCAGACTTTTTCGAGAGAGAGAGTTTTGCTGCTGTCCACTGGGTTTCCTTACAGGAAATATATATATAGGTCTGGTTTACAGGTGATAGCTCATTAAGAAGGGAAGCCTTCCAGCAGTTTTAGCAGGGAACATTTTTTTTTTTTGCACCTTGAAATGGAAGTATATCATCTTGATGGTAGCATCTGGCACCTTCTGCATTTCTCAGCTCCAACCATAAATGATAAGGAAATGCCGCTGAGGAGGAGAAGAAGTAGTCAAAAAAAATCAGACCTGTGTCACTGAAAGGAACCTAATATCACGGCTCTGACAGCTCTCTTTGCTCCAGAGAAAACAAAACAGTTGCCTGGCTATGTAACTGTCAAGTTATGCACTAAAGAGATATAAAAAGGATTTGGTAATATTCTGTGCCTCAGATGAGGGTGGTGGTGGTGGGGGGTGGTGAGTTGACATGTCATGGCAGATTGCAGGAACAATTAGGAGACACTGAACCATGAAGGGGATGCATACATTTTTCTTCTTCTTTTAATCTGGTCAACCCTCCAAACAAGTCAGAGGAAACAAATGCTAGAGATGCTGCTATTAATAGATATGTTCCCTTCATTGTTTGTAAGGATCTACGTGCTTGTTTTGCTTCGGGTGCGCTTATGGCAAAGTGGTATTCTCAGCAGAAGGGATATTTGTGTGAAAATCAGGTGTGAAAGACAGGTGGCTTGGGGGGGAATTTCAAATTTAGTTTATCACTTGCTCTGCTGTCAAGACCTGTGTTGCCTACAAATAATTAGACATAAAAGGTGTGTGGATAGAGGAGTGTGAGACAGAAAAAGGAGGCAACCCAACAATTCCAAACAGAAATGGATATAACAGCTATCAATCTAGCAGGTACCCGTACTTTATAAATTTTGTCTAACCTCGGAATCTAAGCAGGGTTGGGCTTAATTGGTACAGTATTCAAAGAATTTTAGATCGTTAGACTGAAAAACTGATCAAACATCCTGCCCAGAAAACTCTATGGATATGTCCATGTAGACACAGCAGTTGAGCTCAATTCAAATACATCTTTACTCTTTTTTAAAATTAGAATAAAATTTAGAATAAGTTCCAGTAGTTCTGGGACTCAGTGAATTAGATGTTCGGGCCTAAGAATAAGTAACTGTAAAGGATGGAAACTTGATGATTCAGGAAGGAGTTAAGTGACTTTTCTTCCAGAACAAGCTTTTTTTTACTTAATACAAATGCTACATGCTTCTTTTCAAGGAAAACCCAAAACGTAAGTGAGCCAAGTGTTATGTTACAGCTGCCTGCCTTCGGCTCTGCTTAGATGCAACTCTGGCGATGTAATAGTGTTTTGCCACCACCACCATAATTTACTCACCACTATGATCTCTTTCTTACTTCTTCTGTATGCTGACTGTCTCTTAGTAACTTTAATACTTAGATTTTGATGACTTCATGGTCATATCCATTTAGATCTCTCAGCACACCACAAAAATGGAATGCTATTGTCATCTTACATGATCACTGAATCCTCAGTCTACCCCAGAGCTCTGGAATAAACTGTGATCTTCCATCCAAGTGTTAACCAGGCTTGACTCTGTTCAGCTTTTTAAGATTAATAAAGGTTGATAAGTCCATGTTTCATATGGCATGGTATAAGGGTACATGTAAATCTATGACGGATGTTATAGTGATGTTTTCAGGATGGATTTATCTGTTGGTGGGATTCGAGGTCATCTGATTGTTCAACTGTTATGAAGCCCAATTGAACAATGAATTGACAGCCAGAGGAACTACTGCAAGATGAGCAGGAGGAAATTGGAGAGAATAGAATAGTGCGAAAGCAAAATATCTGCTGTTACTACAGCAATTAGAATTTTATGGGTGGCAAAGATATTAGATCTGGGAGGAGGTGAGATTGGAATGCCAAATGGCAAGAAATTTCATTTATTTTGTTTATTTATTACTGAATTTGATTGTGTTTATTGCAAGATTTGAGGGAACTTACAACACTAAAAACTCTGTATAACCAGAGAAAATAAAATGCTTGCTTGATTGATTATGTGGCATTTAGTTGTTTTCAACTTTTCACAATCACATAGATTTTCTTGATTATGATCTATGTTTAATCTGACTTAAAGCACTTAGAATAAAACCAAGAGTAAAAAAAAATCAACCTTTAAAAGTTGGAAAGAGATGTATTCTTAATTAGAACAATTAAGCAGTGGAACAACTTGCCTTCAGAAGTTGTGAATGTTCCAACACTGGAAGTTTTTAAGAAGATATTGGATAACCATTTATCTGAAGTGGTGTAGGTGTTTCTGTTTCTAGTATCTTCCCAAATATTGGGAGTGTGGAAGCCAAACACATCTCTTTAGCCAAAGGAATAGGCCTTCTCCATCCTCAGTAGCTGCATTTTTGGCACCAGAGCAATCTTCAAAATGGCTTCACTGGCTGACTATGAATAATCTTCACAATAGAAAGAGTAATGGAAATTTTTGAGCCCCACATGTCATAGAAGCTCCCAGATGATGCCAGCATCTGATATCAACCCTGCCAGTTTTCTGCATCAAATATTTTCAAAGAAGAAAATATTTAAAAACATATCTGAGATATGTAAGGTGTACAATTTTACAAATACTCTTTACAAATATATGAATCACAGCAATAACATAAAACTGGAGTCAGAATCAATGGCACCCTAAACCACATGACTGCCACAATTATGAATTTGCATCATGACATCAAATGCATATCATACGCTACAGCTTTTGAATTATAGCATCCGCACTTAGACTTATATACCACTTCATGGTGCTTTATAGCCCTTTCTAAGAGGTTTACAGGATCAGCATATTGCCCCGAACAATCTGGGTCCTCATTTTAACTTACCTCAGAAGAATGGAAGACTGAGTCAACCTTGAGCTGCTCAGAATTGAACTCCTGGAGGAGCAGGGAGTTAGCCTGCAGTTCTGCATTCTCACCACTGCACCACCACGTCTCTGGGTGGATCATCATTTGCTTCCCCCTGCTGCCCCCCTTGCCCAGCCATGTGAATGTTTATGGAAGTATATAAACACCATTGTAGTTGCTGCAATCCAAGTTGTTTTTTTCATTGGCTTATTTTTCCCAGTATCAATGTTGCTTTTCAGTTCTCAACGGCTTCTGTTCCCCCTGAATGATCAGCAAAGGGGAGAAAGAAATATTTATATAGCTGAGCATCTGCTTTGCATGCAGATGCTCCTCAAGTTATTCCTTGGCATCTTCAGTAAATGGATGAGAGCATGGGAATTTCAACAAATCAGTACAAGTTGGGCACAAAGTCTGGGTTGGTATAAACCTGTTTTCTGTATTTATCCAAGTTGGCAGATAAATAACAAATATCACTTGCAGGAAGAGCTTGAGTTGAATTGAATTAATTAAAGAAAGGGTGCTCCCAACACATTTTGTTTGGCCCTGAGTGTCTGCTCATGTTGACAAAGAATGGAGGAGATCAGTGGATAAAGTGAAAACTGATCATATTCAGGTCACTAGTAATGCATTATTAATACTGCTTCAGAATTATAAGCAGAATGAGATCTTGCTGCTGCAGTCAACAAATCAAACTCAACTGCTTCTCCTGGTTGTAGCTACAACTTCAGGCACTTACATAAACACAAAATAATTCTGACCTTGGAACTACCTGTAATAAATGGAAGGTCTAACTTATAGATACCATGCACTGGGTGTGCATTCCTTGTTGTTGAAGTTGTACTGCAGTCCACTTAGCATCTGGATTCATAGGGCAATCTTTAATGTTTGTCTAGGATTTTAGCTTATCTGATGTTCTTTCACTGTTTTGTTAAATTGCATGTATTTCTCAATATTGTACATCAACCATTTCTGACTCTCCAGTGTCATACTCTAGCCCTTATTCAGCAGTTTCTAATTTGCTCCTTGAGTGTGACTGTTTCTTCTCAAGCCCAAAAATGGCAGGGTGATTAGAAGAACTAGTTGAATGAAGAATCTCATTTCCTTTAATAGAATAGTTAATGAAAGTCAACTAAAAAGTTATATTGCTTAAATGTGAACATTTCTTAGCACCTTTATTGCTGTTGCCAAGAAAACAACATAGAAAGATCCATGTAGTCACCAGAGATTGAGGTTGGCTGAAATGAAAATGTAGTTTTATTTTACCATCCTTATACACATACTCTTTTAGAATGGTATATACAGTCAACCTTTCCTGCATTCTTAGAGCAGAGATACATACATCTACATTATGTTATGACTCCACTTACATGACTTCCATCCCTTTCTATGGAAAGAGGGTGGTTTCTGTATTTTTACATGGTATATTTCTCATGTGATATTTTAGTTACATTGACTTTCAGGGTCACCATGTTGCCAGTTATATCCTTATTAGGAATCATCAAATGTAGGCAGCCAGATGTTCTGCTCTAAGAATTTAAGGTTTAAATATATACCATTCTGACAGCCTTTGTACAGTATATCTCTTCTTGCAAGCCAGTGACTGCCAGGATCCAGTTAGCTCCTAAAGGAAAGCACTATAAATAGTCATTTAAATATGAAAGTCTGTGGGTTCAATTCTTTGTAGGAATTGAAACCCATAGAGCAGGGGTGTCAAACTCAAGGCCCTGGGGGCCAGATTCGGTCCCCAGGATGCTTAGATCTGGCCCACAGGGACGCGCTGGAAACAGCAAAGGACTGATCCATTCTGCCAGTGAAAACTGAGCTCGGGAGGGCTGTGTGCAGCCCTTCAGAGCTTGGTTTTCACTGGCAGAGAGTTGCAGGAGGCTGTCGCAGCCGAAAACAGACCTTGGGAGCCTGTTTTTGCTGGCAGAGCATTTGGGCCATCACAGGCATCCCCGACACGAATGATGTCAAACTGGTCACACCCACTCTGGCCCCCCAAGGTCAAACACAATCCTAATGTGGCCCTCAATGAAATTGAATTTGACACCCTTGCTATAGAGTGATAGTGGACTATCAACATCTGACAATTGAAGGATCAAACTGATCACATACTGCTTTCTGGCAGTCAATGTAGCAGTCAATGTTGGCAGTCAAACTGAAAAAACCCCTATAGAAATCTTAATTCAAATTTCCCTGATTTCCATTATTTATTAGACTTTTTTTACTTGGTTTTTTTTTAAACTATGGAGAAGGTTATTGGGGAAAAATGGTTTCTTGCTCTAAGTTGTGCTTGATGTCTAAAGTCCTCTCTTCTCCCAAGTTTATACAGAAGTGATAATCATAAATTTATAGCCATGAATCCCATAATAACCCCTTTGCTGCATGAGCTGCTTTGGGTGCTGGTTTGCTTCCTGGGCCAGTTCAAGGAGCTGGTTATTACCTTTAAAGGCTTACATGACATGGAGCCAGGTCACCTGAGGAATTGTCTTATTCAATCACACTGTCCCATTCCACCTGGTTAGGCAAGGAAGTTATGTTACAGACTGTTAGTTAAAGAATTTTGATTGGCAGGATCCAGGAAGAAAGTCTTCTCTGCTGTTGTCTGCACCCTTCCCCCTCACCCCAGGTGAGGAGGACCTATACCTTCCTGGTCTTTCAGGAATGTGTGAAGACACTACTTGTTTCGGGGTCAAAGAGGGGCATGCAAACTTTTTTTTAAAAAAAATTGATTTATATGCTGCCCTTCTCCGGAGACTCAGGGTGGCTTACAATGCGTTAAGCAATAGCCTTCATATTCTGTAAATTTATACAAAGTCAGCTTATTGCCCCCACAACTGGGTCCTCAATTTACCCACCTTAGAAAGGATGGAAGGCTGAGTCGACCTTGAACCTGGTGAGTTTCGAACTGGTGTAATTGCAGGCAGCTGGATGTTAATTGCTGCCTTTAGTAGGAGGCATTAGCCTCCTACGCCACTCAGGCTCTTGGGGGTGGTTAGAATCCTGAAGGCTCTCCTGCCACCTTTCAACTTTTAATTTATTTTATCTGCATTTTTACTTGGGTCCCATTTTACTGAACTTGGTCTGTATTGTGTTTTATGCTTTTCTCTGTAAGCTGCCCTTAGAGTGAGATGGGTGATACCTAAATTTGATTGATTAATTAATTCCAATTTCTAAGAAAAAAGAATTTCCTTTTTCTTGTCCTGAACTTTTTCAAAGTAATTCAGTATGACGAGAGAGACCAGGGAAGAAAGCTAGAGTGCTTTTTATAGCAATTATAAACTAATGTCTGTTTAGGAATTAGATAACGACGTGGGTACCAGGTTGTGTTTTTTTTTCAACTGGGAATTAGCACCTTTTTGAGGGATAGGATTTTAATTGCAGGTTAGAAATCTGCAATTAAAGATATCAAAATATTGCAATTATGTAACAGTCTGATTTAGGCCAAATGTGGGGAGGAAGCATAGCTGAAACTTACATTTTGCATACAGTTTAGATTAAGTATCCGAATCGTAGTTATTGGGTAAATCAATTAAGTCCAGCATTACTGAATTGCTCAAAATTTTGAATTAAAAAAGAAACCACTTCCAATAAAAGTAGCTATAGATTTGCATCGTGTGTATTTCATGAAAATATGTATTTTTCAAATATATACATTTTTAAATGGCTTTTTAAATATATTGCACCTGATATGTATTTCCTCCTAATAAACATGCCTGTTTGCACTTTATCTAATGCATAGTATTTTTTGTGTATATTCTATAAATTGAAATGCAAAGTGAGTCACAGAATTAAGAAAATCACATTCCAATTCTCATAACTACAAGAGGTATAAATTTACTAAATCTTCATAAAAATTAATGCTGGCTAAAGGGATTGTTCTGCATTTCTTTCTTGCCAGTTCTGATTCAATTAATGAAACTGTTTTAGATATTCTTTCAAAAGAAAAAACTTTAAAAGAATTTCTCATGGTATAATATTTTGTACTTGAATTTATTTAGCTATAGGGTAGCCAAGAACTATGTGTACAAATCTGCCTTCCCTGTAGAATAATTTCTCTAGTTATTTATAGTGCTCACTTTTTATCTTCAGTTAAATTCCAAAGGAAATTAGCTGAAAAAACTCCTTTCCTGGGACCTTGTCAGCTCTATAAGGTAGGCTAAGTTATGAAATAGACACTATGCAGATCTATAGCTACTTTTATTGGGAGAGCTACAGTAACAGAATCTTGCAAGTCTAATGTACTTTCTTTTCTCCCTCTTTTATGTTTATAAGAATTGGGGTGTATCTGTGCTGTCTAAGGCATTTTTACAAACTACTTTCTTGGTTTGGGCTCAAGTTTTATTCATCTGATTATTGCCTCGATAGCAGATCTTTTTTGTTAAGGCCATCCTCTTCATTACAGGCCTTTTCAGTAGTTGTGCTTTTCTCACAGATAGCCTCTGCTTTTGAGAAATTGTTGGACAAATTCCCAGAAATCACAGGAGCCATCCACTCAATATCTTAGTCTGTAGATTTTTGCGGAGAATTTACAAAGGTTATTTGTGCCCAGTTTAAATTACTTGCTCAATAGTACTAACTGTGAGAGAGATCTTGGAGTCCTAGTGGACAACCATTTAAATATGAGCCAGCAGTATCAGCAGCTGCCAAAAAAGCCAACACAATTCTGGGCTGCATAAACAGAGGAATAGAATCACGATCACGTGAAGTGTTAATACCACTTTATAATGCCTTGGTAAGGCCACACTTGGAATACATTCAGTTTTGGTCGCCACAATGTTAAAAAGAAGTTGAGACTCTAGGAAGAGTGCAGAGAAGAGCAACAAAGATGATTAGGGGACTGGAGGCTAAAACATATGAAGAACGGTTGTAGGAACTGGGTATGTCTAGTTTAATGAAAAGAAGGATTAGGGGAGACATGATAGCAGCATTCCAATATCTCAGGGGCTGCCACAAAGAAGAGGGAGTCAAACTATTCTCCAAAGCACCTGAGGGTAGGACAAGAGGCAATGGGTAGAACTAATCAAGGAGAGAAGCAACTTAGAACTAAGGAGAAATTTCCTGACAGTTAGAACAATTAATCAGTGGAACAACTTGCCTGCAGAAGTTATGAATGCTCCAACCCTGGAAATTTTTAAGAAGATGCTGGATAACCATTTGTCTGAAGTGGTGTAGGGCTTCCTGCCTAAGCAGGGGGTTGGACTAGAAGATCTCCAAGGTCCCTTCCAACTCTATTCTAATAGAGTTATTCTATTCTAATTAGGTGGAATAATTAAATTAAAATTAATTTCATTAATTTTAATGAAGGTCTCAACCACCTAGTATAAGGCAGCTTCATAAAATTCCCTGCAACATCTCTTTCTTTTGAAGCCCCGAAGATCTGTAGTGGGCTAGTTCCAAATTATAACCGAGGATGAAGAAGTCATTGAGGCCAGACAGTATGCTAGCACTGGTGGAAGGAAAAGTGATTTCTAGCTCTACCAATTGTGTGAGATGGGTGTTTTCTTGTACAGAAGCTGGGATTCTGACCCAAAGCTGCCTGTCTGGGTCTCTCTCAGAGATTCGGAGATGGTTGAAAGACAAAGAACAACATAGCACATCTAGACTGGTTTGCTTTCCACGGGTGGCTACTTTACTCAGGTCAGTCAAAGGTTCATTGCATGTATTCCTCAGTGACTCTTGGCTTCTTTATTTAATGTTCATAAATAGTTGATTGCCCAAGGCAGAAAGAACTTTCTCTTTGGAGTATTTCTTGAGAAATTGCCAATGAATAGCTGGTGAAAACTCCTTACACTTCTCTTTCTCCCCCCCTCCCTGGTTCAGTACAAACACTTCTGGAATAATTTTATATCATTTGAAAGTGACATGAAAGATACACAAACCAAATTGTGAAGAAGGAGGAAGGGTTTTATTCATGCCCATTAAGACTCAGGGCAGACTGATAATCTCCTGCCAAAGGTACAAATCAAACATCTACCTCAAATTAGGTGCAGCAACATATAAATTATATTTTTTTGATGGGTGCAATTTTAATTTCTCAAGTGTTCAGTCGCACACTAGCATTTTTGAGATACAAGCTTGCCTAATTCTGTAAGGATCTTGCTGGGGAAGGGAGATAATATGATTACAATGAAATTCTCAGCATTATTGAAGAATTGCCTTTTCTTCCCTTAGGGCAGTAAGCTATTGACACTTTCCATAATACTTAAAAGTAGGAATATAAATTCCAAGAATATATGAACAATACTGGATCCTGAGGGAAATAGTGTGTTTATTTTTAGCTGGTAGATTCCTGAAAAATTTAGAAGTAGGTTAGCTACAATGATGGCTAATGGCTATTAAGTGATGTATCCTTTCCTCCAGACCCATGGAGCAATATGACTAGTAGCTACTTACTAGATGATTCTCCAGGAATTTATCTAGTGTCCTGTTGATATCCCGTGGGAATAAATTTCATAGTATTATTAAAAAGTTAAAGGTTCCATTCACACATATGTGCTAGTCGTTCCTGATTCTAGGGGGCAGTGTTCACCTCCATTTCAAAGCTGAAAAGCCAGTATTGTTTGAAGACGTCTCCATGGTCATGTGGCCAGCAAAACTAAACACTAAAGGTGCACAGAACACTGTTACCTTCCCACCAAAGGTGGTCCCTATATTTCTACTTGCATTTTTTACATGCTTTCGAACTGCTAAGTTGACAGAAGCTGGGACAAGTAACGGGAGCTCACCCCGTTACGTGGCACTAGGGATTCAAACCACTGAATTGCCGACCTTTCGATTGACAAGCTCAGCATCTTAGCCACTGAGCCACCACATCCCTTGCATAATATTATGTACATATAAAACCTACTTTCCTTAATATGTGCTGAATCTTTGATGTAAGATTGTTTGAGTGCCAACATTATCTTTTTCCAGTCTTCTATCATGTTTCCTCTAGTTCTATATTTAGTAAAAAAAATTGTAACATTTTTAAATTAGTTTATCCTCTGTTCCCGTATTTTATCAAGCTCAGTCATAAAATAAAAATAAAAACCCTGTAGTTTAACATCTTTTTCATATCTTGTTTGTATCTGCACATACATATACCAATCCATTTCAATTCCCTGTTCTTCCAGTTCATGTTTCCTTTTCAACTCTGCCTTATCTGTTAACAAATCTTTATATCTAACAATATTTCCAAGATTAAAAACATTTGGATGAATTAATGCTTCCAATGTTGATAACCATATTGGTATTTTCACATAATATTTGTTTCTAACTTTTTCCCATACCAATAATAATGCATTTCTTATATAATGTCTTTGAAAATATGTATCTTACTTCAACCATACCATAAAAAAGCATGCCAACCCAGTTGTAAATCATGTCCTTCCACTGTTAATAGTCTTATATTTCTTAATTCAATCCATTCTTTCAACCATGTCAGTGCTGCTGCTTGATAATATAATTCCCAATATTTTTGCTATTTTCATACAAAGTGTTATTCTCAAACATAATTATTAGCTTAAAGTGATGGCCTCTGTTCTGATGCCAGCTTGCACTCACAAGAAGGAGAGCTGGCTTTCCTGATTGGGAATATTTATTCCTTTAACTCCAGCAGAATCAACACTCTGGGAGGCATAACTTCCATCAAGTAAACCAAAAGCAGATGCCTCAGCCTTTTCTTTTCCTGGATAAGAAAAAGCTTAGTTCTTTTAAAAGACAGAACTCTGGGGGATTGCTGTGCCTGAGCAGTGATGTAACACTTCTCCAAAAGCCCTGCTAAATTACCTCTAGGGCTGAGGGAAGTCCAGGGGGTTTTGCTTCAGGATGCAGATAAATATTCCATTTGCATCCTGAAGCAAATCCAGGGGGTTTTGCTTCAGGATGCAGATAAATATTCCAAACTGAAAGTGCATCAAATATCAATTTCATCTATCATTGTGATTTTACTCTAATATTCATCTGTTTTCCCTAGGAAATTCTTTGAGATGCGTAAAATTCAGAACCTGGGGGGGGGGGGGGGGGAGGGGATTGTAACAGATCTGTGTCATTTTGTGATCTTTAAAATTTCTACTTTCACCTCTTTGCTAGCTATTGTGTATTATAAATCAAACAGCTCCACTGATTAGCTCATGGAATACTGTATAGTCATGATTTTAACACTGAAAAATGAAGAGCTTTCTTTCCATGTTTTAAAAAATGTTTCTGTATCTCTTGTGAGATTAGTCCATCTCCTAAGAGGTGAAAGAAAGGCTGGTCCTTCTAAATTGCACATGTTGATGCTTTATAGTGGCAATATGGCAATTACTTAATCATATCATTTGTTTAAACTTTTACTTGCCAGGAAGGTAGGAGAATTTGGGAGCCCTCCTTCTCCTACATCAGAGTTTAGGAGGGAGAAAGACAAGAGAGTTATCCCTTGGGAAGATAGGGGTGGCATGTCTGTTAAGGAATAAAGGCTCTGAAGGTTTTGGAGAAAGGAAGTTTGATGTTTTCTTCTCACAGGGTCAAACCATTTGCTGTAATCTCAATCACACAACATGCTAAGAGTCAGTCTTTTGAGCTAGGTTAAGTCAGGAAACAGACACTCCAAGAATGACTCCATTCATATGTAGTAGCAGAACTTTGAAAAGCTGATAGCATTTTCCCTCACTTTCTCTTGTATCCTGAAGAACTAAGATGGAGTTAACATAGTTTAAGTTACAGTACTTTCTAATCTTTTCTTTTTGTCCTGGATTTAAAGTATGCTTTGTAACTGCCATGGCATAGTTGCTCCCAGGTCATCTTCATGGTTCCTTAGATGAAGAAAATGGCTTGATTCTTATGTGATGCCAATTTCAAATTGTCCAATTCCATTTTAGCCTTCTCTGGTGTATTATGTGGACCCAAACATAACTTGCAAAAGAGCTACAGGTTAGGGACATTTGTAAAATGGGGACAGAACATAGATCTGACTGGGCCAATAAAATAATTAAAATCAATAACATTGTTTTAAAAAGATATAGGATAATATATACCTTACAAAAGAATTTAGGCCAATAAAACTAGATAATGAAGCTATATTGCTGAATAATGATAATGATGCTGTATTGCTGAATAATATTCCTTTCATCTATATTTTTTGTGGGGGAAGAAGAGTTAAATGCAGAGTTTTTTTTTCCAGTTGCAGAACTCATTTCAAAAGGTATACGAATGTTTATTTTATTCTTAAATGAAAGTAGAAATAGCAAGAATGCAGGTGGCATTTGCTTCGCTCACCTTTATTTTCAGAGTCCTTCAAGCTGATGGAAAAGGGTATCAAGAATTCAGCCAACATAGCAGGATACTTGTCATTTCTTTTTGTCCTATCTTTTGCTGATGCTTGCGATCTCAAGCGATGCCAAGGATCTCCTTCTGCTTAATGCACATTTATAAATGCTATTGAAAGAGCCTTTCATTCATGTATCAAGGGCTGCTGCAGTGACAGCAGAAGTGATGCATCAACTCCGCTGAACAATGGAATAGGGCAAATCACCTGCAAGTGCTACCTGCATTCGGCAGATCAGGATGGTGCCTTTTTACTGCAAAAGTCTCCCATCCTGCACTTGTCATCATTAGTGCCCTGGGCTATAAGTGCAACCCTCCCCCCACCAAAAAAACCCCGCAGCAAAACATGTCAAAGTGTAGAAACACTTCGTTTTAAATATATCTTTAATTTTAAACAAAATAATATAGATAAAATGCTGAAAAGCACCGGTCCCCAAAATCATCTTTTATCCCCAATACCTTTAGATACCATATTGGTTTCAAGGCTATTTTTAGGTTGATTATGAGTAATGAGGGTGGGTGACAGGACATCAACAAGAGTAGCTTTCTTATAAAAAATTTCTAGATCATGCTTCTAATCTCTCATCCTGAATACCTGGTAGTGGACTCCATAAACAGTAATGCAAATGAATTCCTGTTATTAAAATAGGAATAATCCTGTTATTCCTAAACTTACAACAGTTCATTTAGTGACTGTTCAAAGTTACGACGGCACTGAAAAAAGTGACTTATAACCATTTTTCACACTTACGACCACTGCAGCATGGTAACTGATGCTGCAGTTTTTAAATGATCAAAATTCAGACACTTGGCAACTGATTCATATTTATGACAATTGCAGAGTCCTGGAGTCATGCGATCACCTTTTGTGGCCATCTGATAAGCAAAGTCAATGGGGAAGCCAGATTCACTTAACAACCATGTGGCAAGAATAGTCATAAAATGAGGCAAAGCTCAGTTAACAATGTTTCATTTAGCAATAGAAATTTTGGGTTCAATTGCGGTCATAAGTCAAGGATTATCTGTATTTTATTTAAAGGGAATGAGAGTCTGACAATTAGCTATTCAGAAATGAAGTAGGATTCCAAGTATCCTATGACATAACAAAAATCATTTTAAAATTACTCAGAAAAATGAAAAAAAATTAAATTCAACCGAAGCACTCATGCTAATAAGATCAATACTTAAGGAGCCTGAGTGGCGTAGGAGGCTAATGCCTCCTACTAAGGCAGCATTTAACATCCAGCTGCCTGCAATTACTGCAAGTTCAATTCTCACCAGGCCCAAGGTCGACTCAGCCTTCCATCCTTTCTAAGGTGGGTAAATTGTGTACCCAGTTTGTGGGGGCAATAAGATGACTTTGTATAAATACACAAAAGTATGAAGGCTATTGCTTAATGCATTGTAAGCCGCCCTGAGTCTCCGGAGAAGGGCGGCATATAAATCAAATTAAAAAAAAATACTAATCATAACTATGTATTATCCCTTTATATTTTTTCTATTCTAGCCACTGTAATGCCATTGGCTGTTCCTCACACACTGGGAAGTGTTCTCAACAGTCATATGACCAATGCAATTTAAAGGAGTTTTATGAGTATCCCTTTTGATTCAAAGAATGACTGGGCAGCCTTTCAATTGGTTGTTAATATAAAATGACACCCCAAAGTCATTTTTTAATTAAAAATGGAAAAACAACCAGATGGGTAAACATACTTACACATTAGGCCCAGGTTACCCTTAGCCCCAGCATTAATGTTGCGTGTTGGCTCCTAAATGGCTGCAACCTCAGTAAGAACTCAGCATTTATTAAGCACTAATTCAGTCTAATGAGTTGGATAATTCAGACAAGAGGGAAGAGGTGATCCACCAGCCAAATGTAGAAGCATTTTTAATTGTCAATAAATGTGTTTACAAGTCTCTGAGGCATAACAAAGCTTTGACAGCAATCATCAAAAAAAGTATGTTCAGTAACATGGTAACAATAGCAGAAGGAAGTCCTAAAAATAGAGCAAGTATACTGATCAAATGCATGAACCAGAGATATTTTAATCACATTTCAACTCCTTTTTTTGTGTTTTATCAATAACATGGAAGAGGTTCTCAGTCTTATGGATCCACTTTCAGTTTGATATTTGAACACATAAAGGACCTAGACCAGGATTGTCAAACTTGCGGCCCATGGGCCGGATGGGAAGTTATCCATACTATTTAATCAAGGAGTGACACTTTTCTCGGTTCTTAATCCAATAATAGATTGCAATTGTTTATGCTCAATTTTCTCTTATTTCCCTCCCTATATTTATCACTATCAAAGGCCATTGTTTTCACTTATATTTCCATTTAGAATGGGATAGCATTTCAAGGGAGGATAAAAGCAGTGGTGGATTGCCCCCGGTTCGCACTGGTTCTACAGAATCGGTAGTAAAACCGGCGGGAGGCTCCGCCCATTGACCCCGATATCATCAAAACGCTTCTGCACAGAAGAGCATGTGAATGGCCCCATTGCAAACGGGTAATAAAGGTAAGTAAAACCCACCCCTGGATAAAAGCTACTTGAAAGAAGAGAACATATGTAGCTCAGGGGTGAACTATAGAGTCCTTGGTGCTCTCTGAGCTTGGTTGTTTGCTTGCACTCTTAACTGATTAAGTAACATTATTAGTGCTACTGAGTGTGGGTTTTGCTCCCTGATGATATCTAGTAACTTGCCAGTGTTGGTGTGGGGTGTGTGTCTTTTTCCTTGGTAGTTTTCTGCTTGATATTTTTAATCTGTTGTTGTTGTTGTTAGTCATGTCTGACCCATCGCAACCCCATGGACAATGTTCCTCCAGGCCTTCCTGTCCTCTACCATCCCCTGGAGTCCATTTAAGCTCATGCTGACTGCTTCAGTGACTCCAGCCATCTCATTCTTTGTCATCTTCGTCTTCTTTTTCCCTCAATCATTCCCAGCATTAGGCTCTTCTCCAGTGAGTTCTTCCTTCTTATTAGGTGGGCAAAGTATTTGAGTTTCATCTTCAGGATCTGGCCTTCTAAAGAGCAGTCAGACTTGATCTTCTCTAGGACTGACCGGTTTGATTGCCTTGCAGTCCAAGGGACTCGCAGGAGTCTTCTCCAGCACCATAATTCAAAGGCCTCAATTCTTTGGCACTCAGTCTTTTTTATGGTCCAACTTTCACAGCCATACATTTGCAACTGGAAAATCATAGCCTTGACTATATGCACTTTTGTTAATCCATGCTTATCTAGTGTAAGATGCTGAAGAGGCAGTTTTCTGGTCTCTTTGTTTACTTCTTACCTTTTTTTGGTCACTTGTGAATTGTTTAAATGTGATTTATCTCTATGTATCTATTGAGGGCTTATTTGTCTGGATGCCAAGCTCCAAGTATTCCCTACATTCTTCTATTTAGTTTGGTCTAGCATGCTCACAGTTTTCCATCTTGAAACTAGGATTGAGTGTCCATGTTTTATGAGATTAAGGAGTTTTCATTGTGTTTTCTGACTGCTAGTTGGCGTTCCTGGATGTGCCCTCCTAGTCTCTGTCTGTTGTCCTACATACTGGGTGTTACACACTGGATGTTGTCGATTACTTCTGAAAGAGATTCAAGTATAATTACATTGTTACCACTAGTATGACACTGCTGGTGATTTAATTGATGGTGCTGGACTTCCATGTTGATTTAATCAACATCCAAAATGTTTGCTTAGCAACTGAGTGGCTCATTAATTTGAGTAGTAATAAGCTGATCTGTCTTGCATGTCCCCTCAATCTGTTTTGCCATTGAGTCTCTCAGTGCCCTTCATTGTCCAAGGCAGGGCTTTTCTCCTGCTGCTTTCCCATCTATATCACCAGTCATGATTTATATTTCCTTTTTGGTGGTTAACCTGTCTTATGTTCGAGTTTACCAAGCCATTAATTTTCTTAGGGCACCCTTTTCACATCACTTTGCCTTCTGACAAACTGTTATGCATTAGCCACAAAACACTTGGAGAGAAATACATAATAAGAAAATGTATTTTAGGGCATCTTTTTAGATTGTGAAGTAGGGCTGGTGGTGACATTTATTTCTTTTGCATTTTAATACAGGCAAGTCTAATATTCTCCAAAAAATGTAAACAGGATTCTGATTATTAGTTTGCAATTTTTGTACTTTTCCAGATGTGTACTGCAGTTCTTTGATTAAAAATTTTCCTTGATATACACAGATATGTGTATATCAAGGAAAATTCTGGAGGAAAAAAGGAATATTACAAGAAAACATTTCCTGTATTCAAACTCTATACAAGATGTACAGACTCCAAAAATGCAAACTGGTGTAGGAATGGGAGAGAGTGAATTTGCAAGCATTGTAGAGAATAAAAAAAGATGGTTGTTTTTCCTTATATGTTGAAGGAGATGCCAAATATTTTAAGCCTCAATTAACAAATTACAGTAACTCAAGAACTAATCACATCTTTTTTCAAAAAATGTATTAAAGCAGCATGGTATTGTTTAGGGAACTTAAGTGCCCTGATGTGTGGACTTCAATAGTGTTGCACCAAGTTATAGCTTCTTGGTCAGACAATTTAGTATTCCCCAAATATTTCATTATTCCTTCCAACACAGCCAGAATTTCCTAAAAATTGCGGGAATAACAAAACAGTTCCAAAACTGAAATATCCTTCTTGGTTTTTGGGAGAGGAATTGTTGGGGGAGAACTAAATGTAACTCTGGTGTTACAGCAGAATATGAGTTCTTCTTGACTACCTTAAAGCTCAAATGATTAGGCAAAGATGAATTCTAGAAGAAAAGCAAATGTCAAATGCTTCTACATAATGTTAGACAAACAAAGAAAGCTAAAATGAACAAAGTCTTTAGGAAAACAATTGTTTGGAACAGAAGGTAGACCAGGGAAAAGAGATTTTCTGAGATTTTATTCTTCCTTCCCTAGACTTATCTTATTCTGATACCAACACATTGTTTCCTTGAGCTCTTCCTTCCCTTATTGCAGCTCAGATAGAACAGATCAAGAGCAATTAGAATATGAGAAAAGATATTTAAGAGCAAGTTATGTTACCTGCGTAATAGAAGAAAACTGCAAAAGCTATATAAAGAGAAATCAAGTTATAATCTGATGATTTCTAGTAAGAGAGAAAAAAAGACCTGTTAAGCTTGTTGACACTTGTCTCTTATTGGGTAATATTGCTTCCTCCCTCAAAAATGGGCTGAGCCGTTCTTACTTGAGTGACACTGTTATATCACCCGCTCTCTATGTGGTTCTTGTTATCAAAAACAATAGAAGAAAAATATGTGATATTTGGATTTCAAAATATTGCCTTTTTTGAACTAAATGACCCAGTAACTGAATAGCTTCAAACGTCTATTTGATCTGTTTATTTCTGTGTAAATTTACTCACAGGAAGGCTATAGTGTAAATCAGTTTTTCCTAGTCTGGAGTTCCTCAGAGTCATTGGGAACACAACTCCCAGACTATCCAACCAACATGGCCAATAGCGGTGTATTTTGGAGCTGTAATCCCAAAATATCTGGAAGACACAATTTGCAGAAGGATTGTATGAATACTTTATCATATGAACCAATGGAATTTGAAATGAAAAACAGTTCCATCATTTCAAGGCTGCATCCAGATTCATTGTTTAAGCAAACATAAGATGGGGAAGAATGGAAAGTTTCCCAGCATTTGCTTTCACTGAGTGTTTTGTTGCTCAAGGTTAATGGTTCAGTAGGCAGCCTTGGAATGGATGCTTGACTATCAAAATGGTGATATGTCCTGGGAGGAGAGAAAAACAGATAACTGTGTGAAGAGCAGCAATCTTGACAAACGGAGATGAAAAAGTGACAGCTTTTATTCATACAAAGAGACAAATCTTTTTAAAAGCTAATAAATACATGACAAGATAGCTCTCTTGGCACTGATGAATGGTGACAAGTCCGTCTGGTTACAAGAGAGCACAATCCAACATATAGAATTAGTGCCATGATGTTCGTTGTGCATGACATTGACTGTGGAAAATGAAGAGGAAGATGGAATTAAAGGCGACCAAGGACTCTGGATGCTATTAAATCAAAGGCTGTGGCACCCCACAGTTATGTTTTCAAAAGATTTCCTAAACAGTGAGAAAAAATTAATTGAATAGGGCACATACAGAGACACACATAAAGTATGGACAGAATTGCAGAAATAAGAAAAAAAATACTCTTTTAATAGATATTTTCCAATTGGAGGAAATTATTGCAATCTCTCTCTTTTTAATGAAGTATGCTGAGGCCTTTATAAATTATATTGATATATAATTTGGACAGATGAAATATGGGCAGCAAAGTGAAAAAGATAGGGAGTAGGTAAGAAGAGAGATTATACCACAAGGTAGAAAGAGTAGCTTATGTTATTTAAAGGACAATAAATGAGAAGTACCATTTGTAAGAATAATTGTTCAGCAAATATGGCTTTATTGATTGAATGGTTTCATGGAAAGGGAAAGGATGGATAGAAGAAATTGGGCCCTTCCATGAAGGACTGGGAAGAACTAGTGCAAAATGCTTGCTTCAAAATATATATTTCTGCTCCAAAGAACCTGTGTGCAATTGGAAACATAAAATAGAAGGGGAATGATTGATTTTGTGTGTGTGTGTGTGTGTGTGTGTGTGTGTGTGTGAGAGAGAGAGAGAGAGAGAGAGAGATATTCAGATTGTTTTAATTATATATTCCTTCTCAGAGGATAGCTTGTCCAATCACAAGCCTTTTGTACATGTTGGGATTACAAGTCCCAGATTTCGTAGCCAGCATCGCCATTACAATCGTTCCTTGTCTGGAGGACATCTTGCTGGAGAAGATAAGAACAAACTATGGAAACTCTGGGTTGAGCTTTGTGAAAAAAGTGGTTTTGGAGAAGGATTTGAAGGAAATTAAAGAAGGAGTATCATTCAGATTTCTTATTCCAAGGTTAAGGGATAGCAAAGGAGAAACGTTGAATTTAAGACAAAAGTTCCTCAGAGGGCTGTGGGTTATGAGGATAATGAAGCCTGAGAAAAGGGTTATTTCATGATTTTTTTTATCTATTAGTTTTTATCCTATTTTCCACCAAATGCTGCTAAAGGATGCTTACAATAGTAAAATTCCTAGTACAAGTTCTGAAAAGAGAAAATAAGGCAAATAGAGCAAAGAAATATGATCAAATGAAACTACAACTTATGTTATAAAGGCCTACGTAAAAAAAAATGTTTTGCTAGCAAAAAGTCAAGGAGAGAAATAGACAAAACTTTGATAAGGAGACCCAGCCCTACCCCCACCACTTCAGATATTGGTGGAAGAAAACGCAAAACATTTCCTGAAGATTTTAAAGGGTTTTAAACTTGTATATTGTAGTATGTCGGAAATACCTTGGGAGACAGGTGGAAAACCACAGGTTAGACAAATGGCAGTTCAGTCAACAGAAGAAATGTGGATATGACAAACACTTCGGGAGGTGCTCCCCCTCGTTTCTTGGACTATAAAGGCGAGGCGGGTGGAGAAATGTATTTTGCTGAAAGATTATCAGCCTTGAAAGGTAGTCCAGGTGAGAAACACAACCAGAAGTACTAGTTCTAACTTTATTGTAAGATTATCTTTACAGAGTTTTGCAAGTTTTGGAGAAGAAGATTGAACGAATTCAACAAGACTCTTGCTGGATCAAAGCTTTAGCTAAACCAACCAATTATTTCTGGAACTACAAGCAATCCATGAAAGCAATCAGTTATATGGATAGTGTTTTCTTACATGAGGGGAGTAGTTCAAGGGAGAACACTTACTTGACTGCAGAAGATCCCCTGTTTATTTCTGCCATTTTCTGTTAAAATAAGGATTAAGTAGTAGTTGGTAGGGAATTTGTGACTGTGAGACCTTCAGAAAAGATAAAAATAACATTAAAAGAACAGATATTATGCTAAGATTTTTCCTTCAATGCTACAACGTCTGGTGCGCTAGCAGCATACACAATGTGGTCACCAGTCACTTGTCATGCACGATGTCTGACTCTTTCCTGTATTATTATGCAGACTTCTTTAAATCATAGCATTTTCCTTTATTCCACAAAACCTGAAAAAAATTGGGGATTTATCTTTCATTTGCCAACTGTTATCAGTGAGAGTGTATAGTTGGTTGTTTACTATTTCTTAACAAAACTTTTCAGTGCACAGCCACAAAGGTCCATAGCTGTAAGTAACTGTAATGTTTATATTTAATTATCTAGGAAGAATTTTATTATGAAGCAGCACAGATGGGCACAACAGGTTGCCTTTGCAATCTTATTAGAGAAAGAAAAAAGTTAGCACTTTAAAAGAGGAGAGAGTAAATGAGTATCAGCAGTTTTTCTGTGGGTGGAGGGCAGTTAGCAACTTTCCTAGAGAGCCTTCTCATCTTCTGGATCTCTAATCCCCTCTAAAATTGCAGAATGAAAATGAGTTAAACTAATACCGTATTGCATCTTCTTTATCCTTCCTTCCTTCCTTCCTTCCTTCCTTCCTTCCTTCCTTCCTTCCTTCCTTCCTTCCTTCCTTCCTTCCTTCCATTTTTTTTATAAAGGAAAGCAACTCTCAATTGTTTTTTTCAGGCTTTTACAATTGTCTCTCTTTTATTCTTATGCCTCAGTAAAAAAAAATCATAACAAAATGTGGAATGATGAACTTTGATGGGGGGAACCAAGAACAGCAAAAAAAAAAAAAAAAAAAAAAAGGAAGAGATGAACTTGAATCAGGACAAGTGAGGTATTGCAGGAGAGGGGCCCATTAGATTTCAGATTGCTCTGTGTGTTTAAAAGGAATTTTAAAAATTGAATTCATGATACAATGAGAAAGAACAAAGGAAAAAACATGGGCATTGTCCATGCCATTGAAGGATGTTTTTGATATTGGATATGGGTAGAATTTCAGTTAAGGGAATCCCTAAGTCACAGTCCTTGGATTGTTGCAAGTTAAAGTTATGGTGTAAACAAGGGACCCATGTTAGGTGTATAATGGGACCAGCAAGATGTATAATGGCATACATGACAAATAAGAATGTGGCCTATGACTCTTTCTACTAATACTTTTAATTAATATGGTTACTCCAGAGAAACAAATAGTTTAATTTGATTCTTTGATTAACACTAACCTCCTATGAGTAACATGAGAGTTCAGAAAACTGGTTCTTTGGATGTGATTAGGGTAAGAGGCAAGGAACTGGTTGGCCTACTGGGTTGAAACAATAACAAGGTAGTGACAGTCAACAGGAACAAAAACTACAAAAGATGAGGTGGTAAGGATGCTACTATTTTTGTTACACAACATCTTAATCATCATTGCAAGAACTTGTAAATTAAATGTTACCTGTTATAAATACTATTTATCTTAGTACTTGAAACAACAAGAAACATTTCATATTCTCAGGTATGGGAGAGATGACAGGTTACTAATGGGTGTTATAAATAATTCGTATCTCGGGCGAAACTGAGGCTTCTAACAGATAGGATAAAATGACACTTCCTGATAGTTACTAGAGGGCAATGTTCTCTGCTTAGAACTCATCTTTTTATCCAATATGTAAGCAGGTCTGTATGGCCATTGGACATGTTGTTTGAAATGGTGATTATCTTGCATCCCCTGATATATAAACTAAACTTACTGGGAATGCGAGTGGGACTCTTGTTCTTCCTTTTTTAAGCAAGTATGAAGGCTTAATATTTTTCTAGCTTTCTTTGCCAGAGTAGAAAGTATGTAATTCAAGTGCATTCTTGGGAAAGGTGTCAACATCTGCAAGATGGCAGATGCAACACATTTTGCTCCTTAGACAAGTCACGTATTTTAGGAGGACTCTGTTTACCTGATAAAAGGTCCAGTGAACTCAATGGGACTTATCTCTTAGTGGTCAAATATACAACCAATTATGTGGATCATCAGGGGTTAAATCCAGCAGGTTCTGACAGGTTCTGGAGAACCGGTAGCAGAAATTTTGAGCAATTCGGAGAACTGGTAGCCGAAATTTTGAGTAGTTCAGAGAACCGGCAAACACCATCTCTGGCTGGTCCCAGAGTGGGGTGGGCATGGAAATTTTGCAGTACCCCTCCCCTGCCATGCCCACCAAGCCACGCCCACCAAAGCCACACCACACCCACCAAGCCACGCCCACAGAACTGGTAGTAAAAAAATTTGGATTTCATTACTGTGGGTCATATATTGTAGATTTTAGTATCTTCCACAACATATTTTCAAAAGGTATTTTTTGGAATTGAAATAAGTTTTATTTGGGGACCCAGAGAGTGAAGAATTAGTTTAGTTTTCTAAAAATGAAGAAATCATGGTGATGCTTCAATATTTTTCTGGGATTACCTGCAGTTACCATTATTTATTTATTTATTCAGCCCAACTTCGCCTGTGCAATATATTTTTACATTCTTCTAGTAAGCTCCTCTCTATCAAATATTCAAGGGCATTTGGATTAAAAACAAATTTATTCCCCAGTCTGAGAACCCCATGAGAATGTATTTGAGGCTGAGCTTCAGACAGCCTTCTTATCCTGAAATCCCTAAGGCTGTTTCTGAATGTATCCCATCTAAACCCTATAATTCCTTATGAATTTAAATCAGACTGGTAATTATACTTGTTCTGGAAACGCAAACCTCTGGTGATACAAATGTGGCAATCTATTGGAATGGCTAACATATTTAAGCAGAAAGAAGGAAGCCCACAAATCCCTCCCCAATAAATGGCATTTTACAAGTCCAATGGCTAATGTGATGCTGTGTGCCAATTTTGTACTACAATGCTCACATAATGATCCTTTTCAAGTATTTTTAAATTTATTTTTAAATTGATAAATGTTATATATTTGTAGTACAAATATTGTTCTCATTTGATTTTATATGATTTTTGCTAGGCAACTAACTAAAGTTACATTTTTTGAATGCATTTCAAAAGTTTCTAGGTTAACCCTCTTCTGATGAAGGAAATTACCATTGCATCTTTCATAGATAAGCATGCAGTCTTCTGCTTAAAAGGGATCATTAAAGGAAGCCTCACTACCTTCTGAGGCCCTCTGTTGCCCATGGTGGAAGAAAAATCAGGTCCAGTTCCAAGCCGGGAGAAAGACACTGGAAAGAAAATGGAGGCAGGCTGCAGGAAAGGAAGTCTCTGTTTATTTGGTAGCCAGAAAGTAGTTATAGCAGCGTGTTTCTGAGGTGGCTAACAAAATGAGGTTGAGAGTAGGTGGGTTTTTATACATTCTTTGGGGCTTTATGATTTAGATGCCTGTTCCTATATGTCCTTTAATATTCCTATATGTTCCTATATGTCCTTTAATATTTTAATGGCTGTTGCCAGATTCCTATGGGATTCCTATACTTACCTTCCCTACCAGTTTGGAAGTGGTTAAAACCAGGAAGTAATGGCGACCAGGCGGGTGGGTGGAGCCTTGCGCTGCTATCGCTACTGGTTCTCCGAACCACCCACTGCCATTGTTACCAGTTTGTCCGAAATAGTCAGAACTGGTAGCATTTCACCCCTGCTACAGGGTCATGTAGGGATCATGGCTGGCTCTACAGGCAAGAGTGGAAATGCAAATCCTGGGTGTTTTGTTTGACTCAGCTAATCTTGTCAGTTTGGACTCCTTGCCTCTTGTGTTGCTTATTTAGAGTTTTTGGCTGCTGTCTGCTTATGAATAGTTTGGCCCAGTTTCTGAAATCTCCATTCCTAAAGGCCAGCCTCTTCAAACTTCTGCTTGAGGCTGTTTTCCTATGGCAGGAAGACTGGGGCTGCTTTCTGCCTTTGTTAAGATTTTCTCTTCTTATCTTTTAGGGGATATATTCTATCCTGCCTCTTTTTGATATTAAGAATAATGAATATTTTAATCTGGAGGGGGAGGTTCCTATACCCTATTAGATTCTTCACAGTATCAGGAAGTTCTTTTCAATATTTATACAAATTTCCGTTTCTTCTAACTAGAAAACTTATTTCCAACCTTCCCACAATTAGGTATCTTCCAGATATATAGTTGTTTACTCTCATAGTTCCATTGCCATTATTACTATTGTTGAGAACTCTGAGAATTCCATATATTTGGAGGATACCCAAACTAAAAAAGCCTGCTCTGGAAAGAGCTTTATTACACTACAAGCCTCCCAATTTGCAAATTACTCCAAATGCATTTCTATCAATCTGCAATTCCTCTGCTTTTTCTTCATCATCAGCAATCTAAACTGCTTTTCAGCACAAAGATGTCTATGTGTTTCCTAATTTGGAGCTCACAGACAGTCCCTTGACTTAATCTAAACAGGCTAAAAACTGACCACAGTATTGAGTTCTCACTTTGCCTGTTTCAAACTTGTCAGTTGCTGAGCATGCTGCTCCTGGAATTTCCTGTGCTTCCTGAAACAGCCTTTTATTCTTCCTATAGAAAAAGGACCTTCCTTCTACCAAACTGTTATATATTGGTATGGATGTGCATTTGTCTCCTGGTTTGCAAATCATCCATGCTGAGATGCTACTGTAGGTTGCAAGGAAGGATTGATTTTGGAAAGCATTAGTAGAGGCACTCAGAAGCCTGAAAGGCTTTCATCTCTCCATGGTGCCAGATCAGCCTTACAGATGAAGTATGCTTTCCTAGCAAATCCTAAGAGTGTTGCATTACTGCCAACAAACATGCCAAGAAACGTTAAGTCAAAGGCTTTTCTCTGAGTTGGGATTCCTGAAATGCAGGCAGAGAAGTAGGGGAGATGGCTGCCTTTCAAATAAGAAAACAATTGCTAAATGAACTTTGAATGATGCATTTCTCCTTCTGAAGTGAAAAAGGAGCCCTCTCCTTCCAATTTCTTATGATGACATGGTCCCCAAAATTGTAGAAGTATGAAATAGAACACCGACTTGTTGCAGACAATGTCATAAGACTGGCAGGAAGATGTGTCTGCAGAGGCAGAAGAAATGGTCAAGTAAACTCAATAAAACACTTAATTGAAGAAAATGGTATCCCATCTTCCCTTATTTATTGGGGACTATACCTGTCAGAGCTATAAACTAAAATGGAGATAAAAAAGTCTCTCAGGAGAATGCCATGACAAGCAATTGCCAATTTGGTTCCAGGAAAATTACACGGGCATTTTAATGAAATCACTGGAACTGAACTCTGTTTGAAAGAGATCTTAACTTTTTTACCTCTCTCAGAAAACCTCATAAGAAATAAAAGACTTCATAGAAACAAAAATTAAAAATTTGCTTACATTAATTAGATCCTTTCAGTATAAAGAGACCATTACTCAAGTGCTGATGATAAAGTTCTAGGTTTAGCCTTGGCATTTCTCTGGCCTTCTTAGGCTAGTACACCCACATGGAATGTTCAAACTGTGTTAGGAACATTCCTGAAAAATATTAATAATATTAATAACAGAAGTAGCAGAAATAATATTTTATTTGGTAATTCACAAAATGACTGCTCTGAAGATATAACCAAGCACCAATATATCTGGATGTTACCCATCACCCTTTCTATCCAACCCTATTCTTTTGCAGGAAACTCTTAATCCTTGTCCTTTTTCTTTTTTAGGGAGTTGAGCACACTTCCAAACAAAGCACAGGATTCTAAGCACTGAAAAAAAAATCTAAGAATCTTTATGGGCCAAGAGACATTATTGCAGAGCAAAATTGTGCTGGAGTGTAGCATTTTCCCATTCTTCAATTGATTTTTCTTTTCAGGGTCAAAAGCAAAGCAGGGCAGGGAGCTTGGCAGACATTAAGGGAAGTGTTTGTGGGCACATGGACATCCAGTTGATGATAAGGCAGAGAGATAGATCAGGTTGTAGAGGGTTTTTTTTCTATTGAGGGCTGCATTTCCTCAAGAGCAATTATGTAGGGCTAAAACAGGGGTCTGCAACCTTAAACATGCGAAGAACCATTTGGACCAGTTTCCCACAGAAACGAAAACACTGGGAGCCACAAAACCCTTCCCATGCCTGACTTTTTCTTGAGTGGCCATAAAACTAGTATATGTAGTTGAATTAAATATTCTGAAACATTTCTTTTCTTGGATTTATCCATAGTTGGCCTACCGGGGGTTGAAAAGTTCAATAAATGGTGTGCTGGTGGGTGTTGCACATTGGCAGTTGTGACGCATATTTTGAGTGACAGGGAGCTGCAGCAGAGGAGTGAAAGAGCCACATGCAGCTCCAGAGCTGCAGATTGCTGACCCCTGGGCTAGAAGAACTCAGTGACAAGGAGTAGAACAAAAGTGGCATGAGATCCTCTCTGACTCTCTTTTTTCTGTTGTAAAACTCTTTTCCCTGCCAGCAGTCTCCAAGGAGATGACTGGTGACTTTTACTGGAGATTTGAACTGATCTCTTGAACAGGGATTTTGCAAAGAAGCTGAGATTTGTATGGAATTTGAACTTTATGATGGCTGCAGGTTTACTGCGCTAGTTAGTTAAAATGTTATTTGGTGATTATGCAATGTCAGCTATAGCATTTTGAGTGTATGGTTTAAAGTTAGCAAGAGGTCACAATAACCTTGCCCTTTCCCAATTACAATGTAGAGCTAATGTTCTATTGCTATTATTAGGATTCCTGACACAATGTACAACAACCACTTAAACTGAATGTATAATAGCTGGTCTTCTATAGAAAGAGAGAAGATAACAAGAACAGTTGTGATGTCAGTAGTGCTTCTAGGACTATCTGCTAAAATGATCAACAATAAACTGGTGCAGTTGCCACTGAGGTTGCTAAACATTTCTCTTTAAGAGATGGATGAATTCAAAGGAATTTGAAGGAAATCATGAAGACTTTAATCCTAATAAAGAAGTTTAGCCTTATCCAAACAGGTTCATTACTAGGATGCAAAGTGAGCTAAACTAGCACAAAATAGATTAAGTAAACAATTGCTATACTTAAGCAGGTGCAAGAATGTGGTTAAGTTTAAGGAAGTGGTAGAATTGCATACCACACTATGAATCAGTTGACATAAATAAGGTCAAACTCTAAAGCAGGTTAAACTGTGTCCTGACTGAGTAGAGGATGGACTGGAACCTAGCCATCCTGGTGACAAAAAAGAGAGAAGGGCCCTTCTCTCTCCAAGACCTTCCAACTTCCTCTTCCCCATTGCCTGAAATACAATGAAGTCATCATATAAACTTGCATATCTAATGCAAGAATATAAATTGTAGCTTTGCATGATATTGTTATCACACATACTCCATGTGGAGGTGGTCATTCTGTAGTCTGCTTATTTTCCCCACTTTGTTTACTTCTGTGGGAAAAACAGAAGATTATATATATTGGAGCAAAATCACTATAATGTTTTTGTGGTCTAGCTTCTAACCATAAATCATACTGTCATCTGTTCCCTGATTTCTCATCCCAGTGGCTCCTGAAATATCCAGGCATGTATTGTTGTCATCATTTTTGTTGACCTGAGTCCCAAAGAAGTAGTAACTTGGTCCATCTGTATATGGTTGTTGATATCTCTCAGCATTCTCCCATACAACTGTTTCATTCAGGTAGACATATTGCATTCAGAAGAAGGGGGTCTAATTTGGTTTACATTGACTTAGAACTGGAGATTAATGTCTTGTATAGCAAGACATTTTATTATTTATTTATGTATTTCTATACTGTGTTTTTATTGTTTGTAAGCCCACCTAGAGTCACTGTGAGTTGGCAGCTATATAATTTTTCTAAATAACTAAATAATTAAATAACTAAACAACTAAATAACTAAAAATAACAAACAAACAAACAAACAAACAAACAAACAAACAAACAAACAAACAGGTTCTGAGTTCCAGAGTGACTCTACCCAGTCAGGCTAACTATTAGCTTCACTTAGAAATATAAATACATTTGTATATACCTCATTTTGCCATTAAAGCCAAGAAGAGAGAAAAGAGGAGAAAGAGGAGGAGTAGGAAGAGAGTCTTTTTGAAAAAAAAATTGTAGGCATTATTGCTTTAACCGTGCTTTCTAACTCCTTCTTGGCATCCGAAATCATAGTCCTGTCCTTCCTTCCAGCTGGTTTGGTTAATACTGTGAGCCCCCAAGCAAGTTATAAGCTAATATAAAAATTTATGTTCCTTTGGAACTCTAACGAATGGGGGTATCTTGTAGCATTTTGAGATCAATCTTTCTCCGTCCTCTTTTTTTCTATTTTCTGTCGCAGAGTAAGCTACCATTTTATTGTGACAGATGCTCTTTTTTACATAACTGGTTTTACAGACTACCACTTTTGTTGGATAGACTACACTGATAATGTAACTCCTTTATGAAGATGGGAAAATTATATGGGACAGCTCCTCTCTTACACTTACTCTTTTTAACAGCTGTATAATTAAACATCTATATTGTTACAAACTGAGCCAAACCGCCAAGCTCCTGAGAAGTTTCTTTTCTCTCATCTTCCCCTCTTTCTCTCTAGGAGAATAGGCACTGAAAAACATGACCAGAAGTAGCTGCCTTTATATCAAAAACTTTAATTAAGCTATTCTGGAAATAAAAGTTTAGCACAAGAAGCACAAAAATAGCCTTTAAGTTAATTGCACATCTTTTGTACTGCTATTGTATTGAATACTTCAGACTTCTCACTGGAGTTAGTCATTTTGCCTTGGAAGTTGATTAAATTGTACTTCAAGTGTTAAAGAGCAGGGGAAGCATTGCAGCTTGGGAGAAAAGAAAACTGAGAATGGGAAGGACATTCTGCTGGTTAATGTTCACAATCTTTCCATCTTCAGAAAATCATTATCACATTAACTGGTTTACTGAGGTAACCTGGACTCTGCCATAGATACTGAGTCATGAGGTAAGAAGAGAGCTGTATATGCTACCATACTGAAGAAAAGAGGTGGGGGGGATTTTGTTCTGATGTAGCTCCATCAGGATGACCTGGGTCCAAGTGGAGATTTTTCCTAACTGCAGAGGTTCTCAAATATATTTTAGAAACTGCTAGTAGTTATACAGGCCCATTTACCTTCTTTAATGGAAACTAACCCTGATGGAAAGGATGAAGAACTCAAGCACAGATATACTTGGATTGCAGTTTTTTCCTCCCAATGATGAAAGTTGAGGCTGTTTTCACCAGGAAACAAAGCTGTTCTCAGAAGTCTGAGCTCTGGACCTAAACCAGCATCAAGACGCCATGTGTTTTGAGCTTTACTGGATTTAATGAGCCGGACTCTGGCACACAATGAGTTCAAACAACAAAACAGAATGTAAAGACAGCGCTGGGAGTGCCTGCTTTCCAGTACCTTTTAAAATTCAGCCACAGTAATTAGCTAGCAGTCAAGCCCAATCAGCTGATTTCCAGCAGACTCCCAGAGGTGCTTGCCGGCTGGTCCGCAGGTCTGCTCAACAGCTGATTGAACTGTGGAACAGCTGAACATCAGCTGGGCCAAATCATCCTTTGGCTCCTCGCTCCTTTGTGTGTCAGCTCCTGCACTGGTCAGTCACCACACCCCCAAACAACTGATCATTGGCCGGATCTCAGCCAGCCACGATCAGTTGTGGTTCGGCTTCTCTGTGTGTCGGCTCCACCACTGCAACCTTTGTCATTCCACTGCCCAGCAGCCCAGGGGCCCTCCCCTAGGTATGGCAAACCCAGTTGTGCTTAATGACATTTTAATTGCTCTCTTCTTTCAAATCCAAATCCAACATCATAATAAATGTTAAGATTTAGAAAATAAAATAATAGACGCATAAACAAGATTTGATTTGGAGGACAGAGAATATAAAATTAATGTAAAGAGTATACTTATACAAACTGAAACCTGAACTATGGTAAGATATAGTTTGAAAATTGAAGCAGAAAGAAATATTTCCATGGCACAGTGATTAGAATGCAGTACTGCAGGCTACTTTTGCTGACTGCCAGCTGCCGATAATTTGGCAGTTTGAATCTCACCAGGCTCAAAATTGACTCAGACTTCCATCCTTCCAAGGTTGGTAAAATGAGGACCCAGATTATTGGGAGCAATATGCTGACTCCGTAAAACTCTTAGAGAGTGCTATAAAGCACTGTGACGCAGTAAATAAAACTAAGTGCTATTGCTATTGCTATTCCCAAAAATCCAGATAAGGTAAGATTTAGGCGACTTTCAGAATAAGCTAACATGATATAGCCAAGGAAAGATGGATGATGAAAACCTTAGGTACCAACAACATATGATTATCAAATGCAGACTTTCAGCATCAAACAAGAACGGATAAGGAAGTATATCTCAATCAACACACACACATTTATAAAAGAAAAATTAAAGTTGTTTTAAAATTGAAAAATATCAGTAAAATAAATAAGAGAATAATAATAGAATAGATCTAATGGGGTAAATAAGGTTAAGAAACAAATAAATATTATATTGTCTCCCTTTACAAGTGAGATTATAGCATGACAGGAAGCTTTATAGAGAAAAATATACCGAGGAACTGATTTTGCTTGAAAGTGAAGTACAAGAGTGGTCAAATAGGAAAGTACCAGATAGAGATGAAATACTCACTGAAATGTTTAAGGCTACAGGAGAAAAGGCAATTAAACTGCCAACATCTCTATGTCAACAAAAATGGATCAAGACAGTAACCCAGAGATTGGAAAAGACTGGTACAAATGACTAAATCATTGTTCTAATTCCTCACAAGCAAGCTTTTCTTTAAAGATCTTCCAAAGAAGAATAGAATCACACATGGAATGAAAAATGACAAATGAATAGGCATGTCATAGAAAAAGAACAGGGATATAAGGTTGGATAACCAATCCCGGCATGTAAAATGAAGAGGGAGAAATAATTTAAGATGGAAGTTATCTTTGCTACCATGAACCCTTCAAGTGATAAAATGGGATTCCACTGGAACCTGTTTACTTTTGTATATTGTTTAAAATCTGGGTTTGAAAACTGAGTTCATACACTACTTTTTCTTTAAGAACTAGTTCTCTATTGATACAGTGAAAAGACTGATAAAATTATTACTTTGGACAGAGTTCAGTGTTTAAAAAACAGACAAACAGATTTCATCTATGAAATATATCATGTTTTGGTGGGGGTTTTTTCTGTTTATTTTTGTGGTTTTATCTTTTAAAGATTTTTTTCTCTTTTTTCCACCCCCCAATTACAACAATAAAAAGCAAAGTTGAGAGAAGTAGAAGAGGAAGACCATAAATACATTTGGAGGATCAGAGATCATGCTGGGAATTCTTGAAAGAATTGAGGATTATCTCCCAGCCAAGACAGATCAAGATGGAGGGCGTTTGTCCATCAGCTCACAGGACAGGAATCAAGCTTAACTAAAGGTTAAAATGGATAATTGCTACACCTCGCTTTGTAGAACTTTGCTTGCAAAAGTAGGGACATTTGGTTATTAAAAATTGAATTTGCAGAATATAAAATATGAAATCTGTCAACAGTTTATTTTAAAAAAAGGTTGAGCCCTTCTGCTTTAATTATGATTATGTTTAAATTTCTTAATTTATTTCTGCAGAGGGTAAAAAAGGGTTAGAAGTATAAGAAAGAGTTCTTAATGTTTCTTAATGATCAGCCTGCTCACCAACTAGGAAGACTGCTGGCAAATTGTTTCAATAGTTGAAATGTCATTTGGTTTTCTAAAAGGAGGAATAATTATCTTCTGTCTAAGGATAATTTAGATGTTTATGTTAAATGCAGTCTGAGAGAGAAAGAAAGAGATAGCTTTCAAATTAGAAAAGTCGGAGCCTTCTAACATCAAGCAATGGATTTATACCTCTGACTATACTCAACCTGTGTATTCATTCATACATGAATTCAATTAATATAAAACATCCTAATTCTCCAGTCATACTACTTTCTAATATCATATGTATGTCTGTAGAAAATAGGATTAGGTGCTGGGTACCCGTGGTGCAGGGGTGGGTTCTAACATTTTTTACTACTGGTTCTGTGGGCATGGCTTATTTTGTGGGCGTGGTTTGATGATCATGTGGCCAACAATTCTTTAGGATTTAGCAGAGATACTGGTCTATCAGGCTTTTAACTGCTTGCAGAGCCGTACTGGTCTACCCATTTGTTTTTGGAGCATACCAGTTTACCCATGTGTTTTTGGAGCGCACCCGTCTATCACCACACTGCCTTTTACTGCTGATCAGCTGTAGGGTGGCCCTTTGAAGCACTGTGGCAAGAGTTTAAAAAGTTTTTTGCTACTCTGCCACCACCGAGAGCATTGGAAACTGCTTTCAGGCAGCTTGGCCTCAATTGCCAATCTACCACCACCGAGCGGTTTACAAGGAGTGGATTGGTTCTAGCTGATCAGTTGGGAGGCTTCTTGGCTTCTCAATTTAAAGCTAAGGTGTCTTGTTTTTTTTTCTTTCTCTTCTTTGTCAAGTGAGCTCTGATTTTTTTCTTCTAGCCAATCAGCTGGGACTTGGGAGGCAGAGAATAGATTGGGGGCGGGGCCAGGCAGAGATGGTATTTACCGGTTCACCGAACTACTCAAAATTTCCACTACCAGTTCGCAAGAACCGGGGAGAACCAGTAGCAACCAGTTCACATCACTGCAGTGGTGTGATGAACTATGTTTTTTTAAAAAAACATAATTTCTGGAACAAACCTTAATTGATGAAGTTTTTATAGCATGCTAGACAGTGGTGGGTTTCTACTGGTTTGCCCCAGTTCAGGTGAATCGATAGTGGTGGTGGCAGGAGGCTCAACCCACCTGCCCGGATGTCATCACGGACGCTCTGCGCCACGCGCGCTTACAGTTTCGAACTGGTAGCGAAGGTAAGTGGAACCCACTACTGATACTAGACCATCTTTTTTATACATTGCCATGACAGTGTTCACACAAAACACTAACCAAATCCAAGCAAACTCCATTATGGCTTAAGATAATATGACAATATAGATTCCAGTGTAAGCCACAATAGTGCACATGTGTCATGATGTTATTGTGCAAAGGATACAAATTACATAATTTCTATTATTTGTACAATAGTATTATAACACATGATGTCACTATCTCATTTTTGCCATCCCTGCTCTCCCTCTCTCCCTCCCCCCAATTCCATTTATATATATATCTGCAAGCAGTATGGAATCTGTGTGTCATAAACTTGATATATAATTTAAAACCAGAAGCAAGGAGAGCCAGAATGATCCAACTTATCCCTTTACAGCATTTCTATATATGTGATAAATGCTTGGGTATAGGTGTTAACTTGTACAGTAACATATTTTAAAATTAACTTTAGATAACTGTTATATTAAGGTTCTTTATGAATAAACATAATTGAAAACATAATTATATTAAATCTCAATATTAAAAATTACATTGCTCCAATTTAATATGAGTAGAAGTTATTCAGAAGTATCATAATTCATGAAATGCAGGTGAAATTACAAAAACTTTTCTCATCCCCCCCCTTCCCCCAAATTCTGTAATGAGAAGGACATACTTTTTCCTAAGTAAGAGCTTTTCCTATATTGGAGCCATTATCCTTATTCAGACATTTAATTAAACATATTGAAAATTTCAAATTGGTTAGAGTGTCATCTTTATGACTGCCAGACTCTCAACTGGTGGGCTAATGGGAAAGCATAATTGTTACAAAACTCTTGGCATGATCCAGGATTTTTATTGTGTTTAGATTTGTACTCATATTACGTTTCAAAGATGAAATTATAAGAGAGGACTAGCAGGCGTGCCCAGTTTGAGCCTTCCACATGATCAGATGTATGCTTTTCTCTCCAAAATATTGCTATTGAAGGCAATAACTTTACAACTCATCTCAGACTTTGGAAAGACTCATGAAATAGGAAGGTTCTCTCACTCTGCTATATAGCCTACCAATTGAAGTTTCTGATCCATCTTTGAAGGAGCTCCAACTATGAGAACACCACATAGTAAAGTTGATTAAATCTCTGGAAGTTGATGAATGACATGAATTTTATAATTCTTCCCAAAATAGTTCTTTCCTTAAAGCATTGATCATTTATGTTGAATTGTTAATTTTACAAAGAACTCATACATATACACAATAAATTTTAACATTTCTTGTCTACATTAAATTGTAGACAAAAGATAGGTGGATTGAAATTTCTGCGGTATAATATAAATCATGATGGCAAAGGCAGTGGTGGGATTCAGCCATTTGTGTCCGGTTTGCACGAACCTGTAGTGGTGACTGCAGGAGGCTCTGCCTACCCACCTGGACATAATGCGTGACTACTGTGCATGTGCAGAAGGCAGTGTACATATGCAGAGGTGGCGCGTGTGCTCACATCTGTGAACCGGTAGGGAAGGTAAGTGAATCCCACTTCTGGGCAAGGGTATATATCATTTTACTGTTATAAACAAAATAATGACATCATTCTTTAAAAGAATCCTTTTGCTTTAAATTTATAGCTTGATTTTTTTTTATTAAGAAATTTTTTGCCAACCCAGATCCTTGGGAATCCAGGGGCTTTCCAGGACCTTACTGCCCAATAGCCTTTAAACTCAAGTATAGTGTGCTCATCCATCTACCTTACCTTTTTATTGTGCACAAGCTTTTTTGAAAGAAAAGATTATAGAAATTTCAACAATTGGATTGCCTTTGCTTGGGACTCATTTTCCAATGTTTTTAGTCTTACTAAAGGCTCCTGAAGTGGTAAAAGCTAGTTCTCTTAAGAAATATTCACTAATTTGAAAATATTACAGGCTCTGAATATACTGTTACATCATGAGTATTGGTACTGCCTGATGGTGCCTGAATTCTGCTTAGAATATTCCAGGAACTACTTTGTACATTCCTAACCTTATTTTTGCATATTCAGCATCTCTAGTTCATTCAATTCCTTACCTCTTTTTAATTAAATTAAATTCAATTAATTTAAATATAATATCTTTTCTTCCAATTAATATAAGATGGCTAGTGAGAGAGTGATATTTGAAAATTTTAATATTCAAATTTTGTATATGTGATTGGTGGATTTGTTCTTATTTTGTTCATTTTATCTAACCCTTTTTAATCTGACATTTAAATCCTACATGTCACGTTGAATTGACTTCTCACCTACCAAACATCTTTAGGAAGCACTTGGCAATGTTAAACTCACAATCTAACACTTTTACCCATCAGCAGCTTTACTCGCTAAAATGTTCATCCATAAATTCAGGAGGCTATTACCTGTGTGTCTTTTAAAAGTACTATATTGCCATTAATTTCTGATGAAATAATTACTTGTAGTTTAAACCAGTAACCGTAGTTCCCATGTGAGGCTTCTACACAATTTATAATCAGGAACTATATAATTTCTTGGTTTATTTAATTTTCTTTGAAATACAAGCTGTTTCTGAGTAGGGGCTAATAAAATTATTAAATTAAACACTGAAAAAGAAAAAGAAAAAAGAGTCTCTTCAAATGACATATCAAACTGTGTATTGTTGGGAACATTATTAAAAAGAGAAGCTGACGGAGGTTCAGAAATTGGCCTTATTTTAAATGCTAAAAAGGTGTCTTTTGCCTAAATAAAGTGTTATCTTTGTCTAAAGAAATAATTTTTAAGTAGTAATTCAGTGCTTTATTCCATAGTCATCAACTTGTTCAGTATAGCAGCATTTTATGACTCAGAAACATACCAGAGGTGCCAGAGACTTGAACATTGAAGGATGAACTGAATATTTCAATTCCTTGGACAGGAAAAGGAATGTATATTTTATAAGGAACTGAAATTGGTTCTCCGTAAAATCTAATGACCCCTGAAAAGGAAACATGGAATTTCAAAAGTAGGATTTAATGTGGACTGAAAGGCAAACACAAACACAAATCCTCAGCCCTTATCTATGTACTTAAATAATGCTGTAAATAATACACCTGTTTGGTGATTCTGGATTGATTGAAAGTTATAGCTGCAGCCAGAATGACGGGCCAAAAAACATATCTTTCATTATTTACTGTATATATCTCCTGCCCTTCCTCCAGGGACCCCAGAACATTTCTCATCATATCTTCACAGTGTGTGAATTTTGTAACACTATATCTCCCGTAGGAGTCCTTGAGGGTGGCAGGCAAGGCAAACCTCAAAATATGTGTGATGGTATACTCACACAAATACCTTGATTTATATCCTTGTGACAGACATCTTGATGGCAGTACTTTATTGTAGCATTTGTAATTACATCATTGTGCATGTGTCATCCCATTGGCATTACTGTGGTTTGCTGTGGACCTCACTGATAACTAGTTATCAGAGTTATATTCCACCCATCCTTGAATCAACAGAAAATATATCAGTATAAAAGGTGCTGTTCCCACAGCCATCCTCCATATTGCCTCTCATCTCTGTTTTCAAATCATTATTGGGTACCAGATTTCTTTCCAAGGTGATGGCAATGAGACAGATTTTACATAACTTGTAGTTTCCCTTGAATGGTGTCAGAATTATACAATATTACTTTTAATACTGACCTACATCTATCTCACTTGTGGAGTGGAAATGGGATGAAAGCAGCACAATGGGGATACAGATGTTTCCAAGGCATGCTTGTGCTATGGCCAGGTGCATAGCTTAAGGGAAGGAAATGTAGTAGGGTTAAGATTACTCAACCTAGATGTTGAGTAACCTTGAACCAGGGGTGAAATCCAGCAGGTTCTGACAGGTTCTGGAGAACTGGTAGCAAAAATTTTGAGCAGTTTGGAGAACCGGCAAATACCACCTCTGCCTGGCCCGAGAGTGGGGAAGGAATGAGGATTTTGTAGTATCCTTCCCCTCGAGTGGGGTGGGAATGGAGATTTTGCAGAATCCTTCCACTACCACGCCCACCAAGCCATGCCCACCAAGCCACACCATACCCACCAAGCCACGCCCACAGAACCGGTAGTAAAAAAGTGTGGGTTTCACCACTGCCTTGACTTGTTATGCAAGTACACACTACTGTACCTACAGTTCTTGGTATGATAACAGTAATGGTTAATGTGGAAGTCAAGAATCAAAAGACTTAGGTGGTACCTTACTCAACAGTAGTAACTGTGAGAGGGATCTTGGAGTCCTAGTGGACAACCATTTAGATATCATCCAGCAGTGTGCAGCAGCTGCCAAAAAAGCCAGCACAGTTCTTGGTTGCATAAACAGAGGGGTAGAATCAAGATCACGTGAAGTGTTAATACCACTTTATAATGCCTTGGTAAGGCCACACTTGGAATATATTCAGTTTTTGTCGCCACAATGTTAAAAAGAAGTTGAGACTCTAGAAAGAGTGCAGAGAAGAGCAACAAAGATGATTAGGGAATGGAGAACGGTTGCAGGAACTGGGTATGTCTAGTTTAATGACGAGAAGAATTAGGGGAGACATGAAAGCAGTGTTCCAATATCTCAGGGGTTGCCACAAAGAAAAGGGAGTCAAACTATTTTTCAAAGCACCTGGGGGTAGAACAAGAAGCAATGGGTGGAAACTAATCAAGGAGAGAAGCAGTTTAGAACTAAGGAGAAATTTCCTGACGGTTAGAAGAATTAATAAGTGGAACAACTTGCCTGCAGAAGTTGTGAATGCCCCAACCCTGGAAATTTTTATGAAGATGCTGGATAATCATTTGTCTGAAGTGGTGTAGGGCTTCCTGCCTAAACAAGGGGTTGGGCTAGAAGATCTCCAAGGTCCCTTCCAACCCTGTTATTCTATTCTATTCTATTCTATTCTATTCTATTCTATTCTATTCTATTCTATTCTATTCTATTCTATTCTATTCTATTCTATTCTATTCTATTCTATATACAATAGCATCTGATAAACAGTATCTGCTGTTTATAAGCATCTGATAAATTTACTCTTTATTGAGAAATCTCAATAGATGAAATCCAGCTTTTGTTTCCCAGAGTAGTCTGTCCCATTTAATCCCATTTATATTTAGGCATAACCGCTGAGAACAAAACAGCATTTTAAAAAATTCTACAAAGAGTAATTAGGCAAGCAGTTAGCCCCTAGATAATGTGTGATTTGCTGACTAAACCTAGGATATTATATATGGAGTTCATAATTGAGTTCATAACTCAGTAAAAAATTCATAACTGAGCAAAGCAACATTTAGTTTCCCTAGGCAGACCTGCTTTTATTTATCTCACACATTTTGCATAACTCAGAATAGGTGCTCAGAGCAGGAAGAAGGGGGTGAGGGGAACAAGCCCTAAACACCACTGCACAGCCAACTAGGCAAGTTTTATACAATCTCATTAATCAGGGTTAATGCCCCTTCCCCTCAGGATATTAGTTTATAGAATCTTGGAAACAAATATATGGAAGTCCTCATTCATTACTGATTACGTTAAGGTGGGGGTCTCTGTTTGAACTTCTTTCTGACAGAATCCTTAATGGATAGATTGATGATGCCCTTAAGAAGGGAGGGCGAAATGCCTATCTGTTCTTCATTTGCCATGTTCTGAAAACCTATTTTCCTTTTCTTTTCCAGGCTCTTGAGAATATGTTTACAACCTGCCTGTGAACATCCCAGATAAACTCTTTCCAAACATCTTTTCAGTAATGAACATGTGCTGAAACCAAGAGCTTATTCAAAGAGCTTATTCAACTAAAATATTACTGGAACTGATTTATCTGGAATTCTGTTTGTTGAACAACATCATTGTTGCTGTTCCTTATATTTGCCTTTATTCAACAAACTTAGCAAATCTACTATTGAAACCTATATGCTAGGTTACAGAATAAAACAGTGTTTATTCTTTGCGCAAGCTCTTGTGTTTAAGAGCTTGCACAAAGATTCTTGAACTTTCTATTTGGGAGAAAGGCTCTTAATAATCCATTATAATTATAATTGTCTTTTACTGGGCAACCCTTAAAACAGTTCACCAAGCTTTAAGCTATTTATCCTTTCTAGCTGATAATAAAGTTTTTGTAAAGACAGTAAACAAATCAAGTTTGATTTTTGTCTCATTGATCAGAATGAATATTTCCAAAACTTTGCTTGTAGTCACAGTTCATTTTTCTTTTGTTTCTACCTAAGCCACTTCAGCAATTTGATGTTCTTTATGAAGCCTTGTTGCTGCCACAAACTTTCTTATAGCAATAAATATTTTAAAGAACATGTATGACAAGTCTCTGAAATATTGCTTTATAAAATAAAAATACACGGTACAATCTTCTTTTCTAGTGTTAAAATCACACTGTACTGTACAATATTGGTTTTTAAATTAGACAAATGACTTTGCACTTTCAAAAAGTTCTTCAAAGTTAAAGAATTATTTTTAAGTTAACATGGCATTTCAGACAATTTAATTAGAGGGAAAACTTTTAGACTTCTCTAAAGCATTCCTAGATAAAATCCAGCAAATTAAACTGAAATTCTTTTCACATTACTTTTTGAAGCCTTCTCAGATGTATATATCTCTCTCTGGTCATTAATAATTAAAAATTCAGGAATATACACAGCTATTGGAAATTATTCCTACCCTGATTTTGCATTCATTCCTGAACCAAGCAAGGATTTTCTGTTGACCTTTAAAGAGATTTGCACCTCTCCATTCTGTCTCTGTCTCTGCATATTTCCTTATTTCAGGCCAAAGACTGGGCAAAAAAGAATAACTCATAAAATGGAAAGTAGTGTACTCTATAATGCAGCAGCTACAGAAAAGCCTTCTCTTCTGGCCTTTTCTCATGAAGGTGGGTCTTTCAATAGATCCTTAGATGTCTGCATTGGACAGGCAGAATAATGCTTAGTAAGGTAGCCCTTGATCTATCATGGTGCTGTACCATATGAACCTCCATTGGAGATAATGAGCCCTTTGAACTAGAAGCTTCCAGCAACCAGTAAAACAAAACTACCATATGATGGGCATAGAGGATATCACAGAAGTGAGCTTCTGCATTTTGGACTAGTTGCAGCGGCTGATACAGCAAGTTGCAGTAATTTAGTCATCTGATAATGAGGGCATGGTTTACCAGTACCAAGGCTTCTAGTGCATCAGCTGAAGTTGGACCAAAGTCCCTCAGACCTGATCTTCTACCTGCTTTTCCAGGAGAACTTCCAAAGAATGGATCAATCATTTCATGGGGAGTGAATCCCATCTAGAATAACCAACAGAACTGATTTTCTATGTAGCCTACATGCTTACAGAGAAACAACACCTCCATCTTGCTAGGATTCAGTATGAACTTATTTATTCCAGTCTGGTCTCTTATTGTCCCTAGAACCAGTTCAAGACTTGATTTCTAAGTAATGCCATATTCATTAAAAAAATAGCAGTATCACTAAAACTCTCTGTAGGTTTTTCTGTTGAAAATGGTCTATTTGTTTGATCAGTAGTTCTGAAATATCTTTAGAAAATCCTTTCCATGCTGACAGATAAGATCCTTTTGAGCCTGCATATTGGGTGGCCACTTGTACTAATAGGAAAGAAGGATGCCTATACATTTCTATATGGTAATTAAAATATAAAAAGTTGCAAACTTAGTTTTTAAGTTCTTTAAATAAAAACACAAATTATTACAGCATGTTAATGGTGAATTGCAGCATGCTACAATTTAACTTGCATGTCTGTCCTTTCTTTCCCAAATATTAAGCACTGAGCAATTTCAAAGTCTCTGGTTTACTGCTCTCAGTTTTTATCAATCAGCTTTAGTCTTGCTTTCTGGGGTAAAGAGAACAGGTCTGTTCCTTCAACTATTTTTATGCCTCTGTTATGAGAGTAATGCTTCCATTTAACCAAGAACTCACCTGGATAGCACTGAATGATAATCATTTAGATGATGAAACAACTGTATATTGTGATTGCTGGAACCTCAACCTATTATCACTTGGAAGAAATAAAAGTTTGCAAAACATTTTTAACACTGCAAGGTTTAAGATGATCTGAATTTTAAAATCAGCATGAATTGTAAATCACGTATTCTGAAATTATGGACTTTATTTATTGTTAGTCTAGCTAGATTGTTTATTCTTTTAAAATTGTTCTACTGTACTCTAACCCAGAACTTTGTTATTAGATAGATCAGAAATATATTTATTGGCCTATTTTTCTTTCAGAGTTCAAAGGCATGTAAGTATAATACTCCCTCATCCAGTTTTCCCCCCTACAAAAACCAGGTGATATCCCATGATCATCCAGTGAGCTTCCATGGCTGAAGGTAGAACCTGAACATTTTATATATTTATTCAAATATATGGCTGCCCATATTACATGCACAACTCTGGGCAACCATTGATTTCTCCACATCTAGTCTAGCATCTTACCTACTACACCAGACTATCTCTTAATTCACTACATTTAAAATCTGTTGGGGTGAGTCCGGCAGATGGCATTTCCATGCCTTTCCTTTCTTATTCTTTAATAGTGAGAACATAAGTGGTTATCATATTAAACAAGATACATTACAGTTAATTATGAATGAAATAGAGAAGGGTGTTTCCTGGAGTTGTGGCTGTGAAGTGCTGATTTATATTTGCTGAACAATATATGGGAACTTTGGCTTGTTGGAAAAAAGAGCTTTGTCAAGGTATTATTCACTGTGTAGTTTGGGTTACTAATTGAACAAAAAAACCCAAGAAAAAGGTATCAAGGGTTTTCAGGGTATCACAAGTTTCCTAAGAGATTATGTTAAAGCAAAACTCAGGAAAGCAATAACACAATTATGTCAAGAACTTTGTCTCTCAATTGAATAAAAACCCTTGTTTTAGTGGCTTTGTTTTTATAATATGAAAGGGATCATTCAAAAGTGTAATTCTACCACTTTAAATCTAAAATTCTATAGCCTAAGTAGGACTTTATTACATGATCTTGTTTTCCCTGTTTGGAAGTTTAAATAAGACATACTTGTTAATATAAACCAATCTTAAATAATGACTATTGAAGTCATTATTTAAAAGCATGGTATTTTTTTCTCTCTCCAAATACATTTGGTGCTATTTTGGTAATTAAGCTTGCCAGTGAAAAAACCAAGGGAAACAAAATTAGGGACCCCCAAATGTTGTGGGATTAAATACATCAGCCTCAGACTGCTTGGCTAAGTCAAGCAATTGTGAGATCTGTAGCCCAAACTATTTGGAAGACACAAGATTACCAGCCCCCACTGAGCTACTTTCGTATAAGCAAACAACAGAATACAACCTTCTGCTCAAGTAGAATATCCAATACTATTCCAGACAAATGGCTATCCAGTCTCTTGTTAAAAACCTCCAGTGATGGAGCAACCACAACTTTTGGAGGCAAGCCATTCTGCTGATTAATTGTTCTCACTGACAGGAAATTTGTCCTTAATTCAAGGTTGGATTGTTCTCTGATAAGCTTTCATCTTTTAGTCTTGTCCTGTCCTGAGGCATTTTAGAGAATAGGTCAACCCTCTCTTGCATGTGACAGCCCCTGAAATATTGGAAGACTGCTATCGTGTCAATCCTACCCCTTCTCTTTGTTAGACAAGACATACCTAGTTTCCCCAACTGTTCATCATACTCTTTAGCCTCCAGTCCCATAATCAATGTTGCTCTTCTCTACATCTTTTTTGTATTGTAGTGACCAAAACTGAAGACAGTATTCCAGTAAGTGTGATTATCCATAATTTGACAACAGTTTTTAAGCAAAATAGTGTTTGACTACACAATTCCTATGAAGTCATACTGTCATACTGCCATATACCACTTTTTGCATAATGCATTCTGATTCTACTGTTGTTCATATCCCAGGAAGGCATTGTAATATTTGAGATCTCAGACATTTGTTTTAACACTGTTTATGAGATTATACAGTGATTTTATTGTTTGGGTTTGTTGTTATTGTTTAGAATGTGTAATTCCCACTGAGTAAGCATTCACAAAAGCCAGTGAAAGCGTATCAGAAAGGCTTTAAAAAGATAAAAATGAACTTGCTGCAGGAGATAGACAGAGGGCATCTATCTGCATGTAAATATAAATGAATTGTTTGGCCTCAAGTCAAGAAAACTCAGCCTCTGACATCTTCTTTACTAATAAATGCACATAATAATTCTTATGTATAAAGAAAGCTTGGGATGCCTAACAAAAGGAATTTTCCCCAGGAAGAGCCTATTGAGAAAAATCTAAGAGTTACAATTAATGTATTGTTTTGTTAATAGGAAACCGGTTGCCAAGCAAATCTAGCCAATTTAAAAACAAAATATATGGCAGATTACATCTAATTCTTAATTGTTCAGAAATAATTCCATAATCAAAGCTGAAACCTTCAACTGATAAACCAATTATCATGGGTTAATGCATCTGACACCTGTTTTCATTAAAAAGAAAAAAAAAAAACAAAACTGCAGTTTAAACTTTTGGATGACTTCTCCCATTTTCTCAGGAAGTCTTTCCCTGACTTCTCAAGCAATCTAGAATGCAAAATAGAACTGTATGTTTCCTTACATAGTTACAAGAGATTAGAAAACAGAGCAGATATCCTCTAGCATTTCTGACAAAGTAGATTGGAATCATCATCACAATATGCACCTTGATTTCAGTCAAACCAAAGGATGTAGCAAAGATACCATGGTGGGATGTAGCAAAAGCTTCTTAGAGATTCAGAAACAGCAGATTCATATTTTTCACTTATTATCCAACATGTCTCACTCATGTAGATCCCCTACAAAGGCTTAATCCATTTGGGATTAATAGCATAGTCTCAATGCATGCTAATTTTCACAGAAGTGCTTCTGCGTTCTGTCTTATTTTATTTTTTTTAATTACCCCCACTATTTTTTAAAAATATATAAATAAAGAAATGGAAGGTATTTCAGAAGCAAAGCATCAGCCAGGAGCACTTTATTTATTTATAGTATTTTATATCACTTTTCTTATTAAAAAATATTCCATGCTACTAACAAGAGAATTAAAATTTGAATTAAAAATACAAGTAACATTTGAAAGCAAAAATAAGAGAGTTCAATCTGTGTATTTAAAGTATCAGATGGCTGAAAAAGATCTCATTCACACACCTTTCTTGCCCTGGAACTAAGAGGGTCAGTCTCTAAATTTAATAAATAAATAAAGAAACATATAAATACACTTACTTACAATTGACCGCAAACTTTCTGCTGTTAAGTGGACATTTATTGAGTTTTGCGCCATTTTACGACCTTTCTTTCCACAGTTGTTAAGTGAATCAATGCAGCTGTTAAGTTGGTAACACAGTTGTTAAGTAAATCTGGCTTCCCCATTGACTTGGCTTGTCAGAAGATCACATGACCCTGGGATACAGCGGGATGAACCATTATCTGAATTTTGATTACATGATCATGAGGTTGCTGCAAAGGTCACAGCTGTGAAAAACGGTCATAAGTCGGATTTTTCAGTGCCGTTGTAACTCTGAACAGTCGCCAAATGAACTGTTGTAAGTCAAGGACCACCTGAAAAGGTAGCCTGCTAACCAATGATGACACATACATTCACTCTTTCCGGCATAAGTTATAATTATTGACATGATGGTATTTGGATACAATTATTAAACTAAATGCTTACAGAACGACTGGTTATTAATTTCTTTCAGTATTTGCTTGGTATTAACATCAGGGTGACTGGTCTGTAGTTACTTGAAGCTTCTCTTTCCCTTTCTTTGAACATGGGAATGTCACTTGCCCTTCTATAATTCTCAGTCACTATGCCTGTCCTCTATGATTTCTCAAAAATCATAGAAAGAGTTCAAAAATGACATTGGGAAGCTGCTTTAAGATTCTCATATGTAACTGGTTTAGGTTTGGAGATTTAAACTTGTTCATGGTAGCCAAGTGCTTCATAAACATACATTTATTTATCTTGAATGGTCACTTTTTTCTGCTAATTGTTTTCTCAGGTTTATTTGAATACATTTCCCGTTTGTAAGTAGAGACAACTGAAATTAGGTTGGAATTCAGAAAGCCTCTCTTCATTGTTTCATTACCCTTCCTTCCCCCCCTCCCTCCTTTTCTTTTTCTTCTTTTTTTAATACTACAGTACTGCCATAGATCCAGAAGCAGTTTTTGTTGTTTTTAGCTTACTTTATAAACTACAGTCCTTTTGGGCTTTAGTCTTTCCCTTTCTACAGCTATTAGTAATTTGCTGAGATACCTCCTTGGTGATTATATCCATCTTCTCATTTACTATACAAGTCCCTGTTAAATGTTAGCTCAGCTGAAAGTTCCCTTTGTATCCACAATAGTTTCTTAAACTGCCCTCCCCATTTCTTCTCGTTGAACTGCTCTGAGATTATATTTTTCATAATTTATTTTTCAGAAGTTACTAGTTCATCAGCATTTCCATTGACCTGAACATTTCTATTCATGAGATCCTACTTTTTAAAGCTTATTGAAATTGGCTGTACTGTAATTGTGTGTCCCTGTATGACTATGCAATAGTGATTCACTGTTACCATCTTACAGTTACACTACTGGAAATTGCTCTACATGGGGCTGATTTGAAGACAATTTGGCATCTTCAACTGTTTAAAATTTAGCAGCTTGCCTTAAATTTGAAATGGAAGTTGAACAAGTAAAAAGGTATAAGATAAAATGCACTAAGGATTTTGGAAATAACATATTTGTTGGAAAGGTAGGAAGATGTGATTGAAAGGACTGTAATTCACATTATGTCATAATCTAAAAGAGAATTTTTTAATAAAATGATGCACTGTTGGTGTATGACTTGAGAAAAAAAGTATCCAGAATGTATATTTTGTAATGTATAAAGGTAGTTCAAATTTACGTTGGAAATGTGGACAACGTGAAGAGTATTTTTTATTGTGCTCGGTGGACTTGTACAAAAGGCAGAAAAGTTTGGGTTCAAATACATGTTGTTGTTATTTGCAAAGTTGTGTCCGACTCATTGTGACCCCATGGGCAACATTCCTCCAGGCCTTTCTGTCCTCTACCATCTCCCAGAGTCCATTTAAGTTCACACCTACTACTTCAGTGACTCCATCCAGTCACCTCATTCTCTGTTGTCCCCTTCTTCTTTTGCCCTCAATCTTTCCCAGCATTAGGCTCTTCTCCAGTGAGTCTTTCTTTCTCATTAGGTGGCCAAAGTATTTGAGTTTCATCTTCAGGATCTGGCCTTCTAAAGAGCAGTCAGGGTTTATCTCCTCTAGGACTGACTGGTTTGATTGCCTTGCAGTCCAAGGGACTCACAGGAAACTTCTCCAGCATCATAGTTCAAATACAAATACTGATACAAATAATTTTAAAGACTTAGATTCAACTGATCACAGAACATCTTTGTTGTGGGCAGAAAATGAGAAAAATGTCATGGCAGATTATTTTATATATATGACCATGGTCATATATAAAATACATATGTGCAAAATGGAATGCTGAAATATTCCCACTGGAGGAATGGTTGGTGAAGATTACAAATTTAGCAGAGATGACAAAATTAACTTGTTTGCTTAGGGAAAGGTTAATGACTACATTTATTAATGACTGAAAACCCCTTATGGACTTCCCCCCCAAAAAGGAATGTCTGATGATTTATGGATTTGATGATTAGAAAGGATAGATTATGGAAAGAAGTAAGCTTTGATATAATCTTAGAGCACGAGAGGGTAAAATAAAAATGTATATATGAATGCTATTAAGAAGGCCAGAATCCACTTCTTTAACCATTCTTTTTTTCTTTCCCCCTCTTTTCTACTTCTGTATGCTTTTATTACTTTTCTCCATTTTTCTTCTCTTTAACTTAGGGTTTGTATGGTTTGTCACTATGACAAAACTTTTTTTTAAAATAAAAATTATATGTATATAAAACTCAGAACCTGAAAGTAGAGAATTTAATAGCATAACAGTCATGTTACAGTAGCTGTACTGTCTACTCAGGTACTTTGAAATTAAATTTGGTGCTGGTGGTCTCCTTCAAAGCCTTATAAGAGTTGGCACATGGGTACCTATGTGGGGTGGGTTCTACTTACCTTTACTACCGGTTCACAACGGAATTGCGTGCATGCGCTCACTTTGCTTCCACAACTTCTGAAGTCAAGCTGTTCCATTGGTTGATTGTTCTCATTGTCAGAAAATTTCTCCTTATTTCTAGGTTGAATCTCTCCTTGGTCAGTTTCCATCCATTATTCCTTATCTGGCCTTCAGGTGCCTTGGAAAATAGCTTGACCCCTTCCTCTCTGTGGCAGCCCCTCAAATATTGGAACACTGCTATTATGTCACCTCTGATTCTTATTTATTTATTTATTTATTTATTAAATTTTTATACCACCCTTCTCCCAAGGGACTCAGGGCGGTGTACAGCCAGAATAAAACAACATAAAATACAAAATTTAAAAACAATTTAAAAACAAATTAAATATTTTGGCCCCATAGTTAAAACCCCCAAAATTAAAACACCCCATCCAAATTCTTATTAAGCCAGGCCAGCCTGTTGGAATAAAAGGGTCTTGAGGGCACGGCAAAAGGTGCGCAGGTCGGGAATCATACATATCCCTGGGGGCAGTTCATTCCACAGGGCGGGTGCCCCCACAGAGAAGGTTCTCCCCCTGGGGGTCGCCAGTCAACATTGTTTGACCAATGGCACCCTGAGGAGTCCCTCTCTGTGGGAGCGTGTTGGTCGGTGGGAGGCAATCCCGTAAGTATCTGGGTCCTAAGCCATGGAGCGCTTTGAAGATGGTAACCAATACCTTGAATCACACCCAGAAGACACACCCAGGATCCAGTGCAGCTTGCACAGGAGAGGTGTCACATGGGTGTGTTGAGTTGCTCCCATAATCACCCACGCGGCCGCATTCTGGACCAGTTAGAGCCTCCGGGTGCTCTTCAAGGGGAGCCCCATGTAGAGAGCATTACAGTAGTCCAGACGGGATGTGACGAGGGCATGAGTGACTGTGCACAGGATGGTCCCAGTCCAGAAAGGGATGCAACTGGTAAATCAGACGAACCTGATAGAAAGCCCCCTGGCCATAGCCATCATATGATCATCTAACGACAGCCATGTATTCAGGAGGACACCCAGTCATAGAGTCAAACTCCTCCCAGATAACACTCTCAAGACCCACCTCCGTCACCCCATCTGAACCCATCCAATCAGAGTCCAAGCCTTCCAGAATCTGAGCGATTTTGTCATGCAGGTATTGCACAAAATCCTCAGCCCTATCCTGCAAGGGGTGGGAGTGGATCACCCTAAACAGGATGGTTGGGCGGTTCTCTGCAGATGCAATAAGAGCATAAAAATAATTTGATTTTGCCACTCTTATCACCACTAGGTAATATAAGACCTCACCAGTGTTCGGTCGGATTTGGAACGGCTGGCATCTTTTCACTCTCCAGGCATCTTGTCGGCACTTCATCTCCCTCAGCTCCTCAGAAAACCAGGGAGCCAAATGGGATCGGCACTGGGTCAGAGGCCGCAAAGGCATGACGCAGTCCAAAGCTCCAGCAGCCACCTTATCCCAGGCGGCCACCAGTTCTTCAGTCGAGTCGTGAGCCAGAGCCTCAGGGAATGGCCCAAGTTCCGTCAGGAACCTATCAGGATCCATCAGGTGCCTGGGATGGAACCACCTGGTCGGTTCTGTCTCCCTGCAGTGGAGGGAAGCAGCTCGAAAGTCTAATTGAAGGAGTGAATGATCTGACCATGACAAGGGTTTGATGACTAAATCCCCTATTTCTAGATCATTCAACCACTGACCAGAGACAAAAATCAAGTCCAGAGTGTGACCTCCCATGTGAGTAGGGCCTTGAACTAACTGGGTCAGGTCTATGGCCGTCAGGGAAGCCATGAACTCCCGAGCCATCTCTGATGTTTCACCAACAGATGGCAGGTTAAAATCTCCCAGACTTATGGTCATGGTCATATCCACCGCCACCCCGGCTATTATGTTGAGCAGCTCAGGCAGGGCTGCCGCTAGGTGGCAGGGAGCCAGGTATGCAGTCAGCAAGCCCATCTGCACCCCATGGCCCCACTTCACAAGGAGGAACTCACATCCGGCTATGATTCTTCTTTTCACTAGACTAGCCATGCCCAGTTCCTGCAACCATTCATTGTATGTTTTAGTCTCCTGTCCCCTAATCATCCTGGTTGCTCTTCTCTGCACTTTTTCTAGAGTCTCAACATCTCTTTTATAGTGTAGTGACCAAAACTGGATGCAGTATTCTAGGTGTGGTCTTACTAAGGCTTTATCTAATACTTATCTATTAGAAGGGATAGCTGGATCTGTCCACTTTGGTTTTTTCCCCTGTCATTTCTATAATATTATATTCAATTAGTTTTGTTTTGTTTTCTTAAAAGCTCTTACAAACATGTCTACATGTTTTTCACAATCCTCAAAATATACACCTTTTTGTACAGGATTTTCCCTAATACAAATATTTCTGAGAGCAATTTATAATGTATGCTGCCATTTAAAACCTTAGTAAAATCTAAGTTAATCACAGTGCAATCATATGTACTCCAGTTCAGAATCAAACCTCACTAGAATCAATGGGATTTACTTCCACATAGGTGACCACACAGGGGAAAAAAAAGATGATTTGACTAGCATGCTACAGGTACAATTTTCAGACTGAGAGATGATAGGAGTTGGCTGGTGCCTGAGCTGATAAGCAAGGAAACATCTTGTGCCTAATTATATTTGGCATCAATGCACCGTTCCAAGATTCATCTTCTCTGTCTGAGAGAATCGAATACATCCTTTACTCCTTGCAAATATAATGTTTAGTTCAGACATCAAACAACCGTTGGAACAAGCCATGCAAGTTCTTGGCACACCTGGGCCTCTGACACATATTCTTCTTTTGTGGACACAAGGGCAATAGGCAACTGCTTCCAACTGTTTGCCAAGTAAAAAGAGATGCCCTTGTAAATTTCTAGTGATCTGCTTTTAATCCAATTTATTTAGGTCTTGGTTTGCTGGTCATCTATCTTTCGAATGCTCAGCTTCTTTGTTTCTTTTGACTGCAATCCAATCATTTTTACTTGGTGCACTCTTTCTTTTCTGTTTGCATCAGATTCTGCATAACATCTGGCTGTATCACTGCAAATATGATAGGAACTTTCCAGTTTCCATCTTCTGCTAATTTTTATTGATTAGTAGCTCATCATTTCATCTTATTTTAAAAAGTATTCCTTTGGATTGTCTTCTGCCTTTATGCTTCTGATTGAGGACTTTGAATCTACCTTACTTTTTACCTGAATGCCTAGAAATGTCACCTGATTCTTTCACTTCTATCAGTGTTTATGAGAGGGCAGAAGCTGGCAAAACAGGAAGCAAATAGCTTGAGAACTGAGAAACAATGATCAAAATTCATTGTAGGTTCCCACCATATCCAAGACTGAGTAATAAGCAGCAAAAAATCTATTTCCACTTTATGGTTGAAGAAATCCTAACAACTCTGGACTTGATGGTTTGATTCTGTAGTACTTGACTTTTCATTGCTACCTGTTAGGAGTAGGTTTGAATTCCTAGAGGGAATTTTTTTGGGGGTTGGTGAAACTCTGATAGTTTAAATGTTCCACAATGTTAAGACATCTTATTTCTACTGATTGTCTGTAATCAGACCATTTACATAAGTCAGAATGAATATTTGTGAATGTCAGAATGAATACAAGAAGGGATACACATGCAGAGCGATTTAAAAGAGAAATTTCATATAGATTAAAAAGTAATTGGAATTGGAATTGAACAAGACAAAATGGAATTTGAAACTGAATTATGTACTCATGATGAACATGTGATTGCTGAAATATATAAAATTTTGCTGAGATTGAAATGGAGAAAGAACAAGTTAAAGAGTGCATGATATAATGGACTAAGAATTGTGGCTATAATATTACCAATTGACCAATGGGAATGAATGTGGTGAAAAGGACTGAAATTCATACTGTGTTACAATTTAAAGGAGAACTTTTATAAAATGATACACTGTTAGTATATGACACATGAGAAATTATCTAAGAGATATAAAGGTACTTGTACCTTTATATATTGGAAATTTGGAAGACATGAAGGATCATTTAACAAGTGGGGTAGTTTGCAAAAAAGCAAAAACACATTGGATACAAATATAATGATGCAAAGAATTTTAAACGAATCTTAAAAGTTTAATAATGAAACCATAAGTTTTTGTACTAGGACATATGGATTTGAAAAGACCTATACAAAATTGCTTTTGCACATTGTAACAGCAGCAAGACTATTAAATGCACAAAGACAGAAAAATAATGAAATGCCCACATGGAGGAATGGAATTGTAAAGATGATAGAATTCATGGAAATGACAAAACTGACCTGTTTGATCAGGGATAAGACAACAAGTACTTTTATTAAGGGCTGGAGAACACTTATATATTTTTTGCTGAAAATGGAAAAAACTGAACTAGTGACTTATAGATTTGCTGATTAAAAAGGGTTGCATATAGGAGGAAGTCTATTATGATATAACTTTAAAGAAGAAGAAGAGATAATAAATCTTAATTGCTGTAAAGTTGCTTCATTATACAGCTTTTCTTTTTTTCTTCTATTTGTACAAATTTTACACTGTCTTTTAACTTTTTCTCTTTTGAGGAATTACTTCATGTTTACCTTTTATTTCTGTGAACATCTTTAAGAAAAATCATTAAAAAATAGAAGGTAAATGTATACAGGAAGAGGTGAAATTTTCCTTTTTTATTTTAAAAAGTGCATTAAAAAAAGAGAACCCAATACATATATAGACATATTATCCCCTGGTTGAATACTGATTAATACATTGCTACAATATTAGTTGCAACTGGTGAAACAGTTCTCTCATTTTTTAAACTAGTAAATCGACTTGCAAACTATTGACCTGTCATCTATTGACAAAATATATTGACAAAATATTTAACAGGAAGAACAATAACAATGAAAAGGACTTAAAGTTTCAAAACTCTCTGTTAACAAGCTTTATTGTAATAAACTCATAGAAAAATTTACCCCGACATCTTACCTATCCCAGATCACCCCAAAATTTAAGAGTAATTCATCCTGGATCAAATATTTGTTTCTTGATACAATTTCTTATCAGCTGTTGTGTAGTTAAATGTAATACACTCAATTTCTACAATCGGTCTGTCTTCCCAACAAAGTCCAGATAAATGTCAGACTTCTGCTATTGTAAACAAACAAGTAGACTTGAAGTTCAGAGAGATGTATGGAGTCAACTCAGTTAGTTCTCCATCTGTACAGCCAATATCTCTTTGATCTACAGCTTTCAAATCATATTCCTCCATAGCTACATGCCTCTATTTTTTTCCCCACAACCATTATCATCTCCTCAAGCTTTTTAAAAAAGCTGTCAACTAAAAGTTGCATGTTGCCAAAAGGTCTTTTTTCAGATTTCAGCCACTGCTTGAACAGTAATCAGGGAACAAAGAAGCTGAAGCAGAAGGATGTTTTTCTGGATATTTCAATCCAAGATTAAAAGGAAAAATTAAAAAGAAATAAACTCCCAAGTATTTTGCAATTTAAAAAGATACAAAAATCCTGTGGTGAGACTCTAATATTAATGCAAATCAAATGAAAGTACTTCACCATCCACAAGCACACTGTATTTCTATATAGAAAACAAAAGTTATTTAGAACAAGAGCATAAATCAAAGGGAAAAAGAAAAATGAGAACAGTTAAAATCCAGCAGGGGATTTAAATAGCCAGCTGGTCTACTTTTAAAGATAAAAAAAGAGTAAAAGTTCAAAAAGTGAAATTAAGACCTAGACATGCTTTAAAAACCCCAAAATGCTGACAGGAAGATGGATGCCTATGACTTTCTGACTGCTCCCAAGGGGAACTGGAATCTTCAAGGCTTCCCTTCCCAAATGGGTCCACGGCCATCCAAAAGTCATCTTGGTCATCTTCCTAAGTGGTCCCATTCAGATTCATGGAGCAACATTGCCAGAGAGCCAGCTTCAGCAGCAAAATTGGTATATCAATGGCAAGAAAGAAAAATTTCCGTACCATTCACCAACCATCTTGGGAAGAGCTAGAGGAGAAACTTTTCATACATGAACTTCTGCATAAGAAGATCTTGATCCAGCTTTTTCTTCAAAGTGCTGGTTTCAGGACATGAATATTCTTTTGAAGCTTGCAAGCAAGACATTCGTTTTCAAATACTTCACAACTTGGTAGTTAATTTATATAAGTGTCTTCCTTGATTTATCCAGGCAATAAAACAGTCTTCTGATCCAACTGATCTACATAGGTATTCCTTGCTGCTGTGACATGAATAAGCATTCTTATGGAAATATGGCTCACAGCAAATGTCTCACATTTCCCCTCATATTTGGGAGACTATCTTCAACCTTGTGGTACTGCGAGTCTCATTCTGATTTTACAAACTTCCTAAAACCCATATTTTGAAAACTCATGTAAGATAGATATTTAATTTATTTTCACCATTTGTTATCTCTGTTAACCACCTGTAGCATTCCTTTAATATCTTGGAGAGTTCTTCTTTTTCATCTCCTTTGGCAACGTAAAAGAGCATTTTGAATGGAATTACTTTGTGGAGGTCTTCTAGTCCAACCCTCTGCTTAGGCAGGAAACCCTACACCACTTCAGACAAATGTTTATTCAACATCTTTTTAAAAAATTCCAGTGCTGGAGCATTCACAACTTCTGGAGGCAAGTTGTTCCACTGATTAATTGTTCTAACTGTCAGGAAATTTTTCCTTAGTTCTAAGTTGCTTCTCTCCTTGATTAGTTTCCACCCATTGCTTCTTGTCCTACCCTCAGGTGCTTTGGAGAATAGCTTGACTCCCTCTTCTTTGTGGCAGCCCCTGAGATATCGGAACACTTCTATCATGTCTCCCCTAGTCCTTCTTTTCATTAAACTAGACATATCCAATTCCTGCAACCATTCTTCATATGTTTTAGCCTCCAGTCCCCTAATCATCTTTGTTGCTCTTCTCTGCACTCTTTCTAGAGTCTCAACATCTTTTTAACATTGTGACGACAAAAACTGAATGTATTCCAAGTGTGGCCTTACCAAGGCATTATAAACTGGTATTAACACTTCACGTGATCATGATTTTATCCTTCTGTTTATGCAGCCCAGAACTGTGTTGGCTTTTTTGGCAGGTGCTGCACACTGCTGGCTCATATTTAAATGGTTGTTCCCTAGGACTCCAAGATCCCTCACACAGTTACTACTATTGAGCAAGGTACCACATATACTGTATGTAGAACCTTACTTTTTTCACCATTGAATTTCATTTTGTTAGATAGTTTTTCCATGGTAACTTTGGTTGATAACCTCTGTAACCGCGATTGCGAACCTATGGCACGTCTGCGACAGGTTGCTAGTGGAGCCATATTAGTGGCACGCCAGCTCAGCTTTGGGGTGCATGCGCATGCCAGCCAGCTGATTTTTGGGCCTTCTGGGCCCACCAGAAGTAGGGAAACAGGCTGTTTCCTACCTCTGGAGGGCCTGGGGGTGGTTGAGTCGTTTTTCTTTCTTACCTGGCTCCAGATCCTCTCTATTTATCTGGGAAGGGTGAAAACAGCCTTTCCCACTCCCATGGAGGTTCTATGGAGGCTGAAAGGGCCCATTTCCAGATTCCTGGTGGGACAGGAAGTGACTTTTTTGCTATCCCCATCCTCCAGAGTCTCCTCAAGAGGCTTCTAGAGACTTCTTGAGAGGCTCCTAGAGGCTCTCAGAGAGGTTCTGGAGGCTGGGGACAGCAAAAAATGTCACTTCCTGTCCCACCAGGAGTTGGGAAATGGGCCCTTTCAGCCTCCGTAGGGTTTCCAAGAGAGTGGGAAAGCCCTTCCCAGATAAATAGAGATGATCTGGAACCAGGTAAGAAAGAAAAACGGGCCTACCAGGCCATCATGTGCCAGGAGCGGGGGGGGGGAGGGGGTTGCATGCATGCGCGTGGGCATATGCGCATGCACACGATGGCAAAAAGGTTAGCCATCACTGCTCTATAATCTTGTGTGATTTGAAAAAGCACATTTTTTTCAATTCAATCACTTCTTAAATACAGATTTTACAGAGAGTATTTGGGAGCTGATGCCAGGTACCCTTGAAGTTACATTTGTCTATTTTAATGGTGAGTTTTATTTTATAAAATGTTCATTGTTGTTTTTCTTTTATATTGGGAAGTACCAAAAGTCTGTGTATAATGTAGTGGGGTATAAATATACCAAGTAAGTTATTATTTTTTTAAAGTCTATTTTTCTTGCATGTCCTGTTCATAAGAAAGTTATTTCCACTGATAACAAAATGATGTGTTTCTTCACATCGTTGTCTTTCTCAGTTGCATATTTTACTGACATCAAACAAGCATTTAGCGTTGAATCTGGTAAGGCATCTTTAATAATGAGCTCAACTGTGTTCCTTTCCCCCATCTGCCATGCACCATTGTGGTTCCTTTGCCTTCAGCAAAGATTCATCTTCTATCTGCTAGATAGATGAGAGATTTGTAATTCATGTTCAATTCAACGAATCTCTCTTCTTTAATTAAATTACTGGTTACACTAGAGTTGGTGCAGATCCTTTACAATGCTCTTTAGAGTTAGTTCTGCAAATCTCTGTGTCAATCGGATAAAAAATTTTCTTGCCATTTTTATCACTTTTCTGCCTGGGTGTGTTTTTAGTCCCTTGGTGAGTTACCCACTTTGGAATATAGTTTGACTGTCTCTGGCAGCATTTCCTTTCTCTGGGGGTCCTAATTTGCATATGTTTAGGGCTGCAGCAGAGGTAATATCTATCTTTTAGCTTGATTTTAAATACAGCTTCTCCATTCCCTGCTGGTTTCTTCTCAGCACCTCTGCATATATTAAATTTTTTAAACAGCTTATTACAAATTGAAAGTTCACATCTCCTCTCATTTCTAGAGCATTCACAATAATTTCAAAGCATTTTGGTCAACCACTATTTAATCCAATTAAGATTGCTTCAGGTAGAGTCAGCCTTGAATCTCTGCCTGGCTGGATATCTGTAGCTTTTTATAAACTTGCAAAGCCAGATTGGCCTCTAGGTCACAGCTATTCTCCATAGCCTGAGTATTGTTCTACTATTTGCCAATGCCCTCCAACAGCTTCCCCATGTTCACTTGCCTCTGTCTGAAGAGCACCTATGGCCTTTGGAAATAGGAGGAGAGGATGGCTGTTAACATGCATCAATTAGTTCTTTCTTTCCGTCAGTTGGAATATCAGAACACATTCATTTTAGAAATGATGAGATTTTTTTCCCTTCTTTCTCGCCTCTCCTTGGTTTGCCTCTTATTCCTCAAAAGAATGAAAATTGAATGGCTTAGTGCCAAGCAAAGCCAGTCTCATTCTTTTTCACGGGCTTTGACCCAACAATTATTCATCTCTTGCTTCTCTGGTCATTGAGTTTGCAAGACATTGCTGACTCTTTGGCTTTTCAAAGGCATTTCCATTTTAAAGGATCAGAGCTCAGGTTCAGAATTTTCTAGCATCTCAGTTGCCTGAAATGGTGGTTCCCCCCCCCCCCCCCCCCCCATCTCCACAACTCATTCAAGTGTATGGGCAATTCTCTCATTTCCTGGACTCAATGTAGAGAAGATATTGAGGTAATCAGTCACTGAAGGCAGCATTTAGCAGAGCAAACATGTGAGTCCAAAGAAAGAAAAAAAAAGCCCCTAAACACTAAAGACAGATGGTTAAGATCCCAAAGACCAAATAGCTTATTTCTGATAGAAAGACTATACAGTATCTCTGAACTTTCTCTACTCCTGCTACGGGAAAGAAGGAGAAAAAGGGAATGTATTATACTGCTTTTAGAAAGCAATTGAAAGAAAAAGCCTGAAAGTATCCATCTTCCAACTGGAAAAGCAGAGCAGAGACAAAAAGAATAACAATGACAGAGTCCCATTAGCAATAGAATGGTGCAAAGAGTTGATGCTTCTGAAGCTGTGTCTTCAGTATATTTATCTAGGATTAGATTTTTAGAGTATCGTGTCTCTTCTACTTAGCTTAGGGGGAGAAAAATATACAGCCTATCCCTTCCCCTTGGCTCTGATCAGTTTCAGGTATCCTGAAAAACTTCAGGTTTTTTTACTGAATTCTTGAGCTTGAGGGCCAAAATAAGCTTTCTGTGGCATGTTCAACCCTGATGGGTATAGGAGAAAGAGGCATATTTGGTTAACATTTTCAATAACAATGAGTGCCTTTAGCACTTAGCAATAGAATTTAGACTTATATACTGCTTCATGGTGCTTTTACATCCCTCTCTAAGCAGTTTATAGAGTCAGCCTGTTGCCCCCAACAATCTGGGTCCTCATTTTACCCACCTTGGAGGGATGGAAGGCTGAGTCAACCTTGAACCGGTGAGATTTGATCCGCTGAACTGCAGCTAGCAGACAACTGAAATAGCCTGCAGTGCTGCACTCTAACCACTGCCCCACCTCGGCTCTTTGATTAATGTTTCTAGTTTCTTTGAAGTGAGAAGCAGATTCTCACTTCTGGATTCTGATAAGGATTCTGATAAGGGCAGTTTCAATTGGCTGAAGGCAAGAATTGTCTAGAAAAGTGAACTTTAGTAACTCAAAAACCCCTTTATAATGGTAAAAACAAACACCCTTATGGAATAGCATGAACGGATACATATTACTGAGCATAGATGACTTTATGACTCAAATTATGCTAGCAATGAAAGAAAACATTTCAAACCTAATAATTTTGAACTATATACTGTATAAAGCGATCTCTCTTTTCTAAGGGTATTTTCACCTTGTACCTGTGGGAGACTTGCCCTTTACTAATGCATAAATAGAAGATAAAGATCTATCTTTCTGGCTCAGATGCTATTTTGGCCAGGGGCACACCAGGCTAAAGAACCTAGTCATGATTTATGGCCAACAGCCCTGCAATTGAAAAATAGGTGGGGCCTCTGTCTGTTTTGGAAAAGTGTTCCATGAATTTTAAGGGGTGAATTACATGCTTTAGAATCATAGAATCATAGGGTTGAAAAGGACCTTAGAGATCTTCTAGTTTCGCCTCCTGCCCAAGGCAGGAATCCTTGTTCCATCCTGGTGGAATAAGAACAACAGTTGTCCAGTCCATTTTTGAAAAACTCCAGTGATGCAGTTCCCACCATTCTGGGAGACAAGCTGTTTCATTGATTAATCATTCACACTGTCATCCTTAGTTCCAAGTTGGATCTCTCTTTAACAAGCTTCCACCCATTGCTTTTTGTCCTGTTGTCAAGTGATATGGAGAATAAGTCAAGCCCATGTTCTCCGTGAACTGTGAAATTAATTCATTTAATAATAAGCACATGCAAGTCTTTATTAATTTGCATGGGGGGAATTTAAAGCCTTTAAAAAACCCCCCATACAAAAAATCTCCAATGGGTTGGTGTGCACATTTTGCAAGAAGGCTTTAATGACCACTCTGGTGCTGGTTGTTGCACATGGCCCCTGCTCTGTGCTTCCTTAACCTCTGCACCAAGCCCTAGCCTAACACTCCAATCTTGTTCAATTCTGTTTAAGGTGGAATCTTTACTCAGGCTTTGAGCCTCTAGTTTTATAGTTTTACTTACTTGAATCATGGCTTCATGCATCCCTCAAGCTTGAAGACTTAACCCGTACTTAGTTTCTGATGGAAGTCAGTTGGGAGATAGAACTTGCTGCAAAATATGAGCAAAACAGCTGTACTGCTCCTGGCTCCCTACACACACAATCATAAAAAGTATACAATGTCTGTAATGTGGCAACTCAGAATCTGTTACTTCACTGAGGTGACAACCCTATCATACCATCTCATTTTGGAATCCCCCCCACAAAGATATATTTATTTAAAATTAAGTATGGATTGGGCAGGAAATGGACTATTGCAATGGTCTCTACATGGGGCTCTCCTTGAGGAGCACTCGGAGGCTCCAACTGGCGCAGAGTACGGCCGCGCAGGTGGTTATGGGAGCGACATGGAGTTCTCATGTAACATTTCTCCTGCGTGAGCTGCACTGGCTCCCGGTGGTCTTCCGGGTGTGCTTCAAGGTTTTGGTTACCACCTTTAGAGCGCTCCATAGCTTAGGACCTGGCTATCTACGGGACTGCCTGCTACCACCAATAGTCTCCCACCAGCCGATACGCTCTCATAGAAAGGAGCTCCTCCGGGTGCCATTGGCCAAACAATGTCAACTGGCGGCCCCCAGGGGGAGCCTTCTCTGTGGGGGCGCCCACTATCTGGAATGAGCTCCCCCCAGAGATGCAGAGGATCCCGGATCTGCGCACCTTCCGTCATGCTCTCAAGACTTTTTTATTCCATCAGGCTGACCTGGCCTAAATCTCTCCCCTTTTTATCTTTTAAAATGTATATTTTGATCTGTTTTAAATTATTGGGTGTTTTAAATCTGTTTTGGGCCAAATTGTTTAATTTTATTTTATTCTGTTTTAAATTTTGTATATTATGTGTTTTATTTTGTGGCTGTTCACTGCCCTGAGTCCTTCGGGAGTAGGGCGGTATATAAATCCAATAAACTAAACTAAACTAAACTAAACTAAACTAAACTAAACTAAACTAAACTAAACTAAACTAAACTAAACTAAACTAAACTAAACTAAACTAAACTAAACTGTGGAATTGGCTGGAATGCTGACAATGAAGTGACTGATGAATCGGAAGTATTCAATTATGATTAGCTAAGACTGGCTCAACATATTCCAACACTTGGCCCCTGTATTAATTTAAGGCAAATCTATAGTAATAAGTCAGTTCACAGTAGACAAATGAACACCCATAACAACGCATTTTTAGGAAGTTTTGATCAAAACACAAAATTGCATCTAATTTATTGGTGGAGTAGATTCTTTCCTATATGTCAAGAAGGGAAATATATGTTGCAGCCTGCCAGCAGACAGCAGAGCTGGCAACAGAGTCAGACAGCAAGGAGATTGGGGAGGAACATGGGCCAGTCCTGGGGCCTGGGGAAAACTCTGATGAGGGCTCTGCGTCAGATGCAGAGAGGGAGATAGACAGCACTGAAGCAGAGGAACGGCTGGAGCCCGTTCCCAGTGTGCGCAAAACTGCCAGAAGACAAGAACAACTCAGAAAACAGGGTCAACTTGGGAGTAAAGCCACACCTTGGACATGATTGGCCCCTCCCATAGAAAACAAAAAAGGAGTGAATGGGGAAGGGGCTTTTGCAGGAAACAATTCATTCATTCGGTAGTTTCAAGAGTGAAAAGTTCTGTTCGTGACTCTAAGAGACTGTGTCAAGTTTTGCCTTACTCTGTGTTTGGAAACAATTATGGGGCAGCTTGCCAAGCAAGATAAGGTATGTTGAGAAATATTCATTTGAAAAACTGTTTGGACAAACCTTGCTGACTGTGAATGAAAGTAATTCACAGTCATGTAAATAAAATAGGTTTTGCCGGGTTTTGCTTCCTGCTTTTTTTTTTATTGAAATGTTTTACAAACAAAAAATAACATTTTTCTTCCCCCCACCCCCCTTCCCACCTCCCCTTACCCCCCCTTCCCTCCTCCTCCCTCCCCCCTCCCCAACTTCCCAGAGCAGAATACAAGGTATTAGAGAAAAAAAGAAAAACAGTTATAAACTAAATTAACCTACCCATCCATAAACTAACCCCCCCAAAAGAAACCTTAACTCCCTTATAGATAACCCAAATTATCGTTACACTCATGCCTACGCAATTTGATATCTTCTTGACTTGTATTTGTTTTGAACATAGTCTATCCATTTTTTCCACTCCAAGATGTATTTCTCTTGCGTATGATCCTTCAAGTATGCTGAGATCTTCGCCATTTCAGCTAAATGTGTTACTTTTAATGTCCATTCTTCTATAGTAGGCACAAAGTCTTTCTTCCAATATTGAGCTACCAACAGCCTAGCTGCTGATACAAAGTTTAAAAACAATTTAGTCTCTAGTACTGTACTAATATTTTGAATTACCCACCAAACTTTTATTCAAAATGCTTTGATCTTCTTACAAGTCCACCATATATGATAATAAGTTGCATCATCGGAATCACATCTCCAACATTTGGGCTGCATATTTGGGTACATACATGACAATTTCTTGGGATCTAAATGCCACCTTTAAAACATTTTATAGAAATTTTCCCTTATATTTTGCGCTTGTGTAAATTTAACATTTCTAACCCAAATCTTTTCCCATGTATCCATCATTATTGGTTTCTGAAAATTTTGCGCCCATTTAATCATACAATCTTTAACCAATTCTGTTTCAGAATCTATTTCCAATAAAGCATTATACAGTCTCTTAATATGCATTTGACTCTGGTCTCTAATCTGTTTTACCAGATTTTCCTCTCTTTGCATAAAACCAATCTGGCTTGAAGTTGACCATACTGAAACCAGGTATAAAGTATCCCTTCATCCTTCAATATCTCTAAAGACTTCAGTTGTAGATTACCCCTTTCATTAAACAAAAGCTCTTTATAAGCAATTACTTCCATTTTGTATTCTATACTTATATTTTCTATTGCATGTCTAGGGTTTGCCCATATAGGTATCTTATAGTTTAACTTATATTGATACATTTTCCAAACTCTTAACAAAGCATTCCTTAATATATGACTTTTAAAAATCTTATCCACTTTTTTCTCATACAATAAATAAGCATGCCATCCATATAGCAAATCATATCCTTCTATATTTAATATCCTTTCTTCAGTTAAATTAAACCAATCACTAATTTGCACTAACACAGATGCCTCATAATACAACCTTAAATTAGGCATTTTCAAACACCCCGTATAATTTTTAACTTTACTCTAGGTTTTTTTCCTACTTTTTAACCTAGGTCAGAACAATATAGTACTCATATTCCAATACATTTGTCTTAAACTATTTTCTTTAGCTAATTAGACTGTAGGGAAGATTGGACATATTTATATAAAAGGAAAGCAATTGCTTTATTTCTCAAAACAAGCAAATTCTCAGATTCGAGCAAGAGGATCCATGGATGAATGTCAGCAGTTGCAAAGAATATTAAATCATCTCAATGTGGTTGTTATTTAATCGCCAAGCATGTAATCAATGCAGTACATTGTTCAAATGAGATCAGTCTTCTTATGTTTGGTATGTTAATTTTATTCATTGCTTTTTAGAAATATTGAATGAAATTGGAATTCATGGTAAGCATAGAGATGAGTAAGTGATCAGTGTAACACAATCAGTGTAACAATTTTTCATCTCAGAATGAGGAGAAGAATATAAGTAATCCTCAGAAAAGTTATTATGCTATGCTATGCTATGCTATGCTATGCTATGCTATGCTATCCTATCCTATCCTATCCTATCCTATCCTCTTTCTATATATGAAGTCAATCATCTGATTATTCCCAACTGATGTTATCTGACTACTAAAAAACACTATACAACTTTGCATAGTTTCTACTATGCAAATGAAGAAACATTTGGAATTTGGAGAATATAGGTTGGATGCTCTTCATGGTTCCTAGATCGGAGATGGTTGCATATTCACAAAATGGCCCTTGCTTTCTACTTTCCCCTTAACATCTGCCATTTCCAGAATGCTGCTTTCCACAATGAGAAATTATCTTCCTCATATTTTTTTTTTTTAGTAATTAAGCGAATATCTAAAAATGATGCAGCAGCTGCAAAGGAAAATCTCTGGGGACTTCAAAACTACAAAATCTCTTTTTCTTTTTTTCCCTCCTTCATTTCATTGGGTTGTTAATATTTTATATTAAAACTGTGCGTGTGATGGAACATTTAGATCTACGTACAAGCAAGAAGATGGACGGCAGAAAGCCTAAGAATGGGTTTAAAATTAAAATGCACATTAAAGGTCTGGGAGCAAAAATATATATTTACCAGGTGCAGAAAAAGGATAACAAAGTTGGCATTGTTATCAAGTAGGCTTTTCAGGGAAGAAAATTTCATAAATGGAAAACCGCCATTGAGAAAGCACTTTCATTAGTTGCAGCTTGGTGGGAGCAGCTGAAAGAGAACCTTTGAAATATTAACAGAGCACAGAGAGGATTATATGGACTGGAACAGACATTTCTTCAATTACCTTCAAGTCCTAAACCACATAGGGTGTTAAACATAAATGCTAATACTATTTAAATGGTTTTGGAGACTGACTGGAAGCTAATAGAGTTGTTTCAATATCATCAACCCCTGTCAAAAACTCAGCTGCCATGTTTTAAGAGCTTTATTTATAAATAAGTTTTAAATGAAGCTGTGACAAGCTAACAGTCAGCTATGCCTTGGTTCTAGATGGCCATGGATCCCTCCAGCTGTATGAACTCGGAAGTAGATGCTGAAAAGAAAAAAAGAGAACCCCTTCCCCAAATCCACAGCTCTAACTTCATATTTTACTTTGGCTGATAAGAAATTGGGAATAGAAGATAGTATAGCTTCTCACAGGATAATAGAAGAAGGAAGAGCAAATGTGGAATTAGCCCAAAAGGGAAAACCTTTAAAAATTTACAAGATGACAGATCAACAGGATTTTAGGGAGAAGAAGCTGAGCTATGGAGATACTGACTGCCGGTGAAAGAAATTTTTAAATAAAACTTGACAAAATGCTCTGCATGTGGCACATTTCATTCAATATCTTCCTATTTGAAATAATGACATATTCACAAATATAAGAGACCCAGATTTTGTTCATGGTAAACAATGAATTTACAGAAATGTTTCTGGGCTGCTTTTCTTATCCACGCATCCTTCACTGATGAAGCTCCCACTGAAGCAGAAGTAAGCAAATGGTTTTTGTTTCCTTTGAAACTTGGAAGGAGAGACAGAGGAAAGGTGTTTAGGCAAACCTATATAGATCTACATCATATTAGGCCGTATTGCAACTAGTTCAGTTTTGATTTGGCGTATTGTATGAGCTCAACTACTGCAATTGGTATACCATTGGTTTAAGGAAAAGATTTCCCCTGTCCAGTCGTGTCTGACTTTAGGGAAGGGTTCCTCAACCCTGGACTGTGGCCCAATACTGGAGCTGAGCGACGTGTGAAACTCTATTTGTGTGACCAGTGGGCACATGCAAAGCTCCATTTGTTTGAGTGGTGGGGGCACTCTCTCATGGATGAAGCTCCATTTATGCAAGTGACAGGTACATGCAAAGCTCAATTTGTGTGAGCAGAAGATGCATACTTGCCCCTGCTTGCCCGGAACCATCCCCTTTTCTCCCTGCTGCTGCCACCACTGCTGGTTCACAAAGCCAGAAAGGTTTAGACCGCTACTCTAGGGAGCAGTGCTCATATCCATTTCTTAGCTGAAGGAGTCAGTGTTGCCCTTCCATGGTCATGTGGCCAACATGACTATACACCGAGACATACAGAACGCTGTTATCTTCCCACCAAGATTGTTACTATTTATCCTCTCGCACAGTGGTGGGTTGCTCCCGGTTCTCAACGGTTCACAAGAACCGGTTGTAAAAAAATTTAATAGTTCAGAGAACTGGTAATAAGATTGCCTGGCCACACCCCCAAACCGGTTCCCGGCCCAGTTGCCGTTTGCTTACCTCGCCCACTCCCAATCTATTGCTGCCTCCTGAGTCCCAGCTGATGGCTAGAGGGAAAAAAACTGTTTAAACTCTTGCCGCAGGGTTTCAAAGGGCCGCCTTACAGCTGATCAGTGTTCAAAGAAAACAAATGAGTAGACCAGTGCCTGCAAAAATAGAAAAAACAGCCCCTTTCAGCTTCAGCATAGGTTAATTAGCACAAGTTGATTAGATTGGCCTTCCGACTCTTAGCTGATTTGCTCTCAGCTGATTTCTGCAGGGCTTTGTTGCTAGCTGCAAAGAGTGCTGGAGCAGATTTTTTTTCCCCTAGCTATGCTGAAAAAACAAAACTGAAAGTAAAGCAGGCTCTTTGCTGCAACGTGACAAAATGAGGCAGAAATTTCTTTTTCTTTTTCCTCACCAAAAAAGGAATGGGAAATTTAGGGCAAAAGAGGAGAGTTCAAGATTTTAAAACACAAAAGAAAAAAAGCTCTATTTAACTAGGGAATTGTAATAATTGAGATACTATTAATTGTATATTGTGTTGAAAGCAGAAATGGTTAAATTGTGGTTTGGAGGACTATATGGGGGAAATTATTATTATTATTATTATTTTTTATTTGATTTATATGCCGCTCTTCTCCGGAGACTCAGGGTGGCTTACAGTGCGTTAAGCAATAGCCTTCATACTTTTCTATATTTATATTTATACAAAGTCAGCTTATTGCCCCCAACAAACTGGGTCCTCATATTTACCAATACTAATTTGGTTTATTAGTATTGGTAAATATAATTAATTGATTTGAAAGAAATTGGATTACATGGAAATAATTGGAATGTTCATGTTCATATTGATTAATATACAAAAAAGATAGTTATATAACTAATTGATTGATATTAAAATGTTGAATTTGTATTAAACAACTGTAATATTACATAATTAACCAATGTGAGGATGGATATAAAAATAGATAACAATGGGAAGGGGTATAATATAGACTAGAAGGGAAAAATTGAATTTGATTAAGATTTGAGATGAGGATGAAGGGTAATATTGGTTTTTTAAAAAAATAGATTAGGAATAAATATGGCAAAAAGGAAATATAGAAATTGTAAATTTAATTGAAATGACTAAACACTGTTTAAATTTATGAACCAGCCAAATACTCTGTTCAAAGAAAATACATTGTACTGTATGTTTGTATGTGTGTTTCTAATTATTGCTATTTATTCATATTTGTTCTCTTTTATTCTTTAAAGTTTAACAATTCATTCTTTATCTTAATATCTTTATATTTGTTTGGGGTTGGTTTTCTTCCCTTTCATCTTTTTTATTGTACAGCAATCTTTCTCCTCAAACCTACCACCTCTCTCTTTTCTTTCCTTCTTACCTTCTCTTCCCCCTCCTTCTCATCCTCCCTACTTCCTCTTCCTTTCTCCTTCTCCTCCTCTTTTACTCCCTCTCTTATCCTCACTCCTACTCTAATTTCCCTTCCCTTCCTTCATCCCTCTTTATTGCTGTATCCTTTTATGCATATGGACTACTCAGAAAAAGTTATTTTTGACTGGTTCTCACACTTTTGACCAGTTCTCAAACTTACGACTGTCCTCATTTTTTACGTTTTTTGCCCTATTTTGTCACCATGGTGAAGAGAAGCAGTTGTGAAATGAGTGACATGGTTGTTAAGAACACTGCGTGGGCATAAATGTGAGGATGGTCATAAGTGTGAGGACCAGTCAAAAGTGCGAGGTACTCTCAGAAATGACTTTTTTCAGCCCCCTGAGTAGTTTCTATACACATAACCATGGCCACCCGGTCACATGACCTCCAAGCCACACCCACAAAATAAGCCATGCCCACAGAGCCGGTAGTATAAAATTTAGAATCCACCCCTGCTCTCACATTTGCATGCTTTTGAACTGCTAGGTGGGCAGGAGTTGGGACAAGTAATAGGAGCTCACCCTGACAGGCAGCATTTAGATCTTGAACCCAGGCTTTCAGCTTTCCAGCTGACAAACTCAGTATATTTAACTGCAAAACCATCATGTCTCCCAGGGGTGGGTTTCAAAACCTGTCGCTACTGGTTCACTTGTTGGCGTGGGCGTTTGTGCGTCACTACTGCACATGCGCAGAAGCATTCAGGCAGGTGGGCGGAACCTCCCGCCACCGCCACTACAAGTTTGCCCGAACCGGGGTGAACCAGTAGCAACCCACCACTGATGTCTCCCCCCCAACCTTGGTTTATGGTCTAGCTCATACCCTAGAGTAAACACACCTGGCTATGCTGTATTCAATAAACTATGGCTTGGCACAATGTGAGACTCAGTCTATGTATATGTGTGTATATAAAAAAAGAGTCAAAACCAAACAAATCACATTATAGCTCAGCATTATATCTCAATCAAATAACTAGAGATTGTCCGAGATACCATGGTCTAAACAAATCAGGCTTTGACCAGAGAAATATTACATATAACTAGCCCAAGAGGAAATGACTGTTTGTTTGTTTGTTTGTTTGTTTATTTATTTATTTGTTTGTTATATTTCTATACCGCCTTTCTCCCGCAAGACTCAAGGCGGTGTACAGTCAAGAAAAAATAAAAGATACATAAACATCATAAAATTGATAATTAAAATTATAACATAGTTTAGCCCAAATTAAATAAAACCCAGAATTATATAATATTTTAATCATTTCCAGTTAACATGTTTAGCCCCACCTGATTGAACATCAGGGTCTTGAGGGCACAGCAGAAAGCACAGAGATTAGGGATGTTTCGTATATCAGGGGGCAGTTCAATCCAAAGGGTTGGAGCCCTTACAGAGAAGGTCCTCCCCCTGGGAGTTGCCAGTCGGCACAATTTGACTGACAGTATCCTGAGTAGTCCCTCCCTGTGAGAACGAACTGATCGTTGGGAGGCTATTGGTGGCAAAAGACGGTCTCGTAAGTACCCAGGTCCTAAGCCATGGAGCACTTTAAAGGTGATAACTAACATCTTGAATCACACCCGGAAGACCACCAGGAGCCAGTGCAGCTCGCATAGGAGAGGTGTTACATGGGTGCAATGAGATGTGCCCATAATCACCTGCGCGGCTACATTCTGGACCAGTTGGAGCCTCTGGGTGCTTTTCAAGGGGAGCCCCATGTAGAGACCATTGCAGTAGTCCATACGGGAAGTGACTAGGGCATGAGTGACCGTGCACAAGGCATCCCGATCCAGAAAGGGATGCAACTGGCGGATCAGGCGAACCTGATAAAAGGCCCCCCTGGCCACGGCCGTCAAATGGTCTTCTAAAGATAGCCATGAGTCCAGGAGGACACCCAAATTGCGGGCCCCCTCTGTGGGGAGCAAGGTCTCATCCCCAATTGTCAGTGATGGCACCAGCTGACTATACTGGGACGCTGGAAGACACAGCCACTCAGTCTTGGAGGGGTTGAGTCTGAGTTTGTTTCTTCCCATCCAGATCCGTACGGCCTCCAGGCAATGGGACATCACAGTAAGGGCATCGTTGGGGTGGTCTGGGGTGGAGATATATAGCTGAGTGTCATCAGCATATTGATGAACATTCACCCCGAAACCACGGATGATCTCAACTAGCGGTTTTGCATAAATGTTGAACAGAAGGGGTGAGAGGACCGACCCTTGCAGCACCCCACAGATAAGGTGCCTCGAGATCGACCTCTGCCCCCCTGCCAACACAAACTGCGAATGGTCAGAGAGAAAGGAGGAGAACCACCGAAGCACAGTGCCCCCTATTCCTAACCTCTCCAGCCGGTGCAGTAGGATACCATGGTTGATGGTATCAAAAGCTGCTGAGAGATCTAATAGACCAGGATAGAGGAGCAACTTCTGTCCCGGGCCCTCCAGAGATCATCAACCAATGCGACCAATGCCGTTTCCGTGCTGTATCGTAACCTGAAGCCTGATAGACATCTTCATCCAGGTATCGGGGTAGTTGTCGAGCCACCACACTCTCAACAACCTTCGCAACGAAGTGAAGATTGGAGACTGGACGATAGTTTGATAATAAAGCCGGGTCCAGGGAAGGTTTCTTGAGGAGGGGCTTCACAACTGCCTCTTTCAAGGCAGCGGGAAAGAAACCCTCACTCAGAGAAGCATTTATAATCCCCTGGAGCCAGCCTCATGTAATCTCCCGGGAGGCCAGTACCAACCAGGAGGGTCACGGGTCCAATAAACATGTAGCAGCGTTAAGCTTTCCCAGAATCCTGTTCACGTCCTCAGGAGCTACAGAGTCAAACTCTTCCCTGATAACGCTTTCAAGACCTAGCCCCCGTGTCCTCCCCTGGATCTACCCAATTGGAGTCCAGGCCATCCCGAATCTGAGCAACTTTATCATGCAAGAATTGCACAAAATCCTCAACTCGTCCCTGTAAGGGATCTTCCCGCGTCCCCACCTGAAGTAGGGAGCAGGTCACCCTAAACAGCGTGGCTGGGTGGTTCTCTGCAGATGCAATAAGAGCGGAGAAGTAGCTAGACTTTGCCGCTTTTATCGCCACTAGGTAGGTCTTAATATAAGATCTCACCTGTGTTCGGTCAGATTCAGATCGGCTTGTCCTCCAATCGCTCTCCAGGCATCTTTTCCAACGCTTCATCTCTCTCAGCTACTCAGAAAACCAAGGAGCTAGTTGAGATCGGCATCGGGTTAGAGGCCACAAAGGCACGACATGGTCCAAGGCCCCAGTAGCTGCTCTGTCCCAGGCGACCACCAGGTCCTCAGTCGAGTCGTGAGCCAGAGTCTCAGGAAATGGCTCAAGCTCCATCAAGAACCTCTTGGGGTCCATCAGGTGCCTGGGACGGAACCATTTGGTTGGTTCCGTCTCCCTGCAGTGAGTGGAAGTGACTTGAAAGTCCATGTGAAGGAGAGAATGATCAGACCATGACAAGGGCTTGACGTCTATATCCCCTATTTTAAGATCATTCAGCCACTGATCCGAGACAAAAATCAAGTCCAGAGTGTGATTCCCCAAGTGGGTGAGGCCCTTAACTACCTGGGTCAGGTCCATGGCTGCCTTGGAAACCATGAACTCCCGAGCTGACTCCGACATTTCACCAGCAGATAGAAGGTTAAAATCCTCCATAACAATAAGTCTGGGGGTTTCCACTGCCACCCCGGCTATAACATCAAGCAGCTCAGGCAGGGCCGCTGTTACGTGGCAGGGAGCCAGGTAAGTAATCAGTAGGCCCATCTGTATCCCCCGACCCCACTTCACAAGGAGGGACTCACATCCAGCTAGCTGAGGAACAGTGGCTTCCCTCAGGCAAAGACTTTCTCTAATGATTGCTGCCACGCCCCCACCCCTTCTCTGAGGCCTTGGCTGATGAAATGCACGGAAACCTGGTGGGCACATTTCCACAAGGGGAACTCCTCCCTCTTGGCCTAGCCAGGTCTCTGTGATCCCTGCCAGGTCAGTACCCCTTTCCGCAATAAGATCATGAATGAGGGGAGCCTTATTTACCACTGACCTGGCATTACACAACATTAGCCATAGACTCAGGGACTGAGGCTCTGAACAACCCGGGAAATGAGTGATGCTTTGGGGGTCGGAGTGCGCAATCGCACGTAAACATCGAGTGCGCACTCCCGAGACATAATATGGCCCCCTGCTGCCATCATATCTGCCTCTCCCACTTACTATACTAATGCCCATCGTTTCATCCCCCCTGCATCCTAGTCAGATCTCTGTCCCCGTCCTCCCCGCCATGATCATCAGACCCATTTCCCCATTCAGTGGATTTATGGATCCCCCCAGATCCATTCCCACAATCCCTCCCAGGACCCCTTAAATTAGAATTTAAAAATTTATCTAAAAAAACCCCAAAGCCGTCGGTTTTCTGCAAACCACCTCTTGGGGTTCCAAAACCCGTCCTCAAGGGTAGCCCTCGATAATTGTGAGGGCCCTACATGCGAGAGGGGGGAATCTCACAATGCAAGGAGCTCCGTAGTTGAATACATCGAAGTTAGGGCCGAGTTGAAGGAGATGAAGGACCATTTTCTTCTAAGAGTGTAAGAGATGGTTAAGACAGGTAATATAAATAGGGAGGGAAAAGATGTTAAAGGAAGACCAGTATGTTACAAATGTCAATACATCAGGAACAACAACATCCTCTCACGACGATGGGAAGTCTTGTGATTGTAGTAAGACCATTCAAAGGAGGTGGGTAGAGGTCTCAAAGGGTCGCCCTCTCATAGCGACTAAATCAGTGTCATACTGACAAAGAGAAGGTGGTCAATCTCTCCATAATCCAAGACTCTCGATGTATGTATCTCCTCCAGTCCTGATATCAGTGATGGCCAAGGATTAGATTAGAAATAATAATAAGGTGGAGCCACTGGACAAGTACCTAGGATTGAATATACAGGATAATCTTGGGGGATAGGTGGTTAAATGAAGCTGCAGATCAGTCTAAGATTGCAAGGTAATGCAGAGTGGTCATAATAGCACTAGATCTAATAAAGGGGAGAGGGATAGTTGAGGGGGTAGAGAAGTCATCATCCCCAGATTGTAATTCCAGGTCCCTCTCTCACCACCTTGCTCAGGCTATTTAGTTCATTAGTTGAATAAGCCCCAGTGTTTCAGAAAGGGGAGTGTCCAGATCTCTAGAGGTTGAAGGGATCCTAACATTTGTAGCCTTTGTAGCATTACCCTCTTCTCTGCTAATAACGAGGGCTTTCTTGCAGCCTCTTGGTGTTGCCGTCGCTGTCACTGTCAATTAGTGTCATTATCCTCGCCATTGTGATAACCCCCTTGCCGTAGCTATCTTCGCTATCGTGTTGCCACCTGCAACGCCCATCAGCCCTGATATCTCTGTCAGCACCATCTCCATTGCATTGCTGCTGCCATCGTAATTCCAGCCATTTCGTCAGCCACCCCAATCGGCTTTTGTCCTTGGGCTCCATCCACAGTTCTATTGAGCCGAAATTGCCTCAGCTTGCTGGGAGGGGAGGTCTCAGGATGGTTAATTGACCCCTACACTCTTGAAAATGCCAAAACATCTCCTTCCTAGCCTTGGAGTTTCAGCTCCGAGATCCCATTTTGTTTTGCAACTGCCAATGGAATATTATCTTCCCTCTGTTGAGGGAAGAGGTGGATGGATGTTTTAATGTATATCCAGAGCAGTTTATTTTGTACTAAGTTTTTAGGAGAAACGACTAAGGGCTTTGTAACTGAGTATAGCTATATGGCATCAATTTTATGGTGATGCCTTGGACAGTTTGTCAGATTTCCAAAGATTTGAACAGCCTCCCCCCCAAAACTAGGAGCTTTTCCTGTAAGATTTTCTTGAAATATCAACTTGACTAAATATAAATCCATAACATTATTAATAAATCAGCTTGATAGAGCTTTGTTGTCAAAGGCTGTTACTCAGGTGTGAAAAACTTTGCAGTATGTCTTGTTTGGTGACAGCAGATTGGAAACTTATTAGCAGGCTGAAGAGCATAGTTGTGTCATTCGGTTTATCGTATGATTGCTAGGATATTTGAAATGACTCAACTGATCAACTAATGAGTTCATTATTTTCCAGTAGAAAATTCATATGAATTGTCATGCAATAGCTCACATTTAAATGAAAATGTCTTTCTTTTTCTATATTTCAATCTCAGTATGTACACACAATCTTTCCAGTTCTTGGTATCGTCGCATTTTTATTGAGTCCCAAGTGAGACTGGGCACATTCTTTCTGAGAAAGATGTCAGAAATATAATATTAACTGCTTACCCTCTTACCTAATTATTATTCAAAGTGCCAAGAAGCTACTTTATTTCTCATGGGTTATCATTTGTTTCTTAAGTTTCTGTAAGCAAACAAGCTTATTCTATAGCCTAATGCACAGATTTCTATTCTATTTGTTCATGTGGAGCCTGGTTAATGCAAACAGCAGCTATGGTGCTAAGACGATCCCTCAAATATGTAACGTTATACAGATGTGTGCACATGCATATACAGCTAGATTCACCTATACTACTGACCTAAAACCACATTCTTAATAAAATGTGAGAAAGCTGCTGTTAGGGTTTGTAAATCATGATACACGTCTTCGCGATATGTCTGAGCATAGTAGTTATGGCTTATTCAATAAACTATGGCTAAACACCATGATTTAGGATCAAAGAAACATTCATTCTTAGCAACTTGGAAATGTGCAGTATGAAAAAGTGTGTATTATAATGTTGTGATGTAAACTCTGCTCTTTATGTATTTGAGTGAAATACACAACTATGTATGTAGGCCGAAATCATGATATAGATTTGTAATTTTGGCATTATAGTGGTTAGGAACAAATACCGATGATTAGAAGCCTATGGATTATTACAGTCTGGACATTTCTGTCTCTATCCTTCCAATAAATATAAAATAGGAAAATACGATTTATTGATAGCACAATTTATTTCTCCATTAAATTAAATGCAATGAAACCATGCCTTAGCAGTTCAGTCCTAAAAAGTATACTTCAAAGTTAAGACTCACCGAATTTGGGGGGAGAGGGCGCGGCTTGCTCCCATGTAAATAGTAAAAGCTACTTTTATAGACACTTACACTAACAAACATTTCATTTTCACTAAACATACTGTGAATCAAAATAAGTTTTTCCAAAAAAACACAAACATTTTGAACTGTCAATTTCTTTATTAAAACAGAATAATTTTGCAGTTCAAATGTTTGTGCGCCTGGAAGTTAAAAGGCTGAATCAAATTGACAGGTACAACATGTGATTGGCCTTGCACTGATTTCTATTTAGCTGTTGCTAGAGATTTAGAAGATGGCAACTGAGTGTTGGAGTCTAGTTTTTATTTATTTCAAAGAAAACAGGAGAGGAAAGGTAATAAATGATTTTACTTATCTCCCTTCTATTGAATCCCATCTTGCTTTCTATTTTTCAGAAAAATACAATTCCAGAAAATACAATCTCAAACAAGTACCTATTGAAACAAAAAGAAAAATTTCAGAAACAATCTGAAAATATGGTCAAAGGTACCATATTTTTTTCTCCTTCCATTCAAGCATGTCTGATTCTTGGACACTGTCTGGACAAGACTCTGCTGTTTTCTTGGTAAGGTTTTTTTTAAAAAAAGAAGTAGTTTACTATTACTTTCTTTGTATAGTTGCGAGAGAATGACTGGCCCAAGGTCACCCAGCTGGTTTTGTGCAAGGTGGGACTAGAACTCACAGTCCCTGGTTTCTAGCCTGTTGCCTCAACCACCACACCAAACTGGCTCTTCTAATATGCCACTACTAAAAATATAAACTTAATTGAGATCCTGCTTTCTGGGGAAAAGCTGCATTGTACTATATAAGGCAATTGCTCAAAAGGCAATTCCACATGACATCCTCAACTGCTTGTCTCTCATGCTGCTTCTAGCTTTTCCAGAAGCTTATTTAACAATTTCCACTCTGGATTGCAATAATTTGGCAATAGGGCCAATTTGTTTATCAGTTTGGATTGTATTCACTGCAGGTTCTGATTGGTAATTCCTTTGCTTCTTGCCCTTCCAAAGTGGGTGTACCTGGCTTTTCGCTTCAGATATGGTATTGTTCCCTCATCCTGTACTCTGTTCGTTTCCTTTGCTTTCCCAGATATTTGAATCATCCCTCCAAGTTATTTCATTTGATATGAACACACACTCTTTTCCCTCTTGTTCTTTATACAACCTTATTGCCTTGATGCTATCATGAATACAGCAAAGAGAACACATTCCACTATAGGGAGCTGATAGTTCAAGTTCACAGGATCAAAGAAGCAGCATTTGTTAGAACTTTGTAACTTCATTCCAAAGCATTATAATATAAATATTTTTAATATTTTTTAAAAGAAAAGGGAACCATTGTACCACTGTGGGAAAAAAGGGAGAATATGCTTTACCTACGTGCCCTTTGGGGAATATAAGCATGGGGTGAAGGTGGCATGGCAGATGAGAAAATGTTGGGGGGAAAATGTTGATCAAGAGACTTCACTGGATTGCATGACCCTTTTTTAGAACAACAGAGTTGGAAGGGACTTTGGAGGTCTTCTAGTCCAACCCCCTGTTTAGGCAGGAAATCCTACACCACTTCAGACAAATGATTATCCAACATCTTAAAAACTTCCAGTGTTGGAGCATTCACAACTTCTGGATGCAAGTTGTTCCACTGATTTGATGGACTGCGATTGGATTGCCTCAAGAAAGAAGAAAAAAGGAAGCCACTGACTAACTGGAAACATTGCAGCATAGGTGTCCGAAAGGTACTTTTTTAAAAGACTTTGTTTTTCCTTGAAGACATTTCACATGTCATCCACGGTGCTTCTTGACCAGGGCATTCTCATGTGAATGTTAGCAATTATGCAATAAATGGTGACTCATGTACATAGTTTTTTATGCAGATGACTGTATTTGGAGATGCCAATTTATGAAAATGACATCTACAAAAATGCTCGTTTATCTTTAGCTCAGAGGTTCTCAAGAAATTTAGGAACATTCCAGTTGGAATTCCAAGCTAGAATTCTATTCATGTGTGGAGCTTTTTATATGTTATATAGTTCATTTTGATTAAGGCACTGAAGTCTTAATGCATGTCAAGATTCATTCTAAGCTACGCACTAACCAGGGATAGATAATACTGCAACCTCAGGTAGATTTGCGTGTCACCTTGATTGTGGATAGGCTGCTGGTAGGAATTCATATGTAATCCTTAAACATGAAAAAATTAATGGTTTTATATCCTAGGTTGCACTCAATCTTTATCTATATTTAACACAATCATCTTTAAGGGAAACAAGCCAAAATTAAGTCTATTTAATATCTGTGAAGATATCTGTCTTTTCATTTTATGTTTTATCTTAATGCTATCTGATTAGGTGATAATATAGTAAGACTTTCAACTCTCCTTTATTTATATATTTATAATATGGGGGAATGATTCAACAGAATATGTGGAGAGTATGTGGAGTATTATATAAAACAGTATTTGTTGACTGAAAAATAGTATACAGATATCTCTTTAAAAAACCGTCAGCTTTGTATTGTGTAAATCAAAACTGTTACAATGCTTCAGCTGAATATCTTTTGGAAATGTGAATATAACTGATGATATTCAGCCTGCATGAAAGAAGTACTTGTTGAGTTAGTATGGTGAAGGTTAAGAGAAGATGAAAACCTGATGATTTGAAGGAGTCTTGTGCATTGTTCCACATTCATAGAGTTGTAAAATGAGTATTTTTCAGGCAAATATTCTATCCATAATTCATTGAAATAAAAGGATGGATGGCTTGAGTTTCCCACCATGCATCCTTATTCATAATCATGTCAGTATATGAATGTACAGTACAGTACATTCAAACACATATGGGAAAGGGGATCTTTTTCTTTTTATAATATTTTTTACTGAAGCTTACAAAGATAAAGAACTAATACAAACTAAGAAGATTATAAAAAGTAAAAAAATAAAAACTGCAGAGAAAAATGAAAAAGAAATATAAAGAAATAATTCTCTCCTCCCACCAGAAAAGTAGAAACAACTTTAGTAGCTTGTCACTGCCTTTGATATTTCAACAAAAAGATGATTTCCCCCCATATCTTATCTCTTGTCAATAAACACATTATAGTCTCATCATTCAGTCCTATTTATTTAAAGTCAATTAAAAATTACCAGAAGTAATAACAAATATATTTTAACCTTAGTTACATAAATCATTTTATATTCCTTTGCTTTTAACTCAGTAAACACTTTTACTAAAAATACAGAAAAACATATTCCTGTATCTTATCTCTTAACTATAAACAAATCTTTAAAACCTTGTTATTCATTCCTAGTAAAAAAAGTCCATTAAGTACTACCAGAATCAACATATATATTTTAATCTTGATCAAATAAACCCATTTTTATATTGCTTCCCTTTAACTTTATCTGATTCTTAATTCCTTCAAATAGACTCCTACAAGTTGATTACTTTCTCCTCTCCAAAACTCCCTCACAATTTAACACATATCTTTTCTAAGTCTAAGATATAAAATCTATCCAAGTCATTCTTCTGATTTATTATATGTCCCTTTTTATTAAGATATTCATAGATTTGCGTTGTAAATCCTTTGTAACATCATTTTCCATATTATTTTTGTAGCCTGACATTTTAAAATTTATTTCCAGGTCCACAGTCAAATCATCCTTAGTCTCTGTTTTATCCAGTAAAATATGCTCCTCTTTCATAACTTCTTTTGAATTCATTTTTATAATAATAGATATTCTAAAGAGTAATTTTTGAATATATTATTCCCAAATACCCTTGAATTTTGAATTCTTCCACAGTCAAATAATATTGCTTTATTCTCTATTAACGGGTCTCTTTTCTTTTAATTATAACCTTTAGTTCACTCTGTTTCCGTGGAGCCAACCTTCAGAGTCTCCTCATACCATGTTTTGCTTTTCTTATAGTAAATGCTTTCTCACAAGAAGTTTCAGTTACTTTCAAAATCTTCATGTTTTTGTAAAATTTAAAACATCTGATAGAAGTATTCTTGTAATGAATATTTCAAGTTTGTCTAGCCCCCTAATTTGTTTATCATTTTCCAAAATCAACATTCTAGTCACTGTTAACATAATACGTAAACACTCATGAAACTTTCTTTGTCAAGGCTAGAAGGAAACTCGCCTAGTGTAAAGAAAATTGCCGTTCTAAAGATTCTTAATATCCAAAAAGCCATTAACAAGCAATTTCCTAAGTGGTTAAGAAAAGAAGCATGCAAATCCAGTGTCGTTTTGAAGGTGTTGAATCCTGGTTTAGATGAGATTACTTTCCTCTGGCTTCCAGAGTGCTAAACCACACCAGAGATCACTATTTTATGGTCTCCTTGCTGGGAGTGCTCTGCGGAGGAATTCAGAGTATTTATTTATTTATTTATTTATTAATAAATATGATGATTTATATGCCACCCTTCTCTGAAGACTCAGAGTGGCTTACAATGCATTAAGCAATAGCCTTCATACTTTTGTATATATCTGCTTAGTAGGCTTTCGGGGCCCCCTAAGTAGTGTTCTTTTTATACAAAGTCATCTTATTGCCCCCACAATTCAGGTCCTCATTTTACCTACCTCGAAAGGATGGAAGGCTGAGTCAACCTTGAGTCTGGTGAGATTTGAACTCACCATAATTGCAGGCAGCTGGAAACTTCATGCTACTTTAACAGCACTTAGTCCACTGCGCCACCAGGCTCTTATTGATCCATTCACCGGGTCCTCTTTCTGCTGTGGTCATTATCTCCAGTCTTGTGGGGCTATTTTCAGCCCACCATTACTTTCCTGAAAGTCTGGAAAGAAGTTCTTTTTCCAGTGTTATGGAGTATGTTGCAGACAGATGCACTATGCTTTAGAATAGGGGTCTCCAGCTTGGCAACTTTAAGCCTGGAGGACTTCAACTCCCAGAATTGGCTGGGGAATTCTGGGATTTGAAGTCCTCCAGTGTTGTGGCCTGGATAGTTGCTGATCCAGATGACGAGGAGGCTGGGGTGGTGTCGCGCCAGCAGCCTGTGCAGCCGGCGCTCGAGTCGGACAGCGAGGAGGCTGAAGAAGATGTGGTGCCAGAGGCAGAGATTCAGCCAGAGCCTTCAGAATCTCCAGAGGCTCCTTCAAGTGAAGAGGATGAAGTGGAGGAGCCTCTTCTCAATGCACAAGCACGCAGAGCTGCCAAAAGGCAGGAGTGGTTACTCAGGAGGAGGTCTCCTTGAGAGTAAGGCTTGGAGCTAATTGGCCACTCCCTTAGCCTATTTAAGTTTGCACACAGCTAGTAAACATTGCAGGAAACAACGCATGTTCGCTCTCTGGTCATTGATTATGGATTGTCTTTGCAAACCTTGCTTCTGGGCTTTCTGTCAACTCTTGTAAGACTTTATCTTATCTGTGGACTTTCTGGCAGGTTGTTAAGGACATTTTAATTCACAGCCTGCATTTGTAGAAAACTACATTTGAAAGTAAATTGAGCTTTGTTCATAGTTTGTGTGCTACATTCCTTGGGATCTCTAGCTGGGGCAGAACATCCAGGCTTAAAGTTGCCAATGTTGGAGACCCCTGCTTTAGAAGAACCACCGTTTCTAATGGGGATAATCATCATGTTAATCAACAATCTCTGCTGACATGAAAGAGATTTCTATCATATTGTGATGGAAATGTAGCTGGATTCTGAATCCTGAGATACACTGGGATAATTCATAGTAAATTTATATTTCCCTGGATGAGGGTTCTGAACTTGTCCTGGAACTTTCAGGCAAGCTAAAGGATATGTTATGACAATAATACAAAAAAATGTTTGCCATTTATATAAATGTTCATAATAAGAAAACATTTTCAAACATTTCCCCTAAATCAGAGTTGTTTCAATGATCAGGCACCTAAGGGTTACCTGTGACCTAATTTTTTGAAATGTTCTTGGGAAGTGAGAGATCCCAGGATAATGTTTCCCCAGTTCTATATGGGAGTGTGTGTGTGTCAGAATCTTGTCCTGTCAATTCAAACTTTTTTTTTTGAGTGGCATTATAAAGCTGACATGATTTTGCACTTGTTGATTTTTGGTACTAGCCTAGAAATATGAGATTTCTAATTCAAAATTCAGGGAATGCTGTAGTTTTTGGTAATCATTTGCTCAGCAAAAATGGATAAATGGAAAAGTAAATGCAGAAAATTCAGCTCCCCCCCCATAAAAGAAACATTACTGAATTCAGCATGGGATCTCTCGTTATTTATGAACACCTTATTCCCTTTATACAACCTCTCTGAAAGGTGACATAGCTATTCTTTACCATAGGGGTCATCATTGCTGCAAATCTTATCACATTCCATCTCAAAACAGCAAAACAATCCACTTTTAAATCTCTACACCAATTTCAATGAAATTTGACATGCTTCACTCTCTAACAGAGGCCAAATTTATCTGCAAAGTTCATCCCGTTACATTGAAAAGGAAAAGGCTATAACCAGTGGTGAAATCCAATTTTTTTTATTACCAGTTCTGTGGGTGTGGCTTAGTGGGCGTGGTGTGGCTTGGTGGACATGGCTTGGTGGGCATGGCAGGGGAAGGATACTGCAAAATCTCCATTCCCATCCCACTCAAGGGGAAGGATATTGCAAAATCTCCATTCCCACCCCACTTTGGGGCCAGCCAGAGGTAGTATCTGCTGGTTCTCCAAACTTCTCAAAATTTCTGCTACCAGTTCTCCGAACTACTCAAAATTTCTGCTACTGCTTCTCCAGAACCTGTCAGAACCTGCTGGATTTCACCCCTGGGCTATAACCATTTGTGTTTCCCTAGTGCTAGACTATGAATAAAATCCATTCTCAATCCAGGCAATGAATTGGGCTGGACTGTCTTTGGAGTATCTTTGGTGTTCTTCAGAACAGATCAGGCCATTTCAAAAAGATTGAATCTCTTTGCATACTTAGAATTGGTGAGCAAATTTTCCCACCAATATCTTGGATTGGTCAATTTGCAGGTCCTTATGTAAGTTACACTTAGGTAATCATTTGCACACTTCAGTAGTTTCCTTTTGTCAGTTTAATCAGTGCTCTAATTATATTAAACTTTGATCTCTCTGCTGAAATCCTTTATCAGGCCTCCAAATCTATTGCTTTGTTCAGAATGTATTCTTGAGCTACAATGTAATATAAATTGTATAACTATATATGGACAACTGTCATTTTTTAAATTTTTGCCATAAACTGATCAGAAGTTTGATGTGATGATGGAACTGAAATTAATATTTGCTAACATATAGTAGCTGAAAAATGTCAACCTTTCATATTGCACTATTTGAATTTCAGATATGGATTTCTAGAAGAAACCTGTAAACTTGATTTTTTTCACATTATTTGCATCTCTTAATTATTTCACCCATCATATGTTAATTTAATACTCTTACCAGTCTTACATTAGTCCATACCAACTCACAATTATCACTTGATAAGTGTTGGAAGAAATGTCCATCTGGGTTCAGTTCCAAGTGGGGAGAAAGACACTGGAAACATAGAGGCTGCTTGGAAGGATGGTTTAGTGGTGAACAGGACCACATGGGTTTGAAGTCCTGGGTAGCTGACCACATGGAGTGGAGAGTGAGAGATATTTATGCTCTCTCTTGGGCCTTGCCTTGAGCTTCCTGTTCCTGTATCCTATTGATTGCAGAGTCCTGTGTGGAATCATGTTTCAAGTGTGGAATCATGAATCAAGTTTGGTTGAACCTTGCTGTGTTATAGCTTGGTTGTGCCATGTGGTGAGCTCTGTTGAGAGATAATCCTATTATGTCATGGAGGGTCATGTCTTAATCTCATCACCCTGGAGCTGAGGTCTTTTGTTTTGTAGATAGGTTGGCTCAGTCTTAATATGCAGCAAATATCTGCTGGGGGCAGGAAGCTACTCTTTGTCTTTAAAAACCGTGTCTCTCCTTTTCTCATCCAGGGAAATATAATATTCTGCCTTTTTAATATTTCCTAAAATATTTCATTCTTCTAGGACGGGTAGGTACTAACTTTCTTCATAAGCTTTCCATAAATATTACCACTATTAGATCTATTATGCAGTGTCACTCAAGTGAATTAAATTTAACTATTTTTTCAATTGATGATATATTATCTACTGGTAAGTCCCATCCTTCCTTTTTCTGCAAGTGTTCCACCTCAAATCTGTCCTGGAAATGGGACAACAGGAAGAGAAGATTTAGAGGACACAGGAAATGGGCTGAGATGCTGCTTAAGCTGAGATCTACTAGCATGACATTGGGTATAACTAATCATATTCTGATCATTATAATTAATATAGATAGTTGTCAGTGAAAAACACATTTTAACCAACAAAGAACCCTGATGAAGAAAGTGTTAGCTAGTTTTGGAAACATTTTCAATGTCCATCCTAAATTTTAGGCCACAATTTTGTCCAAATATTCAAATGCCTGTGGTCAGGTATAATCTGAGCTGTGGAGCCCATTGAAAGAGTTTGAGTAGGTTAATCTATGTCTACTTCTCCATTAATGATTTAGAGTATTTTTATGCTAACATTGAAGTGATATATAGGTTGTTCTCATTGCTGTTATTTTGGCATAAGGATGATAGGACGACTCTAAAAGTCACTTTGTCACTAGTATGAAAATTATGTGTCTCAGCTTGACTGATAGATCATGCATAAAATCTTCTGTTTAATCATCAGCATCTATGGGTAAAAAGCTGACCCTGCTGATTAGAACAAAAATAGTTGGCTAGAATGATCAATAATCTTATTGTTTAGGTTATTTATGGTAATACGCTAAGCTCCTTCAACTGTTAGGGCATGTTGGTAGAGAGGACATTTAAATATTTTGCCTTTTCATTTATATACAAAATGTCTACTAGACCACAAAAAGTATATAGTGTGATATAATGTGATCCATAAGTAGTTCCCACCTAAAAACTGTGAGTCTGATGTTTGCTTAGATAGGAAATCCATGTAGAGATTCTCTCCACATTCCTTAAATCCTATACTGAGTACAGATCAAACATATTTATGGAAAATAGATTGTATGCTTGAGCATAGGATTACAGTGCAAGCATAATCAAGGCAAACTGCCTCAGACATCTTGAAAAATGTATAGAGGATTGAACCCTGAATATTTAACTCAAACATTAGGGGTGGTAAATAGTGATTTCAAAACAACCTGTAAACCCCCCCCCCTCCATTTTTTTGCTAATATGAAGCAGCAGTTGAGATGTTGGATGAAGACTGGAAAGATTCAGATTCATCCTGAGCTATGGAGATAAACTTTCCATAGTTTAGGATTTCTATAGTTTAGGACTTTCCAGTCAGTCTCTCAGAAAAAGCAGGATATAGGTCTAAACAATTAACAATAAACCTGATGTAGAAATGTTGAATATGGTTCTAACCATGCTTGGTCAGATTCAGTCCTCATTTTACACTAACATTGCTTTCTAGGTTTACTTCATACCCAAGAAGTCCTCAGGAAATCAAGCTTTCTCTCCACTTCCCCTAGATCAGGAAACAAGGAAAGAATATTCAAATGCAATTTGATCTAAGGCCCATGGTCCAACCCCCATTTCAAAAGTTGATTTGGGTCTCAACCAAACTGCCATGATCTATTTGGGAATCCTCCATCACATTCTGGAAACTACGTAGTTCTATTATATACCTGGAGTGGACTCTCAAATAGCTTATTTTTCCTGCAAAGGTTTATGACAAACCTTTTGAGTTATCTGAGCATCACAAGGGAAAAAATATTAAAGTACCTGAGCCATAAATCATGTTTCAGGATCCCCAAAACAAAAACTGGATCTAATGTGTGGCTTCCAGAATGTATTGGATCCTATAGGCCCATGGTTGTCATGGCCATCATGTATTTTGGAGCTGCTAATGATCTTCTCCTTAGGGAAGGCAAGTTGAAGTTCTCAAAGAAAGATCAGCCTCAGGGAGTCCACTGCCAAATTGTGTGATGAGGTTCAGCAGGCCAAACAAGGAAATTGCCTTGCAGCAAGGCAGATAGTTCAAAGAGCAATGTATCTATCGTGTCTCTATAATTGAGCTTTACCAGTAAAGCTGATATCTGACGACCCTTAATGCCGACAGAGTCTCCCAAATGAAAACTGTCATTCCATCTCTTCTGAGTTTGGAGCTGGCACGAAATCCAAAATCCAGACGGGCACATCTCTGAAACCAGGATATCCCTATTTATATGACAAAGGACAGTCCACGCTGCACAATCACTCAGCCCAAGGAAGCTCTTGAGTCTCCAAAAGGTTAAATGTGATGCTGACTGTAGAAATCCATCTTGAAATCCCTGCATCCAGTTATTTAGCCAAACAGATATTCACATTTTTTTTATCACTTTAGTTTTCATTAGAAAGAACTCAATCACTGCTCAGCACTCTCTTTGTGCTGTTTTTATTAGCATTCAAATGCTTCACTTACTGGAAAGAGGTAAAGAAGGGAGATAAAGATAAAAATGAACACATTTTCTCCACCATTATCCTTGAAATTTTTTTGATTCTCCTCTTATTTCCCCTCCTCCTCAGATTAAAAATATTGGGTGGTTTCATCAATAAAAGGCAGTTCAGTCAATCCCTCTGTATCAGATATACAGAAAGAAAAACAAGGAGCAAAAAAACCCAGTATCAAATATGTGCTGGACCTGCAGAATAATTGCTTATACCGCATGTCAACATTCTGCTTTTTTCTTCCTTTATTATTGCTATTTACAATTTGACTTTTTATCACTATTTTACAATCTAAATGGGTTGCTGGCAAGGACTCTGATCAATTCCAAGAGCCATATGTCAAAATTCTGCTGTCGGCATCAGCCTCCTGCCCCTTCTGTTTTTTAAAAGGCAAAACGAATGTGGGACACATGCCGAATTAATCTAATTAAGGTTTTTAGTTCTCCCTAAATTCCATCTACCAGAATTTCAAAGCATTAGGTTGTCAGTGTGTGACAATGTTCTATGTCCAGCTGTGAAATAATATTGAGCTGAATAAAGAAAAGTGTTAATTTTCACTTGTCTTTTATTTTCCAATTATTTAACAACTCAGTAACAACAAGAACAAAAGTCTTTGTCTCTTTCCATGTGGGTATTTGACATGTTTCAAAGATTGTCCAGCATTTATACTTAACTAAATAGCTCCTATCTTTCTAATAGGAATTGCCAGCATTTTTGTGTATCCAGCTCTAAATATCCTCACTGTGTCAGGAGTCTCATTGAACAAAATAGAACTCAGTTTTAAATAAACATACTTCTGGTGAAGGGAAAACATTAGCCTCTTTTTGAGTAAGCCTCAGTAGCAGAATTTGAGTGTTTGCTGATTCAGTGCCTGCTGAGCATAAGGGCTGGTCTGAGGAAGGAGCTGATGTGGGGATTGGAGACAATTGAGGGAGACATCATAAGATAACAAAGAGAAACCTATGAGAACACATCTCCTGTATTACTCTCTAAAACAAATTCCCCCACCTTCTATGGTGGAACTCCAGCTTATTGCCTGGGCAAAGAAGAATGCTGGTCCTTGAAACGGGAAATCCTTTTTCAGAAGGGAAGGAGGGAGGAGCCAGAGGCTACACAAGTAAGAAGTTGCACTCTTGGGACTTACTGTTGGTGCAAGAGCAGGAGTTCAAGCCTCAGACTACCAGATCAGTTGACTCCTTGGTTAGGCTCCAAAGAGCGTATTTTTAATTTTCAGCCCTTATCCCTGATTGCTGAAGGCACCATGGAGCAAAACCTTCAGTAGGTTTTCCATGTCTTTGGAGACTCTAGGGTTGGCCTTGTTACTCACTAGCCACTTCCCACTTTTCTGTCTACAAGAATCTCTGCCACACTGATATCCAAGGCTGAATGAAGAAGAGACCTAGTCAGTGGGCCATTTGCAAAATGCAAGCAACTGACCCATGAAAAGAATATCAGAGGGGATCTTCAGTGTGCTAAATTACAGCAATATATGTTGGGTGCAGTGTAGCTCCATCATAAAACCCGTGCTTATTCTTGATTGGTTCAGTAATACTGCCTAGCTATAACTAAGAGGGTCAGGGAAGATGGGACTGCAGTGGTGAATTCAAATCAGGATGATGACTCATCTTATGAGCTTGTTCAAGTATGACCACACCTACTTGCAGACCAGGTGACAAACAAAATAGATCTCATTGCTGATACTCTGTAAAGTTTGGAATGATGCAAACAAAACTGGCAAGAATTTGCACAGAAACATCAGTTGGAATGGAATAGGTTTGCCAGAGAGGAGAGAGTCTACTATGAATAAAGGTACAAGGAATAGGTATCAGGTATTTGGGAGTTCTGCAGATGGGGATACCTTTGTCTTGAACCTTCCTGCCAAGTTTCTTCCTCACTGCATAGAAATAAAATTGGAGAAGATAAGGAACAATGAAGATATAGATGCTTTGTTTCAAAGAGTAGCTGCTGTGCACTACTGGCCAGAATAAGTGTGGCCTCTTAACTGATTGGGAAGGCCTCAAAAGCTTTCAGCATTTTGGGAGGCTGACAGGTATAAACTCTGTGTGCAAAATTAGAGGGTTCAGCCTAATAACTATTAATCCAGTTCCAAAAAGGGCATTCTATGCCCCACCCTGGTCCATGCCAAAAGAATACTGGACTAAATACTTTCATCCAACACTACTTTAATTGGTGATCAATGTAGGATTCATCTTATTGGCTTGATGGCCATTTCCTTTCTTTTAATAGTTTACAACTGGGAATTTCTTGTACAGTTTGAGATTACATCTGCCAAAATTTTAAATGCTTATATATAAACTACAAAGCCTTTTAGACCAGATACTCTTCAGTTTCCTGTCATGGGTACACCCATCTGTTCCTTGCCATCGTTTCCATCGTTATCTGTTCTCCTTTTACCATTCATTTGGAGAAGATTAATGAAGTACATCAGAAAACAGAAGAGTCCTTCTGAACAGGCCAAAGATCTACCTAGTTCTGTATTCCATTTGCTAAAGTGGCAACCAGTCATCTCTGACTGCAATAGCATCCCATGGTCAGAAGAACACCTTTCCCAACAACTGATATTCAGGCTCTGAACAGGCTTCATCCTAGAGTTCCCAGAAGGCTCCACACCCAGTTGCATCACTCAGGTGACACTGATGACACAGATAAACTTCCAGGTGGTCTTAACAACTCACTAAAAGAACGCAAATGATCAGCTGTCTGCAAGTAGTATAAATCCTTCCATTCCCCACCATCCATAAGAACTGAAGGAGCTTCTTGGATAAGAAGTGAAATGTCTTCAAAGAAAAACCAGGAAGTCCAGTTGCCTCTTGAAAAAGCACCTTTGGGATGTGTTTTGGCTTATAGTGCAACCTTAGTTTAATCGGTTTCATGATTTCCAACTTGATCTTTGTTGCATCTTGGTTACGTACAGTAACATTTCATTTTTCATAGCTACTCCTCCCTGAGAACACACAGCATTTCTCTCTCCTTGCCTTATTTTTTTCTGCCAAATACACTCTTTTATTTTTTTTCCTGTACACAGTAGGGAGAGTTATTGCCTTTGGTCATGTTTTAAACCTGTCTGATGGTATCTTAAACTAGTGACTGAGTACCAGTGATTGTTTGGTGCTTGTAATATGTCTTTTTGGAAAGGTCCTTTTCTCTTAGAAAGCTGTAATGGTAGAAAAAGAAGCTGAAGGAATTTTATTAGCCTCTTCAATCAAAAGTTTTTCTTTCTTTCTTTCTTTCTTTCTTTCTTTCTTTCTTTCTTTCTTTCTTTCTTTCTTCTCTTTCTTCTCTTTCTTAAAATTCAGAATAAAATATAAAATGCTTTGTTCTTGTTCAATTATTTTGCAGGTTTTCAGGCAATGAGCAATGTTATTTTCATTCCTTTCTTCCTTAGTATTAACACTTCTATCAAATACTCAGTATTTTATGGCCGGAATATCCTCAGGGTGCATCTGATCATCCAAATATTTTTCTAAATATATTTTTTGTTTCTGCAAATGTTAGTTATTTTCTAAGTCTGCTGTACTTGCTCTGTAGTGCAAGTAGTGCAAGTCCTCAAATAGTGCTATTTTAACCATTCATCTTTTGATACATACAGTATGATGTCTTAATAGCCTGTTATTTCTCCTAGGAATTCAGAGCAGTGAATACCTCACTTGATGATGTCATCTCTGCAGCAAAATATGAAAGAACACCCCTCCTTACTGCATCTACCCATAGCAGATTTTAGGAGTTGCTTCACAATTTTTCTTGGTATGTTTCATCTGTTAAAATTTTAATGTTTTAGCTTGCAGAACTGCTTTCCCCAGTTTTTAATAAACTAAGTAGATATTAATTATAATTAAACATGGCAACTGTTGCCATCGACATGTTTCCCTGAATCTTGTCATATCTTAATGATTTTATTCTATGGTAAAACTATGGCATTGATATCACTTGAGACAACCTTTCCAGAGGAGGATTAAAATGTTTCTGAAGGGAATTGTTTTATGAGGGTATAGATAATTATTTTTCAAACAGTAAATTAAAAATACTTAACTCAGGAGCAGCCAACTTTGGGGGGTAAATGAAAACTTTTGTAACATTTACCAAATGGCTGTTATGAATAGACTTAATCGGTTGCTCACAAAATATTAATTTACAGAAGACAAATCAGCTGAGTATCTCTCTCGTCCTCAGCTCTACAAATTGCTCCTTATCATCTTCATTTATGTTTGTTTTTTTATACTTCCAAACCAAAATCCTTTACTGCAACTAATATCATTCCTCTCCCCACAAATGCCCATATAGTCCAGAGGACTTCTTGTAGATAAAAATAACGCTGTAGTCTTGAGACTAGCTTTGCCATCGCCATCGCCATCGCCATCGTCATCATCATCTATGGCGGGCTACTGTAATGCAGCAGCTTCCGAGGAATCAGGAAACACATTCCAAAGAGAGGGACAAAAGTAGAGACAGCATAGTCCAGAGTTTAAATGTGGGAAGAGGAAGAGATTTAGGATTCCTACTCCCTACAATCTCCCAGACTATATCCATTAAATTAGGGTAGTATAGGTTTAATCTGTATGGTATATGCCAGGGGTGTCAAACTCGATTGCATTGAGGGCTGCATCAGGGTTGTGTTTAATCTTGGGGGGCCGGGGTGGGAATGGCCACCAGGGGTGCCTGTAGCGGCCTGAATGCTCTGCCAGTGAAAATGGGCTCCCAATCTCCGTTTTCGGCTGGGATGGCCTCCTACAACCCTCTGCCAGCAAAAACAGAGCTTGGGAGAGCAACCCTCTTGAGCTCCGTTTTTAATGTCAGAGTTGCAGGAGGCCGTCCCAGCTGAAAATGAAAATTTGGAGCCTGTTTTCACTGGCAGAGGCACCGCAGGCCAGTCCTTCGCTGTTTCCACGGTGGCCACACAGGCCAGATCTAAGCATCCCTTGGGCTGGATTTGGCCCGTGGGCCTTGAGTTTGATACCCCTGGTGTATGTAAATAAAGAATTTTGCAATAGTGGCGAATTTCTGATAAAGAACTAATATTTGGCTCTATTGTGTTATGTAGCTCTTGCCTAGGCCTGGTATTAAGTTACCTTCTTCCTGTGTTTTCCAGGCACTGCACTTAGCCTGTCCTTCTCCTCTTCCTTCATAAAGGCTAAAAAAATAAAATAAAATCAGATGCAATAGTAATCCTAGTGGTTATCAAGAAGCATGCTAAGAACCACACTGTTCACTTACCACAGGCTTCATTAAACCTTTATGTTCCAGTGATAAAAGACTTTCCCTTGGTTAAAATGTATTTTCCTTAAAAGTAATGTTAGCTAAACCCTAGGCCTGATTAAAATAGACAAAAACAAGTAATAATTTTTTGCTTTTTTAAAAATCTTTGGCTTGCAAGACAATAAGACAATTCAGTTTTCTAATCTCTTTCTGCTCTTGTTATATTTGATCAGATTCTTTTTGAAACCTGGTGCTAAGAGACTCTGCTATTAGCTTGAGACTTCAGCCTCAACTCAGAGCTCCTTACAAATACAGTTATAGGTTCCAGATCCTTTTCCAATGCAGATTAATCAGACTAGAAAACCTGCCCCTCCTCCATCTCCAAAATCTGCTTCCTTCAGCTGCAATCCTATCTCGTCCAGTTGTTATTTCCTAGTCTGATATTTTCAACTCTTAAACTTACATTTGCCTTTAAAAAAAAACCCAAACAAAATGCGATGCGTCATGTTCCTTATGATACTTCTAACAAAATGGTGTTGTGTCCTTGAGTAATCCAAATGGTAATTTATATCTAAAGTGTTAGCCTGAAATCTTCTTTCTATAGCAACTGTAACCAAGGCAGCCACATTCTTTCTTGTCCAGCATAGAGCACTAAATTTTGCTTTTGGCTTACTTGGTTACATCATGAGCATACTGAGAATGCAATGATCCATGAGTTCAGTTCCCTGCGGAGGTCTTGAAGACCACAGAATAACATCTGGCTAGGTATATTTGACAATTCCCATTAAGGATGAAACTAGTCAAGTATTGTCTCCTGTAGACAGTATAACCAAAAATAGTATACAGGTTGTCTTCGACTTATGACCACAATTGAGCCGAACATTTATGTTGTTAAGTGAGACATTTAAGTGAGTTTTGCCCCATTTTACGAACTTTCTTGCCACAGTTGTTAAGTGAATCACTGCGGGTGATAAATTAGTGCCATGTTTGTTAAATTAATCTGGCTTCCCCATTGATTTTGCTTGCCAGAAGGTTGCAAAAGGTAATCACATGACCTATGGTCGTAAGTATGAGTCAATTGCCAAGCATCTGAATTTTTATCACCTGTTCATGGGGATGCTACAAAGTTGTAAGTGTGAAAAATGGTCATAAGTCACTTTTTTCAGTTCTGTTGTAACTTTGAACGGTCCCTCAATGAACTGTTGTAAATCAAGGACTACCTGTATTGCATAAAAACAGGGACATTTTCCCCATTCCAAGAAGTATATGTCTGTATGTGTGTGTATAAATTATGTAAAATCTTATACATGGATGCATGTTATAATGTAATACCTGTATAGGGACGGTAAATTGTATATTTATCATTGACAGACCTTACTGAGGGATCACTTTGAAACCACATAAATTACAGTTCCTCAAGACCTCATTTCTAACATACCGTATTTTCCGGCGTATAAGATGACTGGGCATATAAGACGACCCCTGGCTTTTCCTGTAAAAATATAGGGTTTGGGCTATACTTGCTGTATAAGACGACCTCTCTTCCAACGCACACCAAATAAAAATAAAAAAAACATCAACTGGCTCACCCACAATGTAAAAGCAGCTGTGCTAGACCCAAAATGGCCCCTGCAATAAGCAGGAACCTCACACAGCCACAAAAAACACAAAAAAACAACTTTCACACTTTACACACACAAAATTCCACATACAGCTTTGTGAGATTTTGTGCGTTTGTGTAGTTAGAGTGAAACACTACAGAAACACACTAAATCTCAGAAAGCTGCACAAATATTATTTTATTTTACTTTTATTTTTATTTTTATTTTTATATGAAAGCTAAATTTAAAACTTCCTAGCCTAAAACTTAGACCTAGCCTTTAAATGGCTAGGTCTAAAAAAGAATAACTAAAAAACCCATCAATTAACTATTTTTTTAAAGCTCCCAAAGGGGGGAAAAAACTTACCCAATAGAACAGGGGTCTCCAACCTTGGCAACTTTAAGACTTGTAGACTTCAACTCCCAGAATTCCTCAGCCAGCTTTGCTTTGCTGGCTGAGTAATTCTGGGAGTTGAAGTCCACAACTCCCTGCCTGCTTGATTGCAGGCAGGGAGATTTAGTTGCTTGCTGATGCAATGGATTGCAGGCAAGGCAAGGCAAGGCAAGCACTGCGGCTAGCAGCTAAGGTAAGCAAGCTGGAGGGGGGTGGGTGGGTTGGCTATGTACCAATTAGCAGGCAAAAATTAGCAGCTGGGATGGCCAGAGTTGTGTAAAAGGGAAGTTTTTCCCTTTTAAACGGGGCTTGGCCATCCAAGCTCTGGCGTTCCCAGCTGAGTTGCCTGCTAATCAGGCAACTCAGCTGGGATGGCCAGCATTGTTTTGGCTGATTTCAAGCATGCTTTATTTTGGCTGATTAACAGCATTCTCCTCCATAACTCTACCTATTATTTGGCTGATTTCCAGCCTTACATTATTTTGGCTGAGTTTTCAGCATATTCTCCTCCATAACTCCAACTACTATTCTGCTAACTTATTTTAAAAATTTCCTTTTCTATATATATGTGTGTATATGTATATATATATATATATATATATATATATATATATATATATATATATATATATATATATATATATATATATATATATTAATTTGATTTATGTTGTCTATTAATCCAACTAAACTCTTCCAGGGTGTATCCCCATCTATTTCTTAATGTTAATCATTTCCAACATGTGTTAAATTCATTCTCAGTTATGACTTCCATCTGTACCTTAGTATATCATCTATAATCATTAGCAATTGATCATAATTATTATCCACCACTTTGTTATCAAATTAAAACTAAAACATGTTACATCAAATTATGCTTTTATGAAAATATCATTTGTAGTCACCTTAACTTCCCACTTCTATTTTAATTGTCTTTTATTTTTAATTTTCTATCTTTATTATACCATAAACACTTATTGTTTTTATTTAATGCTCACTTAAACTTTGAACCATTTAAACAATTAAGCATTCTATCTGATTTATCTATTTTGCTTCTTCATTTCCTTATCTGTCCATAAGCATTTCAATTCAAAGTCAATACTTCCATGCTTAAAACTCTGCATGTCCTTTTTAATTCTATTATAAAGTCTGTTTCCAGTAAAATTCATCAGCTTCTCCACTTCCGTTCCTGTGCCAGACCTTTTGCTTTGCCAGTTAATTAAAAGTTTATTAGTCATTGTGTTTCTTGTTTCTTTGTAAAGCCATTAGAAGACAGAAAAGGAATCTCCAAAGTTAAAAAAAACCATAGTTCTTTTCAAAGTAATCCATAATATGTAACGAGTCAAACAGGTTCTTTTCAGGAAAAAACAAGTTTCCTCAATCAACACTTTCACTTAATCACAGCCTCAATCGCCATTTTGAAAAATTTATGTAGCAATCCATTTAATCTCTTTGTCTGGCTTTTAAAGATGCCAAATCCTTAATTATTACTTTTCTCTTTTCCAAAAGTCAAGTCCATTTCAGTTTTAACAAGAAAGTTCGAATATCCAGCTCTATTTGGTTAATAAGCAATTCATTCCAATCAATCAGTGCTAAAGTAAAATTCTTAAAGGTCTTTAACTCCTTTCTTTATTTTGCAAAATCTTCAAGCCCCTCAGATCTTCAGTCGCTAGGTAAGACTGGGGGTCTTATTTGTAAATATCCTTATTCATACATTGTTTCTTACCTGGGTTGGTATCACTCACCCAGCTCTGAAGCACATCATCCTTTCTTCCTTCTTCCTGTGCATTTCTTGTCCCAATTTGTCGTGGTCTCGAGGCAGCCGCCATGGCTGCGGTCCCCCGCCGCTGACTCCGAGGGTTGCCTCCGGCCTCCGAGGAACTTGCTCATTCCTCTCGGCCACCCAAGGGGTCCCTCTCTTTCCCCTGTCCCTTCAGGACAGGATAGGTCTGCAGACCTGTCACTGGTGGTTTGCCAGTCGAGGTTTTTGCGGGGCTCATGAGAGCCCCACTTTTTCACCGACTGCATCACCGTAACGCCAAACCGGAAGTCACATGTTGAGCTAATTTTGGAGCTTCCTGCTTGGCCACTGCATGAAAGAGAATGTTGAATTAGATGGATTTTTAACCTGATCCAGCAGGTTTTTAGGTTGGTGTATTCATTCTGAGAGAAAAGGAAAATTCATTGGCATGGCATTTTAATATTTGCAATTCTATTTACATATCTGACTCTCTTTGTTCTTGCTTCTGAAGACAAATTCTCCTTCGCAATTCCCCTGCCTGACTTAGTTTATTTGATTCATCCTTAATAGGAAACTAGAATCTGAGCAATCCATCTTCCCCTTTCTCTCCTAAGCTACTCAACAGTGTTAAAGTTACAATTCCCTTTTCCCCACTGCCTTAAAACTGTTTAGTAAAGAGGCTTTTTCAGGGTCGGCTCCAATCCTGCTGTCCCTCGTGTATCCTTATGACAGCCTGAGAAACAGTCATATATATTACGATACTCTGATGGGATTTGTAGCCATTCATGACTTAACAAACAACTATTCTTGGTTGCCTTTGACAAAGATGGCCTTTATCTGTCCATAGCTTCCTTTTATCAGCATTCATTTTCTGCTAAAGAAAAGAACACCAATACTGACTGCACTCTGTAACATGTTTTGGAAATGATCTGATAAATTGGTCCTGTGCCTTAGAACAGTGTTTTTCAGCAAATTTAAGATGTGTGGACTTCAATCCCCAGAATTCTCAACTGGCATGCTTTTCCATGGTAGGAAAGACAGGCAGCAAAAATGTCTTACTGATCAGGCGTACCAAACTGAACTGGTCCATGGGCCAGATGCATCATGTGCTGGCCATCCCCACCCCCAGTTTAGCAAAGGGAAAAAAATTGCGATACATTACGTGACAACGACACAATGACGTGAGTTTGACACCCCTGACTTAGCTGAATTCCTTCTATCCGCTCAGTGGATCAAAGATTGCAGATGATCCACTAACTGTGTTGAAAACTATCTTCAGAATAGGGACTTTCCTACTTTATTGAAAACTCCATCCCCTGGTTCATGGGCAGGAGTGGCGGAATATGCAAAGTTGTGGGTATGTACTGGGACTGCATTATTTGTCTTTGTATTGTCTTGTATTAAGGGGCAGTATGATCCCTTATGTCAAACCTCCCTTTGGAATTATCTTCTGTATTTTTTATCCTTTCCTAAGGTCTACTTATATGCAATTCCATTACTCCACCACTATGATTCAGGCTCTATGAATGACCCATGAGTAGGTGGAGGCTCCCAATAAAGCAGATGTAGAAAGCACCCCCCTTCTCAATTCCAAAGGATGATATAAACTCACCACTCCATCATCTGGCAAACTCACTTCCTCCTCTCCCCACTCCCTCATTACCAGCCTAAAATAGAGACAGTGATTGGTGGATCTTTTTCCTACTGGAGGGGAGTTCACCAATCACTGTACTATAACTTGCTTTGCAATAAACTGTTAGAGCAGCCCCACTCACTGTCCTCATTAAGGAGGCAGAATAGAGATTGGCTGTGTCAACAAAGAAAATTTATGCTGGCATATTTTGTGCTGCCATAGGGACTGGAGGAAAATACATTAAACCAGCTGTCTAGATGTGCATTTAGCCATTTATTATGGTGTAAGTTTTTGTGACTAAGTCCATCAGATGACATACTTCAGCTGTATTTGAGGTGCAAGGTATGTAGCCTTCTCAGGAGAAAATTGCAGGCTGCAAGGTCAGTATTCTCCAAAGTTAATATGTATGCTCAGGCTGAATGCAAATGTGTGCCTGTCTCTCCTTGTCTGTCTCATTCACTCACTAGAGGCTGACTCACTACCTACCTACCTTTTCACCTAACATGGTTTCAAAAGTGTTAAAGGGTTCCCTTTTGCTTTTCCTGTGCTATGGTAGATGACATTTTCCCGGGCCTTCAAATTGCTTTAATGTTTGTATGTGATCAAATCTGCAAATTAATGAAGTAAACAGCTTTGTAGGTGTTAGTTTAACAAACAAGCTATTAAAGCAATTTACTACTGATGACATGTCAATGCATAATTTCCCTGTATATGTTTCCAAAGAAACATGAAAAATATCAGCAATGTAATTTTATTTTAAAGTTGGAATTTTTGGGTATCTGTAAGGCGGTTTATACTTATTTCATAAGCTCATAGAATCATAGGTCTGGAAGGGACTTTGGAGGTTTTCTAGTCCAACCCCGGCTCAAGGCAGGAATTCTTATATCATCTCAGACAAATGGTATGCCCAATCTTTTCTTGAAAACTTCCAGTGATGGAGCACCCACAATTCCAGGAGGTAAGCTGTTTCCCTAATTGTTCTTACTGTCAGGAAATTCTTCCTTATTTTCAACCCACCTCATGTGGTTGTTGTGGGGAAAATAGGAGATAGGGACAGTAGGTATGTTCACTACCTTGAACTGACCAAAATATATAAAAATGTGGAATAATAACAATGGCCAAAGCAATAAAAAATAGTACCAATAGTAATAGGGATCCTGGAACACCATTTGAACACCATTGGCATTGACAAAATCACCATCAGTCAATTACAAAAGGAAACTTTAGCTGGAACAGGTTACATCCTTTAACACCATCAAACAATGTCTTCCTATCCCAGATCCTTGGGAAGGATTCAATAGGTGGAGAAAATAGGTGGAAAATCCAAACTAAACATCTGGCTGACCATGTGACTCCTCCTCCTCCTCCTCATCATCACAGAACTGTTTGGATCTAGCATAGAAAAAACACTTTTTAGGAAAACTGAAATTCAGTAAGATTTCAAATTATACTATGTATATAAAACCTGATATTTTCCCAAGTAAAATAAAACTTTAAAAAGTAAAACATAAAAATTTAATAGTCTGAAATTTCAAAAGTTAATATTGGTTAAATAGATGGTGAATCAATGTTGAATTACCTATTGACTACGTGAAAATAGAATCTCCTAATATCAAATGTTAATTTGTACATTTGTACCTTTCAATTACAAGCAAAGATTGATTTCTATTTCATAGCAGGTACTTTTCAAAAACATCAGCTGTTAATCACTTGATGTTATCTGTAATTGAGTGTCCACTAATAAATCTTTACATGAAAAATGTGAATATGATTTGCCATAATCAATAGTATACAAGTAGATTTCTCCCTCTTCCTCTTTTTGAATGTGGCCACATATATGACAATTTGTTTTGAGTTTGCTAAGTACACACTACGTTAAACACATACTACTGGTTGACAGAAATTCAAATAAATTAGTCTTTGTTTCACTGGCTGTCCATACTCTATAGTCTACCAAATTCTGCTTTGTAGAGAGGAGTCATTTTTAAAAAACCCACACAGAATGAATCCTACTGGATTAGACTAAATATCCTAAACAAGTATTTATGTCTTCCTCTTCACAATCTTTTTTTCTGTATATGATTTCTATCTCTTCTAGCTTTCTCTTCTGATGAACAGATCCCTCATATAGGTCAGTCAGTAAAATATATAGTTCGCTACAAGTCTCCAGATTGTCCAGCAGAGATATTTCCTTGTTGTGCTGCTTGAACTCTTTTAATTGGTGATGATGAGGATGAAACCAGAAACTTTTGAGTTTCAATATGAGTTTTATCATCCAGCTGCTCCTGCAAAATATGGATAATTTCCACAGGAACTAATAAAGGTAGTATAACTTCTACATGTTTACACTGATCCTTCTCATTATTTGGGAAAAACAGCATTTAATGGACAACACATCTCTGAACGCTCAACACCACTAAATTCTCATAAAGACGGCAATTTAAAAGACAGCTATAGGATCAGTGGTGGGTTGCCCCCAGTTTGGACTGGAAAGCAGGTGGGAGGCCCTGCCCACTGCCCCGGATGTCGTCATCGGCAATCTGTGCATGAGCAGAAGCTTCTCGTGTGATCCCGTTGTGAACCTGTAGTAAAGGTAAGTAGAACCCAGCCTTGTATAGGATGAATGCTAAATCCACTTTAGCAGTTCTTACTAACAGCAAAAACATATGATAATCACCAACTTGATTAGTTTTTACAAACATAACTTATGTATGTATAGGTATATATCAACATGTCTTTGAAAGAGCATTATCACATTCATTGATTTGTATTTGGTTGCTTATTTCAAAGTTGATTAATTCCGTATCTATTAGCCTGAATTTAAAGGAGAAAATATGATATAACTGCCAAATCACATATTCTTCACTATAAAATAATAGCATGAACTATCAGATGCTACTTGAATTAATAGATTAATGTTAATGCATTATTCAAGTAGCAAATATTTAATATCAAATTCACCAGTATCTGAGAAGTTGAGCATCATTTGCATACTTTGCTAATAAAATATGACAAACACCCCCCCCCCCAAATATTTATGATACTTAATTTAAGAACAAAATGAAATCTGGCATTTCTCACTTTTTCTGTGACCCAAAAGTACTGCAGTTTCTATGAACTTTAAGAACTAGGAATAAATGAGTTGTTATTCAGGAGAGCTATTTTTAACTTCAGATGTTTTCACCTTCTTGTAATGAACATGGCTGCAAAAGAACAAAGAAATAAATTTCATAAGAATTATGACTAATCACAGGACACAGTGCACAAGAGGTATCCAAAAGGTGTAAAAATAAATAAAATGGTTTATGCTGCAATTTGGAAGATATGAAAAAAAAAAGAAAAAGAAAAGAAGGATTCAATTAAGCTAGATCAAGTGCAATAAGGGCTTTAAGGATGAACACTGGACAGGAAACTAAGCTTTAGAAAGAGAGACAGGTGGAACTAGATATGTTCAACCTTAAGAAAAGATAACTATTTGGGGATAGGATGAAGTATCTGAAGGGATCTTATACAAAAGATGGACAAGTCCATCTTGTCATCACAGAATGCAGGACACAGAATCATGGATCTAAGTTGCAGGAAGACAAATTCCAGGAGATGTCAGGAAAAAATTCCTAACTATAAGAGCAGCTGGACAGTGGAACCAATTACCTAGGAAAATGGTGAATACTTCTTTATTGGATCTTTTCAGGCGGAGGTTGGAAGATATTGGTCAGAAATATTTTGATGTGAACTTTATAGGCACTTATTTTAGCTGCTCTGCAAGTTTGGGAAGATGGACTGCCATGCTCCCAGCTTGCATTTCACACTCAATTAGCCTGCAGATATGAGTTCCTGAATCTGCAGTTGGTGAGGACAAAATGAAGAAAAGCAAGTTGGACTTCTGTTGCATTGGGAATGACTTGCAGGCTGAGCGGGTTGTGGTGACAGGGCTCTGACTGATGATATTTCACAGCTTTTTTGAAACCTATGATTTGACAAGAACTGGCATTGCTAAATGCTCTATACAGGGCAATAAAAAGATTCCTTCTCAATCCAGTATCTGTTTTTTTCCTAGTTGCCAAGCAGGCAACTTTCTTAGAGATGTATAAGTAGGACAGGTGACAACTCCTGCCTCCCTATATTGCTTTCTGACATGGAATGGAATGGAATGGAATGGAATGGAATGGAATGGAATGGAATGGAATGGAATGGAATGGAATAGAATAGAATAGAATAGAATAGAATAGAATAGAATAGAATAGAATAGAATAGAATAGAATAGAATAGAATAGAATTCTTTATTGGCCAAGTGTGATTGGACACACAAGGAATTTGTCTTGGTGCATATGCTTTCAGTGTACATAAGAAAATACATTCGTCAAGGCTCATAAGGTACAACTTAATGATAGTCATAGGGAACAAATAAGCAATCAAATCATATTAGGAAACAGTCAATATAAATTGTAAGGATACCAGCAACAAGGTTACAGTCATACAGTCATAAATGGGAGGAGACGGGTGATCGGAATGATGAGAAAATTAATAGTAATGCAGACTTAATAACTAGTTTGACAGTGTTGAGGGAATTATTTGTTTAGCAGAGTGATGGCATTCAGGAAAAAACTGTTCTTGTGTCTAGTTGTTCTAGTGTGCAGTGCTTTATAGCATCGTTTTGAGGGTAGGAGTTGAAACAGTTTATGTCCAGGATGCGAAGGGTCTGTAACAGGGGTGGTTTCTACTTACCTTTACTACCGATTCGCATTGTGCCCACTTCTATGCTTATAATGATGTCTGGGTCAGTGGGTGAAGCCTCCTGCTGGTTTTACTACAGGTTCTTGTGAACCCGTCCGAACTGGAGGCAACCCAACACTGGTTTTACCTGCTGCTTCCTGTCTGTTAGGAAGCTTATGATCCACTTACAAGTGTGTTCAGGTACTACTAGCTGGTTTAGCTTAGTTAGAAGAATGTCTGGAATGATGGTGTTGAATGCTGAACTAAAGTCTACAAAGAGGACCCTTGCGTAGGTCTTTGGAGATTCAAGATTTTGTGGGATGTAGTGCTACACTACATATTAACAGCATCATCTGTTGATCTATTTGCTTGGTATGCAAATTGCAGGGGGTCTGACAGCAGATCCATTATGGTTTTCAAGTGCGACTAGTCTTTCAAAGGTTTTCATAACTACAGATGTTAGAGCAACTGGTCTGTAGTCATTCAGTTCCTTGATGGTGGCCTTCTTCAGCACTGGGATGATAGTAGAGCGTTTGAAGCAAGAAGGAACATAGCACATCTCTAGCGATTTATTGAAGATATGGGTGATGGTGGGGACCAATTGGTCAGCACAAACTTTTAAGCAAGAAGGAGTTACCTTGTCTGGGCCTGGAACTTTTCCTGGAAATATACAAAGCAATCCTCCCTTGTATCAGATCAGACAAATGGTCTGTTTACTCCAACTTTTACCATCATACCTCTCTTTAGTATAATCTTAATGTACACTCTCCCCTAAAAATCCAAGCATCAAAATTAACACAAAGAAACAATGAAACAATACAATGAAACTTTGAGAAAGGTAGATCTATGGCAATAATGTAACAAAAAGGTTCTTCACACCTCTCCTGGTATGCACCTCCTCAAGGAAGGTACACCTGACAGTTTGGAAACCATATATATATATATGTATATGTGTGTGTGTGTGTGTGTATATATATATATATATATATATATATATATATATATATATATATATATATATATATATATATATATATATATATACACACATGTAGACTTGGAAGTATCTTGGCGACGTTTCGACGAAGTCTCATTCGTCATTTTCAGGCTGGTGTTCTCGGCTTTGTGCTTCCAGGAGCAATGTATCAAAGCCGAGAACACCAGCCTGAAGATGACAAATGAGACTTCGTCGAAACATCGCCAAGATACTTCCAAGTCTACGTGGGAGAAGACCCGAATAACCAAAGACCTACATACAAACACCCGCGAAAACCTCAGAAAACATACATACATACATACATACATACATACATACATACATACATATCAGTGATGAAATCCAATTTTTTTTACTACCGCTTCTCTGGGCATGGCTTGGTGGGCATGGCAGGGGAAGGATACTGCAAAATCTCCATTCCCACCCCATTCCAGGGAAAGGATACTGCAAAATTCCCATTCCCACCCCACTCCAGGGGAAGGATATTGCAAAATTCCCATTCTCACCCCACTCTGGGGCCAGCCAGAGGTGGCATTTGTTGGTTCTCTGAACTACTCAAAATTTCCGCTACTGGTTCTCTAGAACCTGTCAGAACCTGCTGGATTTCACCCCTGATATATATCCACATATAATATATACAGTATATATATATAGCGTGCATATGTGTATATATGTATGTGTGTGCGTGTGTGTGTGTGTATAACCATATATATAAAATGACTGTATATATATAAAACTGAAGATAGATAGATAGATAGATAGACAGATAGATAGAAAGAAAGAAAGAAGATAGAGATATATAGTTCCATCCTTCAAGGAATTTGGCTCTTAATAGATTAATGTGTGTGTGTGTGTGTGTTTTAATCTATTAAGAGCCAGATTCCTTGAAGAGAATCAGGTACTATACCAACAGTGTCCAAGGGTGTGTGTGCATGCCAACATTGGCAACATGTTAGTTGAAACTTCATGATGCAATCTCTACTTCTTTGATATGTGCATTGTGTCTATTAAAAAAAGTTTGACTTGTGCTGTGACTTTCCATCTTGCTAATTTTAAACCCTCCCCCACAAGGCTACTATTGTGCCACATAATTGTGATGGGCAGGACTTTGGCCAAAAATAGGCAGAGCCACATTCTTTGATATCTACCTACAAGATATCTTTACAAGATATAGGTTGACTCAGCCTTCCAGCCTTTCTAAGGTAGGTAAAATGAGGACCCAGTTTGTGGGGGCAATAAGCTGACTTTGTATAAAAAATATACAAAAGTATGAAGGCTATTGCTTAACGCATTGTAAGCTGCCCTGAGTCTCCGGAGAAGGGCAGCATATAAATCAAATTAAAAAAAAAGAAAAAGATAGATTGCTTGAAGAAAGCTTTTGAAATTAAGCCAAGGGCAATAATCCTAGACCAGTATTCAGATTTGACAACTTCATGATATGTGGACTTCAACTCCCAGAATTTCCCAGCCAGTTATGTTCTCAAGTTTGAAAAATACTGATCTAGACCCTTGGTCTATACTGACCTCTGATAGTTCCCTAGCATTTGAAAGTTAGTTGGGTATATCAACACCACTTTTAGAATTCTGTAATTTGCAATGAATATACTAAAACTCTTCTCTACATTTTGACTTCTACATGTCTACTTAACTAGAATCACTCTCAATTTTTCACTTCTTTTTAGCTTTTTAAAAATTGTGCTACATCATCAACTAGAGCCCTGTCCCACTGTCTTCCCCAACTGAAGATCTCAAATGCATTCGGAAGCTTGCTGTCATGCTGTTTTTGGAAAGTCAGTCTTTGCAAAACTGTAGAGCTGCTGGATTTTTTCCCCCCTGCTTCTAATGCACCAATCTGATTTATAGCCAATACCATCCTACTGACAGGGAAAATTCTTCCTGGCAAAACTAATATTGGGTTCTGTGGTGCTAAATGTTATGGAGTTTATATCAATTTATAATGTCCATTGAATGCAATTTGTGCTCATGCAGTTCATTGGACAACAAGAGATCTTGACTCACTAGAAAAATTGGATAAAATAGCAAGATGAATTTTAGGAGAATAGCAATAATTAAAACCAAACTTTAAGTACAGTATAGGATGGGGAATACTACTGATTAGAGATATACACAACACAGTCTGGGCAGATCACAAGATGAATGCCCAAAAGTGTGATGCAAAGAAACTCAAAAGCAGTCCTAGGTTGTATCAGAGAATGAATTAAAATAGATACAGATACAGATGGAGCCAGAAGATAAGCTGAAGTGTTATTTATTGCTGTTCATAATAACAAGAGAATGTAGTTTGAGAGTATGTAAAAGTGAGACTACATATAATGGAAACAGAGTACAAGTGAACTCCTAAAGAATACCTTAACAGTTATTTGTCTGCAAAGTTGTAACAAAAGGAGGGGAACAACCTATTCTCCAAAACACCCGAGGGCAAGACAAGAAGTACCAGATCATCAAAGAGAGATCCAATATAGAACTAAGGAGAAATTTTCTGACAGTGACAACAATTAATGAATGGAATGACTTGCCTCCAGAAGTTGTGGGTGCTCCAACACTGGAAGTTTTTAAGAAGAGATTGGACAGTCATTTGCCTGGAATGGTATAGGGTCTCCTACTTGGATTAGAAGACCTACAAGGTTGCTTCCAATCTGCTTTTTTATATCCTGTAAATTGCAAAGTTCTTTTCTTTCCCTCTATCCCTCTCTCCTCTCCAAAAAGGTTGGTTTTGGAATGCTGATAGTGTCCCTTAGGTATCCTACCTGCTTTTGCTCTACAGTAGTGGGAGGGAAAAAGAAAGCTACTACTTTCATTCTACTCAAACTCTTTCCCTAATTTTAGTACCTGAACCACCTGAGATTTGTATTGAATGAAAGCCAGTACAAGAGTGCCTTTTCTAACACTGTTTTTCCCCCTTTTCTTCCCTTCCCTTCCCTTTTTCTGCTACTGGTATCCCTTTTTCAGTTTGTGGTCTTCTGGTTTGAATCATCTTGTAGGAGATCCCTTCTCCTACAGTAACCTTTGTTTACTGACTCTACAGTCAGCTATTACATTTACTGTATCGCCTGCAGAATTGGAAAGAAAAAACTTTATGTTCTTTCTGTATAACTTATTGCAGGCCTGCTTGGATGTCAGTCTGCAGGTGCCTCCAAAGAATTTGGGGTTTTTTATCTCCCTGCCTACAAGTCTACCACCTTGCAATCGGTCTTGAGTTCTTTCTGAAACAAAAAAGACAAACATCTTGCATCTGAACATTTGCAATTCAATTTGGAGTGTTAGAGTTCTCACGCATAGCAGCTCACCTGCCACAGGCAATATTAACAGAATATCGTGTCAAAATAAAAAGATGTAATTTACCCTGTTCTGTCCACACCTTGGATCCAGTTTTTGGCATCACATTTAAAAAGGACATTTGTGAAAGGATAAACACAAAGTACTAAAAATGCCTGGAGCCATCTTCTCAGCTGGAGCTAGTTAAAGGTCTTCCCTTAATGGTGAAGGGCACTAACCTTTTTAGAAGGTGCCTGGTATCAGCAGGGGGCTAGAAGATACTAGAGAGGCTCAAAGCTCTTCCTGGAGACATCAGAGAAAAGAATAAAGCTTATGAATAAAAGAAGAGAAGAAAATCCAGAAGTTCCTAAGTTGCCAAAAATAGTAGAAAAGCAGTTAAATCAGGAAGACAATTTCAATGAAACAGAAAAATGGTAACATAGACAAGGGGAAGATGGTGCTGGACTTCAGCAGGGAGGCCGGCAGCATTCAATAGTGGAGAGAGGCATTATGACTTGGAAATGATAAGTAAACAAAGTGCAATGGAAATAGTTGCTTTTGGTGGTGCAAAAAGTAGGAACCTTTACTGGTGTCTGAGAATTGTTGCCAATCAAACTGATTTAAACCTCCTTTCTAATTTTAAGGGAGTTTGCAGCAAGCCTCCAGGAAAGAGATATTTCGTTTGTAATGAATTTTTTCAGCTGCCTCTCAACTCATTAATCCAACTGATTGTTGTGTTATGTATCATTTCCTAAGTGAATGAAGCCCATAGTTTAAACAGTCCATTCTGCATCCTGGTTATTTGAACACTGTATCTGAAATGTAAGTTCCTTACAATTTTAGATCTTGGAATATTTACTTTGTCAGGAATAGACAATGGCTGTGCAACTGGAAGTACCAACATCCCTCACTAATGGTACCTTCCAGCTGAGCCTACTAATAGTTCAACAACGTCTGTTATGTCACAGGTTGCTCTGTCCCTGTGCTATGACTGGGCAGCAGTGAAATGCACTTATCTTCCTTACCAGTTTGGAAAGGTGAGCGTGCAACTCTTCTGCTCATGCACAGAACTTTCTGCACATGCACAGAGGGTAAAAAATGGGACGTGATGACGTCCTGGTGGGTGGGTGGAGCCTCCTGCCACTGGCCCCACTGGTTCGCGCGAACCGGATAGATCCGGCCGGATTTCATCGCTGTGACCGGGTAATTCAGACATACTTTGGGAGGAGTTTAAGGAAATGACTAATTCTAACTATGTTCATCAGACTTCAGTTTACTGTTAATTGTTTTGTTTTTATTTATCTTTTGTTAATGCTGAGAAATTACCAGAGGAAAATTATACTGAAAGAATGTGCACTGATAGGGCTGGGCTGAAAGCTGTCCTTCCTTTTGAGTGGTGGGCCACATTCATCTTAAGAATCTGTGTGGGGCCTGGAAAAGATGGACATGGCCATCTTTATTATTTAAAATTATTTAAAATAATATTTATTATTTAAAAATAATAAAAACATTGAATTGGCAACCATCCTAAATTGTTCTGTTGCAAGCTATGCCATGTGGGATAGTTTGTCAATAATTTTTAGTTGCTTATTTATTTGATTTATGTAGCCCCCGTCTTACTTTTATGTGACTCAAATTGAAGGGGGAGTCCTAGGATCCACTCTCAAGTAATTTATTAATTTGATGATTTGTAGACTGCATTTTCACAGATTCAAAGCTATTTATAATAAAAAAAATAAAATTACACTCCAGCCTAAATTAACTATCTAGGCATCCCAAGCACTCTCAGCAACCAAATCCAGAACAATTGTATTTTCAGGATTTTGAAGGCTAAGAGACTGAGACATTGCTTAAATCAGGACCATAGCAGAGAGGAAATCCATTTTTTTTACTACCGGTTCTGTGGGTGTGGCTTGGTAGGTGTGGCAGGGGAAGGATACTGCAAAATCTTCATTCCCTCCCTACTCCTGGGGGAAGGATATTGCAAAATCTCCATTCCCACCCCACTCTGGGGCCAGCTGGTATTTGCCAGTTCTCTAAACTACTCAGAATTTCCGATACCTGTTCTCCAGATACAGAACTTGTCAGAACCTGCTGGATTTCACCCCTGGACCATAGCATTCCAAAGGGTGGGGACAGCCATTGAGAAGGTGCATCATATAGCTCCTTCCTCCCTCCTCTCCTCAAGGTAGAGCCTCTCAACTGCCCTATTCTTAATGATTACTTGGGATGGATTAAATATGAGAGGAACAGATAATCCTGTAAGTATCTTGGCATGAAAAGTGCTTGTCTTTACAGATGACAATCAGCATTTTAAATTGGTATCCAAACAAACAGGTAACTAATGCAAGAATTGTAGCATGGATATAGTAGTGCTAAAGATGCAATCAACAATTTGTTGGCAAACCACTGAATTTTGGACAAATGGAAACTTCCACGTTGTTTTTAGAGAAAGCCCCTTGTACTGCACATTATAGGTGGTCATTGTCAGTTTAAATAGGATTTAATAGATCATGTTAGACAGCTACTTGCTATTTATTTTAAAATTTGAAAAATTATAGATTTATTCACTGTATAATGTGGGGAACCTTGGTCTAAGACTGGGAAAAGAGAAATAAAGATCCTCAGTCCCACAAGGATTCCTCTTCAGCTATTTCATTCTACTGAATAAAAGAATCTGGTAGAATATAAACAAGGGGGTGACTGAAGAAAAGAACGACACGGACTATTCTAAAAGAGAGGCATTAACTTAAATCTTCACATCCATCTGATAAATATTATTATCTAAAAAAGGAAGAGTGGAATGCCATGGAAGACTGGTCCATGCTGGCAAGGACCAGATCCTGCTAGATATATCTACTAAATGTCCAATGGTCCTGAAAGACCTGAGGCCACTCAGAACTTAAGAAGCAATGGTAAGGATATGTTACATCATCACGTTCCTTTGATGTGTTGCAAAATAGAATGCAGTTCAACGAAACACTCCAAAAAATATGGTATTTCAGCTTGGATTTAGAGTACCTTTTTTTCTGAGAAACATCAGTCCCAAACACACTTGTACGCACATGGCTAGCTTATCCGTATTTATTTAAGATTTTTTCTTTCTGGTATCTCATTTACTATAATTATTTATTTATCATCCAATTTATGTGCTACCTTTATTTGATCCAGAAGTGTTGGGCACCTTCTTTCAATTCTTCAGCATTTAATGACACTATAAAATGATCCATACTGTACATTAAATTGCTAGGTGTAAAGAAGGTGCCTCCAGCTATAGTCACACTAACTTTGAAAAAGCAGTTCAAGATCTGAGAGAAAATGACTTGCATACATTGACTGAAACTCATTTAAAGGAACAAGCTACACAATTTAAAATCATGTTTGCTTTTCAGGACTGTATACAGTGGCAGTAAAATGTTAGGAAATGTTATTTTAGTTTATCCTCCTCAGTCTCTGAGATGCCCATGTAAAATATGGACATGAAATATGGAATTTCCATAGACATTATGGAAATGAAACTGACTCCATCTATAGAAGAGTAACAACAATGGTAGGAGCTACTGTATCTGTGTGTCCTGATAGCATCCTTTTGTGACCATAAATAAAACAAGTATATTTGGCCTATTTTGTGTTGTATGGATTTGGGGAATCAAATCTATATATATTTCACTTCTTAAGATCCATAAGAAGGATCTTACTTATGGCCATATCCACTTTTTAAAATTGAACTTTGAGCAGGTAGAAAAACCCAGGGTGGTACTGAAGTCAAAATAGAATTTGCAGACATTGGATCTTAGTGTAACTGAATAGGTCACAATAAGGCACATCACTTTGCATATAATGGTTTTGTTGCACTTCCCCATCCCTGATTATTCTATAATATTGTTGCCTTACTTCACCTAATAACTGACACAGCCTGTATTAGTCATTCTTTTGTCCTGGCTTGCTTCTTTGATGGTATAATGTGAAATCTGAGACCGGTTCCAGATAAATTAGTTTATGTACTTGTTTGTGTGGGTTAGAACTGAAAGCCACAGAGGAAATTCAGTTTAAAAATGTAGGTGTACCAAAGCCTTTTAAGAGTGCGATCATATAATTTCACCCATCTTTACAGTGAATGTAAGACAAACTAAACCCATGCAATTTAATTTTAAGAGTCATAAAACCCATATTTTAACGATTGACTCTTGGGGCTCTAATCCAAAGTAAAAGTAAAAGAAGTACATGGATTATTTTTAATCTCTACATTTTCAGTTTTTCTCAGTTTCATTTGCATAAACCTCCAGGAAAAATGGATGGCTTCAAGAGAGACACAGGGAGATCAAGAATGAAAGAGCTGAACTGTTGAATGTCTGGTTTTACTTTGTTTCAGTCAAGATATATGCCTTGAAACCTTGATTTTATTGTAATTTTATCTTTTGATAAATGAGCCACTTAGACTCATTGGGATTAGGCAGCATACAAATTTAATACACATTATTGGGAGTATTGGCTCACCTGGATTCAATTTTAAAAGAGGAGCTTTATGAAGCAGTATTGCATGTCCCAGAGCACTTTTCTGATCACTTTGAGTGTAAACCTTATTAACTGCTTCTGATTCAGAAGCAAAGGCATCAATGAACTTTATTCAATTACCTGTCCAAGAATGCCTACTGCATTCAGCCCATTGTTTGAAGAGAAAAGATTTACAGTATCAGAGAAAATAATTTTCTATGGAGCTAGAACTGTTATTCCAGCAAAGAAGCCACAAGAAACAAGTAAGGCCATAACTATAATCCTAACCATCTGATGGGATCTTGGAGACAAGCCTTCTTGGTGGCTGCCTCAGCCCTTTGGAACAGTCTCCCACCTGAGATCAAAGGATCCCTATTCTCTTTAGCTTTCTGGACGACTGTGAAGACCTGGCTCTCCTCCCAAGCATTGGGCTAAGTTGGGTGTTTTAACCTGTGAGGATACTTCAGCCTGGCACCTGGGGGGAAGAGTAACTTTGTTTTTAACTATGCTTTATGGATTGTTATGAGCTGCCTAGTGGCATTGTATGAGACAGGCAGCCCCACATAAGTCCTGTATATAAATAAATAAATACAGAGGACCTGCAAGATGATTTGTTTAGTGGTTAGGGTTAGCTCAGTTCCAGATCTTACAATATTCAGAGCTGACTGATTTTTTTGCCATAATGCAAAATATGAACAACTTCCATGCATGTGATTAAGTTTAGTGCAACACAATTAATCATGGATTTACAGATATGAACCCTAGTTCTAATCTTAGAAATAAATTTGAATTCTCATACTGGATTGTCTTTTTTTAAAGTCTAAGGAAACAAACAAACAAACAAACACAGTCTAAACATTTGCATTGTGATGACCATCATGTGCATTGGCAAAACTGGATTCTACTGCAAATTAAATGCCAGAAAAATTGGCCAGAAAGAGCATATAGGAAAGGTGTCAGACACCTCCATCCTATAAAAAAAGAAGATATTTGCACAACGGTGTCAGTTAGAGGGATCAAACTCACAGACTGATGAAACCAACATAACTGCAGGTCCTCATGTACTTGCAGTTTCTTTCAAAGAAACAATGATTCTCATAGTCACAGGAACTTTTAGAAATAGGATCAGGTGTAATAAACATGTCACAGACTTGCATTCTGAATGGAGAGGTGGTAATACCCAATAACTTTAATTAGACTTGTGTTCCTCATCAGCAAACATGTAAATTTTAATGGCAAAGAGATTCAGGCACTTGCATATTAACTGTGAAATGATGAGAAGCTAACTGTCAGCAATACTCCAGTTTAAATAAATAAATAGGCTACTTGTGTAGGTAGAGAAAATAATCATTTATCAGGGCAAAATTATTTCAAGATGCTATCAAAGCTGACTGATAATCATCTGCTCAATTCAGAGATAGCAGATAAAAATAATTATTTTAATTGCAGATTAGTAAATGTCTCATTCTTTTATGACATGGCATAGGAAATGTAATGAACTGGGATCCTTGTCAGCATGTATGAGGCATATAAAAAGGGGTGGAGCTTTGATGGTCTAGTTTTGGATACCATCTTAGCTTTTTCTGACTACCCTAGGTGACTTTATCTAGAATAAAAGCAACTTCTTATCATTAATGGCTTCCTGAATCATAGGCAACATATATTCTGCAAAGCTCTGCAAAAGAATGATGGAGGACAGCTCTTGTTTTCTCATCCTATTTGTGATCTTCCCCAGTGGAAATGGTTGCTAGCAGTGGTGGGATTCAAATTTTTTTACTTCTGGTCTTTTGGGCGTGGCTTGGTGGGCGTAGCATGGCATGGCATAGCTTGGTGGGTATGACTTGGTGGGCATGGCAGGGGAGGGATATTGTAAAATCTCCATTCCCATCCCACTCCAGGGGAAGGCTACTGTAAAATGTCCATTCTGTCCCCACTCCAGGGGAAGGTTACTGCAAAATCCTCATTTCCTCCCGATCAGCTGGGACTCGGGAGGTGAAGAATAGATGGGGATGGGGCCAGTCAGAGGTGGTATTTACTGGTTCTCTGAACTACTTAAAATTTCTGCTACCGGTTCTCCAGAACTGGTCAGAACCTGCTGAATAGTTGTGGGATCCAGAATGCTGGAGAAAAGGACTTGTGGTCCTTAGCCAGCAAGGCTGATCTATAGCTATATGTTAATATGGAGCTGGTAGGGACATACGGCACTGGAAAAATGAAATGCAGTTCAGATTTTTAAGAAGAAATGTGTGCCTTTTACCAGTATTCCAATGCTATAAATAGTGGTTATTTGAATTCAATGGAGCTTCCATAATTTTTCAGTTTAGAATGCATTAGCTGCATTCCAAACTCAGGGACAAACAACGTAATAAAAAGAAAACAAATAATGATATTTTTAATAAGATGTTTTTTAGAAGGAAACTGCTCTATAATTTTAATTTGAAATTGTCAATGAAATTGATAATGTTAGGCAAGATTTACAGTACACTGTGTAAAGCTGAAATCATCTAGGCGACACAGAATTATTTTTATTTCCATGCAGTGACTGATCACAATTGATATATTTCTTTGTATATTCCCATATTTAGCATATCAAAATTAATCTTTCTTTGTCATTATATACAACAATTATGTGCATGACAGCTACAGTTTGGCATGGTTTGTTGAGGTCCAGTTATAGGTATCAAAACAAAGAGGTAGAAAATGAAACCAAACACAAAGAGCTACAAAACTGCCTGGGTACAAAACTAGCTAAGTGTTATATTCACCAAGGACAGAGAACTTTTCGGCTCCCTTTGAACCAGCAAGTCTGATATGGAAATAACTCCTCCCCATCCATTCTCTGGCCTCTGTGTCTCCTTGTTCATTTTGGCTTTACCAAATCCATTGTTCACTATGAGGAACATGTGTTGAACTTTATTACTATGTTTTTATCAACATTGCAAGATGACAGTGAGCTTCAGAAATTAAAAAAAAAATCTGAAAACATTAATAAACCAGCTCCAAATCAAGGTGAGCTAGTCCATCTCTTATTACCCAAAATTAGCTTTGCTCAGCCTAATGACTAATATCAAAAATGGAGACTCTTCCTCACAGATATGAAAATCTGCTTTCTTCTTAACCTTGAAGGGGGAGGAAAGTATATTAATATACACTGTATATTAATACAGCTCTATTGCATCTAAATAATGAGGAAGAGCTGGGTTTCTCCTTTCAAATGGTACAGTGTAGTTTCAGGAAAGAGGTTGACAGATTCCCTACCATGCTTTCCCTTCTCATCCAGTATTGTTTGCTGGGAAAAAAACTAACCATCAATAAGTTAGAACTGAAGAACTTGAAGAAAAATCAGAAAGTCCAGTTGCCTTTTTTTTAAAAAAGCAACTGGACTTTGGGATAACAACAACAACATAGATGACTGAGAACCTTCATTTAACCACTAATCACTCTTCTTCTGAACATGTGGCAGAATGAGATTCAAGATGCATTTATTTATGTAGCCCAAATGTTTATTAAAGTGGTGGGATTCAAATTTTTTTACTACCGGTTCTGTGGGCATGGCTTGGTGGGCGTGACGTGGCTTCGTGGGTGTGGCTTGGTGGGCGTAGCAGGGGAAGGATACTGTAAAATCTCCATTCCCTCCCCACTCCAGGGGAAGGTTACTGCAAAATCCCCATTTCCTCCTGATCAGCTGGGACTTGGGAAGCAGAGAATAGATGAGGGCGGGGCCAGTCAGAGGTGGTATTTATCAGTTCTCTGAACTACTCAAAATTTCTGCTATCGGTTCTCCAGAACTGGTCAGAACCTGCTGAAGCCCACCTCTGGTTTATTATTTTTGTTTATCATCATCATCTTGGGAGTTGAGTAGTCCTATGAATCAATTTTATAAATACTCTTATCTAGAGATTGTGTGGACTACTGCAGGTCGGAATCAAAAGAATGCTGCTGTTTTTGGAGGGTTTTTTTTAATAGCATGTGCAATTTTATTAACCCCAAACAAATCTAACCTCTTACAGCAGTATCCCATTTTCTGCTTGTGTCAGTCTTGCCCTGTCTGACATTCATCCCTGTTTCTAACCCAATAAGTTGCATCATTGAGGAGGGGTGGGGGGGGGGAGCAAGATTTCCCCCAAGAGTTTAAAATCCTCTGTCTCTTTCTCTCTTCCAATGTCTTTCTCTTTCATATGGCTGTATGTGCTGGGACCCTCATGGAGGGGAAAAGCAAAATGAGAATTGTTCAACACCAAGGGTTTGCGGGAAGGAAAACAAGGTTATCCTGGTTTTGGATTAAAAAAATGTGGAACTGTGGCTAAGATGAACAAAAACAGTGCAGGAAGAGAAGAGTTGTAAGCCCTCATGACTCCCTCGAATGGAATTCAGTGGTGTTTACTCCTGAGGAAATCTGAGCAGAAATATAGGTTATCTCAGTAAGCAAGAAAGCTCATATGTCACCCAGGAGTGTCATTGGTAAGCTTCAATTGTGCGTTTCTCTCTCTGGGTATATATTAAGATTGCAGTAGTAATAAATGCACATTGAATGAAGGTAATGGCTTTGCTTGAGAAAGATAATCTTGATGCTCTCTAGATGGCGGCATCTATGAAATTATTTCATAAGACTATTGATTCCCTGGGAGATCGATAGTTCTGTCAAGGAAACAGAAGATCAATATACCTATCATGAAACAACTCTCTGCTTCAAATCTGCCTGAATGAGTGGAACAGCTAATTTGAAACACAAACCAGAGAGCTCTTAGAGTTTGCTTTTCTTTCTCCCTTCTGAAACCAATTTCCCCACAAATTGATCAAGCATGGTGTATTTCTCTCTCCCAAGCCCCATTCAAATGTTTCTGCCTTATACAAAAATTGTTAGGAAATACTCCCTTATATTCAAATGGAATCTAAGTAGCTGCAATTTATACCCATTATTCCTAGTACTAGTTTCTGGAGCAATGGCAAATAAATCCTGCATCATTCCTTGTAAATGATAACAACGCATCAAGAGAAAGTGTGAGTTTAAGGTTCAGGGGAGGTTTCATGAAAGTGGATAAATGGTGCTATTTTGTTAAAAAAAACTTCATGGTCTTAGCTATTATTTTTGGTGGTCACATACTGTAAAATCTGATTTGAACATTTCAATGATACTGCTTGTTTCATTATAAACTGTAACTTCATGGCAGTTGGAAACCTAATGACAATGATTTAGCTTAGCCTACTGGCTAAGCTCTTGTTCCTTTTCACAGTAAACAAAACTGAACAAATGTAGGAAATCTCAAAAAATTGTACTGGGAGTCAGCTGGACTTAAATAAAATGCACATAAATCTGCTTTGTATATTTTGGAGTTCAAAAGCTGAATATGAATTTGATGAAATATACCAAAGAAATTGAGCAAGTAGAGCAAAAGAAGATGAGTATGGTCAAAACATAAACTAGGTATATCCACTTAAATTTATCTACATTTTAATAAGTTAATTGCTTCTCCCGTCTACTTTATCTCACCTTAAATTGTTTTAATAGCTCTAAGCTTAGTTTTATTTTATTACTTGAAAACTAAAAGGGCTGGGGTCTACATAAAAAGCTTTGGGCTACTTCAGATTAGGCACTTAGACTCATTTGAGTTGTTGCCTCAAATATACATTGAATAAATAATGAATAAACCCATCCACCCATCCCTCAGTGGTTGTAGCACAGCGGCCTATTCTAAGAGACTGCTGAATATTCTAGAAGTGCACTTAAAATGTTCTATTTGTAAAACTTGTGCTCACTTACTATGCTGTGCCCCCCACTAGCATAAAAGGATATACTGCTGTTTGGCATGCTTCTGGGTTTGGGGTGTCTCAACAGAGGAGATAAAAACAAAGCCAAAGATGAAGCCTTGAATAGTGTGGGTTACACTTGGCTGTGTTGGAAAGAGGCATTAATTAAAAATCATTCTATACTTCCCTCAAAACGGAAACTCAAATTCTCTAAATATGTTTCAAGAATGGAAGGAGCCTTTGGATTCTGGTATTACAACTCTAGAAAATAAGCAGAAATAGTTCGACAGATAAGACTAATAAGATCAGTTTCCAAGAGTGGTCTAGGAATTAAAACAAAGCAACAAGTGCAGTCAACAGCGCCAAGAAGTCCAAGATCATTCTAGGAGTCAAAGCAAGAACTGAAATACATAAAAAGGCAAAAAATAGACAGTACAAGCCAGGAGGGATGCAGAGTTTATAAACCATGTTTGGTGGACATTTAAACACTTATAATCCTGCCATAGCTTGTTTCCTGGGCATGTACATTTTCTCCTAGGTTGAACTTACAGTTTGGCTTAGCTACAAGCCATGGAACTTTCCAACACAGCCGTGCTGTTCCTGTTCCAGAAAGATATAATCCAGCAGTTTTTTAGAAAGTTGCAGGGACAAGTTGGAATTGCCTACAACAGCAGAGAGAATGGATAAATTCTTGACACCAGATAAGCAAATTAAAACAGAGAACAGAGGGGATTGTAATGAGTTATTCCTACTTTGATTAATTATTTGACATAGTCAGAAGTTATATCCCTTAAATAAAATGGCATGAAATTGAGTTTTCAGCAGACATTGGTCATAGCATATTCTTGGGGAAAAAAAAACTACATTCTGTGATTCCTAGGGATCAGAACTTAATAGGGAATTCCTGGATCTGTCACATCAGTTTTTTAAAAATCAACTGCTTGCCTTGGTCCAGCAGGAGATAATTAAGGGGATTTCTGTTCAATGCAGAATATGTAGTTTTATCCTTGACATTCAAACTGCAAGGTCGGCCTTGCAGTTACTCACCTTGGCAAAAATAGGGCAGCATGAGAGGGCTTAAATGACCTCTTTATTCTTTCAAGTTGGAAGGAACTTAACTAAGGACAAACTGCTTGAAGATTAATGGCTTTCTATTCTTCCCTTTGTCTCAGGGATGATTAGCACCCAGACAAAAGTTTGTTCCCAGGGGTGTGAAGGGAGGGAGAGAGAGAGAGAGAGAGAGAGAGAGAGAGAGAGAGAGAGAGAGGACGATTTGAAAGAATTATAGAATTATGGCCCAAAGGAAAGGATCAAATATTCTCAAACATCAAGTTCAAGAAAATAGAGTAAGAAGCCACTATATGTCACTGGATGAAGAGCCCATTTTGCCTGGTGATTATTAATCAAATTCAAAGGCTTGTGGGTGAAATGCCCTTTGTGACTGGAGTCTTAAAACAATTAGCTTTTTTTTCTATTTATGCCGAGTTATTGGTGCTCTTCACCTATTGAGAAAAGCTGCAAAATCTGAGTTGTTTTTTTTAAGACAAATGAAGCAGAGGGACACAATCTCTTGGGTTTTATTATGCAAGACAGTGACAAAGTAGATACAGGGAGGAGTTTCTCCATCTCAAAATATGAGAATCCAAAGCTTATGATGAAGCTCAATAATAGTAGAAGTTTGGCAGTAGATGTTTAAGACACACCGAAGCAAATAGAAATATTTCTTCATTATATGTCTGGTTGAATAATGGAGGCCCAAAGTCATTAACTCAAGGTTCAGAAGCAGTGGATGGCTACATTATCAGGGGGAAAAAGCAGGAGACATCTATATCTCTCACATCCTGTGTGTTAGCTTCAGCTGAGTGCATTGCCCTGCCGTATGTTCTTGCTTTGATTCTGTAAGATGAAATGTTGAACATTGGATCTACTTAAAGAATAATAGAATTGGAAGGAACTAGAAAGTTCATCCTACCCAACTCTTACATTGTGCAGGGAGACCATTGAAACCATAATTGAGAGGTTCTAGAGAGAGATTTGGTCTAGTTTACCAAATCTCTGGTGAAATAGAACTCAAAGCCTCCAAACCACTGTTGTAAGATCTTACATTCATTTCCTTCTATTTAAATCCAAATGTTTGCTACTTATATCTTTTATTTCTAGTCCTAGTTTCTGTAGTCATGGGAGAATACTTCTTGGTCATACCTGTATGTGAGATTAATGTAAATAAAAACATACAGTAGGTGAGATAAATGCATAAGACATGAATGGAGTCACATTTTCAAATTAAGGGAAGCAGAAAGATTGACTTTGTCAGTGGCTCTAGCCCTTAAAGTTCACTATTTATACAGAAGAAAAGAAAAGGTTAACTCTCTCATGGGAAAGGCAGCTTGTCTAATGCTTTAAAAAACATTGTCTTAGAAAAGCAAATGGATGAACAAACACCTGAGGGCAGGCTTAGAACTACCGACCTTTGCCCTGATATTTAAGGATGAAAACTTGGAGTGCATCCATAGCTAACCTCCAGCGTGCACCCTTCATGTGTCTCAAAAACACTTACTCCCTCCCTCCCTCCTGAAGTGTGAGAGTATATTTGTCTTTTGACTATATTGTACCATCTATTCTTTATATGGCAAAGCTTTGAGGAAAAATGAATATCAAAGATGAATAGAAAATCTTTTTCTAGTCTGATTAAGAAGATCATTAAACTGTTAAATAGCCTTTATGCAATTGTTCCTAAAAGGAAGAAAGGGAAAGTGATTCTAGCAGGGGCCTACCACCCCTGTTTAAGTTGAGGGAGGCATTCTGTGTTTGATCAGCCTGCTGAAATTGCATTCCAAGAAGTGCATAGGACTAGAGGTCCTGGCCCTTCAGGCTGGAATGTATTGTTAATTAATAACTATAAAACTATTAATTCAGCAAGAAAAGGCATAGTCTGAATTCAAGGGGAATAATTTTCCTACCAAAAGCCCAAGTTCATAGGTGTGGCAATATTCCAATTTTGAATTGAGCTTTACAACAAGATGAGAATATGATTAAAATACAGCTTAAAACATTAATTGTCATTGTCATGGAGAAACATTCCAAAACTAAATGGCACTCAGGTAGGACTTGAAATAGAGAAGCTCTCAGTCTTTACCTGAGCATGATCTTGAGACTGACATTGATCAACCTGAGCCTGATGTTTTTGGGCCACCAAGTACTACTCTACCTTCTTGTTTCCAGATTAAAAGCAGGAAAAACCTAAATATTTTATGATGATAGTGGTTGGTCACGCAGTCAGCCAGATGTTTAAATTGGATTTAGCATTTTTATCCACCTATTGAATCCTTCCCAAGGACTTGGGATAGGCAGATGTTTTTTTTGTTATGTTAAATATATCATTGCATGATGTAAGCTGTTCCAGCTAAAGCTGCCTTTTGCAATTGACTGATGGTGAATTTGTCAATGCTGGTGGTGCTCAAGTTGTTTTGAGATTGTACCCAAGGTACCTATCACTGTTGGTACTATCTTTGCTTTCTTTTGCCCCAATTTTTCTACTTCTAATTGCAGGTCTTTATATTTTGTGATTTTCTCCAATTCCTTTTCTACTATTCTGCTGTTATGAGGTACAGCCATGACCCCTATCCAGACTGTTTTGTCTTATCAATGTTAAGACTGGGGTATTATGCAGTAGGGGTTCATTTGCTTGAATTCTAAAGTCCTAGAAACATCTTCATTTTCTATTACGTTATCTCTTTTGTGATCTGCAGTTTTTGCCTGCACCATTGTTGCTATTCTGTCATGCCATTGTTTTTGGTCAATCTGTGTGGCCTTCTTGCAGCAGCTAAGTAAGTGGTCTACTGTTTCTTCAATTTACTAGCTGTCTAATTCAATGGACTTCTAATTCAATCTAAGTACAATTAAAATTTAACTGAACACATTTAAAATTGCTGCCTCCTATAATTTAATACACTTCAATTTTTCTCATATTAAAAATTAAACTTTGGCAGCAATTTTTAGATAGAGTCTAAGAGCTGCGCACATAACTTTCAGGGCCCACAAGCATGCTGGGAAATAAAAGTTGTTCATCCCTTACTTAAAAATAGGCATGCTTCAGACAAAAGGAAATGTGCAAAACAATATACATTCAGTATTTTTCTACTTATAAAGTACTATTCAGGCCTATATTGTTTTGACTGATTTTTAAGATATAGATATATATCTCCTGCCTCCTTCTGTGTATTACATAATTTTTAATGTAAAAATCCTAGGTATGTGTAAAAATATCAGGATAAAGAGCTATCCAGAGAGCCTGGATAGCTCAGCAGATTAATGCATTGTAATTAACTCCAGCTGTCTGCATTAGTGCAAATTCGAATCTCATCAGGCTCAAGGTGGACTGTGAAAAAGTGAAAAAATACTGAATACATATACATATGGCAATGCTGAGGTTGACTCAGCCTTCCATCCTTTCTAAGGTAGGTAAATTGAAGACTCAGTTTGTGGGAGCAATAAGCTGACTTTGTATAAAATATACAAAAGTATGAAGGCTGTTGCTTAACGCATTGTAAGCCGCCCTGAGTCTCTGGAGAAGGACGACATATAAATCAAATTATAATAAAATAAATAAATAAACAAAATAATGAGAAAATGACTTGAGAAAAGCATGCAGCATCTTTTCTGCTCTTAAATATTTGGGTCAACTAGAGAAATGCATTGCTTTCACAGCTAGAAATATGAGCTTCAGATATGAATAACAGAATAAGTTTTAAAGGAACTTGAAGGTCTTCTACTCCAACATCCTACTCAGGCAGGAAACCCTATACCATTTCAGACAAATATTTGTCCAATCTCTTCTTAAAAAACTTATAGTATTGGAGCATCCACAACTGGAGGCATATCATTCTGCTGATTAATTGTTCTGTCAGGAAATTTCTCCTTAGTTCTAGGCTGCTTCTCTCCTTGATTCGTTTCCATCCATTGCTTCTTGTCCTGCCCTCAGGTGCTTTGGAGAATAGTTTGACTCCCTCTTCTTTGTGGCAACCCCTAAGATATTGGAACAGTGCTATCATGTCACCTCTAGTCCTTCTTTTCATTAAATTGGACATACCCAGTTCTTGCAACCATTCTTCATTTGTTTTAGCCTCCAGTCCCCTAATCATCTTTGTTGCTCTTCTCTGCACTCTTTCTAAAGTCTCAACATCTTTTTTTACATTGTGGCAACTTGTATATGTAGATATGCAAATCATAATGAAACATATACACAAATCACTCCTTCCTGTCACATCAATCCATGCATCTTGGTGGATGTTAAAAGTCAATCCAGAAATAATAAAATAATTAGTTAAATCCTAGTTCAATTAAAGAGTTGATTGAATAAAAAAATGAATAAATTAATTCTCCAGCAATTAATTGTTAACTACCATTTCTGGCAGTGGCTAGTCAGGTACTTCTAAAAAAATTAATAATGAAGGATCTTCATGTTTATCTTCAGTGTTTGGTACTTCACTTAGGTTTAATTTGAACATCGTAACTAATAGTCATCTTTTTTTCTCTAACAATTGCATGCCTAATTTTCTTCTAAATAAGAGAAACCAGGAATAATTTTTATTTTCACTATGGCATCTTTTTCTATTCTTCCCTTACATGATTCTCCATTCTATCCTTCTTTTCATTTTTCTTTTCCTTCTCCAATAATTACCCAATCTAAACCCAATGATCATTCTTGATTTTCATTAAATTCTTTTGCTTAACCATTCCTCCATATTTCTTTTTTTTAAAAAAAACCCAAAGACTGTATCTTTCTCTGTGTGTATGTATTTCAGATAATTAGCCAACCTTTTTTGTATTCTTTCTATATGAATACATATCAAATGTATATGATTCCTTCGATATGTGTGCAAGGTTTGGTTAATCTGTCAATCCTAGTTTTGTTCAATTGCTTGTTTTATAAAATGAGTGACTATTAATATTTAGGTGTTTATTTTTTACATAAAGTGGGAGGTACAAAATGGGTAAGTTTGTTCAAAATGAACACCTTTCTGTGCCTTTCTGTGAGAATGTCCCTGTTTGATATATATCTTTGGTATATACTATATAGATATAGAGTATATAAAACAAAACTTTTATTGGCCAAGTAAAGCTCAATTTCATTTATTATCCATGAGCAAATGATTATTAACATTTATTTAGCTCTGAAAGAAGCACTCAATATATCCTTCTCCTACTTGTAAAATTTGAAGCTGATCCCAAAAGAATGTTGGCAATGAGGTTTTATGTATCCTTTAAAAAGTTTTTTTAAAAAATGTCCTGTTCTTTTTCCTTAACGTGGGGAATGGAGTGGGGGAGTGGAGCAGGGAGGGAGGAGAGGAGAGAAAACCTGTAGATGAAAAACTTGCCTTTTCTAAATTGATCAAAACCCTTGGTGATGCTTTCATCTTAGATACTGGAAAGCTGTAGAACAATAATTTGAGAAGGATTATCCGGCAGGATTACACAGAAGAAGATCAAATTAAAATTGATCTGTGGAGTGCCACAGCCCTCTCCAGCAGAATAATTCAAAGTAATGTAGCTATGTGTTTCCATAGTTGGATGTTGGAGAAAAATATATCCAACATTTTTGGCATTTCCTGTTTCCCTGTGAGAGTTTATTTTAAGAAGAGTGAACAGGCAATTCTTTTGCCATATGTAAGATCAAAGCCTAGGATATCTGCTTTGTATTTAAGGACAAAACTAAATAATAAAAATAAAAACACACGCAGGGATAAACAGGAGCTGCTATAGAAGGAGCAGCACCGGGTATCAAGAGATAAAGGGATATTAACCTTTCCACAGCCATGGTCCTGTTTGAAGTATCCCTTGAAGCTGCTATTTAAATTGAGAAGATAAAATTCATTGTTTATCTGTTAAAAAGTGCTTCTCTCATCTTCAGGACTGAGAGGTCCCAGCAACATTCTCAGATGTTGATTGTATTTTATGAGCTATATTGATTCATGGGAGGTAATAGGCATATTACACCTGGTATTTTTAGTCAAAAGATCTTATCCAAAATCAGTAACCTATGCTTATCTTTGCTTATCTGTTCCAGTTCACATTCAACAGAGACTTTGAGATCAAGGGCAAGCAGCCTGATAAGCCAACAGATACATCTCTTGGAGTCTGCAAGATTGCCTGACTTGTGCAATTTTATTTGTATTTTATTTTTAATGGTTTCGATTAAAAAAGAAATCATTGAAAACTATTCATCACGCAAAAGAAAATTTCCATCGCTAATTCGGTGTACAGAAATGCCCTGTGGCTCCATACCTCTGGGTGTCTGTAGAAAATAAAAGATTGAACAACTGCAGCCGAAGGCTTTGCTTGAGAGTGTGGTCAACTGCCTCCCACCCCCAAAAGAGAGAGGTAAGAACTGGTCAGATATGGGAGGTGCTTAAGAGCAGAGTATGAGGGTGTTAGGTTGCTTCAGTGGGCCATAGAAGATCCCAATTGGCTTGCTTTTTGTTACACAGATGTTTTGAATAGGGATTCTTATGTTGTAAGACCAATGCACTATCTCTCAACTTAAAGTCTCTATCCCAGTTTAATGTAATGATATGAAATAAGGCTTGGTTAAGATGCAGATTGTTTGTGTATGTGTGTATGTGTTTATGTATATATGCACACATGCACACACATATATATATACATAAATTTTCTAAACATTCTGCTAAATCTTACCCACCCATCTAAAATGCCTTTCAGAAATTCTTTGATCTTGAAAATGAAGTCTGTCGGAATCTGCCTCTTGCTTTGTCTTGCAGTGCAGAAAAAAAAAAGAAAGAAAAGAAGAAATGCACAGTTTTCCAAGAAGAGCTCGCCGAATTCTGAACTTCACTTTAAGGTTGTTGGAAAAGAGAGCCCTGCCAGATGCTCTTCTCCAAGGCTTATTCTAAGAAAGCATGCTAAATTTATACAAGCAACATCTTGTTTAAAAAGGCTAGAAGTGGGAACAACCCACTTCAAAGGAAATGGGAGGGGAAGCATTCAGAAAAGGAAACCTGTTGAATGGGATTTGCAATGTGGAAATCCTATTACAGCAACTCCCACCAAAATCTGGCTCCAGTTTTCCCCAATTGCTATTGATATACTCTAGCAGTGCACTCATCTTGGTCGATTTAGATTTGGAGGATTTTAACATTGGAGGCGCTTTGAAGAAGAAGGGGGAGGTATAATCTACTGATGAAGAAAACCTGGAAAGCTTTCATGTTGCATTAGAAAGCTGGCAGCTGTCCTGTTCTGCTCCAACATTACTTTGGGGTATATGTATGTGCGTGTGTGTGTGTGTGGGGTGGGGGCTGAGAAATAAAGGAGAGAGCCAGTAAGCGCACACATTATCTCTGATTAAACCACAAAAGTGCTTAGCCTCTTATTCTTTTAGGCAGCAGCATTAGGAAGACAAGGCAAGAGAGGAAAAATATTTGCCAAAAGTCATGAGGGCCTCTTCTTCAGCAACTGTTTGTCTTTCCTTGCCAAACCTTTCTTCCTTCTTGAATTATAGACTCTGCTGTAAAGAGAAAAGTGGCAATAAAGTAAAGTTTCAGGACTAGAGTTCTTCATTTCTGCTTCCCTCTCCTTTCTCCTTGCATTCAGAGGGAGAATAAGCTGAACCAGAAAGTGAAGCTACATCCGTTTAACATTTAGAAATCTTATTTGTTAATCCTTCTTGAGATGAGATTTCATTAAATGGTTCCCACAGGCCTTTTCTACAATGAGCACTTGAACCATTCCTTGGTTTCTGGAAATAAAAGCTTTGTTTTTAATTTTCTCCAAATCATACCTATCAATGCCCCTCTTATCTAAACGTATTAGATAAGAGGGGCATTACAAATGACAAGGGAGCAGAAGATGTTCTGTAAATCAAGCCTTGAAAAATGGTAGATTTGGATAAGCTGGCCAAGTGAACACAACAGTGCACCAATGAATGCTAAAACAATCTGGACAGGAGAGCCATAAGGGTTGAAGAACTGAGTTAAGATGGCGTTCCAACTATGTTTCACTTAATGATTTTGAAACTAATTGATAAGATGGTCATTACAAAAAACATACTACCCTGGTAACATTTGTGTAAAAAGAGAATGAAAGGGGTAGCTGATTTATTTTTATTCCACCTTTATTATTTTTATAAATAATTTAAGGCGGCAAACATACCTGACAATTTAAAAGTGGTTGAAGTGAGAGCAGGGAAAAATATACCAACAAACCAAACCCAAGACTGAGAAAAATGCTGGACAGAAGATGTCAGCATTATCTTATAAAATATCATCTTGGCAGGTTGCAAGCAAGAGATACAATAACAAACCCATATTTTTCCCTCCCCCCCCCAAGAAAGTTTAAGTTGATCACACATCCCTCCCTGGTGATGTTGTGAACCAATCAGAAAATAGTGGGCCTGCCTAAATACAAACATTATATGCCCAAAGAGGGGTATGCCTGCAGGAAGATTCCATAAGGCAGCTAACCAAAGACTTAGAAGAGCTGTAACTTTACTCCGTGTCTTGCTGTAACTGAAACATGAGGCTCACGTTCATTTCTTTCCTTTGTGTTATTAATTAGCAACTAACAAATGTGTAAATATTGATTTGACTCAAATGTGATTTCCCAGAGTCTCACTCTGCATAACGCCTTGCAAATAAGGCAACTCTGATTTCAGCTGTTTTTCCATCCAGTTGACAGGACCTAATGCTGACCCAGAGGCAAAAGCATTCTGTATCATTTTCACTTTATCCAGTAAGATCTGCTGTGTCATCTCTCAACCATTTGATCATGTGCTCAGGAGCTGTTTTTCTGTGCATTTTTTCTTTGCACCACCTATTTTTTGAGTTGTTGATTATTTTGAAAATAAACGAAGTGAAGCTCTCCTTTGTTAACTCAGTGGTAGTTTTATGTGATGCTGACTGACTCCAGCAGGTGGCGATGTGGGACTCTGAGTTCCAACTGTTATAGGCCTTGTTGACATTTACCTGATGGTCTGATGCATTTGATAGCAACAGCAACATCTCTAAATATCTTGGGATATGACAGTTTTGAACGACAGTGCTTTCTCTGTTGCCAATTCTTTCCCACAACTGAGCTGTGAGAAGATGGATACCTGCCATTTCATTAAAAAACTTCTGACAAGGGCTCAAAAAAATAAATATCAGGCATATTTCTAGCTGCAATCAAGAAATGGATAAATACATTTTTGTGATTAACAGAATGAGTTCACCTTCCCTGGCATGATGCTCTTTTTCATTTTTCTTATTGTAGTTGTCACCCTTTGTTTAAGGAAGGATATGAACTATGCTGCTCTCCAAAAGGTATAGACCACAACTGCCAGCATATACCACCATTGGCCATCTTGCTGGGGTGGCTGGGAGTTGTGGTTCATCAATATAGTTCAGAGGATCATAGCTTCTAAAATGGCTTTTAATGCAATGTCTGAAGTTCAATGGCTGCACACACTAGCTTTATATGTGAAACGTCCTAGCTTTAAACTTAGATGCATCCGTGGAATTTTGAAGAAAACTTGAATTTTTTTTTTAACTATTACTAGGTTATATAAGCGAAGTTAAATTTCTAATAACCCATTTGGTACTCTGAACTATGAATATTTAGTCTTATGTTCAGCACATAAGACAGCTCAGTGGCTAAATGATTATTTGCAAATTTGAATCCAAACTTGATAGCACAAACTTCACTATTGTGGCTTTTCATTGATTTATGATTACTGCCAGACCCCAAATATAAACATTGTAGGCCAGATAGGTGGGACAAGGCATATGTTAAGAAGGATAAGAAATTTGGGTTAGGAGACAATTTAGGCATAAATGTTTCTTCTAGGAGGTGGGAGATGTCCTAAATTCAATATATTTATGGAAACATATTTCCCTGAATCTTTTATCCAGACCTTGTGAGATGAACTAGAGCCAGTCAGAAATGTTAGAATAGAACAAACAAGATTCTAATCGGTAGTCCCAAAGGTGTTTTTTCAGGAGGCAACTGAACTTTCTAGTTTTTTCTTCTTTGAAGATGTTTTGCTTCTCATTCAAGAAGCTTCTTCACCTCTGACAGGATAGTGGAGAATGGAAGGATTTATATTCCTTATAGACAGCTGGTCATTTGCATCCTTTTAGAGGGTCGTTGAAGGATGCAAATGACCAGCCGCCTGCAAGGAAAATAAATCCTTCCATTCCCCAATATCCTGTCAGAGCCGAAGAAGCTTTTTGGATGAGAAGCAAAATGTCTTCAAAAAAAACAACAATAAGAAAGCCCAGTTGCCTCCTGAAAAAGCACCTTTGGGACAAACATGACCTGGATGACTGAGAATCTCTACAGAATTCTAATTGGTAAGTGTGGGACCAAGTCTTTCAACAGGAGGGAGAAGGACTTGATGGAACCAAGCTTTGTGGTTTGGGTCAGCGTGCCTCTCATTCCTTCCTCCTTTTTCAGTAGCTCAATTTTTGTTCCATTTCTCCCCCCGCCCCTTACCAGTTGAGTTTGCTGTAGGAGTAATATTTCAGGACTGTTCATAATGACATTTTTATAGGCAACATCTTTTAATAAAACATGGAAATCTATTTTCTGATGGGGGTGATTAGAACCATATTACACCAATTACCTAGCTGCCTATTGGCTTCTTGTAGCATTTAGAGTGTCAGGCTTTTATCTCTTTTCTCATCTTCTGCTTTAGAGAAGATTTTAGCTAAACACTGAAAATGCATTATGATTATGTTCTTAATGATTTCCTTACATCATATTGCTGAACCTGACTATAGAAGAAGTATTAAGGGGGAAATAAGTGTTTTAAGAGGAATTAGTCCAAGAAGGAAAGGGAAGAATCGATCTTCCTACATGGTACACACCCTCCAGAAAGAAGAGCTGTATACATTTCAAACATAATGTGAAATTTGGCTATTTTGTGACTTTACAATGGGATTGACTAGTTTCATGGTGGAAAAGTATTTCAGTAACTGCTGGCCATCATGGTTATATCTTATCAATTGGTTCATGTGCTATGTACTTAACGGCCAGTTGCAGGAGAGCAAAAACATGGGAGAATTTTATTTTCATAATGTACTTAGGGCTTCTTTGAGAGCTACTCTTTCTGTTTCCCCTATTTAATTATTTCTTCTCACCTCATCTAAGTTATATTTGGTTTATCCCTTTCATTCTCTTTCCTTCCATTTCCAGTGCAGGCATGCCTCCCTTGTACCACAGCATCCTGCCTCTTCCTCATTCTTGCTATTTCTGCTGGAAAATGTGTGTGTATGAGTGTGTGCATATGCGCATGTGTGCACACGTGCATGCATGTAAAGTAGGTCAGGGGTGGGGTCTACTTACCTTTACTACCAGTTCGCAATGGGGCCATGCGTGCATGTGCGCTCTTCTGCACATGCTCAGAAGCATTTTGATGACATTGGGGTTGGTGGGCGGAGCCTGGTTCTCGCTGGTTTTACTACTGGTTCTATAGAACCGGTGTAAACCGGGGGGCAACCCACCACTGATCTGGGTCTGTGGGAATGATTTATGCATATGAAAAGAGTAGTTGTATATATAGATGTTAACAAAATGTAGTATGTAGTAATGAACACAGAAGTACATGACATATGAACAGAGCTATTGGGGCGAAGGAAAATTCCGGGATTGGTTTCAGTTGGAGATGGAAACTGAGATTGATAGGATGAAGAAACTGGAAAACTTTAGTTTGCTTTTTCTTTTCTTTTTTTCCCAGAGGTTCATCTTAAATTTAGATATATCTTCCTTTCAAATAAATACGATTTCATAAGCAAAAAAGGTATAATATTCCATACTGCACTAGAATTAATTTTATGAAAAGCCTGAAGGGCTTCTACGTAAGAAATGAATAGAAATAATGGAGCCATAATGTGTTTCTCAAAATTGGGATTTCTTGTTTGCTGTTTACACTGAGTGCACAGTTTACACAGTACATTAACAGCTGGTTGGAGGTTTCATATTATGTGCATATATGATTTTACATTTATATATATCCTTAAGAGGATCTTTCTGCCATAAACTGTATTAATGGGGTTCAAAATGATGATACAATATAGTTTTACTCTATGGCCAACTGTGGAGAAACTCTTGGCAGCAATTAGGAATTTTTTTTCAAAACTCCCCCACAATGGATCATTGCCACCAAAGGTAAAAATATGAATCTTTATATTTGTCAAAAAACACTGACTATAGTTTAAATGCATTAGTTGATATTCAAACATGATTATCCAGACTAAAGGCTTCCAAAGATTTATACAAAGAATTTGTTATTGTATTTCCCATACATTTGTGCATTCTATTCTGATGCTAATACTCTGTTCACAGGTCTTTTCCTATGCAAGGTAAAAGCGGTGCATTTGAGAAAATGTCCCCGGAGATGGAAGAGAAATACAAATTTACTTAGAAGTTGACAACTTTCTGTTGGAGTCATGTCTGCTTCATCAATTGTGATTCCTTAAGGCTGGTGGTGTTTGAAATTCAAGGACACCAGCCATGCATATTGGTAGTTAAGATTTCTTCTGTCATGTCAAAACAGCAGTGAAACTTCCACGGGAATTCCTTTCTTCTTCACCTTTCTTTTTAGGCTTTGTGGATATATTATGAAAGTCTTAAATTCTTGCCATCTTTATTTATTTATATAATTTATATCCTGCTGTGCAGTTGTCTTTCTGCAAAAACATCAGAAATATATTTAAACAATTTAAAACAATACATATACACAAAAGATCATTAAAAATTGTCCAGCTAGGACCTCAGGTTCCAACCCCCAGTTCCCCAATAGAGTTTTTGCCACCTTCCTGAATTTGGAAAGAATGTGTGTGTGTGTGTGACATCCAGGGTGATGGGATGTTTACAGAAAACATCCTTTCTTCTGAGTTTATGTCCCTCTTACATCCTGAAAGCGGAGGATCCAAGCTGATTGCACAGGGCAAGCAGATTCTAATTGGAAAATATGACCTCAAGGACAACCTGGATCTAAACCATGTAGGATGTTGTAGGTCAAAACTATTTCTTTGAATTGTATTTTAAAACATTAGCAGCTAATGAAGTACCTACAATACTGTTCAAATGGTTCTTAGCCTCCAGTAGGTAGGCTGTCACATTCTTCAACTGAAGCTTCTGTATGGTCCTAAGAGTAGTCGCAAATGCAGTACTTTGTAATAATACAATCTCAAAGAAATGAGAGCAAGATTGACTTTTGCTGGAATTTATTACTCCAGAAAAAGGCTGTGGTTGATACACCAGCCACTGCCAGGCATTATAATCCAGACATTAACAAGATTCACAGTTGAACTGTATAAATTGAGAAATCCCAAGTGTTCCCTGAGAACCATGTAGTTCCATCAGATATCTGAGGTAGATCATCATAACACACTCTACATGGGGCTGCCCTTAAAAACCATTTGGAAGCTTCAGTTGGTGCAAAATGCAGTAGCCTGCATGGTTTTGTGCAGTCCTCCGTGTGCACATGTATCACCTCTCCCATGGTTGCTGTACTGGTTGCTGATTTGCTTCTAGGTACAATTCAAGGTGCTGATTGTCACTTTTAAAACACTTCATAGCTTGGGCCCAGATTATTTGGAGGGACTATCTCTTGATGGTCACATCTATTTGATCCACTAGAGCAGGGAGGCAAGGAATGTTGTGGGTCCCATTCCCTAAGGATATACATCTGGCATGATCCAGAAGAAGGGTCTTTTCTGTGGTGGTCCCTTCCCTCTGTAACATCATCCCTCTGGAAATTGGACTGGCCCCCACTCTAACACTCTTTTGGAAGGCCCTGAAGACGTGATTCTGCCAGCGGGCCTGGGAACCCAGAGCAGGATGGAGCTCAGTAAAGGGATGGTATGAATGTGTGTTGTCACTGGGGTGAGGGATATTATTTTATTATTTTCATTTTTAAATTATTTTTATTTCTTTTATATTGTGTTTTTATGTCCTGTAAAATGCCATGAATTGCCATGTGCAAGTAGGTAGCAATAAAGATTTTCTAAATAAGTAAGAGAGTCTCTTACTCTTCTGGAAACCAGTGGTGTTTTGATGAAATAAAAATTATTTATTTGACTATGAGAAAGGATCAGTCATAATATCACCCATCTTTAGATCATAAAACAGCTGCTCTGAGGAGAAAACTTGATGAAAGGAGTGACCCACATATATGTACTGAGCTAAATATTATTTGATTTACATCTATGGTTGCCATGGAAGCCAAACATTTTTCAGATTCCACTCCCAGATTATAGAAATTAAAAGCTCCCAAACTTAAAAACTAGAATGAATCCAAAACTAGCCCTGTAATGACATCAATGAACTCAAATAGAGTAGCAGGGTAAGCAAGTGCTATTCCTAACATATTCTTACAACACAGTTTCAGGAACAGAGACTCAAAGTTTGCAGAAAAGGGAATTCAGTAATGGTCAAGTTCTGATAATTTTTCAGTTTATCTCTCATCAATTGCCCTCCTCTCACTCATGTATGCTACAAAAAAGAGCTGAATAATCAATGAATGTTGTCTCCTCCTGTTCAGTTTTTATTGAAAATGAAGTATTTCAGATTGGTTTTCTTCTTGCTAAGAATTACTCCTAACATACATACACTGTGCATGTCAAGTGTCACATTTACACTACAAGCAAAAATAATCTTGCCTTATAACTGTCTCCTTTGCCAATGATTCATAGATACCAGGTTCTGGTATCTGTCTGACAGGATCCTGTGCAAAACACCATCTGTTGGATTCTCTTGTCTGTCAGTGGATTTAAAATGATCTTTCTGATTGTGTTAGAACAACTCTAAATTTTCCCAGATCAACCACCTTTTTGGTTGGCATAATAGAAGTAGATCTAGCTGCGGCCTATTGCAGATTCAAGTATTAAATAATAACAGTATTAACTCACACAACAACAATAATTATAACAATTATAACAGTATAAATACATAAAAAACAGTAAATGATTCTAACCCAAGAATATGTTCTGTCCCAAAATGGGACAGAATTCACAATTTTTTCAATGATAATATTAAAAACTCTTTCTTCTTACCCAACCCCCTTTTTAACGTAGCAATTTGGTGTTGGTAGAGAGTATCATTAAATAATATTATTGTTAATAGTCTAAAAACTGTGACAAACAGCTAGATATCACAGGGAGAATTATCTAACATTACAAAGTGCCTACTTCTGTTTTAAATCATTTATATCCTTAGCTTTGTTAATTTCAAAATGAACAGTAAGCTGTTTATCAATCCAGTTATTTCCATTTTTTTATTAGACATATGCTGTACCCAACATTTTTAAACATTTAAAACTTGGGGATCCCAGCCACTAGCATATTTCAGCTACCACAGATACTTCTCAGCTGTGTAGACAGCCCTAACTTTAATAATTTCCTCATAAAGCAGACACCATATTACACAGGCTGCTTATTTTAACAATGTCTTTGATAACAAAACTTTCCCTTAGGCATGGCCTGAGCTGGGCAGTCAATTCTGAAATTATAATCACCCAGTCAAGGTTAAGCTTGCCTTGTTCAGCCAGGATAATATACATTTATATTATCCTGGCTGATAATGCATGTGTATGCATTAAAATAAATTAGCTGTGGGTTGTAGCTGTAGCTCATCAGCCTTAGGGAATTATTTCTCTATATTTTAGACACAGAGAAGTACATCCCATTATCTAATAATGCATTCATTTTTGCATCCTGTAGCTTTAGTTTCAGGCTAGTTACAAGATGAATTGGATGGGCTGTAATAAGAAAACATTATGAAAGATAAAGAGTAGGAATGATTTAAAATCCATTGAGGTGTCTCAGATATTTAACAGTACTGTTATTGTTTATAGGCAATGTAAAAGCTGCTTTTTATTAACAAACATTTGTTTTGTCTAAAGGCCATTTAAGAATGTGCACCAAGACTGTATTATACATTATTTCAATCCACATCTCTATAGCCTACAAATTGCCAGCCAAGGGAAGAAACCCTGGGTCAAATTATACATTGTTATAGCTGCATCTACGTCAATATTTTGTTTTAGTTTTTGTAAGGGTGTGGGAGTACTAATCTATACTTGGAGCCATTGAGTAAAAAATGGGGTGAGCCAAGCTTTGAATTCCTCCCATGTATGCACAAGGTTAAAGGGTGTGTGTGTGAGAAAATAACTTGAATTGGGGCTCAGCCAAGTTACCATGTGATTACTAGGAAGTGAAATAAAAAAAGCAGATTGTTAGTTTCACATTATGTACTGTATTAATGTAATATCTAATTAGATACTTACTTATTGCTTTTTCAGAGGGTCATAAAAATCTGCCCTGAAGCTGCCATAACATAAACTCCCCATGGATGATGAGTCTACATATTTATAACAATAGCCTCATATGCAATTTGTTGTTTCTATGGTTCAGGTGTGAGGACTATTGCTCCTATAGCTAAAGTGGCACCACCCCTGTATGGAAGGGTTTACAGAAGTCAACAATATCTATAGAGAATCCCTCTTCCCCATGTGAATTCCTCCTCCCCTCTAGTGCAACATACAAATGAAGTGAAGACTTTAGTGTAATCAATAGCCATAAAATACTATTGAGAAGAAAAATCAAGTGGAAGAGGAAATGGAATAAAATAGTTTTACCTTTTTTTTTAAGATTGACTCTTTTCAGCTATGATGACTTTATGTAAAATTATTTGCATTTTTATATGTACTGCAGGAAAAAATAGTAATGTCAATAACAATGACTTCATGGAGAATTGCATGGCTGACAATTAGAACAGGGAGATTCTATCCTGCCATTTACCCTTCTTTTAAAACTCGTATTACACCAAGGACAGACTTTAAGACCAGGACAGATGTAGCACCATGGACAGCGCATTCTGTACCTCCCACTGTTACCCTTTTGCTATGGAGTGATTGTCAGAGGGTTTTGACTGAAAAGAAGATACAATTCCAATATTTTCTAGTAACCAACTCTTTCCATTCTTTAGTCCTGCCTGACCAAATCTGACTCCTATTGCTTCAAATTTGTTGTGATGCTAAATTTTGTGAGGTGTGGCAATCTACACGCAGCAATGAGATATGGAGCAGATTCCATCTGCAAAATTTGGGATGGGATAAGGACCAAGCTAGGAGTGACAAGGGGATTTTTACAAATCATCTTAAAGTCTGTCCTTGGTGTAATATGCATTATAAAAGCTATTTATGGGTGTCCTATTCCATCCATGCCTATTCAAATAAAAATCTACAATGAATACCCTCATACAACAATACCAGGTATTTCCATGAAACTACAGTTAAAGAAAAGCCTTTTCTTGGAACATGTACCTTTCTTTTCCCTCATTGTCAGCTGTTCCCATTTCAACATTTCACACATGGTTTCCATACAATAACTATGCAAATGGTAGTATGTTCTCCACTCCGTTCATTAGCTGTGGTATATTCTTTTTTTGGAGCGATGCGGTGGCTCAGTGGCTAAGAAACTGAGCTTGTTGATCAGAAGGTTGGCAGTTCAGCAGTTCAAATATCCATTAGCGCCGCACAATGGAGTGAGCTCCCGTTACATGTCCCAGCTTCTGCCAACCTAGCAGTTCAAAAGCACATTCAAAATGCAAGTAGAAAAATAGGGAACACCTTTGGTGGGAAGGTAACAGTGTTCTGTGCACCTTCGGCATTTAGTCATGCTGGCCACATGACCACGGAGATGTCTTCAGGCAGCGCTGTTTCTTTGGTTTACAGATGGATATGAGTACTGCCAGTAAAGGCAGAAACAAGTGGCATTCATGTGTGGGGGAACCTTTACCTTTATTCTTTTTTTAGTGTTATGCAGATGTGCTATGTCCTCAACACTTTAGCTGAAGATCATAGAAGAGAGGATGAGCTTGAAGTTGTAACTAGAACTTCTATGATTTGGATGTATGGGAGTGCATCCTACCCTGCATTATATACATTCTTACTTGACTTAATTTGGGACTCTTGTGGGATCTGCTATTGGATTGCTTCTGTCAGTTTGCCTGGTACGAAGTTTTCTTGAGTTTTAAAATCTGAGATGATCTAAAGCAAAGGTAGCTCAAGGGTGCTTTCTTTCTGTTTGCCTGAGGTCCTATAAAATAAATTTTAAAAAGGCTAAACATTTTGAGATGTTTAAAGATCTCATTTTCTCCCTTTGAAACTTCTTAATTCCCCCAATTGCAAAAACGGTAATACCACTGGCATTAACAAAATCACCATCACTCAATTGCAAAAGGCAGCTTTGCTTGGAACAGCTTACATCATATGATGATATTTTAAACTTCATCAATCTCTCTCTATCCCAGGTTTATGGGAAAGGCCCAAGATGTGGATAAAAATGCAAAATTTGCACTATACTATACAACTGACTGTGCAATCAACAATAATAACATCAACGATAATAATTTATTAAATGTACAGTATATGCTTGCTTGTTTGCTTTGCATTTAGCTTGATCTGAATCCAGTACTGCCAGCTCCCTTTCAACTCTTAGGAAAAGCTGTACTCTAATTTTTAATGTTTATGACCAAGTATGATAGTAAATGGACTTGTTTAGAAGTACTTTCTTTATTCTTTGAAAGATCTTAGGCTATAAAAATCTATGGACATTGCAAACATCCAAATAAAATATACATAAGGCACCCTGGGACTGCATTCTTCTGTCTTTTCCATGGCATAATGGACACCTTGCTTTTCTTATACTTAGTATGGTGTGTCAATAATAGACATTTGGCATTTATTAATCTAGCTCTGAGTGAGATTAGGAAAATCGATCAGTCTTTATTTTTATGGGATGTAATCTCTTTGCAATTTGTTAGCCTCCATACAATTTATCACCATTTCCAGCCAAAGGTTGAGGTTCATGATGGAATGAGAGACGAAGGAGGAGAGTTTAATATCATCTATATATTAATGAAATTAAGTCATAGTTAGTTCAGGTAAGTGTGATAGAGGGAGAGAAATAGAAGCCTGGGAGAAAGATGCCATTAGCCACTGGCCAAGGTGCTCAGCTAACATACCCTGTCATTATCTTATGAAGCTGGCCTTCAAGAAAGACTAAAGCCATTCTAGAACTATGGCCTTTAATCCTAAAACTTTGAAATAGTTCAGTCCACATTTGTTATACATAGTCTGTGTTTAATTATTGCAGTAGATCAGCCAGCAAGTTGAGGAAAACTACCTTGACTCCAGTATCCAACCTAAAACTCATTTTGAAATAATTTTAGATGAAGAAAGAAATCATCTTTCCAAGCATTGTGCCAAATGCTGGAATATTTCAACTGGTCAGAAATGTCACCATGATTGGGATTAAAGAAGACTTTTTTTAAAAATTTAATTTATATGCCGCCTTTCTCCGAAGACTCAGAGCGGCTTACAATGCATTAAGCAATAGCCTTCAGACTTTGGTATATTTATACAAAGTCATCTTATTGCCCCCATAAACTGGGTCCTCATTTCACCTACCTTAGAAGGGATGGAAGGCTGAGTCAACCTTGGGCCTGGTGAGATTCGAACTTACAGTAATTGCAGACAGCTGGTGTTAATCACAATGCTTTAGTCTGCTGAGCCACCAGACCCTTTTTCCAACAATTGAATTACCACATCTTTTTTTCAAACATAGAAGAATCAAAATTTCAAGACACACAAGACTATCATTCATCACCTATTTAGCCACTGCAGTGTAGTTGCTTTTATTGCGATTGAGAATAATTGTAGCTGTCTTCACTCCTTCAAGAAGTCTGTCTATATTCTCAGACTGAATAAACTGAAATGTATTCAGTTTAGCTAGTAAGCAGTAACCCAAGGTGTGGCTGCTTCTACGCTTCTAACTGCAGCATCTAACTGAGAAAGCCTATTAATTATTTCATGTACAAAATGTCCCACAAAATTATTTTAATAGATACCAGGCCTTCTTCTATCTTCACCCAGGCAAAAAAAAAAAATGTGTAAAATTGTTCAGAATGGTTGTCTGGTTAGCTTTGAGCAGATACAGTGGTAGTGAAAAGGCTTATTTTGCTCTTATTGCCCCCAAAGAATAGACAGCATGGCGAGTCCTAGTCTACAATCAGTCATATTAATCATAAATTTTATGCCATTATTGTTTTCAGTTTATTATTGCCATCATTACCTTTGATGATAAGAATTATGCACTGCAGTCTGACATACCTATTTTATTCAGTACTATCAGAGGTTTTTTGAGATTTAGGCACCAATGAATAATCAAAAGTGCAAGAAGTCAGGACATACAGTTCTCTATCTACAACGATCATTCTTTGAGCATGTTTTTATTCTCCACAACCACAACTTGAGCTCTGAAGTGCTTTCATGTCAATTACAATTATTTATGCGTCTCCCAACCAAAATATATGGAACTCTACTCTTCAGTTCATACAGAAACACTTTTTTCTTGTCCAGTAAATTACCTATTCTTGACTTGGACAAATTTGCAGACTTACAGAAAACACTCAGACTGTCTACTCAAACAAAAGCCCATTTTTTTCCAGTGCAATTTATTTCCAAATAAATAAATGCTTAGATTTGCAGCATCTTTCAACATAATGACCCTCTATAATAGATTAGCCCAGTGTTTCTCAACCTTGGCAACTTCAGGTAGTGTGGACTTCAATTCCTAGAGGATTGCTGGCTGGGGAACTCTGGGAGTTGAAGTCCACAAAGTTTAAAGTTGCCAAGGTTGGAAAACAGTGGTTCAGCCTGTGGGCAACTCAAAGCAAACAAGGTTTTATGAAAATATTATGATTATTGATTACATTGTATCATTTGATATGTGATGATTTTAATTATAATTAAAATTTATAATGATTTCATTACTAATGATTAAGCATTCATATGCAGCTTAGAGTTGAAATGAAGTGGCATAAGTTTGTAATATATGTAGTAATGAATGAATAAATAAAACCTGCTGCCTACTTTTGCCACTCTGTGAAAAAGGCATTTTCCAGCTTCTGTTGATGGGATTAAAATTTGGAAAAGGTATTAGAAGACAAAGTTGTGAATAATAATGTCTTCCTTCTTTCCTTCTGAATTGCCCCATGCTGAGTGAATGACTGTGCATTGGAGTCTGAGGTGCTTGGCTTCTGGTATATCTTGTCTAAAACTGTACTTTCCACACACAGTGCTTTGGATGGATAAATGCCATAAATCATGGTTCAAGAGGCATCTGGAACCACCATCCATTCCTTTATAAGAATTGTTATAAGAATCAAACCAGATGTGCTTCATTCAAAGCAAAATGTATTTTTGTTTCCAGTGGTGGATTGCCAGCTTTTCACATCAACTTGCTACTACACTGCAGTGTTTTTAACTACAGAGGTCAAAAAACCTTAGAGTAAGATCTTTTAAACTCGAAGTCAATCCAGTTGATTCATCCAGAATATTAACCTTTGGAAGGACGGTTTGAATGATGCAGTTGCTATTTAGTTTGGAATCTAATTACTTGCTGAGGATTGAAAACTAATTACTTGCTGAGGATTTGCCTCTCTGTTATGGCTGGCTATGTTATGGTTATGGCTATGTAAGATGAAGGAAAATATTGTAAGACTAATGAGGAAACAATTATCGGTAGAATGTACTGCTTCGCAGTAAATAATTTTGTGAAAAGTTGTCATTTGATTAAAGAAAACCAAATCGAAAAGGCCCATTGGATGAAAGGAGATAACCTGGAGCTGTAAGAAACATGCTTTATTTGAAAGGATGTGCTGGTTGTTTATAGGTAAGCAGCATTTCAGTAGAAAAGCCATTCATCTCTTCCAGCTAGAAAGATGCATTAGCAATACGTATTGCCAAAGCCTCACAGAATTACTTTAGAGTTAATAAAGGAAATGCTTCACCTTTATATATGTGCTTTCACTCTTGGGCAATTGGTGCTTTATAGTCGCACTCTCTGGCCAGCCTACATCTTGGGATTTTACATGTACAAGATTTCTTGGTAATCAAAAGAATCTAAGGAAATCGATAGCTGAATATTGGAGGGCTAAATTCCACCTTTCTCCTTAGCAACTTTTGACTTTTCTCCTAGATATATGTTTATGTGTATGCATGTGCATGCATGTGTATACATACATAAAACTACGCACATAAATATTTGATAGACAGATTCCAAAGTTTTCTGGTGAAATGTTGTGGAAAGGCCATTGTGGGTGGTAGAGAATTTGTGAGGTCATTGCCACCAAAGCCAGGCCGTATCAGTCAAGGGAGGAGGGGAAGGGTATTTTTCAGCTGTTCTATCTCTTTTATCTGTTACAATTTCATTCCAATTGACACCAGTGTGAGTGCACCTTTCCCCCATTTACTTAAGACCTTTCAGGGAATGGGAGAGATTTGGATGCAGAAGAGCTAAGTTCCCTTGAACTTATTCTGACATGATTTCTTCTTGTCTCTCAATATCAGGACATGAGGAATGATGGGAGATTTATCTTGTCGCAGTTAGAAGAGCAAATATGCCTTCTTGCCTATGGCCCTCCCTCTCTTTCTACCTACAGAGAGCAGGATCCATATGAAATGAATGTAGTTCTCTTCTAGTCAAGAGTCCCAGGAATTCAGAGCTTCTCAAAAAGCAAACTGGATTATAAACTGCATCACAAGAGGCTTTTATATCCTTGTGAGAGAAATAAAGCTTTTCAGCCCATGTTTAAGAAAGACAATATGTATTGTTGACGTTATTTGATATGCATTATTTATTTTCCTGCAAATGGAGTTGTGCAAACATTAACCTATTGTTCAAATACATCCAGTGGAATTTTTGATGCTCCTTTTATTTCTAAATTCCTGTCAATTTATGTGTTCCTTGATAAAGGGATATTATCCAAAATATTTATGAATGAAACCTTCATATTTTGGCAACATTAGCTGTTGCTTGGCTTTTTTTGTACTAAAACTTGGATTTTCTCATGATCTTTATCTATTGCATAATGAGACTTATGAAGTAGTATGTTTCAAGAGGATTTAATAACTAAAAGTTATTAGCTGGTGATTCAGAATTCATTGCTTCTTCATAAACAGAACAATTCTCCTGTTTAGATCTGAGTTTACATGTATTGATGGCTGGATTTTAAATAAATATTTGAAAACCTTATTTTTGAATGCCTGTATAGAATGCATATGGATTTCACAGAGAAGTGTTTTCTTTGTGGCAATAGTAACTTGACAAGAACAAAACTTGCTATGAGAAGGAGACAAAGAGCAAGTAGTGAAAAGGAGACAAAGAGCAAGAGAAATTTGAAGGAAGCAGGATGGCTTTCTGGATGCTGGCTAGATAGTACACCAAGAAAGCACAATCTAAGATCTTTCCTTTGGAAATGCATAACAAAAGAAACAGAATCAGGCCATATTCAGAGGATTCTTAACAAATGTTGCAGCCATCAGTTGAAAATAGTTAAATCAATTGAAATAAATTATTTGGCAGTGATCTGTGTGAGACAGTAACTTGAGAGAGCCATATCCTACATAGATCTTATTAAAGAGAAATTGATTTAGGTAAAGTGAAATGGATATTTTCCAAACTGGAGTTGTAAGGTCAGTTGTAGGAACTTGAATGCAATAATCAGAAGGTACTTGTCTGTTGAGCATAGAAAAAAGAGAGGTGGCTAAATTTCTCATCACAGGCCTGACCAACAAAAAGGCTTCCAAATGTAGGCAAATAGATGTATCCCAGAATAATATTGCAGGATCAAATCTGGGTCAGTCACTGGGACTAGAGCTTTAATTTATAAATATTACCCATATAGAATAACCCAAAGCACACATTCTGATACAACAGAAGCAGGAGTGGGTTCTACTTACCTTTATTACTGGTTTGCAATGGGAGCGTGTGTACTTCTGCACATGCGCAGATTGTACCTTATGACTTCCGGGTGGGTGGAGCCTCGTGCCGCTTTTATTACTGGTTCGCAAGAACCAGACAGAACCAGGAGTGCCCCACCACTGAACAGAAGTTATCTGAGGATGGGTCCCACATGAGTCTGAAAGTTTGTAAGGTAAAGCTCTTGTCCCAGTAACCAACCCAGATTGGATCCTACAAAAAGGCTTCTGACTGCTTGCCACCAGAACTGAAAACTGTGACTCATTCTTATTCCAATCTAGTCCTACCTGCTTGATGAATTTTTTGATGCCTGGGAAAATATAAATTCCAGGTTAATTCTGAGGTTAAGTCCCCATGTCAGATCACATAAAACACCCAGTTCAAATTCACTGAACTCCAAACAGAAATGTGCTTTACAAGATGTGTACTTGAGAAGCTTTACTGATGTTGCTTTCTTTTTAAGACCAAAGATTCTTCCCCCTTCCAACCCCAAAGAGAGCTTCTTTCTATACCTGGATAACTTATTTGAGCTAGGAATGTTTCGGTTTCCATGGCAACTAGGAGGCAGTCAGCCACATCTGTTCCAACACCTGCCTGTTAAACACACACATAATAGGCAGCTTACTTACAATATTAATTACTAGTTTGTCCTGATTAGAGTTATTCGGCTTCATGATATATTAATGGGCTCAAGGGGAGGGGAAGAAGGGAACTCTAATTGGAAGCATTTGTGTGTATTTTGTCCTTGTCTGCTATCATAAGCTAATTAAGAGGAAGAACAGCTAGCAAGGCTTAGGGGAGTGAGAAGGGTCAGATGAGATCATAGTGAAGAGATGGAAATGCAAAAAGTCTCTAAAGTTCAAAGATAAGAGATAATCAAGAGAATACATGAAAAGCAGGTCATGACTTTTCTTCATTTAGACATGATCCTCTTCTAAAGCTGGGGATATCTTGAGCCAGAGATTTGCTTCATTCATGGTGGAGCAGTGGTGATGGGGCAGTCATTCAATGTTGACTCCAGGTTTTTGAAGTCTCTTGAACAAAATATTCTCACTGGATGTTCCAGTATAGCCAGTTGCTATGACTTGCTTCTTATTCTCCATTTCACCTACCTGAGAGAAAACCCAAACAAAATTGGTGAATCAGAAACTTTGTTCTAGTTTCTCTATTTTGTTTAATTGATCACTTCATTTATGCCTCAAATGAATGATGACATAGCCATTGTTGGAAAGTAGTTATTAAAAATCTAAACTAATGCGCTAGTAGTAATGAAGAATAGAGGTGTAAACCGCACAGATATACATCAAATTAATCCCTCTTCCTTCCCTTCCACTTTTATTTAGTTACCAAATTTATATGGCTGCCCACCTTAACCAATAATTCTGGACAGCTAATAAACATAAAATGGACATAGTAGATATAAAAACAATCAGTTAAAAACACATTTCAGGTAGTCTTAATATTATTGCTTAGAGAAGGTTGTGAAATCAGTCTCTATTATTTTCATTTACACTGATTCTCATTTCAGGGTTTTCAGTCCAGGCTACAGATATATGTGGAAGAAAAACCATCAATAATCAGTACTGAACAAAAACATTCTGGACATTAGAAGCTATTAGTCAAGCATATCTCAGAATAGGACTCAACTGAATGGTTTTGCTTAAATAGATAATTCTATCTCTCCTGGGAGTGAAGTACATATTCTTAATCTTGTATGAAATTTTGCATATCATTCAAGTTGAACTGAAAGTGTTTCCCTTCCTTCTCAAATATCATTACTGTATACTGCATATTATTAATTGAATATTTTTATTTCTGAAAATAGTAACTCTTCCCTGGAAGCTACTTTTACTGAATGCTGATTTGTGGCAGCTCTTAGCTATGTTATATTAACTTATTTTCAATTAAGTCAACCTGAATATCAAATTAATAGGGCAAAACAGATATTATTCCTCATCCATCATTTTTTTAACCCCTGATTCATTTTTGGATCCTATGACACATTCTGATATGGAAATGATGGATGTCAAGAATTGGCAACTAAGCTGTATGAAGGTGCCTTTGTATAAGTATGGGATGAAGTCAGTATTAGCATTAGGAGACAGATTCATCGTTGATGCTACTTACCATTTTTCAGCCATAGATCTTGTGTTACATAGCCTTGCATAAAACACTAATTGGCACTGCTGTCAAGGAAGAAGAGGAGAGGAGTCATAAGTCAGTAGTAAAGCATATACTTCAGATGCAAAGGCCCTAGGTTCAAAATCTTGCTTCTCTAGACATTGCTTAGAAAAGCTCTTTGTTAAGAATATTTTTGTGTTTGTTTTTTGTTTTGGTGCCTTTGAATCAGTGTTGACTCCTAACAACTTCTTAAATCAGTCCCTGGGGTTTTCTTGACAACATTTTTGGAAATGGTTTGACCTTGCCTGCTTCCTAGAGTTGAGAGAGAAAGACATACTAAGATCACCCAACTAATTTTGTACCTGTAGTGGGAATAGAATGCATGGTCTCCCAGTTTCTACCTTGATGCCTTAACCACTGCACCAAACTCTCATTTCGGGACCTTAGTGTAACCAAATCCATGTTTAGTTACAGGTGATGAACCTGTGTGTTTAAAGATAATGTTTGCATCTTTGCATAAATGTCAATCCAAGGTCAAGACCCAATGTGGAACCATTCCTTCCTTCCTGGGAAACTGTTGTCCATTACCCCAGCTCTCCCTCCATGAGCAACATCTCTAACAATAAATATAATCACACTAGATAAAAACCTAAAACTAAAATGACCAATATTTTGTATGTAATTGTAATTCTCCAAACCTGTATAATAGTAGTGCATTTACAAAGAGAAATCCACTTGCAAAATCTCTATCTCTAGCTCTCTAATTTGATTGAATAGTGTGAACTATTGGTATTGGTAAAATTGGGTTTTGATTGTGCATGTAGTATACTGATCAAAATGTGCCAATCAAAGTGTACTGCCCTTCACATTAGCAGGGAATTACCAGAGAATTAGATATGCTATGTGTAAAATTAAGAGAAAATGTAGTAAAGCTGAATAAAGGTAGTCTGATCTTGTGAAGTAGAGTTGATGAATACAGTACATGCAGAGAAGTATGGGGTAGGTTTAGCTGTAAATAAAAAGACTAAACCAATTAAAATAAAGTCTAAATTGGTGTGATTTAGATTGTTTTTGTTGCATATGAAAACAGAAATTCATAGGTTGGAAATAGTTCTATATTACACTCTAGTGAATCTGATAATGAAAAGAACACAGATGAATTTTTGAGAAAATTGCATAACACTCTGAATGAACATGATCCAGGGAAAAATTATTCTGTCTAATGAGATGAATGGATGGATGGAAATGAGAAAAGAAAATGGAAAAAATTGATTATTTGGAGTAATGGAATGCATGGATGTTCTTGGGACAAGGGAAAGAGATGCTCCCTAGGGAATGATCACAAAGGAGAGGGAGGAGCCCCCAGTGGCTTAACAGTGAATAAAGAAATTTAGGAAGCACCAATCCTAACTGATCAGACAGCTAAAAGTGGAGGCAGGAAGTCTAGAAGATTATGTTAATATAGCCTTACAATAAAATAAATTTAGCTCATCTAATCATGTTTTCTGTCTACTTTACCCAAGAGGATGATATTTGAAGACCCAATAATGAATTAGAACAATAGAAGTTTGGTGAATATATATGTTTCAAATATCTTTATATGTCAATATTCATATGTGCATATGGTAAAAAATAAAGTTTAAAAATATTTGATTGCTTATACCAAAACCTTAGAAAATTAGTGTCCTGAGAGCTCCTCATGATGACCAGCCATCTAGAGCACATAAGGGTAATCTCCCATCCTCTCCTTGTCCAGAGAAGTTCAGAAGAATTGGTCAACTTGCTGTTTCTTTGGACTTTGCCATGGTTGACATCTCTGCTATTTTGGAGATATGCTTAGTCAGCTATGCCTCCCCTGAAAGTCCACAACAGTATATTTTGATCCTTGCTATTCAGCTTACTTCACTTTCGAACTTCTTTTATAGTTTTTTCTCTGCTGGAAAGCTCCAACAGGTCTAAATCAGCAAAATTGATGGCTTTATATACTGTATTTATTTATTTATTTATTTATTTATTTATTTATTTATTTATTTATTTATTTATTTATTTATTTATTTATTTATTTATTTATTTATTTATTGGTTTGATTTATATGCCACCCTTCTCCGGAGATTCAGGGCGGCTTACAATGCGTTAAGCAATAGTCGTCATACTTTTGTATAAACCTGCTTAGTAGGGCTTTTGGCCCCTCCTAAGCAGTGTTCTTTTTTATACAAAGTCGGCTTATTTCCCCCACAATCCGGGTCCTCATTTTATCTACCTTGGAAGGATGGAAGGCTGAATCAACCTTGAGCCTGGTGAGATTTGATCTTACAGTAATTGCAGGCAGCTGGTAGCTAAATGCTACTTAACAGCACTTTAGTCTGCTGCACCATCAAGGCTCCTAACTTGACTTGGCTGCCATGCAATGATGCTCCGGATTTTGGCAGTATTTGAAGCCAGAATTTGAAGCCATATTTTAAGCTGATTTGCTTATTACATTCATGTAAGTACAGCCTTCTCTGAAATGTTTACATAATGTTCTCTTAGCATAACTTTTCCTTTCACTTGGTAAAAAGCCAAATGTTTGCTCTGGTCTCAACTAATACTGTTATAGTCAATAACTGTCTCATAGCACACTATAGCGTTTTCATTGGAAGATAAATCAGATGCTCCTGCTGTCCCCCCACACCTGGACCCTGGAGAAAAAAAACAACCTGAAACAAGCAATCTAAATCTCAGAAGCTCCTGTTATAATTATAAGCTTTTTTTCCCAAACACAATATTCCATGTGTGAATTAATAGATGAATTTGAAGCATTATTCAGGGCCAAGAATACAAGTAGAGAAGTGTCAAGTCCAGTGGAGAAGAATTTGGCAGAAAAACAGTCTTCATTATGAATAAAAGAGTACTTGGGACTAGAATGTACTTGAAAATAATCCTTGCCAGATGGCCAGAATTGTTAGTATTTTGCCTTGAGTGTGATTATGTAAGTTCTTAAAATCTTTCAACGTTCAGTAGTCAAAGCTGGAATTTACATCTATCTAGTTGTTTTTGATCTCTGAATTATCCTGGAATCTGTTTGCATATTTTTTTTCTGGTACTGATTGGATTTTTGTGCCTAACCCTCCTTATTTTCTGACCACACCAATTATGGACTTGAAAGACTGCCTAGCTATTCCCATAGCAACGGAGGGAAACAGATCAGTGGTTGGATTTAGTATAAAGCAGTGTTTTATTTAATGTGCTAATTTCCCACATGTAATCCCACTGGTTAGAAAAAGTGTCAGATTTATGTTGATGATTGTTATTGTCTTTGCCTTTTTTTTTTTGAAGGACTACATACATGACATCAATCTAGAAAAGCTGTACTCATTGTTCTGGTATTCTCATTTCAAGGCTCAGTGCTTTCAGAGCCCTGTAGGAATGTATAGAATCACAGAAAACAGACTGTGAATGAACTCTAAGAAATAGAATTTAGTAGCTAAAAGAGTGTAACTTCACAAGTTACTCCCAGGCATCAGTCACATACTTTAAGAAAGAGATATGGGAAACAAATATGTTGAAATATAGAAATATATATTTTCTATATATAGAAAATATAGAAATGAGCATTCTAAATGTGCCAGTAAAATGAAAGTCTTGTTCGGATATATTTTACAATTATCTTGGATTACTCTACGTTGGATCAAAATATTTGCTGTGCTAATGCCTTATTTGAAAACCCTCCACAACAGAATAAAATCATTTCTATCATTCATACCACAATCATTTTTTCAGATTTTGTTTCTTTTAACTTTATCTATAATTATAAAATATTTATAAAAATTAACTAAAACAATTCTTTTCAAGCTTCAAGGGTCAGTGAAATTAATGTAGGGTCAGTGCAAAGGCTGAACCTACCAAATCTGAAAGCAAAAAACCAGAGATCAGACATGAATGTTATCAAAACATGGTGCAGGCACCCTCCACATACTAAGTAAGGGCAGGAGAAAAAGTTATAAATCTCAAATCTGGGGACTGTGACATACAGTGTACCAGACTTGATAATTATATTTTTCTGGAACTGATGCTTATGATTAGGCCTTCTTGTTTAAGGCATTAGAACTTATTTGAACCTTTTTCTTGACTCATCCACTATGAGTTCATGAGTGCTTTCAGATTTATGTTTCCAAATTTATTACTTTGTCCTGAGAAAAGCTCTGGCAATCAAAAAGATACAAATGGCTAAATGTATCTTCAAGAATGACTTCTTATTCAGAATTATAGAAGTCATGTGGGATGAACTGAGGATTGTAGTACTTTACTAGGTAGGGCATGGAAGAGAATAATAGAAAGCAATCTGTAGTCTGTGAACTATATAAAACTTTCAAAAACCTTGCGTTAACTTACAGTTGTTGCCAATATATAAAAAACTATACTCTTTTCAGCTCCTTGATTTACCCTGTCCAGGTGGGTGCTGTTGGGTAAATTATTAAGCATCTAGAATATATATGGGGGCAGTGAAAGAGAATATGTTATTAGATCCCAATAAGCAAAGACATTTAAACCTATCACCACAAAAATCACAGCAGATAAAGCTGAATCCTGGTGATTTTTACTCAAGGGTTTCTCATTCTATTTTTCCTTTTGAGGTTCATTTGTTTATCAATAACCAATTTAAAGGATGATGCTGTGGATAACTAGCATGGCATAGGGGCGAATATTGAATTGGACTAAAGACACTCAGACCCTAATCCCAACTTTAATGTGAAGCTCACTGAATGATTCTGGACCAGTTACCTCTCAGATGAGACATTTAATGATGGGTGATCCAATGTATATTTCTTGAATACTTTTATAGGGTGAGAGGAAGGAAGGTAAGGAGGGAGGAAGGAAGACAGGCAGGCTGGCTGTTTGATCATCTAAAGAATGTTCTGAGAAATGTATGTTTGCCCACTGGGTTTTAAAAATTTCATATTGCCCCCTTTGAAGACATACTTCCCTTTTAGTTATTATTGTGAAGAACCATTGACAGGCAAACCCTCCATCCAATTTTGAGGTTAAATCTATCTAAGCTAGATATAGTGATTAAACTCCATTATAGGAAATTCCATATGTGTGATCTGAAATTTATGTTACTGCAATTTTGTTGCTAATATTTTAAATAGAAAAAGACTATAGTTTATCTGTTAATAACATTCTTTATTTTGGGGTCAGGAGCTCATAAAACCTTATGAATATCTTGGGAGTGCATCAGGCTGCCCAGCATTTTTTTTCCTATGTCACATTGGCAGATAAATTCCTCCCTTTAATGTCTTTAGGCACTACTGCACATAATTCTTCAGTCACATCTGCTGGTGGAATGCCCATCAATTCAGATTATTGGTGCTGTTGCACAGAGAGGCCATGTTTTATGCTTAGCCTTTAGCCCCTCTAGCAGCAAGAAAAGCAAAAAACCCCCAAAAGTCTGTTTCCAGTATACCAGATATTGGATTTCTGTGGAATAATAAGGAATAATATTCCTTATTATTATTCCTGTGGAATAATAATAATGGGGATAATTTGAACTCTGGTAGGGTAGATTACAAAATATTTGTTATGCAAAAATAAATCAGTAGGGTTGAATATAAAATAATCCATCCAGATGTGTGAAATGTTGACCATATTCTCATTTACTATAGGCTGTTTATTGCGTTGATATAGTATTTGGCTGCTTGCAGTGTGAATCCAGTATAGAAATGTATTATTTATCTATGTATTAGATCTTAAGCCTGCCTTTATTATTTCATAAGTAACTGAAGGCAGTGAATATACTTAATATATCTACTTTTCCCTCAACAGCAACCCTGTGAGGTAGATTGGACGAAGAGAAAGTGACTGGCCCAAAGTCATCCAGTTGGTTTTTCATGCTTAAGGTGGGCTCTTCATCTTTAAATCACAGTTTACAGCTCTGGGCATCACACACTCAACATTGCCCACAACAGTCATCTTATCTTGATGACCAGGGGTGGTATTCACTTGTGAACATGCACAGAACCTTCTGCAAATGCACAGAGCATAAAAAACGGAACGTGATGACATCTGGGTGGGTGGGCAAAGCCTCCTGCAGCCGCCGCTACCGGTTTGCCTGAACGAGTTAGAACCAGCTGAATACCACCACTGTTGATGACCTACAACCCACAAATATGTCCAGATTTCCACAGCGGTAGTAGTTTATAACTGCCAAATAAATGCTTGAGAAGCTTGGTTGCATAACCTAATTAATTCCTAATGTAAAGAAATCCTTTTTTTGAAATTTCGTCTAAACTAAAACAGATATCACTGAATCTCACCTGACCCAAGAAACTGATAAGGCAGGAGAATATTTCACTTGCCTACTAAGGCCTAGAGATTGTTTCTGAATATCAGTTTAGACTGAGTTGGAATGGGAGGGTTGCAAGAATCTTTTTCAAATTGAGAACTGGATCTGAAGTAGTATACTTCACTTTGAGAAATCTCCAACCTCTTTTTTTCTACACATTTATATTAGGCCTGACTAGCTTTATGGGGAAATTTTAGTAATACTGTCATATTGTAACCCACCATGTTTATCCTCTTTTTGACTGCTATTCTCTTATCAAGAAGCCTGCCAGCATGTTTCTCTTATCTATCGCTACTTTACTTCAGTCATTACAACTATGGCAATATTATATTTGCCTTTACTGCTTTTTGTCTCAGAGACAAAAAAACCTGGAGTTAAAATCTAAAGTTAAATCAGGAATATCTGAAACCACAAGACCCTAGTTCTTTGTTATACAGTAAATTTTCTTCTGTAAGAAAGATAAATGCTACCAAATGAATACTTAACACTTGTGGTGAGAGAGGAAAATAATCACCTCAGGTTTTAAAGCCACCTTCCATGGGTAGGGAAGGGGTTAAGAGCAGGGGTGAAATGCTCCCGGTTCGGACCTGATCACTTGATCCGGTAGAGATGGAAGCAAGTGGTTCGGAGAACCGGTAGCAAAAATCCCTGCGCCCCCCCCCCCCCATGCCCAGCTGTGCCACAAGATCATCAGAGGCTTTTTTTTTAAAAAAACAAACCTAAAAGCATTTTTTCTACAACCTCTTCGGCTGAAAAAGTGCTTTTAAAAGTAAAAAAGAAAAAGAGCTTCTGCCAATCAGGCAACTCAGCTGGGATCGTCAGAGACTTTTGAAAGCATTTTTAAACAACTTCTTCACCAAAGAGGTTGTAGAAAAAATGGTTTTAAAAGTTTTTTTAAAAATGGCCACACCCACATTACCCCCACCCCCACCAAGCCACGCCCATAGAACCAGTAGTAACAAAGTTTAGATTTCACTACTGGTTAAGAGTGATCAGTTCTGTGCAGGTATAGACATGAATTTCCCAACATGCGCATCTCTTTTCCCTGAACTAACAACATGGGGCAGTTTGAAAAAGTTTGTGATTTCATTTGCCTAGTGAATTACTGCGGCTTCTCTTCAAGGCAGAGCCCATGTTGTGTCTGCATCCATCAAATACATTCTGCTTTAAAGTCACTGCCACTGAGAATATATATAGAGAAGGTCTCCCTTTATGGTTTGTTTGAAATTTATTATTTATTGTTCTTTCTGGAGTTTCCCCATTACTTTTTACCTTTTTACTTTGAAGATGTGGGTCAAAATGCTTGCGTTTGACTAAATCATTCAATTTCACCTATTTGCTTAATGCATTAGGTTAGCAGCCTAAACTTTCACTACAACTTTTTTATGGTTGGTTGCTAAAGTTGAGAAGTCTGGAATTTACCTGACCAAGTTTTGCAATGTTACAGCAGTAAATATACATGTGAAAGAAATGTATCTCATCCTAGGGATGAAATTTAGGCACTTTATATAGAATGACTGAACTACTATAGGTATTTTCAAAGAAATCCCTCCTGGATTTCTGATGAATCTGACATGAAAAAAGATCATGTCCACTGAGCCTGGATGTTGGAGAACTGGTTGATGAGCTATTTTTGTCCCTGCTCGGACAACAATCTTAGTAACTGCAAAATTGAATGTTATGTCCTTGTTCATTGCAATGTGAGGCTATCAATAAATTCAGGTCTCTTCATCTAAGCACTTGCTTGTGTTTTTGTGTTTTTGTATCTGTCCTACATAGTCACAGGGGCAATTCATGTAGGGAATCTGGTAAATTACATTAGACGTTTCTCCCACCTCCAAGTTGTCTTTGTATTTGCCTTCATTCATATTTCGATACTGTCCATACAGGGCAATAGGCAGGAATTGCAAGCTGTTTCCTTCTGCTTTTGTTGAAAGATGTAGAGACTGAATGTTGCATTTTTGCAAGCAAACTTCAAGTTCTGAGTCTCTAGCTCCTCTTTGTTTTCTTTCTGGCTACAGCCTTTTTATATACAAAGACAAATGAACCCATTTGCAGCAGCCCTTTCTTTCTGCTGCATCCCAGGTAAAGGGAAAAAAAAGTCCTTACCACTAAAATAATGGAATCTCTCATCTCCAGTCTTCTTATTCTCCACATCAGCAGCATTTTGGCATAGATATTATTTGGTTTATTTGTTATATTAAGTGCTCAATTTAATTTTTCCAGTGCACAATTTGGAAATGTACAATTTGTTTATCCCATGAAATTCTCAGTAATACAAATGCATGTTATAAAATGTCCAAATAAATTAGAAGAAGAAACTACTTAGTTTGCCATTATATCTCCATCTTTAAATGAAGGACAATAAAATATTTCTCATGCAAGAATAATAGAGGGGACATCTTATTGTACTGAAATACAATATGAAGAGTGTGCTCTCCAGTGTGTAGACAAGTCCATTCAATTTACATTTCAATAAAAGTAAACCCAATTCATATTTTTCAAATCCATCCATGAACTGGAATGCAGTTTTTTTTTTCAATATTTGCACTTCTCAGATTTTTGTAGTATGGTTCCCTGAACAAAAAAGGGAGAAGTTGGTATGCTAGGCAGAATTAGAGAGAGAACTGTCTTCCTATTACAGAAAACTGCTTACAAAATGTGTTTTAGCAAGCTTGTGCATGAAACTGTACATTCAGGACAAATTGAACGCATTGTGATGCAGCTGCTTTCTTTTTACTTTTTAAAGTTCAGTGGATGAAGACTTGAGCTTGACAAAGAAAGAGATATAATATAGAAAGCTAAAAGTGACAAATTAGTTTCATATGGAAATAATATTTGGATGTGGTGAATCTTGAAGCATTCTGCTTCCCAATATACAGCACAAAATTAGAATGGTCCAAATACAATGTCTGTCATTCACACCCTGTTTTAACTGCTGGGCTATTGCCATTATACTATAACCATACTATTCTGCATCAGATATGAGGAGATTAAATAAACATTGCTCAAAATGAGGTACTCAGAGTAAAGTACTGGAAATGTTTGCTGAATTTTCCTCATGCTGCAAATGAGACTAGCGGACTAATTAAAAATGCATAGGAAACAAAGACGCACAGAGGCAGGCAGACATGCATGCAAAACTCATAAAATTCTACATTATCCAAAGAAGATAATGAGAGGTAAAAAAAAGGAGCAAGAAATATTATTTCTTTAATGTGTAAGACAGGATGGGCAACTGAATCTGGTCAGCAGGCCAAGTAGTTCAGCCCCCTTCTCCTTATGCAGGGGTCTGCAACCTTAAACACTCAAAGAACCATTTGGACTCATTTCCCACAGAAAAGAAAACACTGGGAGCCAAAAAACCTGGGTGGATGTGGCCAACTCGATGTCACTCACTTCCACCCCCTAGCCACACCTACCCAGCCAGTCATTAGGACAGAGAACCGGTTGTTAAAAAACTGGGAATCATAAAATCCTTTTGACATCTCTCCCTCCCTCCCCCCTCTCTCCCTTTCTCTCCCTCCCTCCCTCTCTCTCTGTATATCTCTGTCTCTGCTCTGGTTGCTTCTCCATTCCCTGCCATCACCCTTACCTTCTCAGGCCAGGCAAGAAGTGACTGGGAGGGAGGGAGAGGGGTGGGGCCAGCCAGTGGTGGGATCACTTGACATGGAGCCAGAGCAGAGGGCCCAAAGAGCCACATTCAGCTCTGGAGCAGCAGTTGCTGACACCTGTCCTTATGGGTCAGATGAAGGGGGGGGGGGGGGAAATTCCTTTTTTTTTTTGAATGAGAAGCCATCACCTCCTATCTGCTCTTCCAGATGGAAATTCATTAACACTCTTTTTTCCCCCTATTAAGGGGGAAAGTAACTTATGAGAAAAGCAGCGATGAGGTGGCCAAAATTCTGCAGAAATTCCATTAAGAGTGATTTAATTTGATTCAACTGCATTCTTCTTTTCCCATTTGTAGGGAAAGGACAAGTGCAGACAAAGAAGGCAAGTAGAATTTTGGAGCAGAAGTTAGGGTTGTCTTGAGGGCTGGAGCAGGACAGACATGAGCAAGGTATTTCCTATCTTTGTCTTGAGATCTCCTTGAGTTTAGATTTGCATTCAAATAAGCAACACAAACTTATTTCTTCAGGGCACCTAATGCATTAGAGCTGCTTTTATGTAACTAGTTAAATCATCTTGAATTTCATGACCAGTGTCGTGTTAGAAAGTATAATGCAATTGACAATACTTTTATGCTCTGTTGTCCTTAAAATTCTAAGCATGATTCTTTCGATAATTTCATCTCTTCAGAACTTTGTAACTTGCTAAGAAGATTTGCCTCTTTGATAGCATGTGCTTCTCTTTCTCCCCCTATTATTGGCAAGAAGGAATGAATCTATTCCGGAGAATAATTGAAAAGGGACTGCTGTGGTAATTAAGGTTACAATCATACTTAACTGATAAAAAGATTGAGAAAGGTTGCTTTCTAACGCTTTTATTAACAGTGACATTAGAAAGTCACTGTTGGAATTTTCTGAATAATGGAGCAATATGTCTGTTGCATATTTCTCTGTATGGGAGCCCTAATCAGGGTAAGTCTTATATGCTGCGTTTCTGTGCACCTATTTAATGTATGTAGAGGAAAGTGAGACAATATTGACAAAGGAATGCAAGAACCCTTAGCACAGGGGTGTCAAACTCTATTTCATTGAGGGTCTCATCGGGATTGTGTTTGACCTTGGGAGTGGGTGGGCTGGGCATGGCCAGGGTTGGCGTGGCCAGCTCAACGTCACTCATGTCGTGGTGCCTGTGGTGGCCCAAGTGCTCTGCCAGCAAAAATGGGCTCCCAAGCTCTGTTTTGACTGTGACAACCTCCTGCAACCCTCTGCCAGCAAAAACGGAGTTCAGGAGGACTGCCTGCAGCCCTCCTGAGCTCCATTTTTTCTGGCAGAGGCACCATGGGCCAGACCTTCACTGCTTCCAGGGCAGCTCCATGGGCCAGATCTAAGCATCCTGTGGGCCGGATCTGGCCCCCGGGCCTTGAGTTTGATACCCCTGCCTTAGCAGATAAAAGAAACATTAAGAGGTATCCATTTTCTTTATTAACATTTATATATTTAGTCAAGATTAACTTTAAGCAGCATATAGTTTTAGAGGCTGTTTGTTTGTTTCTTTTAAAGGTTAAGCCTATTTCTAAGGCTTATATTATTATGTTAATGCCTTTCTTGCAGGAAACTATGTTGTTCATTTTCAGCAATGGTAGTTACACAGACCATCTTGGGCTACAAAAATAGAAAAGAGATAAAAGAGAAGTAGAGATTTGCCCACCTCTAAGTTATAAGATAGGCCTTTCCAGACAAAAATTTACCCATCCCTGCTGTAGGTGGAGGAGAGCAAAAGCAACAGAACTGAGAATTTGGCAATTACACCTTGAGAACTCTACTAATTCTTCTGCCATTCTATAATATTTATGAACTGTGTCTTTTCACTGTGTCTTGGGATTCCTCTGGAATTTAACTTTTAATTTAATATTCCATTGCCTGGAGCACCCCTCCTCCTCCTCCTTTAAAAATACTTTCAGGATCTCTGTGGATGGACAGCATGTTTTTTAATCAACAGAAATAACTCAATTTAGTTCAATTTTCCACATGTACATCCTTTGGAATTTTGTTTCTTCAAAGCCTGGAAAAACTGGGTAAGAGAGGTGAGGTGGGGATAGTTTGTGCAATCTGGGGAGAATTTTAGCTAAGTAATACCCAATATTCAACTATTTAAAGGCTTGTTTAGAAAGTGATAGATACAAACATTTCAAAATAACTCATTAAGAGAGAACCTTGTTGCATTGTGCATGCACAATGCACTTTGAGAAAGCTGCTTTCTATTTAGCCACTTCTACAAAATGCAGATGGTTACTTAAGGTGGTGCTGGTGATGGGGGGTGGGGTATATTTGCCGATGATCTGCGGAATGAGAACAAGGCTGTCGGCAGATGGCTTCTAGATATTATTCTGAAATATCTTACCCTGACAAATAACAACAGTATGTATAATTAGCACTCTGCAGATGGCGTGCCGAATGATTCTCTTCCATCTTTACACACTTCTTTTCCTTACTGATAAAATAGGCTATTTTTAAAAGATAAGTTTTAAAATGCAGCCAGCAGCAATTCCAATAGGGAACGAGTCTACTTTATGCCTAGTTGCAATCCAGTTGAGGATTAAAAGATTTTGTGGGCTGGAGCTCATAATAGAGAAAGGATGAAAGAGGAAATAGCACAAAGCAAATGGGAAGGGTAGGAGGAGAATACAAGAGAAACTAGTTAGAAGTTTATCAGAAGTTGGCCAGTAAAGAATATTTTCTGTCCTCTAATATCAATTTGTAATATGCATTATCCTTAGGATGAAACCCTTTAAATATGAACGTAAACCCTTTAAATTTGAACGTATGTTTAATTATGAAAGTAAAGTTACTTTCATAAGTAACTTTAACTTCCTTAACTTTCATAAATTAAGGAAACCTGTTCTAGTGTTACAATTTTTTCAGTGCCAAGTCAATACATTTTCATTCTCCTCTGCTTGATTCATAGTTTTATGGTGTATTTTACTGTTTGAATTTCTTCTACTTTTATATTGCATAATCAGTTGTTGATGTTTTGCCCTTGTCCGTGTTTGAATTATGACCAATGTAGAAAGTATTAAAACACATGAATGGATAAATAATTATTGCCAGCATGTCCTGTATTGGCAGATTTCCCATCCTTGGATGTGTCAAATGCCCTTTTAAAACCATCTAGGCTGGAAGTAATTCCTTTTCTACAGTTTGTGTTTCCAGATTTGGATCTCTTCCCTTTTGTTTTTTTTCCCTCTCCTCTGTCAATCATAATTGGAACATTTTAGTCTTAATAGAGATAGGAAAAAAAAATTCTTGTGTCATTCCCCCCCCCCATACTGCCACAACAACACTTAACATGTTTTCCATTCCCCCTCAGATTTAATCCTCATATCCTTTTCGCATAGTGGTGGTATTTCAGAGCCCTATAATGTTTGCTTCCCAACTGCATTTTTCAATTATTCCATAACCTCCTTGAGTTGAAGCAAAAGGAGTTACATGCAATATTCCAAATATAACTTTCTGATTTGAGGAGGCACACAGAAGTTTGTTTAGTCTGGAAGATTGTGAATGCAATTGTAAAAATATTCCAAAGAGTGCTTTGGAAAGCCTTTTAATACAAGCAAAGCATCCCCATGAAATGCTACTGCAGTTACATGATCTGGGCATCTTGGTGAAGCTGTTTTGCAGGCTTCCCTTATTAGCTGTATGTGCCTGCATACACCCATCAATAAGCATACACTTCTGCTTGGACTGTTAGTGATGTGAAGCATCTGTGCATACACACAATGATGCAGGCAACTGAGGAAAAACCAAAGTCACCATGCCAAACTTTTGAGAGAACTTGACAGCTTCAAAAAAGAATGCTTCATAGGCGCTAATATGTTCTGTGGAATACCTCTTTGGATTGCATTACTCAACTCTATTATGCAAAGGGGAAATAGCTGGCACATGGTTTTTAAAAGGCTTATAATAGTCTATTTAAAAGTTGCTCAATTGTGAGATGGGCAGCATATAAATTTAATAATTAAACACCAGATCTAATCCCCTTTATCTAGGATCTCTGTATTTTATTCTAATAGAAGGTGAATTCAAGCAATTGATGATAAATGTTAATAAAATAGATATTGTGTGCATAATGAATGCATGTCCAGTCCTCTTAGAGGATATGGTCATAGGAGTTGGGTACAGTGGCTGCTGGTTATCTTGAGGCTTGGCCAAGAAACACAGCTCCCTGACTCATGGATGTGCTCCGTGAACACATACGGTATCTCAGGGACACCACCTTGTAAAAACAGCCTTTTCCAGGTCAAACAGTGTTTTATAATCCGTGATATCAGCAGGAGAGGCAAAATACTTTCCAGGAGAGGCAGTTCTTTTCAGCTATTTATCATCAACTGAGTAAGTTTTGATAATAACTAATGTACATTGACATATGAGTTAAGCCTTGCCTTTTTAAAAATGCTTTGTATATTTCTATTTCCTATTTGGAAAAAATATGAGTCCCTTCTATACACACCAGATGGTGTGCAGCTTGTGAAGTTAAATTTATTTACATATACAAATTATCAATTGCAGTAACTTTAGATATAAGGTTGTAGAAGAGAAAACCCAAAAGATTTAGGGATATTAATCTAAACTGTGCAAATAAAAAGATAAACACAATAAATGAGTTGAAGCTGATTACATAATACTTTAACTACTGAATATGTTTTGATTTCTCATTTTGGATTCACATTCTTCAACAAAATACTCCTTTTACAGTGTTACTTAAAAAAAACCCACACGCCTTTTAAAATGAATCAGTTGACTGGCAGATTGTGAAACTCAGTTTATACAGTGAAAGAGTCTTTATCACCCTCTTGTATAGGGATCAAGAGGCTTCTACTTAGGCCCTCCATCTCAGCATGGTAGCAGTGATGTGGGCAAGAGGAAGGGTAGGGAAGCAACTAACACAATATTCTGCTCTGTTGTAATAGGACAGAGCATAGAACATAGAAAAATAAGGTTGGAAGAGACCTTGGAGATCTTCCAGTCTAAGCCCCTGCCCATGGCAGGAGATCCTATGTCATTCTGGACAAAGAGCTGTCCAGTCTATTCTTAAAAACTTCCAGTGATGGAGCACCCACAATTTCTGGAGGCAATCTATTCCACTGATTAATTTTTTTTACTGTCAGGAAATTTCTCCTTAGTTATGGGTTGGATCTCGCTTTAATTTGATTTTGATTTGATTTTATTGAGTTTATATACCGCCTACTCCCGAAGGACTCAGGGCGGTGTACAGCCATAAAATAAAACATATAAATACAAAATTTAAAATAGACTAAAACGAAATTAAATAATTTGGCTGAAAAATTTAAAATCCCAATAATTTAAAACAAATTAAAATTCCCATTTAAAAGGGGGAAAAGACTTAGGTCAGGCCGGCTTGATGGAACAAATGAGTCTTGAGCGCGCGACGGAAGGTGCGCAGGTCCGGGATCCTCTGTATCTCCAGCAGGAGCTCGTTCCAGATGGTAGGTGCTCCTACAGAGAAGGCTCTCCCCCTGGGGGCCGCCAGCCGACATTGTTTGGCCGACGGCATCCGGAGGAGCCCATCTCTATAGGAGCGTACTGGCTGGTGGGAGGCTATTGGTGGTAATAGGCGGTCCCGTAAATAACCAGGTCCTAAGCCATGGAGCGCTTTAAAGGTGATAATCAAAACCTTGAAGCGCACTTGGAAGACCATGGGAAGCCAGTGCAGCTTGCGCAGGAGAGGTGTTACATGGGAGTGGCATGTCACTCCCATAACGACCCGCGCGGCCGCACTCTGCGCCAGTTGGAGCCTCTGAGTGCTCCTCAAGGGGAGCCCCATTTAGATAGCGATCTTCATTTAATGATCTTCATCCATTACTTCTTGTCCTCCCTCCAGTTGCTGTGGAGAATAAGTTGATTTGCTCTTTTTTATGACAGCTCCTCAAATACTGGAAGACTGCTATAATATCATCCCTAGTCCTTTTCTTTGTTAGAATAGAAAATTTGTTCATCATATAGTTCAGCCTCCAGACCCCTTAACATCTTTTTTAAAAATATTAGTTTTTATTATGCATTTTCCTTTATTATACATACATGTTTCCATTTTTGCATTGACAGTGTACTGTCTGTATCAGGGGTCCCCAATCTTTTGGACCTCAAGGACCACTAAATTCATAATTTTAAATCATGTGGACCACTAATATGATCTGCCGGATGACTGGCTGGGTGGGCGTGGCTAGGTGGTCATGTGACTGGGTGGGGTGGCCAATTCGATGTCACTCACGTCAAGGGGTGCCTTGCCAGCCCCTCCCCTCCCCTCCCCGCCACTCCTCAACTGCCAGCCCGGACTCCTTAGAGCCCCAAGAGGAAGCAGTTGTTGGAGCTAAGCAGCCACCATGAGAAAGAGTTGGCAAAACAGATGGCTCAGTTCAAACTGGATCTGACCGAGAAAGAGGCTCAGCAGAAGCACATCTCTGAGGACTATAAGCATAGGCTTTCCAAGCAGAGGGAAGACCTGCAGGAAGTACCGGCACCTGGAGGTTCAGTGGGCTGAGATGGTCAGCCAGTTCCAGGCCATGATGCAGTCCCACTGGAAGAAGGCCCTCCGGCTCTTCACCACCAGCAGCACTTCCCTCCAGCCTTTGCCCAAAGCCCCACACCAGGAGGCTGAAGCAGACCCCAAGTCACAATTTCTCTCCCTTCTGAGCCCTACAAAAAGGCCCCAAAGGGGGAGTTTCTCTGCAGCAACACAAATATTCATTGCACCTATCTGGCCCAGGAGCTATAGTTTGAAGACCCCTGATTTAGTGCAATACAAAAAATGCAAATATTTTTTCCGTGGGCCACCAAAATTTTCTCACAGATCACCAGTGGTCCACGGATCACCAGTTGGTGACCACTGGTCTGTATCAAGTCTCTTTTAAGTATACATAGTATTATACATCCTGATTATAACCATTGTTTTCATAATTACACAATGTAGTCTCTTTTAAATATACATAATCTTGTACATCTCCATTGTAACAGTTATCCTCATAGTTAAACCTTAACACTCTATACATTAACATCTTTGTTGCTCTTCTCTGCACTCTTTTTGTATTATGATGACCAAAATTGGCTGTAGTATTCCAAGTATGGTTTCATGAATGCAGTATAAAGCAGTACTGTCACTTAATGTGATCTTGAAATTATTCATCTGTTGATGCAACCTAGGGACTGCATTAGTTTTTTGGCAGCTGTAGCACACTGCTGATTGATACTTCAGAGATGGTCTACTAGGACCACCCAGATCTCTCAGTGTTGCTACTATTGAGCAGGTATCATTTATTCTATATTTGTGCATTTGGGTTTTTTTGCCTAAGTGTAGGATGTTACTTTTCTCACAACTTTGTTGGATAGGGCCCAGTGTTCAAGAATCTTGAATCTATCTTCTAAACTGTTAGCTATGCATCCCAGCTTGGTTTCATCTTAAAATTTTCTATCCCCTCCTCTAGATCATTTATGAAGATGTCAAAGAGTATTGGGACAGAATGTTGAGATACCTCACTGCATTCTCTCCATGTAGATATAGTTGCAATGTAGATGTAGAACCTCCAAGACCACTCCCATTAACATTGATAGGGCAAACCTCTAGATGTAGTTCCATTGAGGACTACCACTGAATGTGGTTGGTCAGCCAGTTACGAATCAATCTATCTTACCAAGAAGTAGGCTGGAGTCTACTTTCTTAAATACATTAATGAAATCTAAGTAAACTATGTCCAGTTTCCCTTATCCATTAATTTAGTCACTTTGTTAAAGAAGGCTGAGAGCACTTTATTCTGCATGTCACGGACATAGCCAAGAGTTTGGAGTAGAAGGTAGATAGCAGGAATCAGTCACACTGAATTCTGTCTGGGTGCAATTATACATTTTAGTAAAATAATAATTAATATTTCCTATGCACTTTGAGTCACAGATGGTTGTAGCACTTAGCCAAGCTTGACATCTGGGAAGAAAGCAATGTCAAACAGTTTTCATATTGTTGCCAAGTGTGCTGGTTAATGACCACAATAAAATTAAATAAGTAAATATTGTTGCCAAGAAACTTTAATGATGTGCCCATGTCAATCATGTATTTGACAGATATTTCATTTATGAAGTATGTACATTAAAGGCACATTAAATAAGTGTAACTTCAAACAGAAATAAGTATGTATCTGTATCTGTATCTCTCTATCTGCTTTGATTGCTTCTGGGAATATATAGGTTTCTCTTTGGTTCCCCTAAATTTTAGCTGGATTGCCCAACACTCTAAACTAGGACAAAAAAACCCACAAGTACTTAACTGTGATTAAACAAATAAGTTTATTATAGCTGAACCTGATAGTCTGGCTCATAGTATATGCTATGACAATTTCTGGTTTCTCAAGCCAATTTTCTCCTCTGCTCACATTGCACAACAGCAATGGAGTTAGCAAGCTTTGAAAGAACTGGTCTTCATTTTATGGCAAGAATGAATTTGGGCAGAAGCAATAGTTAAATGAAGTTATCTGCAATTTGCTAATGGTGCCTCAGAAGTAAGAGCAACTTTGAGTATTTCTGCAAACCATTTCCCCCCCTGCCTAAATAAGTGCAACAATAATATAACAAGAACTTTGAGACTTGAAACTCAGGAGGTAAGATAAACACACAAGCAAACAAAAGTAGCTCTTTTTAATACAGATATAGATATATACACATTCCTTTAGATGGCCTGGAACATTACTGAAGCCCAGCTGAGGAGCTCATTAAATTTTATGGAGACTTACTCTAAAAGACTTTAAATTTAACAATTAAAAAGACACCAGGGAAGAAGGTAATGTTCCATTTTTGGGACATTAAACCTGTTGTTTATGTTTTACTTACTGGCTTCTCTGTGATTTCCACAATTATAGTCTAGGAATGAAAAGTTTCCTACCTTGCTGAGTGAGCAAATGATTTTTTAGTGGAAAAAAATCTTTTCTGAAGAATGGATAGCATAAAAAAAATCAAATGTAGTATCTCTCTGTGGTTAGAGACTTCTGTCCTCTCTGTAGTCTAATCTGCTAGAGTCAGAACAAAAAAGCAGTGCAAAGATTCCAGAGCAGTGTTTGTCAACCTTGACAGTTTGAAGATGTGTGGATTTCAATCCCCAGAATTTTCCAGCCAGCATGTTGCAGAGGAAATATATATTTCAGCACCCTGGACAAGGTCTTGGAACACATTGTTCCAAATAAATAGAACTATAACAACTCCAGCTACTGTAGTGAGCCAATAGATGTAGAGCAGGGGTGTCAAACTCGTGATGATACGTTGTTGTCATGTGACATATCAAAACTCCTCCCTTTGCTAAATTGGGGGGTGGGCGTGACCAGCACGTGACGCATCTGATGTAGAGGATTGGGAAAGAGAACTGAGATTTGGAAAGACTGAAATATTTCCAGTGTCAAGCAAGAAGTTAAAGAAGGTGCATCAAACCTTCAGGTAAGTTTGGTGAACTTAACCTATCTCATTTATCAAATAAAAAGAAATTCTGAAAATTACTCCATTTACTGGCATGATATGACACTATTTCATCCTGTTCCCTTCACCCCAAATTGTGGTCCTTTGGATGCAAATATTACCTATTTCTGCTTTAAAGAGATACTTTACCAGTATCTCTTTAAATACTGTGGGTTTTTAACAGGGAAACAGGGAAAAAAACTGTGGGTTTTTTTCCCTGTTTCTCATGATGTATCCTATTTGTTTTGGCAACTACTGCAGGTCCTGCATGAAATCCTAGAATGTGAAAATGCTCGTATCTCTATTGCAAATGGATTTCAGAGCTGCCATGGTTTTGATCCAAGTTTATGGTCCATCATGGTTTATGATTCAGAGACCCCTTGTTTATGTTTTTGGTAGCCACACACATTTTCTAGAAGGCAGTATTTTTAATATTAAGCAAAAAACAAGAACCTGGGGGCTTAACCTCAAACAGGGGGGAAGTTTAAAAGTTAATGTTAAAAAGTATTACTTCACAGAAAGAGTAGTGGAAGCTTGGAGCCAACTTTCAGTGGAGGTAGTGGATCAATCATCAGTAACTGAGTTTAAACATGCTTGGAATAAACACATGACCATCATCCAACAAAAAATAAAAATAAATAAATAAAAGTAATAATTAAAAATTAATAAAAACAATAATCAAAAAGAAAAAACCCTCAAAGGGCAGAATTGATAGAGCACCAGGTCTTTTTCTGCCATCCGTTTTCTATGTTGCTATGTTTCATTGCTTCTAACCTCTGTATTCCTGATTCTCTGTGGACTATCTTTATATATCAGTATTCAGGTTGCATCTTAAAAGAGATATGACAACTACAAATATAATCAGTATTTAAGGTGGCAAGAGACATTTTGTTCCTGTGTAATTGGGGTAGGTCTATCTCTCCTGAAATATGGAGGCTGGGGCATTTAATGAATAAACACAGACTTGTCTAGCTAGCAAAACAATTTTCAGGGCCAGCTCTCTCTTAAAGGAAGATGAAGCAAACAGTCTAAAGTGCATCATAGGGAAAGACAATAGGGAAAGACTTGCATTTTCTTCATGAAAATTTTGTATTTATTTATTTATTTGTAAATATTGCCTTACTTGACATAGAAATCACTTGGAATCTAATTTAGCTAACAAGCCACCTTTAGCTGGTACCTCTAGGAGCAAATGAATGTGTCTTCCTCGTTATTATTGTAAGCACGTTCCAAATTCATATCTTTGTAAGTAAGATGGCAAATAATTTTAAAATTTAAAAATCAGATCTGGAAGAAAAAAAATATGGAAAGATTTGCCAATTTAGTTAGATGACTCTGAGTGCTGGGTCCCACAACTCTGATTTTTAATCTCTGGACATTTAGCCCTGCTTGTGGCGATGAATTAAACTCTCATTTACTCTTTCATGGCACTCAGTATCTTTAATAGCTTCATGGCAGCCAAGTATAGTATATTACTGCTACTCTGGAAGTAATAAGTAACTCCAGCTAGTTTAGGTTAAAAAAAGAAAAGAAATGTGGATGGAAGCAAAATTCAAAGCAAAACTGGTCCTTTCTACTGACGCTACCACACCAAAAAATTTAAAATAAAAATAAAAAAGCCAACTTTGGTAATGAGTAAAGGTGAATCTTTTCTAATTTATGTCTGCCTTGACTTTAACTTTCCCTCTGATCATCTTAATGCTTTCTTTGCAAAATGCAGCAGAGGTTCCAGCATCTCTTTCCTCTGTCTCCTGATTCACAGGCTTCTATTTGCTGCTGTCTAGAGCAACTTCTTAGCTGATGGAGAAACATTACAAGGAAAAGGCAAAGGTAATAGAAGAGATAACTCCCCATCTCAGGTGGCAGGCTACTGTATAAAATGGAGTAATTCTCATGGCAGGAAGGTGAACACATCAAACAATAATCCATGGCAGTATCACAGCTCTGCTTGATGTTTAAAGTCACCCCCACAGCGATGGTCTATTTATTCCCCTCTGCCAATCTAAAGTAGCAACCTGGGAAAATAAATGGTGGCACATTATTTTCACCCACCTCATCACAATTGATGATGACATTTTAGGAAGAAATGCCAGAAATCACATTGTTTTCCATGACCCTTGAATAGCTGGAAAGAAAAAGCTTGAAAGTAACTTAATATTTGGAGGTTGTAGGCCAGGAGTATAGACCTCTTTCAGATTCTTTTGATTCAGCCTGGAAATGTTTTACAGGGAGATGAGTAGTACAAGCTATACAAACTTTGTGGACTGTTGTATGCACCTGAATTGCCAGAAGACCCCTGAAAAGTTTCATAGAATTCTTAATTTTTCAGTGGCTGTTGGGCTGGTTGGTTGGTAGACTGGCTGGTTGGCTGGTTGACTGACTGTCTGTCTGTCTGTCTGTCTGAATCATACTGCTTCCTCCTATGACAGGTCTTTGAAAGTTAGTAGAATGAGAAGGACACTCACAGAAAATATAGGAAGAGATATTCTCTTTTGCCATTGTCTCCTCTGATACTATATAGCTGATTTCCCATGGAATGCTGCAGGTTAAAAGAGTCAGAAGTTTCAGTCTTCAGAAGGCTGGAAGTTTTAAATTATTCATAGAAAAGAACAAAATTAGACCAGCAAAAGAGGTAAAATCACCTTTTTTAATTAAGAGCCTACACCATAATCTGCCAAATAACCAGAATAATTGTTATTGTCATTGATTAGATTTTGAAGCTGTTGAAACATATAACACTTGCTGGTGTCTGGAAAATTATAAATATAAACATAAATTATCCATGCTATAATAGTAACAAATATAATAAGAATCCAACAACGTAATTACAGCAATATACCGTAAATATTCCCATGGCATGGCATTTTGTCAACAAACTCAAAAGATCCTGTGGAATAGCACTACCTTAACTTATTGTCAGAAGACCAATAGCTAATCTATCTTCCTAGGAAAGTTGTTCCTCAGTTCTGGGAATTCATCACAGAGAAATCTCAGTCAGCTTTCATTTGGCTGCAGTCCCTCTAATTTCATGGTAATGGTGAGTTGCAAGCAATTTTTTTTCTTGAGATGTTACCATTGAGCAGATCAATTGTACTTGAAACAATTATGTTGAGCAGACTTTGGCATCAAATCCCATATGGATTTCTTGGTCAAAAGTACTTTTCTTGGTTAAAAGTACTTTTAAATTGCATCTGGTACCCTACTAACAGTCAATCCCGGGTTTGCAGAACATACTGTAGGTAATCTGCTGATGATATTTAGTTCTGATTAAAGACTGCTGCATTTTGAATGAGTTGTAGTTTGTGAATGGTCCTTAATGCAATCTTCCAATCAAGAGGTGACAATAGTATGATTTATTCTCACAACGTATTTCTGATTCAGTTGAATTGCAACTGAAACTGTCAAAAACAGATCATGCCAAACAAATCTGATTTCATTCTTTGACAAAATGACTAATAGCAATAGCTCTTAGACTTATATACTGCTTCATAGTGCTTTATAACCCTCTTGATTTTTTTGACCTTAGAGGAGGGAACCATAGTTTTCATGAAGTCTCAGGGCATTGGTTCTCTCAGACCAGCATTATTCCCCATTGTCTTGTAGAATTAAGAATTAATCGTAGCTCTGGAGGAGAAAGATTTATCATACAGAAAGGACATGATATGTACCTGATCAATCTCAGAATATTAAATATCAAAATTGCTCCAAACTTGATTGCAGAAAACATGACTTCAGTAACAGAGTTGTTAATGCCTGGAATGCACTACCAGACTTTGTGGTCTCATCCCAAAACCCCTAAAACTGTTTTTTAACCTAAAACTGTCTACTGTTGACCTCACCCCATTCCTAAAAGGTCTGTAAGGGGCATGCATAAGAACATCAGCGTGCCTACCGTCCCTGTCCTAATATTTCCGTTAATTGTATTCATTTCATATATTCAATTCATGCTTATAATATATATATTATCTAATATATACTTGACAAAATAAATAAAATAAATAAAAATATTTCCCTGATCTTCATTGCTGATTACCAAAAGTCAAAGTGGAAGATTCTAATATTTAATTTTCTTCTCACACAGTATCTAGTCATGCTCTAAACAGCAATAGTACATAGACTTATATACTACTTCATAGTGCTTTGCAACCCTCTCTTCTCTAGTGAAAAGAAGGACTAGGGGAGACATGACAGCAGTGTTCCAATATTTGAAGCACTGCTACAAAGGACAAACTATTTTCCAAAGCACCAGTAGGTAAGACAAGAACCAATGGATGGAAACTAACCAGGGACAGAAGTAACCTGGAGCTAAGGAAAACAATTCCTAATGGTGAGAACAATCAACCAGTGGAATGGCTTGTCTTCAGAAGTTTGGGTGTCTCATCACTGGAGGCTTTTAAGAAGAGACTGAATAGCCATTTGTTTGAAATTATATAGGGTCTCCTGCTTGTGCAAGGAATTGGACTAGATGTCAAGGTCCCCTCCAACTCTGTTATTTTACTGTATGTTCTTAGTGTTCTAACTATGTAGCAGCAAAAGCTAGCCAAAGGTCCTCTGCCCACCATCTCTACTTGTGGTTGTGATTTCAGGAAGACTCAAAGGTATAGCCCTTCCCTCTCAGAGGCAGTGACATTCCCTAGAAAGAGAGTACTGAAACTGCCAGAGAACCCTCATTCAAGACACATCAACTATGTCTTGCTTGGGTTCAACTTCATTCTATTTGTTCCCAGCAGCAGGACTATTGCACAGGCATTGCTGCATGGAGTGGTGATGAGCATATCGATCATCAGCATTTCAACAGCATATTAATGGTACCAGTTTTGAACTGATAAATAATCCCATTGTGGTTTCTTGTAGGTATTAAGGTTTCATGTAGATATTAATCTCTCTCTCTCTCTCTCTCTGTGTAGGTGAACAACTGAAACCTTATGCATTCTACATCTAAGAAGATACCTTATATGGTCAATGATATGAAATATTGCCCAAACAACTAATACAATCAGAAAGGGTGCACTTGTTTCATCGAATTCTGAGAAAAGTCATCAGTAGTATGACCAAAATAATTTTATCCCATACTGAAGGCTGAATCGCAATATAAAGGAGCCCAGATAATATACTTCTTCTAGAATGCTTTCTCATTAGAGAAACCCTCCTCTGATCCAATATTACTGGATCAGAGGAGGGTTTCTCTAATGAGGAGGTTTACAATAGGTCTTTTCTAAAATATAGGAAATGCTCTCTCCTGCAATAAAATTTGATTATTCCCAGGTCCATTTGACCACACCATCAATTGTCCTCTGCAAGATCTAGCTCAGGTGAAATGGTACATACTAGCAAGAATTCTATTCACTTGGAATTTAGAAACCAAATGGAATCCCAGTTAATATGACCAGATATTTCACAGTTATTCCATAAGGACCTAGCTGTTCAAGGCTCCATGAACATTTTTTTCAACAAAGTGCTGCATACAACAATTATAGCTGGCAGCTGGCATTTGGGCTGGAATCTCCATAGCTAGCATATTAGGAAAGAAAGGTAACACATCATTGTCACTGTTGATGATGGCCCCTGATAATCTGTTGGTTATTAGAAAAGAAAAACTTGGTGAAAATATAATTTCATTTTTTTGGTGCCGAATAGAGAATTCAAGAGATAATTTGTACTTAACTCTAATTCAAAACTGAGACCTTGCATTTAATTTCTGGAGATGACAGTCTATGAAATACACATCCTTTTTAAGACCCCTATATGCTTTTTTATATCTTAAGAAATATCCCCTCATGTTCTGGAAAAGCTGCATAACATACAACATTCCCAACTTTTAACATAAACCTTCATTAATGAATCATCCTCAGAGCCACTTCATGAATATTGTGCTTAGAATAATAACAAAGATTGCAGCCTTAAGCAGATTGACTACATAATAAATCCCTCTAGACTCAGAAGGACAGAGATTTGGAATCACCTTTCAGCATTCACCTTGAGGTGGGTTACACAGTGAGATGCATGGAAAAGGCCTTCATTTAATACTATTGGGTTTCAAAGCCTTACAGATTGTGGACTGCCACTTTTTTTAATACAAATGAATAAATTTCAAATATAAGTGAAGAGTAGCTGGCAAAATCAGCTGTCACCCCCCCCTTTTTTTGGCAAAGGTTGTGAAAGTGGGAAAATGCAACAACTAGAAGATCACAGGTTTTTCATGCCTCATGCATATAAATGTTCAAGGAACTGGCTGCTAGAGTGAAAAGTTACAATTGTTCTTTGACCATCTTTTTTGCTTTGTTCAAGTTTTCTTTTAATCTTTTTGCCACTTGCTAAAATATTCTTTCCTGTGGGTTCAAACAACTAATTTCTTTCTGAGCATTTAAGAGATCTTACACTCTGACAATACATGATAGAACAGACATCTTTTCACTTATGGAGTCTATGTCAGATATCTTAGAATACAAGATAGAGCTTTTTCAAATGCTGACACCTAATTTAATTTTTATTGTGACTGTAGAAGAAAATACATGAGTTGTTAGATGAAGGATAAATTAAATTTAATTTTTGTCCTAGCCCCACCTTTCTGGCATTGATCACAACTTGGAATATGGCTGTCAGTAAGCCATTTAAAACCCATGTGCAACCTCACACACACACACACACACACACAAAGAAAAGAAAGAAAGAAAAGAAAAGAAAAGAAAAAGAAAGATTACATCTCCATGCTTAGGATTTTAACAGATGTGGAAAAATTGTCATGTATAACAGGATGTATTTGCTGCTCATTTTGCCTCAGTATTATCATCTTGGGTTCTAGATGATTCCTCTGCTTCCAACAAGTTTTGAACAAGATTATGCAGATCTTAGCAAGAAAAACTTATCTGGTATTAGCATTAAACTTAGACAAGTGAATCTTGGATTTGATTTATTGAGTCACCAACCAGGCCTGGCCACATCTCAGCATGAAACCTCTCATTGGGTGGTTGTATGGTAAAGAAATATGCCATCTTCTAAAGTGAAGGAGGAATTTTTGTGAGGTGAGTAGATAGTCCCTCCATTCTGATGGGAGTTATCCAGATTGTCAGCATTTCCCAACTCCGAGTAAAGATGCGGAAGCAAGCATTTTCCAAAGTTCTCTTTACTAGAATAGGTAAACTGACACATCTGGGAAAACCCAAATCTGAAAGGTCTGGGTTCTCCCTCAGTAAATCAAAAAAACCCAAACCATCCCCTCACTCCTCAGTTGATCACATGCTCCAATCAACGTCCATCCCATCTTGACTCTGACCACTCCTTCTCTTTCTCCAGATGTCGGATCGCTCTGACCTTGACCAACAGGAAGAATGCTATTATGTCTACAAACAACCCCTCTACTAAATCCCTCCTCCTACTTTCTCACACATGAGAAGGTGATAGCATGGAAGCTTCCGGCCTAATATGGCTTCCAACGCTGACACAGATAGCAGGTTCATATATTAGAGACTACTGGAGTATGGTTTGACAGCATGCAATATCTTGGTATCAAACTTGAGTCAAGTAATGACTGCTGAAACGAGATAAACATCAGACTCAGCTATTCTCTGGGGATCTGTTGGTCATCTATGTAGTTCTTCATTTGTGAAAACAATGTTTTCAACACTCATTAATTCCTCATTGGCAAAGCTAGGAAATAACCTGTAAATATGTTAATAAAGCATTGTTAAACTAGAGTTGTACAGACAAAGTTCATAACCTTTTAGCAAAACTCTACTTCAGAACAAGAGCATAGGTCATCCATTAAATGGTAAATTTAGTTGAAAAATTATACTCTTTCATTTCTTAAAATTGCCCTAATGAATCACTCTGATGTGCTCCACTTTGGCCTCTGGGGAAAATAATAGGAATGTTCTTTAAGGGTTACATGTGAACATGACTGAATGAATCCTTATGATATTATATCTCTGCTCCTGCTCTTCTATAGCCAGTGAACATACATCTTTGAGTAAGCAATGTTTTCAGTCTTTCCAACCAAATCAAACAAATATGCAGCAGCAGACTACTGCAAAATGCAGGTATTTGGTCTTCTTCCTCCTGTAAAAACTGTTTCCATCCAAGTCAAGAAATACACAATCAATTTAGAAAGGAAGAAAGGAACAATATCTTTTCCTTACCATTTGGTTTTTTTCATAATGGTCTAAATGTAGAGTCATGCTGGGACTTGAGTACAGGGGGAAAACACACACACACACACACATTCATTCATACATGCATACATATACACAAACAAACAAACAGGGATGTTTTAAAATAGTTTCAGTGTGTTCCCCATCACTCTCAGGGGAAGGGGGAAGAAAGGAAAATAACAGTTTATGAAGTTTTTCTATGGCATTTCCACTCACCTCTAAAGGCTCATTAGACTGGGTCTATATTTCCTTCCGCAAATTCTTTCCAGACATTCTTCATCCATGTAGAGTGTTGTTTAGCTTTAAAGATGGGACTAAATCTGTAACTTTTAGGTGATTCTCTTTCCATCTTGACCTATAAGCTAAAAATAAAACATACATTTCTCTCTTTTATGATGCTGGTAGTTTCATGAAAGTCAAATACAAGTTTTATAATGTTTGTTTAATTTAAATCTAGGAGCTAGGGGAAACGCTATCTTAGCTTTAGTCACAGTCTATGGTAGTTTAGCTTGCATTTAAGAGTGATTAATGTTTCATACAAGTAGGACAACTGGAAACACTGGATAAACATACATTCACTAACCATCTTCAATTGTCAAATCATTAAGGTTTATTATTTATTTATTTATAGTATAATTTTACACACGTTACTATTCCTTTTTTATATAACAATGCTCTAGAACGCATAAGCAAAATTACTATTACATTAAAGTAAATTATATGTCATTCATGGAGACACTATGGCATTGTGCCAAGTGAAATGATGAACTATATTTAAAACTTTGCTGAGCTAATAACTAAATAGGTTTTCTCAAAATATATTGTAATAACTAGATTAGAGTTGCTGTTCAGATTTTTGAGGGCCAGATATTTCTGCATGGAACATCAATAGCACCAAAATTATGGTCTCAGTTAGGCTATTTGAATTTCACCCCTTTATAATCTGTATCACATGCATTGCAGGCTTGTAAAATGGGGTGGAACTTTGATTGCCCCAATTATGTCCACTATTTTGACATTGCTGGTTCCCCCATGGATGCTTCTGTAGTGACATTAAAAAAGTTAAGAGCCCATCATGCTCCTTTTTATCTAAAGGTACATTTAAAAAGGTGGGGCTTTGTTCGCATAAGCATGACTGTCATTTTGATACATAAAACCCATGGATACCCCTGGTTGTCACTGTTAATTGAGAATAAGTTCCCAGCAGGCATTGCAGAAAAGTCAGTGAAATCCACTATGTACAAATAATATGGTGAAATGCACTCACTTACAGATTTATTCAGATTTATATACTGCTCCAATCCAACATGATTTTTCAGAAAATTTCTAGATTCCATAGATCAGGGTTGTCAAGTTCATTTTAATTGAGGGCCACATCAGGGTTGTGTTTGACCTCAGGGGCCAGGGTGGGCATGGTCAGGGTAGGCGTAGCCAGCTTGATGTCACTTGGATCAGGGACACCTGTGGTGAACCAAGTGCTCTGCCAGAGAAAAAGGTTTTCCAAGGTCCATTTTCATTTGCAACAGTGTTCTGGAACCCTCTGCCAACAAAAACAGAGCTCAGGAGGACAGCACACAGCTCTTCTGAGCTCCATTTTAGCTGGCAAAGACCCCGCAGGCCAGGGGTGGATTTTACTTACCTTTACTACTGGTTCGCAATGGGATCTGCACATGTGCAGATGGTCCATTACTACATTTGGGTGGGTGGGCAGAGCCTCCCGCCGCTTTTACTACCAGTTTGCAAGAACTGGACAGAACTGGGAGCAACCCACCACTGCCTCAGGCCAGTCCTTTGCTGTTTTCGGGGTGGTCCGCGGGCCAGATCTAAGTACCCCACAGATCAGATCTGGCCCGCGGGCCTTGAGTTTGATGTCCCTAGCCGTAGCTCTAATCATTACCTTGTGAGATTAGGACAGCAGTCCAATCTCCAGTATGCAAAAGAGCATCTTCTTCTATAGACATTCCAGGCAGATTTGAAGATAAGATTCCTTCTCTGTTCTTTGTTCCAGCTATTAGTTTTCAGAGCATTTCTACTTTGAGGATTCATCAAGGCATTATAGTTGTTAATAGAAGCAGATATACTGAACTGACCTATTCCATTTTAAAATGCTTTAATCTAGCAATCATTTTTGTGTCCTTTTATTACTTGAGTTCAAAAAACAAAGAGAAAGAAAAATAAGCAAAGCAAAAACATAATAATGGAAAAATCCACAAGAAAAAAAAAACTACAACAATATTGGACAGATATTCATATACACATATTTTGTATAAAAATTTTACATAAGCATTTCATAAATAATGAATAGTAGCTGTATTCATTATAAACATCTATTGCTAATCTGTCAACAAGTGATTTGTTCCTAAACTGCTAATAACATTTACTCTGAAGACCACTGAATATGTTTTTTCCAAGGCAAGCAAGTTTTTAGTCATAAATAGGGAATGGAGACTCTCTTTATTTACAGATCACTTCATTTTACAATTTCATAGGACAATATATGAATAAAATAATTCTTGGGGAAAAAACCTTTTCCTACTGTTCATACTCATTGAGACATTTTTATAAAGAGAAAAACCAAGGAATGCTTGCACATTTCCTTATTTCTTTTTTCATAAAATTCCTTCCTTCCTTCCTTCCTTCCTTCCTTCCTTCCTTCCTTCCTTCCTTCCTCCCTCCCTCCCTCCCTCCCTCCCTCCCTCCCTCCCTCCCTCCCTCCTTCCCTCCTTGGAGCACAACTCCTGGTGACTCACAATAAAACAAACTACAAAACTATTTTAAAAACAATAAAACAAAGATAAATAACTTGGTGCCTTAGCCATCCTCCTGGGGTGCTTCCAAAAAACATCTACAGTTTGGTTTGTTATATATTTCTCTATACCACTTTACTGTAGGAAAAGAAGTGCTTATAAGCGCCACATTCAAAAAGTGTGAATTGAATGAGATACGTCAATTACTTAAGCATATTATATGCATTTGATATGCATTTGATTAAAAGGAAATATGTATGGGGGAAAAAAGCAGCATTACTTTGCATGCACACACATGCAAAGAAATGCGCACACATACTTAACACATCTCCCCTCTTACATGTTCAACTGGCAACATCTCTTAAACTGGCACCAGTCACTCACAGTTGGCAAATGTTGCTGAAGTCTCAGAAACATAAATGCAAATTTCTCCCATTTGCAATATTCATTTATTTTGCCACGAACTTTTTAATTAAAATCAGTCATATAATTAAATTGAAATGGATTTTGCATTGATTTTGCATCTGCTTATTGAACAGTCCTCAGACTATATGTCAAAAGCTGGTAATATGGCCACTCTTCTAACTAGATGATGAGAACAAGTCTTTGACTGATGTTCTTAATTGTAAACTGCTGTTTGTAATTGTTAATTTTTTAATGATATGTTTTTATTGCATGCTACCCAGAGTCATGTTCTGTGAGATGGGCAGCTACTGTATATAAATGTGATAAATAAAAAAATAAATAAATCAGAGTTCTGAAGTCTTGGATGTTCACAAAAAATCTGACTCCAAAACATGGATCTTTTTGGGAGTTAAATTACAGACAAAGGGTCCTATTTAGATTGGGCCAGCAGAGGGAGACACAGTGTTAAAGCTTCCTCTCCCTCATTAGATTGTTTATGAGATTAAAATATGGCTACACTTTTTTGGTTTGTTTTTTAAAAGGTAGTTGGTCACAAGATCTTTGAAAGCTGGCCATTAGATCTCTCTGTGTTGGCAGTATAACTTATATTCATACATGTATCTGCTGAGCTGAAGAGGTAGAAGATCTGACTGATATATTATTTCATTGCTGTTTGTATAAGGGGGTGAGAGATAAGTACCTTGATCCACATATTAAATGTATGGCCCAGTGGGAGGCCCATATTAAAACAACATACCTTATGTATGGCCAGAATCTGAAAATGACATTTAACACAGCACAATTTCTGACTAAAATGGTCCGACTGAGATAGGCATATGCGGACCTGATTGGGGTAGATTGCAGGGCTTGTACAGAAAAATAATTTTATGTCATTTTATTCTATTTTACATGTTTATGTATTAAATTATTGTATTTTATCCTATAACTATTGCATTTTACCCTACTCTCATTTTAAATTGTTTGTTTATAATTTTTTTGGTAATATGTGTTTGAACCTGCATGTTTTTTTTTTTATTGAAAAAGTTTTACAATAAAAAATTTTTCCCCCTTTTTTCACCCCTGCCCCCACCCCCCTCCCATCCCCTCCAACCTCCCCCCAACCCCAACCCCTCCCTCCCCATCCCACCCCTGACTTCCACTACACATTTCTTAAAAAGAAAAACAACAACGAAAATTTTTAACAGCCAGAAAAACAAATACTATTATATACTCAATTCTATTCTGATCTAAGTTGAGAGGAAGAGAAAAAAGAGAAAGAAAAGAATTAAAATTAAAAATAAAAAATAAAAAAATAAAATAAAATAAAATAAAATGAAATAATGCAAAGAGAAACCCATAGACATAAATATCTGTATAAAATTAACAATATTATAATAAAAGAAGGCACCAAAAAAAATAGCCATTATGATATTTAAGCCAATTTAGAAACAAAAAGAAGAAAAAAATAAAATAAAGTAAAAAAAAACATTACTAACATTACTAATCCTATACCATACTCGATCACTCCAAAGTTCTATACCTTACTTATTCATATTAGATAATACCAGCTAGTTTAATCCGAACTACTCCCCCTAATTCAAAAACACAAAAATCCCCCCTTCAGGGAAAAAACATACAATATAATATAATCATACATATATTGTTATAATTTTCCATAACTCGAGTTACAGTCTTCTCTTCTTCCTGATTGAAGTTAATTCTTCTTTCTTCACCTATATCCAATTGCGATACTCTTCATCTTCCGTCTGCCCCCATCAGTAAAACAAAACATTCCATATAAACCCCCCGTGTGACTTTATATGAATAACATCCAACCAAGAAGATGTTCACTCCTGTAGGTAGAATCATTCAAGCTAACGTGTTCTATTTCAGCAAAAAAAAAAAAAAAAAAAAAAACCCAATGCAGCTCCACCAAGCCTTAACAAAAGAATAAGAAAAAAAAAGGAAATAAAAATCCTTGAGACTGCATCCAAATGTTCTTGTAAAAACTGTTTCAAATCCTGCCACCCTTTGTTATCCATTCTTGGTTGTAAGACGTTTTCATTTCCATTCTTTCCTCTTAGATAATAATTTCCAAAAAAAAACCATGATAGGGTAATCACAAAACACTGCTACTATATAGATATCATCCAACCACGAAGATATTCACTCCTCCAGGTAGAAACATTCAAACTAACGTATTCTATTACAGCATAAAAAAAAAAACCCCAATGCAGCTCCGCCAAACCTTAATGACAAAAAAATCAAAAAGAAAAAAAAAGTCCTATCAGCTGCATTCCCAGATGTTCTTATAACAACTATTTCAAATCCTGCCACCCGTTATTATATCACTCCTTCTGGTTGTGAGATATTTTCATTTCCATTCCTTCCTCTTAGATTATAAATTCCAAAAAAAACTATGATAGGATAATCACAGAACGCTGCTACCATTGCAGCCCTCTGTTAAACTTGCTCAAGATGTTAAATCCAATTCAGAATAAAAAAAAAGAAACTCCAAGTCAGGATGAAGACTTTATAATCCATAAATCCAAATCCATTTAAACTTTAAGAATTTTTATAACCGGTATCCAAGATTGTCCAAGCTTTCTGATAACAGCTGCATCTGATAAAGAACTTTGCGGCACTCATTAGTTACCTCTCGAATTTCCTCGTTAGAATCTGGTTCCTGCTGTTCGATATCACCATCCTTTTCTTGCGGAGCATTGGACCTCTGCTGCTGGTCATCTTGAATAATAGTATTTCTTGAATCTTGCTCCAGCAGTTCAAGGTCCGGTGCTCCTAAATTAGATTCACTGATGTGGTCTATTTTCCCATCTGAGAAGTCCATAGTAAGATCCTCCAAGAAACCAGATTGCGCTCCTTGTTCTTTTGACATTCTTTGATTCATTCTTTGAGTCTCATCCTTCTGTTTACCTTTTACAAGCTCTCTTTCTTGTTTCTTATTCTTAAGGTCTTTCGAAGCTCCCTTAAAAATATTTTTATAAAAATGTTCCGCTTTTTCAATAGTATTCAAGCAATATCTCACTCCGTAATATCTAAAAATTATACCGGCTGGTAAGTCCCATCTAAATGGGATATTACTTTTCTTCAATTCTTTAGTTAAGAAAACAAATTCTTTCCTTTTCTTTAAAACCTTCGATGGTAATTCTTTAAAAATATTAATTTGTTCACCTTCTACTTGCACTCTGGCAGAGTAGGACCTTTGTAAGATGTCATCTCTCAACCTTTTATCAGTAAAGTAGACAACAACATCTCTGGATAAGTTCCTTTGTTTAGCTACTCGTGAGTTGACTCTGTAAGCTTTCTCTATGCAACCAAGAATTATCTCATCCTCAAGCTCTAGTAGTTCAGCAAAAACCTTTGCAATAGTTGCTTTTAAATCTCTCTGGTTTTCTTTAATACCTCTTACTCTGATAGCAGAGGCCATAGTTTTAATTTGAAGCATGATAATATCATTCTGTATAGTCTGATTACTAATCTCAGCTTTCACCAACCTTTCTTGTATTTCTTGAACCTGGGAGCCAATTTCACTGCTAATTTCAGTTACTTTCTCCTCCATTTCAATCACCACATTTGAAAGGTCTGAAATTACTTTAACAATAGGTTGACTTAATTGGTCATGCTTTCCAGCAATCAAGTCCACAAGATTCTTCTGTGAGTTTTTAATTTTGTCAACTACAGTCAATAAAGGAGTTGTTATAAGTTCTTTTAAGTCCCCTTCTGCCAATCCAGACAATTGCATCATCTCAGCTTTATTCTTTAACTGGCTCAAGGGGGAGCCCCCCTTCCTTTAGTCATCTTTATTTTACTTTAATTGGCTTTAGTATACTACTTCACTTTGCCATGCTTTACTTTCAAAAGGATATCCAAGAAAAAAGGGGAAAAAAAAAATTCTGCTAACTTTAAGTGACTCTCCCATAGCAAGGCATTCATTTCAAAGCTTCCGTTTTCAAGCGCTCTGGCGTTCTTTCAATTAAGACCAGTCGCCATTTAAAAAAAAAACTTTCTTAGGAACTTTCACTTCTCTTCCTCTCCTTCCCCCCTCCTCTCGTTACTCTTCCAAAAAATCAGTAAAGAAATCAGTTTAAAAAATCCATACTTGCTTCATCTTTGCTTCTTTCTTTTCTTTTCTTTTGCTTCTTTCTTATTCAGCTTACTCCATAGACAATGTGGTGTTGCTTCCAACGTCTGGCTCCGCTAATTGCTTAGCGGAGGACAGTCCCGTCGCGGAGCTTCTCTGGAGGTATGGAGGGGGCCATCCTTCTGAGCCCTCCCCAGGACAAACGAAACGATCCTGGGGCGACTCAGGGGGCCCTGCCTCACCCCCAGAAGCTCTACCTGCTCCTCCCGCTGAGGAGCAGGTTGTTCGAGCCGCCTGCCAGCTGTGAGGCGGCTCTAACGCGGCGGGATGCCGGCGGGCATGGAAGAGCCCGCCGCCGACGAGGAAGGCGCCACCGGAAGTCTGAACCTGCATGTTGATTAGGCCTATAGGTCTGTCTATCTATCTATCTATCTATCTATCTATCTATCTATCTATCTATCTATCTATCATCTATCTATCAATCATCTATCTATCTATCTATCTATCTATCTATCTATCTATCTATCTATCTATCTATCTATCTAATATTTCTAAAGTAACTGAACTATCAGTGTCTTGGTCTTGGATCTTAGGATAATTCATTGAAAAAATAATTCCTGCAGTTCAAGGGTTCAGACAACCACCATGCATGGCTCAGGTAGGCCTTACTGATCTAGTGCCTGAGAACTGTTGGAGTGCAGTTCTTAGACTTTTCCAAAATGTATGCTGACATGGAATTTTGATTGCTGCACTAGATCCAGCAGCTTTACAAAATGCAACAGCCTGATCATGGTGTAGGAAACATGCTTTTCTCTGAAAACATACAATTTAAAAGTATTAGAAGCCAATTTACAATTCTTGGAATAGGAAGTGGGAATGACCTTTTATCACATTCTTGCCAATGAGGTACTGTATATGTACTTTGTAAAATAATTTTGACCCAAGCTAAAGTAAACTGCCTCAATATTAACTTTCTTGCATCATCTTCATCATCTTCATCATCATCATCATCATCATCATCACCACCACCACCATCATCATCATCATTTTCCTCAGTAAAATGAAAAATCTATACCTCTACACTCAACCCCAAGTTGCTTTGTATGCCCTGCCTATAAAATTAGGCTAAAAAGGAATTGCATTATTTGAAATCAGGCCTGCATATTGTAGAAACCAAGTTATAATCTGAAGACATGTGAATTAAGCCATTGAATTAAATCATAATATGGTTAGATTGTTGGGGACTGGAACACCATACGAACACGCTAGTTACATTTTGCTAACCTGAATTTTGAAATTTAGCATGTTCCATGTTAAACAGGGCTTGCTCCCAGGCATCTCTGTGCAGAATTCCAGTCATCTTGAATAGAAATTGCCTTGAAAAGAACTAAATTTTTAACATATGCCCTGCAGCATAGACAGAGCTGCTATCAGTTCTAAAGACTCTCCCTTTTACCCTAATTGCAACCTTGTGAAATGTGTGAAGTGAAGAACTACTACACACTGACACAACAGAGAACTTCATGGCCGAGTAGTAGTCATTTGAACCCAGTTCCTTCTGGTCCTATTGGATGCTGATTTGGCCCCTCACTCTAATTTTATTGCTGATATTTTAAAAATAGGATGAAGGGTTAAAAAAACCCCAACAACTCTAGTGCCTGTGGGATTAGTCTGTACGCTTGCCTTAAGCTTTTTTTATTATTTTTTTCAATAGCTGAGCTATATGCTTAATCTGAATTGAATGAGTGAACCATTTGCTTCCACTGCAGTAACCTTTTGGATCATTATCCCCTGGGCAAGCTGGTAATGAAACAGGAGTGAGGGAAACTTGCTCTGTGCTTTCTTTTTTTGCACTCTGTAACCATCTGCATTCTTGCCAGGAACTGTCCATAGTTTGATCAGTCTCTGTCTTATAATGCTTTTGTTGGAAAATAACAAGCTATTCTAGGATGAGCCCAAAGAGGAAATGAACCAAACAAATAGTTACACTTATATTCTTTTCTTTGGGTAAAATTAGAAAAATTTAAGGACAATCAATATTTCTGGCTTACAATTGTTTTAACAATTGTAAGCCTGGGAAAGGGCTTATTAATTTTAAATTCTGAAATATATTGAAGGGCCTTTATATTTGAGCCCTTCAGACAGTGAAGGGCCACTGTGAGTGGCCTCCTGCTTTGACCTAGAGGTGGTGGACAGTAGCAGTAAGATATCCTGAGCAGTTCTGTGATGGTCATTTTAATTTCCTGTCATGCTCTCAACATAAAACTGTTTTGTGGCGTTGTGAGTAATTGAAGTGATAGGACTTGGCCACTTTGATAATGTTTCTTTTTATTGCTTTGTTTGTTTGTTTGACCAACCCTGTAGAGCAGGGGTGTCAAACTGGTGGTCCGCAGGCCTGATGCGTCACATGCAGGCCACCCCGACCCCCACTCCGTAAAGGCAAAAAACTTCATGATACATCATGAAACATCATGTGATATGATTGAGTTTGAACACATGCTGTATAGCATTCTAGTCATAACCAATACTGAGTGGGAAAAGTTTCCCTTGAGTTGAGTTTGACTCCTGGTGACATTATGGACATGAAGTTTCTTGTAGACTTATGTAGATCTGGGATGCAAAAATCTGAGCAATATGAGTTGGGACCAGAGCTATAGAAGATTCCCTTTTTGTTGCTCTCTATCTGTCTCTATCTAGTTGCAAAAATCTGTCTGGATTTTTGCAACTAGATCTAGAACCATTTTTCCTTGGCAACAATGTGGTAGTAATCTGCCACTGTCCTCTTCTGGGAAGTTTTTTTTCTCACGCAACAGAAGAAATTATATAGAGGGATTGTTTGTCAGTCAGCAGCATAACTCTTCAAATGAAGATTTGAAATGATGAGAGCAACTTCAGAAAGAAAAGATCAAGCACGAAAATGGGATGGATCTAGTTTGGAGCTCTGAGGAACAACATTCAGGGGAGGGGTAAAAATACGGTTGGGAGAGGCAAGTGAGCATTGGTGTAATATGCTGTCAAGTCTTTCATTTTAAGCTCCCCTTCTTTCTCCCTCCTGGTCACACGACCGATAGCAGAGCAGAGCAGAGGCAATCTGCTTTGTACTTTTCAGCACATAAGAAATTTCAAATGTTTCTTTTAGCCACCACTATAGCCTTTCCTGATAAGGGCGTTAGAAAGAATCCCAGAATTTATGCTCTGCTTGCTTTCCTTAACTTGCTCAAATTTAGTCTATAGCTTTGCGATTTTTTTTTACAAGTACTAACCAGACCTGACCCTGATTAGTCTTTTTGAGATAAACCAAGGTCATCTCAATATTATCTGCTTTATCTTGTTGTGATGGGACTGCTGGGATAAATGGACTTTTGCACTGTGGTGGGATGTCAAAGTCCACCAATTCCCCGAGTATATTATGAACTTCTTTCCTGGCCTTTCTAAACTCTGGCTATTTTTAGTCAACTACTAGGAAATATACTAGCCTCCAAGGATTAGTACTTCTTTCCTATTGGGTCAGTTAGATTCAGTGGTGGGTTGCCCCCAGTTCGGGCTGGTTTGCAAGAACCAGTAGTAAAATCAGTGGGAGGCTCCGCCCACCACCCCAGATGTTGTCATCAGCGATCTGTGCATGCACAGAAGCAAGGCGTGCACACGAGCAAAGCAAGGTGTGCAAGCGTCCCATGGCGAACCAGTAGTAAATGTAAGTAGAACCCACCCCTGGTTAGATGGCTTTTTGTCTAAGTCACTGTCCTTAGGGATTGACATTGACTTCCATATGAATTTCCACCAGACAGAACACCCATTAAAGAACTTTCTGTGTGGATGTTTTCCAAAAGTAGGTTATCTAGCATTTCCTGCTTTTTGCCTGTTCTAATATATATTAATACAATTCCTGGTATACATCGTTTCAAATGGAAAGGTTTCTATGAGTCTAAAGAAATATTTGCATGAATATCTTCAGGTAGCTTCTCCAACCTAGGGTCCTCTTAACACATTATACTAAAATTACCACCACCTTCTATGTCATGAAGAATGGGAGTTGTAGCCCATAATGTTTGAAGGTTATCCATTTTGGTGATGATTGATATAAGAACTGGACTCAAGGATGCCCAGATGCTTCATTCCACATCTGTTGACTATTGTTCATTTCCTTTGTCTAATGGACTTTGGAGATACAACAGGTCATTTACACTGAGGAAACCAGTTTGTAGAAGAGGCTTCCAAAAATAGTAATTGTTTGGTCGGGCCTGGCCATTTTCATTCCACAGAGATGCAGCCTTGCCAGAATTCCAGTGTGCAACTGCATTTAGAAGTGAAGTAAGAAGCCAAGTTTGGCTAAATTGTGAAGGGGAATATTGGGAAAAAAGTAGCCATTCGTTCTGTGTCTCTCACCTTCCCTCCCTTCTTTGAATACATTTGTTGAAATGTAATAAGTAACAGTAATAGTAATAACAATAATAGTAATAATGACAGTAATAGTAGTGATTTAAAAAATCAAGATATTCTTTTACTCCCACACCCAACCATCATGGTTTCAGTCCAAATGAGACCAAGAAAATGTTTCATTTCCTGAGCAAATGGAGTATCTATTTCAGCTAACTTTGCTAGAAATCTGTGTGCTTCTTGCTCAATTTCAATCTGTTTTTGAATTGTCTCAGCAGTTCAGGAGATATTCCTATTCCCATGGGAAGGTCATTTTCTAAACTGTCATCTTTAAGCATTCTTGTGATCACAGCCTGCTAGAGCTGAAAAGGAGTTTGGCAATACGCAAATCTGCAATGATTTGACAGGTGGTGTCTTCTCTTGCAAATGGGGCACCTGAGCACAAATCCTTGTACATCATATCAATTATGAAGGACATCTGTGCATATTACTTATCACATTTTACTTTAAAATACATTGAATCAATGACAAGGAGTGGATAGGATCATACTTTCATCAACAGGCTTTCAAGATTCTGCTATAAGATATTACTATAATAAAACAGCATTTATGTAATCTCTGCATTGTCTCTTGAACTGGCTTGTCTTGAAGGGCTAATACTAGTCTTGAAAATCTCTCCAGGTTTCTCTCTGTCTCTCTTATTTTAATAAAATAAAGACAGTTCTGACTTTTCTTCTTACACTTCTTTCAACTTTTGGTTTATGGAATCACTTCTCCAAGCCTCCCCTTAATGGTTCATTCATATTAAGGTAATATCTCTACCACTGGAGGACTTCAAGAAAAGATTGGACAGCTGTTTGTCCAAGATGCTATAAGGTCTCCTGCCATTGGCAGAGTTTGGAGTAGAAGACCTCCAAGGTTCTTTCCAGCTCTATGATTCTATGATTCTAAATTCTTTTATAGCTTCTGAGAGACTAAGGCGGATCAAATTGGATCTACTGTATCAACTCTGACCTAGTCCCACAAAAAACATTTATAAGTATGATCAGTTACCTCAGTTCTATAACCAAGCTTAAATATTCAGTTTCTTTCCGAGGTTAGCTTCAGGCTAACCACTTTCAACAACCTTCCCTAAAAAGAGACAAAATGAAAATTATGCCAATCTGCTGGATCCAGTGATGCCTTCGTGAAGAGGGGGAACAGAATTAGGGAAACTATGCTTTTCTTAAATAGTTTATATATTGATAAAGTGATGGGCATTATTGTTTGAGAATCTTCACCTCTTCAACTGTGGCAGAAGAAAGAACAATGAAATATTTTCCCCAAACATTGTGCTTCATTAATCCAATTTTCTCTGAAAAGAGGTATATTTCTACCAGGAAATTCTGATGAACGTGATGAAGAAGTAGGACTCAAGTGTAAGTTTGAGAAAAATATAGCAAGGGATTACCTATTGCCCATGAGTGAATTCAAATCTTCAGAGATTTAGATTCAATTACCTATATGATCTTTTCTGAATTTGTGACTCTATTATCTTATCTTTAATTATTTTTAATTTATGTTTGTCTTTGTGCTTTTAATAGGCTGTACACTGCCTTGAGTCCTTTGAGAGAAGGGCGGTATAGAAATAAAATCATCATCATCATCATCATCATCATCATCATCATCATCATCATCATCATCATCTTCGCCAGAACTTTATACTAATGTTTTCTGCTTAACCTTCTGAACATTCCAATATTTACTTAAATCCTTTGCCTTGAATTCTAGACTAGACTTTGACCATTTTCTTACCTATTGCCTTTCCTAAAAGAGTTAAGTGCTGATTTCCGATGCCTTAACTAATGTATTTCTATAATGTGTATGCAACATATTTCTGTGATGCATATTGTTTACTAGCCACATATTATTTTGCAATCTATACACTATAGTGATGACACACCTCTGTAGACAGACCTGCCAGATTGTATAGATATGCTTGTAATCTATGTACCAAAGATCTTTCTGCAATGTATTCCCTTATCTGCACACCTTTCAACATTTCTTTCAGCCATGATAAAATATATATTTGGAAAAATGTTTCATTCTGTGTATTTCAATAGTTCAGAGTAACAGTATCTCTGCAAACTCAATGTTAGAGTTTCTTTCCCACTATTTATATGGTTGCAGTTATTTTATTTCCAAATAAAGAATGATAAATGTTTAGATACTAGCAACTTAACAAGTCATGAGTATATTTATTGTTATAAATCATTACGTGTTATTTATTTTTTAGGAAACTGAATGCCCCTGTGAAGACATGCAGGATCCTTGTTTTCAGATAATAATAGATCCATAAGCTTTTAACTCCATATGTGAAATGTTACACTGTTTTATAGATTTGGACTTTCTTTCCCCATTTACTAAACCATTCGTCTAAACAAAAAAAATCATATCTGGATTACCATGAATTCACCTATGGTAGTAGGCTGATTTTCTTATGACTTGAAAACTGGTTTATTTTAAACACAACTGCTGTTTTAGACCAACAGCCCTACCTATTGTATGCGGCACACTACTGGGAGTATGCATTTATTTACTACTTAAAGAAAGACCTGAAAAGCTCTGCAAAAGGAGTCTAGTTCTGCAAAGGGGTCAGTCATTTTGTACCAATGCAACCCTTTGGTGTGGATATATGTGTGTTCAGACTGATGCCTTAATTTTTGTAAATACCTAAGTGATAACAGCATTTCTAAAATGTATATCAAAGTTTTATCATGGTTATGTCTTCTTTCACAGGGATGAAGATACAAATGCTTTGGTCATACATTGCCATATTCATATCTATTACTTATTATACAATGTAATAAGAGAGAGAGAGAGGGAGAGAGAGGACCTCAACTCACTCTTTTTCATAATACATATACATCTATAGTACCTTGAATACATATTCCAATTAATAAAGGTAAAGGTTCCCCTCACACATATGTGCTAGTCATTCCCGACTCTAGGGGGCGGTGCTCATCTCCGTTTCAAAGCCAAAGAGCCAGCGCTGTCTGAAGATGTCTCCATGGTCATTTGGCTGGCATGACTAAATGGCAAAGGCACATGAAGCGCTGTTATCTTCCCATCAAAGGTGGTCCCTATTTTTCTACTTGCATTTTTTACATGCTTTTGAACTGCTAGGTTGGCAGAAGCTGGGACAAGTAACAGGAGCTCACCCCATTACGCGGCACTAGGGATTAGAACCTTTCAATTGTCAAGCCCAGGATCTTAGCCACTGAGTCACCACAACTCCTACATTAATTAATAAATCAGTATAAATTAACACACTATTATACACTTTCCTGGTGATAATTAATCTTATTATATAAGATTAATTATCACCACAAAGGTGTATAATATTATATAAGTAAGCATAGGAGCTTTTCTATCATGCTTGGCTTATATTAGTATTTTGCAGAAATGCAAGGATCAGCAAAATAGGACAGATGCTTGCTTAGCAATCAGTGTTCAAAATAGCTCTTTGTTAAACCACCATACTAAACACTTGCATAAAGTTACATAGAGTTCAAGTTAGCAAAATAAGCTCAGAATAACCCCCAAACAGGAATTAAATCTAGGTGTTATTGTATTTCAAAAACGGCTACACAGGGGCTTCACTGGAAACTAAGTGGTGGTATAATTGGATGTGGAAAAAGAGGTCTTGTGTTCATTAACTTTTACTTTGCTTTTTCTTTAGACACTGTAGCAGAGCAGATAATTTTTATTTGGAATAGACATAATAAGATCACAGATAAGCTACAGTTAGTTAATAAAGTATTAGGTATGACCTAAGCGTAGCTCATAAAATTATCTGCTACAAGGTCCTATCTGTCTATGATTACTTCAGCTTCAACCACAACAATACACGGTATGGTAAACCTCACCAAACTCGATTGCAGAAAATATAACTTCAGCAACCGAGTGGTCAATGCCTGGAATGCACTACCTGACTCTGTGGTTTCATCCCCAAGCCCCCAACATTTTAACCTAAGACTGGCTACTGTTGACCTCATCCCATTCCTAAGAGGTCTGTAAGGGGCATGCATAAGCACACCAGCGTGCCTACCGTCCCTGTCCTAATGTTTCCTCTATTTGTATCTATTTTATGTATCCAATCCATGCTTATACTTATTACCTAATACGTTCTTGACAAAATAAATAAATAAATAAACTTAACAGCTCTTTTAACATTCCTGTTTTGAGTGCTGCACCGATTACCAGCTGATCTTCAGATGCAATTCAATGTACTGGTTGTCATCTTTAAAATCTTACATATCTTGGAATTTGGTTGTATCATTGTCTCTGTATCACTGCTTACTCCCAATGGGTTCTGTCTATCTAATGAAATGACCTTTTGGGTCCCAGCTCCTAGGGAATATTAGGAGTGAGTAACCCCTTTTTCTAGAACAATATTTCTTCTGAGATTTGGATCTGAGGGAATTGTATTGATAGCTTCTGCAGTGGAAGTGTTATTTGGGGGTTACTGATTGTTCCTCAGTGTCAGAAGTCATTGATTGTATTTTATTGTTATACATTTTAATTCATTATTGAATTTAGGAATGAAAGTCATTGCAGAGTCAGCTGTGACTTACATGTACTGTTCCATGATCTGCACACTGAAAGAATAGAAAATAGATCTTGAAAAGAAGGTCAGCTGTGACATATTTGCAAGGATTTAAACAGTGTTCTCCTGCTTCTCCCAGTTCTTGCTCTCCCTTAGTCTTTAGAAAGCTTAAGATACCCAGTATTTTCAGTTTTTCTTCATTGGGCTTCATTTCTACTTTCTTGATAATTCTTGCTGTCCTGCTGTGAACCTATTTAGAGGATTTAAGAAGGATTTCAGGAACCGGACATAATACATGTAGTAGGATATAGCCTATGGAGAATAAAATGGAACTAACATCTTTAATGATTTGTAAATGATACTTCTGTTGAGGCAGCTGTTTCCATAGCCATATCACACTGCTGACTCACATTCAGTGGAATATCTGAACATTCCAAGAATTTCACATGATTTCACATGCTTAAATTCTGAAGATTTCATATCTGAATTTAAATAGCACACCTTAAATATTAAAAAACCTTTCACCGAAATGGAGGAGATGTAAAATTTTCCTTGTATAAATTTCTATAGTTTAATTTATCTAAGAAGCCAAGTTAATAAGTTCTAAAATGTTTGCAGAATTTGTGGAAAACTAGATAATCTGGTTCATTTGGTTTCCCTGAAGAAAATGTGAAAGTAGAGTTTTGATTAGACAGTTCACCTCTGAACAATAGCAAAAAAACCAAACCAAACCAAACCAAACCAAACCAAGCCAAGCCAAGCCAAGCCAAGCCAAGCCAAGCCAAGCCAAGCCAAGCCAAGCCAAGCCAAGCCAAGCCAAGCCAAGCCAAGCCAAGCCAAGCCAAGCCAAGCCAAGCCAAGCCAAACAAATGATATACTGTAATTTAGGACTTGAACTAATGCAACATTTGCTATTAACTTAAAGTAAGATTTTGCTGCATCTTTTGTACTATGCAAATTGTATTTTTAAAGAAGTCTCTTCTTTTATGCATTCTTTGATTGATTGCATCACATAAATGGGAGGGGGGAGAAGGTGCCATCCTAACTTGTAATGTACTATTGATGAATCCATATAGTTCAATTTCAGCTTCCTGATAAATCTCTTTTTATAGCTTTTAATGTTGCTAGTGCTCCCCCCAACATTAATTTTAATATACTTTAGACTTTATTTAGTATTTTTTCTTTAGTGTTGAATGTCTATGTATTAAATGCCTATAACAAGAGAGTTGGTTGCTTACTTCAAATCTCTGTGCAAAATTTACTCACTTATGGCACCTATGTTCCTCCACTTCCCTGATCTACAATTACCTTGGGAAATAATCATCCCGGATCTAATTTTCTGCTTAAAAAAAATAAGCAGTTCACAAATGTTCACTGATTCGGAACTCTTCCTTCTCTTTTACTTTATTTTTTCTTTTTCTTTTTATAGCTATGGTGGTGCAGTGGTAAGAATGCAGTAATGCGGGCTAACTCACTGCTCACTTCAGGAGTTTGATTCTCAATTTTGATTTATATACCGCTTCACAGTGTTTTACAGCTCTTTTTAAGCAGTTTGCAGAGTCAGCATATTGTCCCCAATAATCTAGGGCCTCATTTTACCAACCTCAGAAGGATGGAAGGCTGAGTCAATTTTGAGCCACCCAGAATCGAACTCTTGGAGTGATCAGTTAGTCCTGCAATCCTGCATTCTAACCACTGTGCCACAACTCTTAAAAATGTACCAATATATGCAAATAGGCAGGGATCTATGGAAAGATTTGAAATAAACAGTACATTGCCATATTTGTTTGTTTTGTAATAAATGAAGAGTTTTATTAGATTAGAATTATGTAAGAATATCAGGGTTAGATATTAAACTATGCTGATAGTTAAAAAGGATTACATATGTTTAACAAAATATGAATAACTCCACAATGCTTTCAGCAGCTGATGATATTGATGATATTTATTATTTATTTATTATTAAAATTTATATGCTGCCCTTCTCCTGTAGGACTCGGGGTGGCTCACATAGTAAAAACAACCACAGTAAAATACTAAAAACAAGTCCAAATTTAAAATCCCCAAAGTTAAAACCCCGTAATTGGTCAGGGAATTTGATGAAAAAGTCATGTCTTCAGGCCAGCACGGAAAGTGAGGAGATCGGGAGCCATCTGGAGCTTGGTGGGTAATCCATTCCAAAGGGTCAGTGCGGCCACAGAGAATGCCCTCATCCTGGGGGTCGCCACCCGACATTGTCTGACTGACGGCATCCAGAGGAGGGCAGTTCTATGAGAACGCACAGGGCGGTGAGAGGCCGGTAGGAGGTGGTCCTGCAAGTACCTTGGGCCCATGCCATGAAGGGCTTTATAGGTAAGTACCAGCACCTTGAAGTGGATCTGGAAGGCCACCGGCAGCCAGTGTAGCTTGTGCAGGAGAGGTGTTGCATGGGAGTAATGGGAAGCTCCTGTAACAACCTGTGCGGCTGCATTTTGGATCAGCTGGAGCCTCCAGGTGCACCCCAAGGGCAGCCCGATGTAGAGGGCATTGCAGTAATCCAACTGAGAGACAATGAGAGCTTGAGTGACTGTATGAAGGGCATTCCTAGACTAGGCGAACCTGTGCAAAAGCCCCCCTTGTCACGGCCATTAGATGATCCACCAAGGACAGCCGTGAGTCGAGGAGGACACCAAGATTGTGAGCCCTTTCAGAGGGAGTCAACAACTCCCCTCCCATCATAAGTGATGGGGTAGCTAGATCAGGAGATGCCGGAATCACAGCCTCTTGGTCTTGGAAGGGTTGAGTCAGAGCCTGTTTCTACCCATCCAGACCCGTACCGCCTCCCGGCATTTCGACATCATGGAAAGGCCATCCCTGGGTTGATCCCGGGTGGAGATGTACAGTTGGGTATCATCAGTGTATTGATTATACCTCACCCTGAAACTACGAATGATTTCACCCAGCGGCTTCCGAGAGGTAGGAGGAGAACCATTGTAAAACAGTGCCCCCCAGTCCCAACCCCCAGAGCCGTTGCAGTAGGACACCATGGTCGATGGTATCAAAAGCTGCTGAGAGGTCAAGTAGCACCAGAATGGAAGAACAATCCACATCCCGGGCCTGCCAGAAATCATTCACCAGGGCGACCAATGCCATTTCTGTGCTGTAGCTGCACCTGAAACCCAATTGGTATGGGTCTAGGTAATCAGTTTCCACCAGGAATTGTGGAAGTTGGTAGGCTACCACAGCCTCAATAACCTTTACTACAAAGCGAAGGTTGGAGACAGGACAAAAGTTGTTTAAGGAGGCTACATCCAGTGTTGGCTTCTTGAGGAGGGGATGTACCACAGCCTCCTTAAGTACAGCGGGGAAGACCCCATCCCTCAGAGAAGCGGTGGTAATCATCTGGATCCAGTCTCCAGTCCCCTCCCTGGTTGCCACAACCAACTAGGAGGGACAAGGGTCCAACAAACATGTGGAGGCTCCCAATCTACCCACAATCCTGTCCACTTCATCTATGGAAACAGGGTCAAACTCAACCCAGATGTCACCTTCAAGACTTGCTCCCATTTCCTCATTGGACTCTGCCCAGTCTGAGCAACTTTGTCTTGCAGAAATTGTACAAAATGCTCAGCACTGCCTTGTAAGGGGACCTTCCTTGCTCCCTGATTGAGAAGAGAGTGGGTCACTCAAAACAAGGCTGCTGGGTGATTTTCTGCAGACGCAATGAGAGCAGCAAAATAATCCCATTTCGCCGCTTCCATCGCCACAAGATAAGGCCTAATATGGGTTCTTAGCTGTGTTCGGTCAGATTTGGAGTGGGAAGATCTCCAATGGCCCTCTAGGCATCTCTTCCGATGCTTCATCTCCCGCAGCTCCATGGAAAGCCACGGGGCAAACCGGGATCACTGTCGGTGGAGAGGCCGCAAAGGGGCGATTCGATCCAGCACCCCGGTGGCAGCCCGTTCCCAGGCATCCACCAAGGCCTCTGGCGAATCATGGGAAAGGTCAGTGGGAAATGTCCCAAGCTCCATCAGGAACCTGTCAGGGTCCATCAGGCGCCTGGGGCGGAACCAACGAGTCAGTTCCACCTCCCAGCAGTGTGGGTTGGTGGATGGAAAGTCTAGCTTAAGGAGGGAATGGTCGGTCCATGACAGGGATTGGGTAGAAAATTCGCCCCTACCCCAAGCATTTATCCACTGCCCAGAGATAAAAATCAGGTCAAGTGTGTGTCCACCCCTGTGAGTTGGGCCCTGTACAACTTGAGTCAGGTCCATGGCCATCATGGAGGCCATGAATTCCCGAACCAGCTCCGATGTCTCTCTGGCTGACGGGAGATTAAATTCTCCCACAATCATCATATTGGGGAGCTCAACCATCAGTTCGGCTATGACTTTGAGCACTACGGGCAGGACTGAGGACATGCAGCTGGGAGACAGGTATGTAATCAACAGAGCTGACTGTACTCCAGTGTCCCATTTCAACAGAAGTGATTCACACCCACCTATCTGAGGGACAGTGACCTCCTTAGGGCTAAGACCTTCTGTAATAACAACCGCCACATCACCACCCCTCCCATGGAGTCGAGGCTGGTGTAGAACATGGAAACCAGGTGGGCATAGATCAGAGAGAGGAACCCTCCCTCCAGACCCAACCAGGACTCTGTGATACATGCCAAGTCTGCACCCCCTCGTCTATCAGATCTCGCACGAGGGGAGCCTTATTAACAACAGACCTGGCATTAACATACACCAGCCAGAGTCCCGGGTTCTGCACTCCTAACCCCCCAAGGACGCAAACAGAATCATGAGGGCCAGAATGCTGAACTCGCTGCAAGCAGCAGGGACGCGTCCCTCTGTTGTCCTTCCACCCTCTGTTCACTCCACCAGTATATCTCCCAACTGCCATGGTGATAGAATGACCCTCACCCTCACCCTCCAACTCCCCACCCGCCCCCCTCCCCGCATTCCCAGCCCATGCCGTCAGACATGGGCTGGGAATGCGGGGAATATTGAGATGAGATCCCTGCTCCAGCATGCTATGACAGCAAGATATTTCAGCCAGTGGAAGGGTAAGAAAGTCAATATCAATGGTAAGAGGATAAGAGGTCAAGTTCACCAGATGGGAAAATTGATAGAAATTACAGTTTATACTGTATAAGCACCCTTTGCTAGTATTATATGACGTTGATATAGAAGGTATTGTTATTAATAAACGTTATCTGCAAAAATTATAATTAATATTTAACAACTGAGCATAATCATGCAAAAGTTATTCTCACTTTCTTATTTTCTATTTTCCATGCCTTTTTAAAAATAACATTAGCATTGTAAATCACAAAATATCACAAAGGGAATTCATTTGCTTAATCTAAGTGAGGGTTATTGATTCAGCCACTCTGATCCAGTGAAATATACTCACTGCTTCTAGGTTTTTCTTGATTTTTTTTTCTCAGCAGCAACCCCCTCCACCCAAACGTGTGTTTATTTTTTTTCAAATGTTATGATTTGCAAGTAAATTACAGCAGGATATCACAGCGATGTATATATAATTGATTATAACGCCCACTACCCCAAACCTATTGCTAAAAAGGTGTCTGGCAGCACAAAATGAAAACCAGGCATATGTATTATGGTTCTTCATCTATGTACACATAGGAAAATTGAATAGAGATGTTCAAAATTCTAACTGGGAAAAGTTATTTTCTTATCATTATCCCTGAAGTTTTTCTCTTGGTTTTCCCCACTTGTGCCACCTTTGAAACATATTTTATATACCGTGTTTTCCCAAAAATAAGACCTTGTCTTATTTTTTTTAACCCCGAAATAAGTGCTTGGCCTTATTTTTGGGGAGGTCTTATTATTTTGGGACGCATGGAGCAAGATGGGGCTCCTCTTGCCATCTTACATGATTTCTAGCTCTACGTTTAAATATTTGCAGGGAGGGCTTATTTTTTGGGGAGGAGCATGCGCTCAAAACTCGATTGGGCTTATTATCAGGGGATGTCTTATTTTCAGGGAAAAAGGGTATCAGAATGTATTGATTTATGGACAGTATCAAATTTCTTCCTGTCAAGCAAGGAAAACTGGGTTTGTTCATAAGCTGCTTTTCAAATTACAGTTGGTCTTCAGCTGAACAACACACTTTTGGTCAAGTTAGCAATCAAACATAGTCAAATATTTGCCCAATATTTTAAAATATTAATTTATGGGAAAAATCATATTGTTTGAAAAGTTTTAGAGAACGATATGTCTCAAGAATTTTCAAGAAGTATACAGATCTGATAGAAATGTTACCACTAGCAGGGTCAATGCAAGATATAGGTTTAAATATAATACAATTAAAAGGCTATTCTTTATAGGAAAGTCATTCATCATTCTGGGGAAGAGAATATAGTTATTCACTAGTCAATCAACATGAATGTTAATTGAATCAATTATTATCTAAGATGCTTACTGAATTCACTTCTTGTAAATTGCTACATGAATTGTTCAGAAATTTCACACACTATTTTAATATTTTTAGTAATGTAACACAGTTCTCAGTGGTAATGACAACATTCTTTCCCACATTTAAATAAATATTAGTGTACACATTTCAATATATAGAGAAAAGTTTTTTTAAAATATAAATAAATGCAGAAATAAAATAGCATTCTTGGATTTATGGTAAATGCCTATAAAATGACATGGACTGAAAACAGCTTTGCTGATCCCTATTGGTGGCCCAAATGTATCTCAATCATTTCAAAGTCCTACACAGAAGGCCTGCATATCAAATTCTTAGAATATAGACACTTGGATTTTCTTACTGTGTTCAGAGAATGCAATATCTCGCCTAGCCTATTTTAGTACATACCACCTCATCACCCATGGCTTAATAAAAAACAGCTTTCTCTTACAGCCTGTGAATCTACTTAAGCATCCCACATCATGCAAGGCTGATCGCTATGCTTTTGTTATTCAGCTAGCTGCCTCGACTGTCACATTGTGAAAACCCTTCAGTAACTGCTCGCATAGATTGGAGTCACCCTGAGCCACTGAATAAGAAATTACCCACGAAATGCTGCAGAGACGCTAAAAGTATCCATATCAGTTCAAGGAAACAGCCACAGGTCTAAGCTATGAAACTGAGCTATATGGGGAGTGGACCAGTTGGAAGAGATGTAATCAGTTGATAGTAAAAAGAAAAGGAAATAGATAAATTATTATTTCCCAAATTGGATGTATTTACTAGTTAAGGGAAGAAGCATGAATATTCCTGGGAACCATTTTCAAAACCTCTCTTAATACCACTTTATGTATTTTTGCATCAGAGCCGTGATGGTGCAGTGGTTAGAATGCAGTACTGCAGGCTAATTCTGCTGACTGTTGACTGCTGCCAGCAGATCAGCAGTTCACTTCTCACCGGCACAAGGTTGACTCAGCCTTCCATCCTTTTGAGGTCAGTAAAATGAGGACCCAGATCATTGGGAGCAATATGCTGACTCTAAACTGCTTAGAGAGGGCTGTAAACATGGTGAAGTGGTATATAAGTCTAAGCGCTATTGCTATTGCTATATGAGAAGGAGGAGTGACTATGTAGTTACATTAATATGTCACATCAATTACAAAGGTTAGGAGAAGTTAGATCATAAATGGAGATCTCTTTGTTTTGTAGAAATATCTTGTGAACCTCCATCTTAAACACATGTTTCTTTTCTTTTGTATAAAATAGTTTTTTCAAGTTTACAATTCATGGATTATGATAAAGCACATAAACCTATTCAATCTGCATATAGGAGCTAGTACTTTACAAATTTTAGTTGGTTTACAAAGTAGGTCATGAAACCAGGTTCTCTATATAGTATGCTATCTAACTTCCATCTAACTGTGATCTGAGCAAGCCAGAGTTACTTGTCTTTGAACTAAGTGGAATACTGCTGTTTATTGTACTCTAAGCATGAAGGCAATATCTCTGTACCACATATAGAAATGGGGAGGGGAAGGAGATGGGGTGTGTGAGTCTGAAACTCTTTGAAGCACACCCTAAAATATTAAATTATGGTAGGATTAAATCTTTATAAACATACATTTTGTGTCTTTTACTTGCATATGTGCACTTATATATTCAATATATTTTATTTAATGCCATTGTTCCAGGCTATTGAACTACTATTTTAGGCAGAATAAAAAAAATTGTTTTCTTGTAATGCAATTAAGAAAGATTAAATTGGATTAAAAGGCTGAGACTCTGAAACCGAGTGAGGAAATATCTGTAATTTTTTTACACTGGGTGGAAATCTCCCCCTCTACATTTGAGGACCCATTCATTAATTACAAAACTAGGGAAGGAACACTTCAACTATTTTAATAGTTGAGGTTGAATTTTGGATATAGAAAGATGAAATCCTTTCTTTATACATTTCACTAAGCAGTTTGACTATAGTTTGTTGATTAACCCACAATTAGGTGTATCTGCCCAAATAACCCATAAATCATGCTTTATGGATCACAGTGGCTGAGTTTACCAAACATTCAGTGAGAAGTCAACCACGCTATGGCTCCTCTCCATCTTCCCATGGGTCAGGTCAGACTTGGACCCATGGGTGGCAGACCACAAATGTTGTAGTAATGCCACCAATCAGTTTATTTCATGGTCAATTATTTGCTGGCATGTGGTTCTGAGGCACTACAGCTTGGTGACTGGAGAGATGAAGGTGCAGCTGTAAAGCTGGTGATTCTTTCTGCTCTGATGGCAGAATGGCCATAATGATGACATGGCTTCTGGTTCAGGACAGGATTACTTGTGTGATTGCCTGTCTCCAATTTTGGTTGTGTGCTAGCCGTGCCTGTTCCTGAATAGGAGGGCCTTGCTCATTGGAACTTATGCATCTGTGACCTTTGCAATGAACTGAACTGGACTATTGCAATGAACTGAAAAGCATTCAGGAGAATGTGGCATTATGGGTACTAAGCGCTTCTGGGTATAATTCAATGTTTTGGTTGACACCTTAAAGAACTAATTTACTTGAGGGATTGTAACTAATGGAATATGTACATGAAAGCAGGAAGTAGCCTAGACCATGCCTGGACCATGTAGGGTTTTAAAGATCAAAATTAGCATCTTTAATTGTACCTGAAAGCAAACTGGCAGCCAATGCAACTCACAAAACAGAGTTGTAATGTGTGCCATCCAAGCAGCAGACATACTGTAACTGTCATATACCTAATTAGGCTAGTAATTTGGGTTTATGTTGCTTGGTCACTGTGTATTTTAACTTTTGTAATGTTTGCAATTGTTTTTATTTTATTTTAACTCTGTTCACCAGCTAGAGTCACTTGTTGAGATGGGCAGACATGCCGATCAAATCAAATACTATGCATCATTTTCTTTCCTTCGCTGGTCATTCACAAACACCTTCTCAAAATAATTCTTCTTCCAACTTGCAGATTCGCTATAAGACTCCTATTCCATATTCTTTCAGCTGGCCTTTCCCACATCAGTTCTTCTTTAAGAGACTTTGACTCTACGATTTCAAGATAGTTTAACATAAACTAAGGTTAAAAATAATTTGCAAAACAAACAAACAAACAAAAAACAACTGTCCCCTTCACATTTATGGACAGAAAAAAATCAAATAGATGATGTGTTAAAATTTCCCAAAGAAAGGAGAAAACCTTTAATAATTTCTCAAAGGAGGGATTCCTCTTTATCACTGGCAGTAGCACAGTTAGTTAAAAGCAAAGCAAAACAGAAGTGTTTCTTCTTTAAGTCTTCTCTTGGGATTTAATAGCACTAGAGGAAGCCAGGGAAGTTGCAAACTGCTGGAGATAGAATTGGGCAATTAAAAAGAATAGTCATCATATTCATTCTGTTCCACCTTATAACAAGATGCAAGTAAACCTTACTCCTTATTATACAAAGTGTCTTTTTCTTTGGAGTGAATAGTAAGGGAAAAAATTAACAGTAGAATTTCTGTGGTTAGACTACTGTTGTGGAAGAGAAAACTCCCAAGGTGACCCTAACACCATCTGTGCCTGATAGACTAAGGCACTGAGAAATGTGAAATCTAGGGTGGAGTTGCTTTAGGGAAACTTTAGATCAGTGTTTCTCAAAGTTGGCAGCTTTAAGATGTGTGCCTAGGGAATTCTGGGAGTTGAAGTCCACACATCTTAATGATGCCAAGTTTGAGAAACAGTGCTTTAGATGCTCTGGAGGTTTCCACAGCTGTGCTTGCCAATTCAAGTAAGATTTAGCTTTGTGGACAGGACTTTTCATGGGCATTTTTCTCTGCAATAAAATGCCTTTCCCTTCACTGCTAACCAAACACAGCAGAATCAAGAGAAGCAGGTTTTTTGTCATTAAGTTGTGTTCAAAATTTCATGAACCCAAATTGTCTGTCTGGTGAAATCTTGCCCCTCTGGTCACAACAAAAATAATGTTCTAGAAACCTTCTTTTCAAACCTTCTTCCAGAGCAATATTAGTTGAAATACACTGAGCACATCATGAATTTCAGTGACCACTTTTTTTTTTCAGTTTTGCCATGCCTCTAAGAGTTTCTTGGAAGCTCTGACCATCTAAGACCAGCAATCTCTGTAGTTTTCAGCGTTGTACCCCAAAGCTTAGTGCTGAGATTTCTAGTTTGCAGTTTCATCAGTTGCCAAACGTTATTCAGTCTTGATATGTGTCATTTGTTGGATATTCTTCTGGTGGCTTAATCTAAACTCTCTTCCAGAATTATGAATCTGGAAAGGTTGAAGAGGAAAAACATGATGAGATCAAATCCAATCTAGATATTAATATGTATCTGTGAGTGTTGTGTAACTATATGTTCCTAAACTCACTTCTTTTGAAATTTAGAAAAATAATTGGAAAGCCCCATGCAATGAAGGCTCTGTGGCACAAGATCAAGAACTTTTGAAATACATGAGGATGGTCCTTTCTGCATTTCTGAAATATTCCATGTGCATAAGTTATTGTGTAATATTGACCAGTCTGTTTCTAGCACAGCATCCTTTTTTTCTCCTGTATTTACCTGAATGAAGATGACTTTCAATTCCTTCATAATTTGACAACTCTGAAAGAAGAGAAATGTTTTGAAACTTGTCATGTTTTTCTTTCAGTGGCAGCTGCTGCCATATGAATTGGAGGAGTTGTCCTCTGGGAAGCAAAACATTCAAGGTGGTTGTGATGGGGAGAAATAAACAGGGGATCTGACATCTCTGCTTTGTTTTCAGCTGCCAGGTCTTTTTCTTTTAATGTGCATTTTAAGGAAGCAATCCAATATTGAATTTTTTTCTGCCAGTGCTAGGGCAGTATAGGGTTGGCCAAAGTTTTGATTGTCCCAAAGAAATAACCAATGTTTTACTATGTACAGTGAGTATCAATATCAATATCAATATCAATATAAACATGTATTGCTCTTGGTCAAAAATTCAAATTCTTTGAAGCAATGATGTTATACATGTGGAAAAGTAGGAGTACATAATAATGGTCTCAGAATTCATATGAATATTTTATTTTCCTCCCTCTACTATATCTTAAATAAAGGCTCTTTTTATCTGTTAAAATACCAAACCTGAGCAAGGAGCAGTTTATCAATTTCCAGTTTATCAATTAATGTAGCAGTATAGCTAGTGACACTGCAATATATTTTCTGGAAAATTATCACAGAACTGTTTCCTCCTTCATTCTTATTTGACTCTGGCACTGCTATTAAGAGGTTTAGGACAAAAAGGCCAGTTCTCTAATATCCTGTTTGTATAAATATTCTATCTAAAACAATATTTATTAAAAGAATACAGTATTTTATACATTTCAACTGTTCTGCTTGAATTTTTTTCCTCCTTACATTTATGTTTGGTAGAATGTCAGTCCTTCGAGGTTGGTCATATCAGGGAACAGACTCCATAAGTTAGAACTAAACTTTATTGAGATAAGTCATATTAACACAATCTTGCAAGTGTGATTGTGTTTTTCCATCTTTCCCTTTTATAATCCAAGAATCAGGAAGGAGCCAATTTAAGTCTCCTAAAATGATCTCCTTTCTCAGGGTTCAAGAAATGTTTCTGGCCCCTTTGGCTTCCCAACAGCTTCTGAATATTCCCCTCAAGATTATCTTAATGGCTCTCTGCCCAGAATGAAATATAATATTTTGTTAATTTAATTTTAGGGTTATTGTTCCCTCTCCTATCTCCAAGCTTAAATGTGTTTATTTAAATTAAAATGCAATAAAATCAAACCTGCTAGGCCTTTTGCTGACTTGTTTAAGCAAGTGTATTATTATTATTATTATTATTATTATTATTATTATTATTATTATTATTATTATTATTATTATTTGTTCAATTTATATGCTACCATTCTCCAGAGACTCAGGGTGGCTTACAATGCATTAAGCAATAGCCTTCATATTTTTGTATATACCTGCTTAGTAGGCTTTTGCCCACCCTCCCACAAGTGGTGTTCTTTTTTACACAAAGTCAGTTTATTGCCCCCACAATCTGGGTCCTTATTTTACCTACCTTGAAAGGATGGAAGGCTGAGTCAACCTTGAGCTGGATGAGATTCAAACTTGCAGTAATTGCAGGTAGCTGGTGCTACTTAACAGCACTTTAGTCTGCTGTGCCACCAAGGCTCTATGAACATTCTGTTTCATTCACAGCAGCTACCAAAGCATCTGGTATAGACAACCTGAGGGCTCAGTGCCATATTTAACTTGAATGCCCTTTCTTTGGACTCTGTAATTTTCTCCAATTATTTAATAAAAAATGATATTAGGATCATTTTAGAAATGCTAAAATAGGATACCACTATTTCCCAACCCCTAAGCAAATCTAAACTATGTTCAATTTTGTAATGTAATCTCACTTGGTATACATCATTATCCTGTCTGCTATGGCCCTCAGAATCTTAAATAGTGCTCAACATGACTTGCAACCAGTGAAAAGACTGCTCACCTCAGTACCAAAGCAGGATTGTAATTGCAGACTAAAACTAAATACGACACAATCATATCTTACAAGACAATAAGATAATTGGAAAAGGAACATGATTTTTGCATTAGGTGAAGTGAACCCAGTGGCTCCTCGAGACATGCCACTATGTGTCCAGATTTTGCTCAAAGCTTCAAGGAGATTGAAACTAGAGTGGAACACCATTTGCAATTCTGAATTGCTCATTGTCTGCCATGGAGCTAAAGCTCTCAATAACAAGAAGGCCTGTACTGATACATCCTTAACAACCCAGCAAATATATCTGGATTGGCAGATTGCATAATAAAGATTTCCCTCAACTGAATGCAATGTCATCCTAATTCTGATTCTAAAGCATCAAGTCTGCCTTGTATTGAACAAAGACAGCCTTTAGGTGGTATCCATAGCAACCACCTTTTGAAGAGCTAAGGATTGAGAACCAGTGTCCACCTGGTGACAGATCCTCATTCTACAGAAGACCAAGCAGGCAGGTGTGCTGTCACAAAGCAGCTCAGCCGGTTTCCCCTGCCAATCACTTTGACGTTCACATAATTACAAAGGAAATGGTTCTCCTGCTTCACAATGCAAATAGGAAACCATGGTATTCACACTGAATGCCAAAAGCTTAACCTTATATACATATTCTCTCAAAATGCTAGTTTTTCCAGCAGAAAATCTCTCTCAACTTTCTATCTTGGTGATATATATATATAGAGAGAGAGAGTTACCATGTTTTAGATACTAGATTCTAGTGGAGAGAAGCAAGCTTAATACAGAATTTCTATTAATTCATTAGCCTCATCAGTCAATTCCTACACAGAATATATAGAATTGTCTAATTTTTGCTGCTATGGCTTTTTGATTTAGTGAACAATGCTTGCAGATTCAAAGTTCTCATATTTAATCCTTTAAAAATATACTGCTTGTCCTTAACCTTGATTTGCTGCCATAAGATTGTGTGACAATTTACTGTACATTATAATCAACCATCAGTACCCATATTCCAGTGTATTTGGTTGGTCTATATAATGCAGTTATATTCAGAACAGCATTATGACGAATGTTGATAAAATAGGAGCCTGAGTAGCGTAGGGGGCTAATGCCTCCTACTAAAGGCAGCAATTAACATCCAGCTGCCTGTAATTCTGCGAGTTCAATCCTAGCCAGGCTCAAGGTCAACTCAGCCTTCCCTCCTTTCTAAGGTGGGTAAATTGAGGACCCAGTTTGTGGGGGCAATAAGCTCACTTTGTATAAAATATATACAAAAGTATGAAGGCTATTGCTTAATGCATTGTAAGCCGCCCTGAGTCTCCGGACAAGGGCGGCATATAAATCAAATTAAAGAAAAAACTATCTCTGGTTTAACACCATTGTAATTTCCTTTAAATCAATGAATATACATCTGATGTCTTTCTATAGAATATTTCTTCAAATAAAGGTAAGAGAAACACTGCAACAAGATTAGGACTAAAATAGTTCATTATGTAGCAGGTCATTGTTTTAGGGCTAGTCCACTTTTTAATTATGGGAAAAGAGGGCATACGTCCCATTATCTGATTTTTTGGGAAAGTGTTAAGAAGCTGCAATTAAAAAGCCTCTTGCTGGCATAGAGATATTGACCAAATTCCCCATATGCACAGTATGTATACCTGTTTTTGCAAGTCTTGGAAAGAAAATTGTGGCATTAAAGTTCATTGCAGAATTGTTAGGATCTGGAACTGGAGATTTTTGAAAAAGAGGTGAAACAGATGTTGCACATCAGCTTATCTCATCTGAATATTGGAAAAACCTCAGTGGTGACATTGAGTGAGACCTGTTTTTACTCTAAGCTGCCTTCACAATTACATCATATGATGTCAATATAAAGACAAATCAGAGAGATGGCTGATCTTGAATGCAGTTTATTACTGTTCTTATTCTGACAAGTTCATTTCAAAATCTTTTTTTTCCTCAGCTTTCAGCAGCTGCCCCATCTCAGCATCCTATTTTCTCTTAAGAGTTGTTAGCTTCTGAACAGAATGGAGGAAAGTCATATCATGAATCACTTGCTTTTTTCTTTCAATAAACAATGTGATTTATTCACAGAGATAATACAACTCATGCTTTGGGTGCTGAAGATTTTAAATTTAGCTCTTGGCATCTTCCACTAAAAGGATCATAGCTATTAGTGATGTGATGTCAGACTTTGAAGTTTGTTGTCAATCAGCAGATAATGCTTGTTTTCAATAGTCCAAATGACTGATTAAGTAGGAGTAAATCAGTTTTCCATTAGTCCTATTTTATTTATTTTTTTTGTTTTCTAAAATGAGGTTTATTTTATATTGTACTAGACTCACAATATAGTTTTTTATAATTTAAAGGAAAATTTCAGTTGATTAACCCCTTGGCTTTCTCTATCCTGAGCAGTTTGTGACTGGATACTTTAAAAATTGAAATGAAATAAATGGATCAATAAAATCCATAAGTCAGCTAAATGGGATGACTCATCCTCAAGCAATCACTTGCTTATAATTTACCAGCTATCTTCAAAAATATTTTCTAAGCTGCAGAAAGAAATGCTGGCATTTGTAAGCAGGACATATAATTTCAATCTGTTCACCACAAAGAGAAAGTATTTCATTATTTAAATTGAATTACAGTCTCCCTTCTGCCTTCAGTGCTATGTTATTAGTTCTTCTTACACAAAAGTACAAGTCACAGGATTCCCGATAACATTTTTGAAAATGTCATTTCATCCAAAGTGGTAAAGACAGACCAACTTGAATATTCAAGCATTTTTCACATAGATTTGAGTCACTGAAATGACATTCTTGCAGCTCATCTACTTTATTAAGGGAAAGTAGTGTATGGATTGCAATCAGACACATATTTTAAAATAAAAAAAGAATGTTTTTAAGCCCTCAAGATCTGTACCAAAATAATGTCATGGGGAAGAATATAAAATCTGTACCACAATGTCTTAATAATGGATTTTATGGAAATTATAATAATTTAATGACTTTATTATCTTGCATGTCAATATAAATGTCAATGAGAGAAGAGAAAGAAAATAAAATAGATTAGAAACATCTTGACTCTTTTCCATTTAAAATATTATTATCTGAAATTCTATGAGGATTGGGTGACTTAATTTAAATAATAATTTAGTGGTATGGCTGAAATTATACATGTTGAGTATATATGTACACCTTGATATATCTTAATGGTTTTGAGGAAAACTGTAAGTTAAAGAATATTGGATGGCCAGTATAATGATTTATGAAATAGAATGGAATTAAGGAGAAATTTCCTGATAGTGAGAACAATTAATGGCTTGCCTTTAGTTGTAAGTGCTCCATCGCTAGAAATTTTAAAGAAGAGATTAGAGCCATTTGTCTGAAATTGTATTGGGTCTCCTGCTTGAGCAAGGAGTAGGACTAGAGGACAAGAACCTCTAAGATCCTTTCAACTCTGTTAATCTGTGAATAAAATATTTTACTTCCTTTATTGGTAATATCCATGATGACTATAAAAAAAGAATAATAATTTATGAGGAAGAGTGCATTATGTCCTAGCTCATCTTTTTTCTTTGTTTGTATTAGCCAATTCACACTGTATATTTGATATTTAAAATGTACTTAAAAGGAAAAATGCACCTGTTAAGCATCAACGTAATGCCATCTTTAGGGAACAATCCAGGTTTTTTTCTCCTGAATAATATAAAATAAAATTGTCCTATCCCATTTTCTTTTAAAGTAATTATCTAGTATGTTATAGATTGGCTTAAAGGGCAATGAATAAATGTATTATTTTTCTTCTGTGTTCTAGTGATGAATCACAGTCACACTGATGAATTTACACTATGGAATCTTCTATGGTTAAAGAAGGCAAGTATGCTATATGTAAGCATTAAACCTGATCTTAAAAAAAAAATAGACTGATAACATTATTCCTGCATAGCATTTCAAATTGTAGATACGAATTTGGATTTCTCCTTTCTCAAAAAAAAGTTGTATCTAGGAAAATAAAATGGAAGGAAGAATGATATGGGATAAATATTCGCACTGGATAATTATAAACATTTAAAATTTTTGTTCTGAAAAACTGGGAATATTCATGATGTGATCCCCTCATCATGTGTGAATTATTTTTGGCATGATCTTCTGTTGACTCATTCATTAAGGCCAGTACTGATGACTCTGGTTTTGACCAACAATGGTTTTATTATTATCAGCTTTGCTCTGCAGATCCTGGGAAATGAATGCATAACTTGTGAAATGCAAAGTTGGAACTTTACTACTGAACTGCAATATCATTGTTTCCCACTACTTCTATTGCTCACTAATATTTGGGGTACATAATGTAGCCTTTGACATAAACATCCATCTCCTTGCATTTTCTGCAAACTGAAATTCTCATGTATGTATAAATTGTATTGATTCAATTCACTTCCTGCAAAATTTCTTCTATTTCTCCAAATAGAAGTGAATATATTAAAAGTATCTTTTTCATATTTTATCTTATGCTTTATCATGTGTCACAAGAACTCATCATACATGTTTGGGAATTTCCAACCACTCATTAATATGGCAGAATATACATTTGGCAATATTACACATATTAAAGCAGTTGTATACCTAAGGAGTCATCATGGCTAGAGAAGAGCTGTTTCGTTTGTTCATAAGAGAGGTATGATAGTTCAAAGAGTAAATATATGAATAATGGTTATTATATTAGTACTATAATAGTACCCCATTTTGAGGAAGCCGGTCCATAAAATTGAATTCAAAATCCTCTTTGTCTATCTCTATTGTTAAACACACCTTTCTAACTCATGTTCACTTTGCTGTAAGTTTTCTAAATAATGTTATTGCAATTAACTTATGATAAGCAAATTTTATACCCAAGCAATTCAAGTAGGAAACTTGGGAGAAACTTCTATTGCAAATCCTGGAGCATTTCTGTAAATCATATTGAGTTTCCTCTGCTATTTGCAAAGAAAGCAATAGAGGGCTATATAGACAAATGATATGATTCTTTTTTTAAAAAAAAATATGCTTTTATTTTATTTTTATATATATATCAACATAAATACACGAACATGGTGGCATCTGGATATCATTCATTTTGATACAAATAACAATACTAATATCAATAATATTTGTTACATCAATTAAGCATACATACTCCTAGTATTAATACACCTATTTGTATTAAGATATAAATCTTCATTATTTAATTATTCAATATTTCAATGTTTCATTCTAATGCCAGTTACAACATTGTTTAAGCATGCATAATAATAATATCTTTCAACCTCTAATCTTTCCATTTAATTCTTTAATTTATTCTATTTAATCTTACTAATCCTAATATAATACACATATTGTATTAAAATCTAATTCCATTACTCCATCCTGACAACAATCACCATATTATTTAAACATAATATTAAATCCATCTTTCAACTTTTACTCTTCCATCTATTTATTACTTTTATAATATGCACATCTTTATTTCTACTTCTATTCTAACTTTTAATCAGGCCTCCATTATATTAAAGAAAGAAGAACCCCCCCCCAAGAAATAATATTTCTTTTCTATCCATCATCTCTTGCCCATTTTAATATTTCAATTCTTATTTGTTTGTTTGTTTGTTTGTTTTTGGCGTGTTTTCCCACACTCCTTTCTTGGATCTTTGTCTCTATCTACTTCTGCATTTTTACTGTTTAATCTAAGTATTCCTCCCATCTCTATTCTCTTATACTGCCAAGCCTCCAGGGTATCTGCCCAAACCCCTATCTCTTTTTCAATGGTATCTTCTCATTCCATTTTTAAATCTCTTAAGATACTTTTCTCCTGATTTGTTTCATTAATCATTATGATCTTTATTATCTTCTCTTGTTTTGCTCGTTGATTTCTCTGTTCTGCCTTTTCCTCCATTCTTTCCATTGTCTCCTCCCTCTCCTAGGTATCTTGGTCTTTATTCATTGTGCCTTGTAGAATATTTTCTATTTTCCCATCTATGCTTTGTATTAAATTGTTTATCTCCCTAAAGTTTTAATGCTTTTGAACATCAACAATATTTCTTTTGAACTTCCACTCATTTCCCCCATATGGAGCATATCGTCTTATAAGGTCCACTTTTACTCAATAGTTTAACAACCATATGTTGAGCCTAATGTTGCTCCTCAAAGTATACTACAGTCACAGTTCTTTTATATCCCAGGGTTATTCAATCAGACATTCAGGTAGTCCAGAAAAATCTCTAAATATCTCCTTATGTCCTCTCTATAAGTTTAATAGCATTGGAAAATTGCTTTACTTAGGTATCTTCCTTGTTCTCACCATTGAATCTCTCATAGTCATATGGTAATTAAGTATAGAACAGTAAATATCACCACAGTTCTCCAAATAAATGTTAATTTTTCTAATCAAGAATTTTCCCAGGGTTGTAAAATATGTTATATTTTCCTTCATCAGTAGATGGTGGTCTCAGTTTAGGTTTCAGTGTTGTCTTAGTTCTAAAAGCTATTAAATCCAATTTAAATTCAATTTATAAGAGCAAAGTCAATTGTTAAAGTAGATAGATCCAGCATTATGAAATGCCTTTCCAAAATAATGCCTACCAAATTTAGCCATCCAATTTTCTGTGCTTTGATATTTTTAACTTTTCCTCTTTTAGTTCTTATCTTTTTAAGAAACTTTAACAAATAGTTAAGAGTCTCTTTCAGATTTTCCCTCTCTTTTCTTTTTAAGGTTAGGTTTTGAGTAAAAAAGGAATCATCTCACGCACTTCCATTCACTGTTCATTTACACTGCTCCTGTGTTGCCTCGGATGTCCCAGCTTCACAGTGGCCATTTTTGGCTGCCTCTTCTCCTCGTCATGAAGGAGAGGGAAAGAAAACCCTGGAACAAGCAGGAGAGATTGTGACTCTCCGTGACCTGCAGAGCGCTCCTCTTTTCTTCACCACCCCTCCAGGCATCAGCCGGAATGTCACACCAATGACATGATTCTGATAGTGTCTTACATACCAATTGTTTAGACAAAGTTTGGGTAAGTGAATTGTTTGTATAAGGATATCTGTAAAAAGTTTGATATTATTGGTGCTGTGAAAGGAGAAGCAGTGAACCCAGAAATTTTGGCTGTTCCTGTGCCAGCTCCATCAGTTACAGATGGATCTGTAACTGGTTTGTGAAATGCAAGTCTTAGGTCCAGTATTCTTCAAATCTTCATAAAAGATTTAGATGAGTGGATAGAAGGAGAACTCATCAAATTGACAGACAGCACAAGCTGGAGGGGCTAGCTAATAATTTAGAAGGTAGGCCGAAGCTCCAGAAGGAGGACATATTGAAACATTCAGGCCAGAAGAAGGATTCTTATTGTTGACTTAATGTTTAGGAAGAGATTAGATCTATTATCTGAATTTCTTTGAAATATCTTGCTATTTATTTTTTATGCATTCTGGTCATTCTTGTTTTCTAAAGTCTGATACTATATATTAATTGAGTTATTTTGCTTATCTCCTCCATCTGAAAGATAGATCAGGATAGAAGGCAAAAATGAAAAATGAAAATGATCTGAAGTATGAATAAACTTTAGTAGGAATAATTTTAAACTCTTGCTAGTTATGGAGGTATACCTTATTCATCTCCTTAAGCTTTCAAATAATAATGTGGTGTTTCCATGGATGCTGAAAATGATACAATAAACTCAATATTCACACCTGAATGTAGAGCCTGAGGAACCTGGAAAACTAGATGCAAAATATGAAATTGCTTTTCATCATGAGGAGTTGTGAAACACTTTCAATAAATAGTTGTGAGCAAAATAAATTGCTTGTTCATTTTGTTATTCTCTCATTCTTTTATGTCAGGTTTGCTTCTGTTTGATTTTTTTAAATATGAATTTTCATTGCTTACATACAAATATTTCCTATACAATTAAATGCTTAATGTGGGATCAAAAACATTAAGATCTTTAAAACAGCTTCAGCTCTCTACTGAAAAAGACTCCCACTGTTTATAATGGAATTTGGTTAAGGCTAAAGGGGAAAATACTTTTTAAAATTTCTCTAAAAGTACTGTATTTTTTGGTGTATAAGATGCACTTCCTCCCCAAAAAGTGGGTAGAAATGTCTGAGTCTTTCCTTAAGAAGCTGGATAACATCAACAGCGCATACTATTTATACATGCTTGTTTATGTTTATTGCTTGTGGATTATATATGGTAGTTTGTTCTCCAACCTTAACTGTTCTTGTTTATCTAATTCTGGTTCTTACTTTCTCACGTGTTGGTTAATAGGCTTATGATGAAGAAGGAATAATTAAGGAAGAAGCCAAAACCCATTCAAAGGGAAATTGAGGAAGAAATAATGAACCAGTCGAGGCTAAATGGACAAGCTACCATAAACACATCAAGCACATGTTACTTCCCTTGAATTGATTATGTTACTTAGCCTGGTAGTGAATCATCTCTAAGAAGAAAAAGAAAACTCTGAGAATGCCAAGAACCAAACTATCCTATTAAAAGCTACCTAAATAGAATTGCTACTAGCTTCCAAGAAGTTGGGCAGCAAAGGTTTATCTTCCAGGCTGGGATTTTACTTGGGTTTTAATAGTCCTTATTAATTATTGGCCTATTATTTGGATCATATTGTGTGGTTCTAACTTGCGGTTTGATTTCTGATTCCTGCCTTCTGTTTAAGAGTGGCATACCTTATGATTCTTGACGAATGTATCTTTTTTTTAATGTACACTTAGAGCAACCAAGACAAATTCCTTCTGTGTCCAATCACACTTGGCCAATAAAGAATTCTGTTCTGTTCTGTTCTGTTCTGTTCTGTTCTGTTCTGTTCTGTTCTGTTCTGTTCTGTTCTGTTCTACTCTACTCTACTCTACTCTACTCTACTCTACTCTACTCTACTCTATTCTATTCTATTCTATTCTCCATGTCACCATGTAACAGTTACTTCCTCACTTGATTATGCAAAATTTATTTCTTCTATATGGGCACAAATTAAGTTGAATTCATTTTGTGAATATATACAGCTGAAATATTCCACATATTTGCTTGCCTTGGCTTAACTGAGAAGTGTTATCACACCTTTTTTCTTGATAGAGCGGTTTGTCTGATATTCATATGGGAATTTGGAGAATAAACAAAAAATCACTTTCTATACTTAGGCCCAAAGATTTGGAAGGCTTTCCATCCTTTAAGGAAACCTGGAAACATGTACACTCTTTATTCACATCACCATTTAGTGGACAAGGCAGTGTTTTGATTGTTGCAGCTGTTGCTTTTTCAGTTGGCACTGAACCTCTCAGCTCCTTGGCAATCACTTTATGAATTAACAGTATTGTTAACATAGAAAAGACTGGAATCACAATTATTTCTGCAGCTGGTGTTTCATTAGAAATGGTATTCTTTTTCAATAAAATCTCAATAAGCATTTGAATGGTTATTTGAAAATGCCAATAAAAAAGTATATATTTTTTATTATTTTACCATTTTTCCTTTTCTTTAAAGGACCCTAATAGTTATAAAGACTTACATTAAGTCAATGTTTTGATTAACAGTGTGTCCAGAGTGAAAATGACTTATTTGAGAATATCATCAAGATGTGACCCATTAACCTAAGTTTGAATCCTGAAAGAAAGGTGGTGAAAAACATTATACAGTCATGATAATGAAGGCATTGTATGTAAATTAGTACATATCCCGATGGTATATAAATGATAAACCAATATTCATTCCTTTGATTTTTCTTATGCAGTTGCAGCTCTTTATATTTTTGCCTGTTGAAATATTGTTAATTTCTGCCCATTATTCCAGCTTGCCAAAAACCTCCTCAATCTTAATACCATTTTCTAAGATGCTTGCTATCCTCCTTTGTCATTTTTCAAATTTGATAATCACATTTTCTTATCATCTTTTCTCATCCAAGTCATTTTTAAATACATGAAACAGCACAAAATCTATAATGGACCTTCATAGTATGCCATTCGACACTTCTCTGCAGCTTGATTTGAAAGCATTGATGTACATTGAAAATGATTGTTCAATTAAATCTATGTTTAACTAATGGTATTATAATCTCCCCTACATTTTGTAACCTTCTATACGAATCTCAGCAGCTTTATCAACCACTTTGTTGAAATCAAGAAGTCCACCATATTCCTATGGTCAATTAAACTGATCATGCTATCAAAAAAAAAAATCAAGATTGATTTAACCATGTTTATTTTTTAATGAACTCATTGTTTACTGCCAAAAACTGCTTTCTTTTCTAAGCGCACCTCAACCAACTGTTTAATAAATTGTTTCAGTGATTTGCCCAGTAACAATGTTAATCCAATTGGTCGGCAGTTAAGATGTTTCCTTTTCCTTTTCCTTTTCCTTTCTTCTTCTCCAGCACCAATGTCTTTGTGTCCTCGTGTCCTCCATACTTTTTCAAAAATCAGAGAAATGAATTCTGAGACAACATCTGTAAACTTCTTCAAGATTCTACATTGTACTTATTCTGAGTGTAGATACTTAAGCTCATTCATAATAGCTAGACATTCTCTAGCTATATATTTTTTCTGCTTTAGCTTTCCATTCCTTCCTTTGTAAGTTGTTTTGATTAGGTCTATTTAATAGCATATTCAGCACTTTTTTTATATACAGGGATGAGATACAAAGCATGATCACAAGAAAGATCTTTGGACTACTAAGCACCAAGCAAAATTGCTTACATATGCACAACCTGAAAGTAAAAAATCTTGAATGTCTGTGAGAGTAATTTTTCTCTCCTAATACATATGGAAAACACTGGATATAATAGAGATTTGCAAATCTGGAGAAAGTGCTGTATGATACCTGAAGGTTGAAAGAAAATGTAGCAGTATCTGTGTTAATAGAAGATGGATAGAGAAATCCCTATTGCAAAGTCTCTTCATCATTGACTTGTTCTACTTTTGTGGCTTCAGGTTCAGGTTCAAACCACAATGGAAACACACAGTGAGTTATGTTTGAAGGATATGTTTTCATATCCTTTGGTACAAGAAATAATGCTTGAAAATTTTGTTTTCTCTGAATTTATAATAGTACCTGATACTAATTTCCCAATTTAATATATGGAGGACTACAATTAACCTTGATTTTCATACATTTGTAACTTTGTCATACAGTTTTCAGTTTAACAAAATCATTGAAATGCACACTGGTACATCACAGATAATACTGATCCAGAGTATGAAATTTATCCTGGTAATAACTTATTGCTCTGGTCTACATTGTATGTGTTGCAAGAACCTTTATAACAAGAGAAAATGAAGATATATATCTGCATTGAATTGTTGAATGCTTCTCATACACCTAGTTTGTCAATGCTCTAGATGAAACTAGTGAATGGAAAAGGCAAGTAAATATATTTTGGTTAAACATTAGGAAAGGTTGCCTACAAGAAAAAGAAAATATTATCTGAATGTGGATCAGACTGCTTCAGAAAGTAGTGGGAATGGTTCTTGGAGCTATTAAAATAGGCAGACTAATTAAATAGACTGATCAATGTCTTCATTATGGTTCCTACTTTATCTAATGGGGTTGGGTATGATAAAATTTTCGCATCAAATATCTTTTGTTTTGTGTTGAACTTCTTATATGACTCTGGTGCCTTAGAATTCTGATGTTCTCTAAGGCACTTTCAGATGTTTGTCCTAGCCTGGATTTCATCAGGACCTTAAATATACTTAAATATATATAAATAAATATATTTTATTTATTAAATTTATTTATTTAAATAAATAAATAAAATATTAAATTTATTAAATAAATAAATTTTATTCATTAAATATACTTAAATATAATCTCAGACCCCCAAAGCTTCAACCTTAAACTGTCTACTGTGGACCTCACCCCATTCCTAAGCGGTCTGTAAAGGGGGTGTACATAAGCGCACCAGCGTGCCTACTGTCCATGTCCTACTGTCCCCATTTATTTGTACTCATTTCCTATGTTCATGTTCATATCCATGTTTATACTTATACCTGTTATCTTGTACATGTTTCACAAACTAAATAAAATAAATAAATAAATAAATACATAGCACAGTCCATTTCACTCTGAGCCATTGTGTAGCTCAAGGACAAAAGGGAACTTGTTAAATGTGGCTTCTGAAACTATACTCCTCCTGCCACTTTGTAGGTGTGGCAATTCCTTTCATCACTTGTCCAAGAAGTGTTCAGGATTCCCCCCTTTCTTGTATTCTAGAAATGTCTACTTGTCTACAACAGTGGCTGGGAGTATTGGATTGTTTGCAGTAAAACCCCCTCAGTTTTCAGCCATTTTATTTCCTGAAAAGTAAGTTCCTTTTGTTCTTTTTCCAGCTGTGACTGTTCTTCAGCTCTATACTTTTAGTCTTTCCAGTTGCTCCAGTTCCCCCTTTCTCTTCTATTTCTGGGTTTCCATCTCCATTCTTTTAAACTCTTTATTTGACTTGAATTTCCCTTTAAGTCAAGTGAGGCAATCGATCCCATCACATTGGCTGCCCTGGCATTGGAGTCCATCTCAGAGTCTGGCCTGTTGTTCCCTGAAATATTTTCTTCTGGAGATTACTAATACTTTGCAAAAAAGAGCCTTGGTGGCGCAGTGGACTAAACTGCTGCTGTTAGCTGCCAGCTGCCTGCAATTACTGAGAGTTCAATTCTCACCAGGCTACAAGATTGACTCAGCCTTCCATCCTTTCGAGGTAGGTAAAATGAGGACCCAGTTTGTGGGGGCAATAAGCTGACTTTGTATAAAATAGAACATTGCTCGGGTGGGGGGGGGGCAAAAAACCTTACTAAGCAGGTATATACAGAAGTATGAAGGATATTGCTTAACGCATTGTAAGCCGCCCTGAGTCTCCATAGAAGGGCGGCATATAAATCGAACTAATAAATAAATAAATAAACATCTAGCTATCTTGTGGAACCTAAAAGTTTGTGTTTGAAGGACTTTCTCTGTCTTTGTTAAAAAAAAAATTAAGGGGAGAAAAAGATGCTGGGGGTAATGCTGATCTCTCCATCCTGAATAGCCTTTCATATATATCAAGCATCATGTCTTGGAGCCTTGGTGGTGCAGCAGATTAAAGTGGTGTTAAGTGACACCAGCTGCCTGCAATTACTACAAGTTCGAATCTCACCAGGCTCAAGGTTGACTCAGCCTTCCATCCTTTTGAGGTAGGTAAAATGAGGACCCGGATTATGGGGGCAATAAGCTGACTTTGTATAAAAAAGAACACCGCTTGGGGTGGGGGGCGAAAGCATTAATGCATTGTAAGCCACCCTGAGTCTCTGGAGGAGGCGGCATATAAATTGAGCCAATAAATATAAATTGAACCAATAAATGTCTTTGAATTTTCTTTTCTAACAGAAATACAAATTCTTATTGCCCTGGGCTGCCCTGATGCCCATTTTATTTTACCACTGCCATCATGTACCAATAAATGTAATTATATCCTTTCCAGATGTCTCCTGAGTTTACATACCCAAGTTCTATCTTTTGCCTTAGAGTTGTGACTTAGTAATTACTGCTGATACTACCTAACGGGTGCTTTACCTGGCATCTTCCCAGTTAAATCTAATGTGTGAGAAAGATCATCTGCTACATTAGTTTATTTAGGAGAGTGGAGTGAAAGATAGAAAATGAATTAAATTCTATAATACCATCTCTTATTCTATAGACATGTCTGGCTAAGAAAACAGTGGCTTCTTTCTCTTCCCCTTTTTTGGGCATGCAAACGCTGCTTTAAGTAGTCACAAGAAAAGCATTCAATGGCATATTAGGCAAGAATATAGACTTGTTAAAATTACAGACCACAAATTAAAAGCATGTCCCATCGAAAAATGTTAATAAAATATATGGTTCTGGGCAGACCATGAGATGATATTGGTGTGCTTTTAATATAGAGGTCAGTTGGCTGGAAAGAAAAGTTAGCACTCGTAACCTTGTATACAAAATATAAGTATCAGAAACAAAATATTAGACTTTAAACATAGAAAGACTAGATAAAAATTAATATTATTTATTGTTTCTAGCTAAACATTTTTAAATCTATTTTCCTAGAATAGATTTCCTCTGTGTCAGTTTATACAGGACTTCTCCTCCAGATCAGTGAAGAGTTTAGTTAAGTTTAGGACTTCTCTTCTCAGATTTAATTCTCATTTTTTTTCCTTTTTATTTTAAAAAGAAAATTACTTTTTGTCTCTTGTAAAAATGGAGGGTTTCTAAAGTAACCCAGTGGTGTTTCTGATCTCCACCCATATCTAAATTAGGCTGAATGTGTATCGAAGCTGCTGGCTGTCAGTGAATGTGAGGTGGGAATTTGCTTGTCTATTCACTAGTGTGAATAATAAACTACTTCAGTGTAATCCAGGGGTGAAATGCTCCCGGTTCGGACTGGCTCGGGCGAGTAGGTAGCGATGATCACATGGCTCAGCTGGGCATGGGGGGGCCGGCAGTTCGGAGAACCGGTAGCAAAAATCCCTGCCCCCGCCCCCCATGCCCAGCTGAGCAGCGTAATCATCAGAGCCTTTTTTTTCTTTTTAAATGGCTTTGACAAGCCAAGCTCTGACGATCCCAGCTGAGTTGCCTAATTAGCAGGCAACTGAGTTGGGATCGTCAGAGCCTTTTGAAAGCTTTTTTTTACATAGTTTTACATGTAAAAAATGGTTTTAAAAGTGAAAAAAAATTGGCCATGCCCACCCAGTCACATTACCCCCCCCCACACCAAGCCACGCCCATAGAACCGGTAGTAACAAATTTTAGATTTCACTCCTGCTGTAATCCAAAGGGTAATCACAAACACTTCCAATACAGTTATTTCTTACTCCTTTCCACAGCTCTTTTACAGTCTTTTGGAATATGACACTATCATATTTGTTTTTCTTTCCCATAAACAGGGTGGGTGACTGAAAAATGGAAGAGAAATGGATTTACAATTTAGCAATTATCAATCATATCTTTGAAAAGATCTTTGAATCTTCTTTTTTTTTTATAGATTGGGACTGTGTTGTATCATCATCATCACCATTATTATTTCCAAGGCAGCTACTAATAAAGTATATTAAAATATTTTTGTTAATGAAAAATGCAGTGCAAAAAATATGACAGATTAAACTGAAAAGAGAATTAGCATACAATATTAGAACCATATGTAAAAATTAAAATATCAAAGATAATATCAAAATTTTAGAAATCATTCCAAATGCTTTCTGAAAATTGGGTCATTGGGACCAAACTTAATTCCAAAGGGAATATATTCTATAAGCACTCCAGACTTCAGAATAATGTTAGATGGATAGGTATATTATAATTATTGGAACTGTTCAAAGATTTATTGGAATAGCTGTAATTTAAAAAGAATGTAGGCACAAAGATAAATGAATGATACCATTCTGGAGAGAAATATTTGTGTATGGGTGAGAATGGCAAATAGGCTGACTGAAGGTTAGAGGAAAGAATACAGAAATGATTAACTGATCAGAGAACAGAAAAATGAGGATATAGTGTTGAATATAAAATTATATGTGATCGCAAAGTGAACACTTAAAGCAGTTTTTCATTAAAAACAAAACAAAGCAAGACAAAGCAAAACATAGCATAACATAACATAACAAAACAAAACTCTCAAAACTAAAAACAGTCTGGCTGAAAAGAACATCAATGCGGTTCTTATTTCATTATTTTCAGGTATGCAATGCTCTACTGAAACATAATGATGTTTTAGAAGGCAAAGGAAATTAAGTGTTTCATAGACAGCAAAAGAATTGTAATATTTCACAATTTCATAATGGGTTCTGTGAAGTTCTGACATTTATTCTTTTATGCAATTGTACTTTGGCACTAAATGCATTCTTTGTTCCAAACACCTATTATCTTGCTAGGAGCTATTCAAAGAAAAAAAAAGTGGGGGCGGGGAGTGTAATCAGTTCAATGTGGGTTGGCCCTCAGAGTGGTTTCTAATATAGATAGGAGGTTGTCAGTTATTTGCAGGCTTTTAGGGTTTCTGTGGAAGGTAGAACCCAAGGCATATCAACTCAGTCCACCATTAGGACTCACAAATGTAGTATAAGATACTGACCTATGGTCAGTATGATTTAATTGCTATCCTAGTCAGCTTTTGTATGTGGCAAGACAAAAATGGGCATCTTTATCCTTCATTTTAAGCACCGAATGTCTTGTGCAATTCTGAAGAAGAAAGTATAATTTACATTTATTCACCCATCTGTCCATCTCTTCTTGTAATTTTTTTTGAAATTTTACATATTATATAAAAATTATGGTATTATATTATGTGATCATTTTTACGTAATATGTAAAATTTCACATCATTTATTTACCATCTTCAATCTTCAAACAGCATTTCTCAAAATCAGTATTTCTAAAACTACAATCATATATTCCAATGAGTAAGTGATGTGATCTTCACATTTGCCTTCAAACTTGGAGCTTTAAGACTTGTGGACTTCAACTCCCAGAATTCTCCAGCCAGCTATAGCATAGCATAGCATAGCTGGCTGGAGAATTCTGGGAGTTGAAGTCCACAAGTCTTAAAGCTGCCAAGTTTGAAGACCTCTGGTCTACCTGATAGAGAACCTGTAGATCTCTATACATATTGTTGGAATTTACAAAGACAGAATTTCCTTAAACATTGCTAATAGAAATATTTAATGAAAAAGAACATTTATCCTAAGAATTCTGGCTCATGGTGTATCTCACTGTATACCAAATGAATTTTCAGTTGTAATAATGAAGGGAGGACCAGTTTGATACAGTGGTTCAGGCCCCAGGCTGGAGACCATGAGTTCTAATCATGCCTTAGGTGTAAAGCCAGCCATCTGACCTTGGGTCAGATGCCCTCTTTTAGCCTTGGAAGAAGAAAGTAAAGGCAAGCCATTTTTGAATAGTGGTGCCAGGAAATTATAGGGAACTAGTCCAGGATGTTGCCAGGAATCAACACTGACTCAAAGATATATTAATAAACATAATAATACACAACATGAAGCCTTAAGAACATATGTATATCCCAAAGGTGCTTTTTCAAGAGGCAACTGGACTTTCTGGTTTGTTTATTTTTGAAGATGTATCATTTCTCATCCAAGAAGCTTCTGGAGAGCTGAAGAAGCTTCTTGGATGAGAAGCAAAACATCTGACTGATGACTGAGAATCTCCATAGACAACATATGCATATAAAGCCAGAATAGTGAAGACAGAAATAGGCAGCAAATTTCCCCTCTCTGCAAAGAAGCTGAAGAATCAGTGGACCAGCTAGTTAGCTACTGCAAGAAGATTGCACAGACAGACTAAAAAAATGGCACAACAAAGTAGCAACAATGGTGCATTGGACTATCTTCATGATATACTAGTTGCCTGCAAGGAAGAACTGGTGGGACAACAAAATAGACAAAATAATAGAAAATGAAGAAGCTAAAGTACTCTGGGACTTTATTACTCAAACAAACAAGTATATACCACATAAAACCCCAGACCTAACAATTATTGATAAGAAAGAAATGTCTGGTTAGTGGATATTGCAATACCTGGAGATTGCAGAATAGAAGAGAAAGAACTGGAGAAAATCACAAAGTACAAAAATTTGCAAAAAGAAGTAGAACAACTGTGGGAAAAGAAGGCAAAATAGTAGTAATAGTAATAGATAACATGGGTACAATCCCAAAACATCTGGAGCTCCATTTGAACATCAACAGTATTGAACAAATCATTATCAGTTTACATCCTGAGATAATACCTTTAACACCATCAAATAACATCTGCCTATCCAGGTCCCTGGGAAGTCTTGTATAAAAATGCTAAATCCTGTTTAAATATCTGGGTAACTGTGCAACCAACCAAAAAATAATGAAAGAAGAATGGATTAACTGAATTTCATTCTGAAATTTTATAGATGCATAAACAATGTACATGCTTATTTTGTCTAGCTATAGTTGTTTTGTGAACTTATTGTACTTTGATTATCCTAATGGCCATACATTTTAATGGTATGTCACAGGAAATAGCTTCTTAAATACAATCCCATATTTCATATTGGGAAACAAGAATTAAATAAAGCTTAGATAATAGGTTATCATGATTATAGAAAAATAATTGCATTTTTATTAATCGAAACAGTATCTTGGTGCATGTATGCATTATTATAAGGCTTTAACATCTCAGTACATTATGGCTGCTTACTGACTGTAACAATTATTTATTGATCCTAACTAGGACTGAAAGGTGATAAAGTTACCTAACCTCCTATGACCATCTCTCTGGCAGAAAGAAAATAGCCTACAATTAATAGCATTTCTCTTTCCATTATCAGCTATTCCTGGAACCTAATTACAGTCACACAAACTGAGATGGGGAAAAAGCTAACTGTCACCTGACACTTCCAAATAAGATTAATGCACAATATTTATGAGGTAGCTGCAATAAATAAGAAAATAAGGTTTCCGGAACAAGGTACAGGCATTCTTTCCAAGTTGTAAAGTGGTCCGAGTACAGTAATAAATCTTTAGTTTGTTAATCATTTTGTAAATGATAAGGTGAACCACAATTTGGCCATGGAAAGTTGAGGAATTGGAAAGAAATTCAATTAGTTCCTCACCAAGAAGGCCATGCCACATACTACATTATCCTGTCGAGGAGATGTCAGCTAATCAGTTTCCATCAGCAACCTAATCCTGAATGCAGAGGATCTGGCAAGGGAGGGGGAAGCTCATGCTCTGCATAAAGAAGGTCCTAAGTTCAATTCTTTCCTGTGATTTTTAGTCAAAAGTGTTTGAATGAAATCTTCTAGAAAACCCCAAAAGAGATGACTGGGAGCTACACAAATCTCACTTGTTCTAGGTTTTAAGGCTGGTGACATGAAAGAAACATTAGTAGCGGTTACATCGATATAACTTTAGGGCAGTAATGAACCTCCCTTCCCCAAATTCTTCCCTACAAATTCTGCAAACAAATATTTTGTAAACGTTTTATGAACGTTTTGAATGTTCAGCTACAAAGGAAACCCTATTGTGTCAAACTAAAAGTGTATTTCTTCTATATTTCTGTTCATTTAGCTGTCAAGAAGATGATTTTGGAAAGCCTGTTATGAGATAGGCAGCATTGATTGATTTTAATATCCACATTTATATCTACTGATTTTTCAGGAATAATCAATATCTGCTTGCATGACAAGTCTTTGACAAATGACAAAATCCCAATATCTGACAACTAAATTGGAAAAATAATCATTATCCAATTTTGTGCTAACTTCATTCTCATTTATTCAAACAATCTGGAAATATATTTTTCAAATAACATCAAGAAAGTTGAAGTTAAATACCCACATTGGAATTCAAATGTTGGATTCCAATATTCGATTTAGATAGTGTTATTGCCTTTTGCTGCCATTCCAACTTGGAATTCATCAGATATGTTGAAGTACAACTACCACCATTTGCAGCCAGCAATGGAATCACCAGGCTGAGACTAACTCCATATAGACATTTGAAGTTATGAGCGAGCAGAATGTCACCTATAAATAAACTCTAGATGAACATTGTCTGTGTATCCCTATCATATTTGTTCAATTAAAACCTTACTTGGCCTTAGATTTTAGCTCCCATCATTTATTGTGTGTAAGATTTACCACAATAATACATGCTGATATAATTGCTCTCATAAATTTGTAATTTTGTATTTGTTACTATCAAATATAATGAAAATGACTTTTCTCTACTACCCTGAAATATAAAAAAACCCTATACTTATTAGTTTCTTAGACCAAATCTGGCACTCATGAATGCTGGAACACAAGTATTGAGTTGAACTTGAATCTTGGGGACTAAAGGGTACAGTCATACAATTTCCATAACAACAGGATAAAAGTTGTTTACTGTTGCCTTCTCTGAGGTGTTTTTTTGATTCCCAGTGGACTCCAATCCATGCATTAGCTAGACTGTATCTTGTTTTCCTCCCTCCCCAGTCTAGACAAGATTAGGAAGGTGCTGCCATTTGCTGAAGCAAAAAAGAAACTTGTACTCTGGGAGTGGCCCAAAACATAGTTTGTTATATCTGAGTCACCCCAGAGGAGGCTGTTGATGGATTCTTTCCTATATAAATTTCATAGATAAATTTTGTTTCGGGGCTGGCAAAAATGGACCCATGCATCTCCTTCCTATGATGTAAAAGAGACACTGGCAGAGCCAGGAAGGGAGAGTCAAGAGAGGAATCAGTTTAGGCTCTACATAGTCACAAAAGAATGAAGTTCAATCCCTTTTGAATGCCCTTGAACCTTATCCAGCTTGTTCTAAGTTCAAACTATTATTTTGAAAAGATTCCTGTTCATAGGCTTGAGCAATAAATAAATCAGTAATTTTGAACCCTTGTATGTGCACCTGGTTTTTTGTGCCAGACAGAGAACCAGTTTTGGTCTAGTAATTTCAATTTCCTTATTTCTCAATGTGTATTTTTTAACACACAGGCATTGCACTTTATATGATCACAAATTCCTAAACTAGGGATGATGTTCAATTTGTCTATGGAGTGTCCATAGGGTAAAGCCATCATTTACATGCTACCTGCAGATCTTGTTAGACAACATCTGGTAACATCTTGCTTAGATCATGTAAGTTAGTACACAGGTGGCAAATAAAGCGTAAGATATTTGTCCTCTTATCTTTTGGCATGTCTATGATTGTTGTTTCTTTAGAAGGCTAGTGGAAGATCTGTTTATCCCTGGAAAAAAATCAAAAAGTAGGGTTACAATTTTCTTAACTTACCTCTTTTTTTCTTTTCTTTTTTTGAAACTTAAGTGTTGCTTGGTTGTTTGGCATACTGCTAGAAAAACTACAATTGTTTCAAACATGTAAGAGAAAACTAAGTAGGACTGAGTGAATGGGACATATGCTATTATTTTCTGATTCACTTCCAGGCACAATTAAAATGTTAATAAGGACGGCCTATCTGGTTTTCCAGTGCCATTTTCATGAGGTGAGAAGTGAGAAAGTAATTAGAAATTTTCTCAAGCAGAAGAATATTGGGACTGAACCACATTTATTATTTACAGAATGGCAAAATATAAACACCTTTCCTCAATTTTTGTTTGTAAACTCTATTCTAAGTCAGTGTTTCTCAGTCTTGACAACTTTCAAATGTATGGATTTCAACTCTGGCTGAAGAATTGTGGGAGTTGAGCTCCACACTCCTTAAAGATTTTGAAATAGTGTTATAACACTATGGAAGACATTTTGTTAAAAATTCTGTCTTTTGATCTTCAAGAATTGGACACCCAACCACTGAGTTTTCCAGTGGTTAGGAATTTGAATTAAACCTAGTATTACAGTAAAAAGTCTAGGAATCAGATGTGATTTTTATCTCTCCCCCAGCCACTATTTTCTATTTACATCCTGCCTTCTTTTTAGCAGATCAAAGTTGTATACATGATATAGGTCCCATCATTTCATCAACAAGCTTATGAAGTAAGGTAGTTTGAAGTGACAATCCAAATTTACCAAGTGAGCTCTGTGATTGATTTGGGACTTGAATCTGGCCATGCATTCAGGTCTGCCACAATATCCTTTTACTGCGCTAGTGCTTATTTCTACAGTTGATGATTAGCAATATGGTCTTCCCTTTAGACAACGAGTTTACTTTAGGATACCTTCTCTGGGAAGCCAGATACTACAATGTTGTTTTATTTAAAGTTTACTTTTTTAGATCCATTTAGATCCATTGTTTCAAGTTTGCTTTTTTGCTTACATTGCATGCTGGTCCTCAGATTTTGTTTCGTACTTATGGTTTATACTCCTAAAATTTTATTTTTTATTATAAGCCTCTCAAGGCATCCTTGAATGGAGAAAAACAGCTATTTGAATAAATGAATAAATGGTTCATGGTACTGTATCTCAGGAATCACATGCTGTATATTCTACCTATTTGAATATGTAATGAGACATATTTCTTCTGTCCAAAATCACCTTGTGGGCAACAGGGGAGATAATTTTTTAAAAGCCACTGTAAGTCAGTTTTGTCAGAACAAATGTTCACCATTAATGAAATTTTCTTGTGTGTGTTAACACACTATTTTGCAATTGAATACAAGTGTTTTATCTCCCCAAGAAAGTGCACACCATCATCTTCTAAACAGATAGCAGCTAATCTACCTGCGATCAATTTTTCTCATTCAGCCATATTTTTTTCTCCCTGATTTTCATGTTACCATAGCAACAGCTGACTTCATATGGCCTGACTTAACCACCAAGGAAATATGAGCTATCTTATATGCCACGATCAGGCGAGTTTTGCAAACATAATGAAACAGTTGTCCCCAGCCTTTATGACCTTAGAAGGGACAAGGACTTAAGAGCCCATGGACATGGACTTTTCTAGAGTGTACTAAAACAAAATCCTGAGCAATGAGCAAGGGAAAGGACTGATACCTGCTATATCAAGGGGTTCTCAGAATAAAAACTAGCTTTGGAAAAGCTGGCTGTTAAAGGAAAACAGAAAATAAATCATATTTTTTCTTCAATTGAACAAATAAATGTTATTTCACTGAAAGTATCAATATTTATAAAGAACTAATGCAGATTATTTTATTTATATAGTACATTGCACATCTAAAAATAGATCATCCTGATAGACATTTCATATTTGTTGTAGAGGAAAATTTTGTTTCTCAAAATGAAATACTCATAGCTTTACAGTGGGATAGGAGCAAGCCCATTTTTGCAATTGGGATTGATTTGGAAGAATATGAGAGGCAGAATGGGGCTTGATGCTTTGCCAGCTGCTTAAGATAGACTTTCACCCCTCAAAATCCTAAAACCTTTTAAACCCTCTTGTACGTTTTGGGACAGTTGCTTTCAACAGACTATCAACATCTGATCTGGTGCTTTAGCTGACAGAATATTTACCTGGCTGATTTAGAAGATAGTTTAAAAATAGGACATGAGTGTGATGACCAGCACACCAAGTGATCTCTTTCGCATTGTAGCTCTATTAAGGCTGTACAAGGCCAGCTGCCTTAAAAGAATAGCAGAAAGGTAGTATATTAGCTTTTTGCTCAAGGTCTGAAGAATATCTTCTGAAAGAAGGATTAACTTTAAACAAATGGATAAAGTCTCTATGGCACAAAAATAGTTCACTTAAGGGTTGGATTACAATATTTATATCATCTACCCTTTGTATCATTTGTTGTATTTTTAATCCAGTGTATCAATTCATATAAATTTCTCGAGTCCAGTCAAAATGAAATTCAACAGTGAAAAAAGCAAGGTTCTACATTTAGGGAAGAAAAACAAAATGGATAGGTACCGTATATGTGGTCCCTTGCTCAATAGTAGTAACTGTGAGAGGGATCTTGGAGTCCTAGTGGACAACCATTTAGATATGAGCCAGCAGTGTGCAGCAGCTGCCAAAAAAGCCAACACAGTTCTGGGCTGCGTAAACAGAGGGATAGAATCAAGATCACATGAAGTGTTAATACCACTTTATAATGCCTTGGTAAGGCCACACTTGGAATATTGCATTCAGTTTTGGTCACCACGATGTAAAAAAGATGTTGAGACTCTAGAAAGAGTGCAGAGAAGAGCAACAAAGATGATTTGGGGACTGGAGGCTAAAACATATGAAGAACAGTTGCAGGAACTGGGTATGTCTAGTTTGATGAAGAGAAGGACTAGGGGAGACATGACAGCAGTGTTCCAATATCTCAGGGATTGCCACAAAGAAAAGGGAGTCAAACTATTCTTCAAAGCACCTGAGGGTAGAACAAGAAGCAATGGGTATAAACTAATCAAGGAGAGAAGCAATTTAGAACTAAGGAGAAATTTCCTGACAGTTAGAACAATTAATCAGTGGAACAACTTGCCTGCAGAAGTTGTGAATGCCCCAACACTGGAAATTTTTAAGAAGATGTTGGATAACCATTTGTCTGAAGTAGTGTAGGGTTTCCTGCCTGGGCAGGGGGTTGGACTAGAAAACCTCCAAGTCCTTCCTGTTATTCTATTCTATTCTAAAAGTGCTTTTAGAATACCTTTCTCTCCCACTCTTGATGTGGGCACTTTGGATTGTCTTGTAATACCTTTTGATACACAACTCCCTTGATATATTGCGTGCAAGATTTATTATTTGAGAACCATCTGGTAGAACATATTAATGATCTCTTTTTTATAAACAGATGCTGTTTTGTCTCATTAATTTTGTACAATCCAATGGCTCTGTCATACAAATCTATCACAAACCTTTCAAATAACACCATAGATTGCCAGATATGTACTGAGTCTTCTACTGATGTCAAAAATGAAACTGTGATTTCGGGAAATATGTTCCATGCATATTATTCTTTTTCTATCAAAGAATAAGATTATATGACATACAAGGAATCCACAACTGTGTTTGAGAGAATGATATGACCAAACAAAGTGTTAATGTAGGTGTGATGGCATGCCAATTTAGAGAAAACATTATGCAGGAGGCTGAGGTTTTTGCTTTCAAGTAACCCAAGAATATTGACCATCAGTATTGCCATTTCTTATGAATCACTGGTCTGGAACAATGTTTTGTCTTTTCATATAGATTGCTGTTTATGAAGTTTGAATACTTATAGAGTATCCAAGATCATAAACATTTATGGTTGCTCCAAATAGTGAGGGTGGTGCAGTGTGTGTGCGGGCATCCTTCAATTTATGAACACAATTGAGCATAGTGTGAGAAACCCACATGACTGCTTTGCTTAATGACTACAGCTCCTGGTTGTGGTTGCTAAGTTGTTATGCTTTTCAGTCACAAATGATTGGTTATGTGACAGCAAGTCACTGTTGACTCCTAGTAACCACACAGATAGATTTTCTCAGTGACAAAGTCACAAATTACTTAACAAAATTTTGAAAAGGCAGATGCCCAAGTATGCTCTAGTTTAGGTATAAATTCAAGTGGTAAAGTTTGCATTACCGGTAGTACAATTAAAAAAGTAAGATTTTCTTCTCCATGATGTTGTAATTAGCATTTTTAAATAATGTCCAGAGAAAGGACATTAGAATATCAAGGTCTGTATATTTTTGTTGACATTTCTTTGAATTGATCTAGGGCAGTACCAAAAAGAGAACTAAACTATACACTTAAGAATAAGGGATATATTGTGCATTTAAATTTGGACATTTTTTTCCAAGTAGCAGCCAGTATAACTTGACTCGAAGAAAACCACATGGTATCTGGTATCTCACTTTCCTGTAGTTAATTATGGCAATTGTCCTTGGTCATAAAATGGCCTTATTTGATAAATGACGTGATTTACTAAATATGTCTCTCTCCACTGTTACTTGTCAAATCTTTTATTAAACAGAATTATTTGACTGGCTATATTCCACCATAATCTGATTCATAGGTATTGGATGAAAAAGCACACTTTTTTTAAAAAAAAGATCTGTTTTCTGGCTAATTTTATTGAGTGGACTCCTGCATAATATTAAGTTATCTCTATTTGGAATGTGCATCTATAATTCATCCTTATAAAGGGTTAATGGTTTTCCCATTGAGCATCTTTACAGCAAATTATTCATCCTTGTCCATTCTGCCAAAGATGAAGGAGAAATATCTTGCAAATTTTATATAGATACACTTGGACTGAATTTTGATTTCCAGTACCTCAGAGATCTTCAGTAATGATTATTCTCATAAATCCATGCTGGATTTTACTGAATTATTAGGTCATGCAAATATCTTCTTTCTTTCTTCCTTCCATATATTTCATAACACTGACACAAAGATAGCACATCCTCCCTCCTGCATAATTAAAGTAACTGAGAATGTGGCTATTCAAATACATTTGCTTTTTACAAGCTCTAAAAATGAAGGGCAGTTGTTTTATTCCAGATCAATCTGATAGCTCATCAAAACCATCACTAGCTACCATGATCACAAGCAACCAAGGATCTTAAGCAGTTATTTTTTTCCCTTTATGTCCTACATTACATACAATGGCAAGGATTGAAATTTGAGCTTTTTATATGAAAAGAAACTACAATGTAAAATTCAGTTTTGTATCTGAAGAAATATGACAATTCCCATATTGTTTTTTTACATGAGATTTCATTCTAGATGGCTTGGTTTTCCAAGAGGGATTCCATGATGGAGGTGATAAAATACCAAATCTACCTGCACAAAATTCTAGAGACACGCCCCTTCCCAAAAGTTTTTGTTTTGTTTCAATGCTATCTTCAATCAATTTTAGATGTTTTACATAGCGTCCCTTCAATCTTTCTGTTTAACAAACTATTCTGTGGGGTAAGTTAGGCAAAGAAAATAGACTAAAGTCACTAAATGAACTCCCATGGCTGTCAGTAACCTTGAATCTAGAATTCCATTATTCTAATTCATTATTTAGCTACTATTTCATCTAGCACTCTATGAGATACTACATATTTTAGTAATGTATTATAAATGGAAAGCTGCTCTTTGGTTGCTGATCTACAGTTTTCTATTACCTATTGGCTAAATGTCTTTAAATCCTGAGGCGGAGAGAAAGCGACTAGTCACCCAGCTGGCTTTATTTAAAGTGGTAGGTCTGAAAATAGAGAACTTCTGCTTTGGGTAAGCATAATCAGTTTCAAAACTGAATTAGATCAGTCGTCAAATACAGTAGAAAGCAGCTTGTATCAGCTGTACCAGTATTAAGAAACATTGGATAACTTTTCAAATTGCTTTGGTAAGGAAGTACTCAATGGAGTGTCATTGTCATGGCCTTGTCAGAGCCTGGGTCTGAGGAGGAGGACGAGATGGAGCCTGGGCTGACAGAAGATAGCGCGGCCTCTCTAGCCCTGGAGGAACAGCCAGAGGAGCAGGATGAGGCAGTCCTGGGTCCCGTGGGCCTTGGAAGGATGGCCAGCAGTGAAGAGTGGGCACATGATGACTGAGCAAGGACGGAGAAGAGGGGAAAAGTAGACAGTGGAGCAGAGGAGTGACAGTACTCCAGCGAAGAACAATTGCCTCCCTGTCCTGACCCTCGAGCACGGAGAATGGAGAGGAGGCAGGATCAGTGCAGGGTGAACCAATGACTCAGGAGGAGGGCATCCTACCTCTCATCACAAGGCTCACCTGGGGAATAAGATTTAAAGAGATGCTGTGGGGAAGGGCACTTGTCGGGAACAAGTTTTGACTTTTTTCAGCTATACTTGCAGCTACAGTTGTCGATGTCTTTTTTCTTTATTTATTTGTCAAGCATATATAAGATAACAGATAAAAGTATAAACATAATTTGAATACATGAAAAGGGACATTAAGACAGGGATGGAAGGCATACTGGTGTACTTATGCATGCCCCTTACAGACTTTTTATGAATGGGGTGAGGTCAACAGTCTAAGGTTAAAGTTTTGGGGTTTAGGGAAGAAACCACAGGGTCAGGTAGTGCATTCCAGGCACTGACCACTCTGTTACTGAAGTCATATTTTCTGCAATTGAGTTTGGAGTGGTTTACTTTGAGTTTTAATCTATTGTTTGGCACTTTGCATAGTCTTGTTTTGCCTGAGTTCGATTTGCCTTGCTTTGCCTTGCTTGGTTGTGGACTCACAGCAGCCAGGAACTAGTAGAGGTGCATGTGTGTGTTTGGAACATTGCTCTTGGACTTACAGTGAACTGTGGGAACTTTGGGGGGGGAGAGTTGGAGCAATAAAAGGAAGTTAAGCCTTTGTGCCCAGGCCCAGGTCATCACAGTCATATTTTCTTTCATTCTTTGTAAATGCAAGGTGACTGATAACAGTCTGTGCCACCACTACTTTCTTGTGTGATGCTAACTTTATCATTCATTGATAATTACCATTAACAGAAACAAATTAGTCGGTAATGGTTCTGCAAGTACATTTCTTAATGTTTTCCTCCCCACTTCACACATCTTATAGATTTCAGTTCAAAACAATTCATGTAAGTCCTCTCCATGTATAATTCTAAATGAGTAAATATGAGAAGAAATATCAAGATTCCTGAGTTTTCCATCAAAAGTTATATCAATATTTTTGCAAGTTATATTGTATTATTGTTATCAACGTATAATTAATTTTATACCTCATCAGATCCTGGAACAAAACTATTTTAGTCATAGTTGGACATGAAGGCATTAATAGGATCAGAGGTGGGGAAGGATGACTGATTACAGTATTTTTTTATTGGTATTTTTGAAAAATGGGCAATTTGTGCAATCATTTGCACTTTGGATGAAATCCACATGCCATTGGAGGGTACTTGACAAGCACACTTGCATTTTCTTTGCAGGGTAGGTGAAGATTTGTATTATTCAGACTGAATAGAGTTATAGGATACATCTCTACTGTAAGCTTAAGCTAATGTAATGGTGACGGTTTCTTTCTCATTCTTTCAGTCCCAACTTATTTTACAAATAGATAAATGTATAGTTCCAGGGTGCACAGTTCAGCCATTCTATCCGGGTAAAAATTGTTCCATGTTATGCTGCAACAAGAAACAATTCTGGACATGAGAATTACTTGAAACACATTCCTTCTTTTTTGGCAGGAGATTTTTCAATGGTAATTTTAAAAAAATAAATGTTGCTTTTAAAATAAATAAATAAATAAATAAATAAATAAATAAATAAATAAATAATGATAATAATAATAAGCACCTCGTATCAACCATTAGCACCAGTCAATCGTATTTATGACATATTTTTAAATGTTCAATTGACTGAGTTTCATGTTTAATGAATAATAATAATAATAATAATAATAATAATAATAATAATAATGGAACAATAAAACAATACATACATTATCAAAAATATGTAACAAGTGATTAAAATCAGGTAAAAATAAATACGTTATAAGAAATACTATGTTGTTACTACAATAGACAGTTACAATTTTGTATATCATTATCTAATACAAAAATATTATTGTATTACAAATAAACATGCTAATGTGCTTTTTTTTTATCCGACTGTACTTTATATAAATTTATTCTCTTTTATCCCAGTACACCCACTGTACTGTCTACATTTATTGGCAATCCACTCATAGGTAACAGACAGGGGTGAAATGCTCCCGGTTGGAACTGGATCGCCTGATCCGGTAGCGATGGTGGTTCAGAGAACCGGTAGCAAAAATCCCTGCACACACCCCTATGCCCAGTTGAGCTGCGCAATCATCAGAGGCTTTTTTAAAAATTTTTAAAAGCATTTTTTTCTACAACCACTTCGGCCAAAAAAAATGCTTTTAAAAATAATAAAAAAAAAGCCTCTGATGATCGTGTGGCTCAGCTGGGATCGTCAGAGGTTTTTAAAAGCATTGTTTCTACAATCTCTTCAATCAAAGAGGTTGTAGAAAAAATGCTTTTAAAAGCCTCTGACCATCCCAGCTGAGTTGCCTGATTGTCAGAGGCTTTTAAAAGCATTTTTTTACAACCTCTTTGCCCGAAGAGGTTGTAGAAAAAATGTTTTTAAAAGGAAAAAAAGCCTCTGCTGATCAGGCAACTCAGCTGGGATCATCAGAGGCTTTTAAAAGTATTTTTTTTACAACCTCTTCGGCTGAAGAGGTTGTAGAAAAAATGGTTTTAAAAGTAAAAAAAAAAAAGTTGGCTATGCCCACTCAGTCACATTACCCTCCCCCCACCAAACCACACCCACAGAACTGGTAGTAACAAATTTTACATTTCACCACTGGTAACAGATGTAATCAGTGTCTCAAACATGCTTTTCAAAAAGCTTTGATTTTTTTCTTGAAGATGTTTCGCTTCTCATCCAAGAAGTTTCTTCAGTTCTGACTGAATGGTGGGGAATAGAAGGATTTATATTCCTTGCAGTCATCTGGTCCTTACCACTCTGTAGGTCTGTAGGTCGGTCAGCACCCCAAGAGTCTCACTCTTTACTATTTATTTATTATTGATTTGATCATTTATACATATAAATCAGGGGTGAAATCTAAACTTTTTTGCTACCAATTCTGTGGGCGTGGCTTAATTAGTGGGTGTGGCTTTTGGTCAGGTGAGTGGGTGGGCGTGGCTTGTTGGTCAGGTAGGCGTGGCCATGACAACGTCACTTCTTTGCCTTTTTTTTAACCTACAAAACACAACTGGCTCACCCACAATGTAAAAGCAGCTGTGCTAGACCCAAAATGGCCCCTGCAACAAGCAGGAACCTCACACAGCCACAAAAAGTCCAAAAAACCAACTTTTACACTTTACACACACCAAATTCCACATACAGCTTTGTGAGATTTTGTGTGTTTTTGTAGTTAGAGTGAAATACTACAGAAACAAAGAATCTCAGAAAGCTGCTCAAATATTATTTTATTTTATTTTATTTTTATTTTTATATAACAACAGCTAAATTTAAAACTTCCTAAACTTTAAATGGCTAGGTCTAAAAAAAGAACAACTAAAAAACCCCCCAATTAACTATTTTTTTTAAAGCTCCCAAAGGGGAAAAAAACTTACCCAACTGAGGCAGGCAGGCAGGCAGGCAGGCAGGCAGGCAGGCAGGTAGGCAGATAGAGCTTCTCACTGATGAGCTTGATTGCAGGCAGGGAGATTCAGTTGCTTGCTAATGCAATGGATTGCAGGTATTACAGCAAGCGAAGGCAGGCGTTGCAACCAGCAGCTCAGGATTCGATCTGAAGAGCGAAGGTAAGCAAGCTAGAGGCTGGGGTGGGGGTGGGGAGAGATTTTTGCTACCGGTTGTCCGAACTGCCCGCCGCCATCGCTACCTACTCGCCCGAGCTGGTCTGGGAGCATTTCACCCCGATATAAATTTAATAATGTTTTTGTTTCTTTCATCATTCACCATCACCTTTTTATGAATCACTTAAGGTTTATTATATACAACAATATATAATTTATAATATATAAACAAGAAATCTCAGGCTCCATGGAAATTGGAAACATCACATATTTATTACATATAATCTCTTTGATTTATGACCATTTGTTTAGAAAGTTATGATGGCACTGAAAATGGTGATTTATGGATGATCCTCACACTTACAACTATTGCAGTGTCCCTGAGGTCAGATTTTTGGCAAACTGTGATTGTCATTTGTGACCTTACTAGTGGGCATCCATGTCACCTTACTAGTGGGCAGTAAGATGACCTTACTAGTGGGCATCCATGTCAAGGGGAAGCCTGATTTACTTAATGACCAAGGCAAAAGGTCACAAAATTGGCACAACTCATTTAATAACTGCCTCGCTTAGCAACAGAAATTCTGGTCCTAACTGTAGATTGAGGGCTACTATATGGATGTGTACATTTATTACATTTTAAAATAATCTAACAATTTTTGTTCTCATTTTTGATAGCATTATATACTTCTGAATATGCTCAAAAAACCATAGTCCCTTAGGAATAATTTAATTATTATTTATTTATTTTATTTATTTATTTATTAAATTTCTATACCGCCCTTCTCCTTCCGGACTCAGGGCGGTGAACAGCCAATTAAAAACCAGTGCAATACAATAAGATTAAAACGTACTAAAATCAATATAAATTTAGGCTGAAGATTCAAACCGAATAAAACTCTGAAACACTAAAAAATTTAAATAATTTAAAATATTAAAAATATTTAAAAATAGGAGGGATCAGGCAAGTCCGGCAAGTTGGAAAAAATGAGTCTTCAAAGCCCGACGAAAGGTCCGGAGGTCAGTGATAGTTCTCAGATCTGGAGGGAGATCGTTCCAGAGGGTGGGGGCTACCACAGAGAATGCTCTCCCCCTGGGGGCCGCCAGCCGGCACTGTCTGGCTGACGGCACCCTGAGGAGGCCCTCTCTGTGGGAGCGAACCGGCCGGTGGGAGGCAATAGGTGGCAGAAGGCGGTCCTGTAAGTACCCTGGTCCTAAGCCATGGAGCGCTTTAAAGGTGATTACCAACACCTTGAAACGCACCCGGAAATCAACCGGCAACCAATGCAGCTCACGCAGGAGAGGTGTCACATGGGAGCGCCCTGTCGCTCCCATAATCCCCCGCGCGGCCGCATTCTGTACCAGCTGAAGCCTCCGGATGCATCCCAAGGGGAGCCCCATGTAGAGAGCATTACAGTAGTCCAAGCGAGACGTGACGAGCGCCTGAGTGACTGTGCGTAGGGAGTCCCGATCTAGAAAGGGCCGCAGCTGGCGTATCAGGCGGACCTGATAAAAAGCTCCCCTGGCCACAGCCGTCGTATGTTCCTCTAAAGACAGCCGTGGATCCAGGAGGACGCCCAAGTTGCGCACCCTTTCCGTGGGGGCCAATGATTCGCCCCCAATAACCAACGATGGAGTCAGTTGGCTATATCGGGACGCCGGTAGCCACAGCCACTCAGTCTTGGAGGGGTTGAGTCGAAGCCTTTCCACCCCATCCAGACCCGCACAGCTTCAAGGCACTGGGACATCACTTCCACGGCATCGTTGGGGTGGTCCGGGGTGGAAATGTACAGCTGAGTGTCATCAGCGTACTGATGGAATTCCACACCAAAACCACGGATGATCTCACCCAGCGGCTTTACATAGATGTTGAACAGAAGGGGCGAGAGGACCGACCCTTGTGGCACCCCACATACTAGGCGCCTCGGGGTCGACCGCTGCCCCCCTGTCAACACCGATTGCGACCGGTCGGAGAGGTAGGAGGAGAACCACCGCAGAACGGTGCCCCCCACCCCCAGTCCCTCCAACCGGCGCAACATGATACCATGGTCGATGGTATCAAAAGCCGCTGAGAGGTCTAACAGCACCAGGATAGAGGAGTACCCCCTACCCCGGGCCCTCCAGAGATCATCCACCAACGCGACCAATGCCGTTTCGGTGCTGTAACCAGACCTGAAGCCGGACTGGAGCGGGTCTAAATAGACAGCTTCATCCAGGTACCGGGGGAGCTGCCACGCCACCACACTCTCAACAACCTTCGCTAAAAAGGGAAGGTTGGAGACAGGACGATAATTTACCAAACCAGCCGGGTCCAGGGAGGGCTTCTTGAGGAGGGGCCTCACCACTGCCTCCTTCAAGGCGAGCGGAAGGACACCCTCACTCAAAGAAGCATTTATAATCTCCTGGAGCCAGCCTCGTGTAACCTCCCGGGAGGCCAGCACCAACCAGGAGGGACACGGGTCCAATAAACATGTGGTAGCGTTCAGTCTACCCAGGATCCTGTCCACGTCCTCGGAAGCCACAGGATCGAACTCAGCCCAGATAACACTCTCAAGACTGGGCTCAGTCACCTCGCCCGAACTAACCCAGTCAGAGACCAGCTCATCCTGAATCTGAGTTATTTTGTCATCCAGATATTGAACAAAATCCTCAGCACGTCCCTTATACTAGTTGCAATAAATTTGCCATGGTAAAGCCCACATAACTGTTAATAATTGATGTCCAGTAAGGTATCTTCTCTAATCTCCTAAATTAAAGAGGAGAATTAAATTCCCCCTCCCCTCAAGCTTTACTGGGGAAAAAAAACTGCACAGATTAAGAAACAAACATATTTATTTTACAAAGAAAAAAAAAAGAATGTTGTGGAATTTCTTTTTAACAATTGCAGATTTAGGTAGTGATTGCAATCATTAAAATGTCACTATATATAATTTACAGAGTAATGTAATCATTGTTTTTTCTTCAAAATCCTGGGAATTATGTTGCATTATGATGCCAATGGGCTATTGCTTAGAGCTCCATTAATGCTTCAAGTGGTTTTCTAAATGCACAAATGAGAAACTGGAGCTATTTGTGCTATTTTTTTAAGAACTCCTTTTCCAAATAATAGATATTTCTTTCCCCATAGCAAGCAATGAATTTGCCACTTAACATTATTAAAATGTTTTAGGAGAATTACTTGGGCCTCTATTAATTTCTGAGAATCCTACCTTTCTCCACAAAAAAAAAAAAAAAAAAAAAAAGAGGGGGGGAGGAAAGTGGGAAACAACATAAAAGAAAAATGTTGAAAGGGAAGACTCAAGGTTAGGAGGCATCTCAGTCAACTTGAATACCACTGAGAATTGTAGGATTTGAAGTTCACATATTGGGTGGGGCACCAGGGTTGGTGAAATCATACCTTCTAAATTGTTATTTATGAACATGTTTTTTGTACTGCTTGGATATCACAACTCTGCCAATTAATCACACTAATATCAAAATGACTAACCACCTGCCACAATGTCATGAAGCAAATTCCATCCTTTGGTACTTGGCTTACAACATTGCACATATGAACTGTATGAAAGTAGCAAAGTTTACCTTGCAATGTGACAGGTGCCTTGTCATTTGCCCCCTGTTCTAGGAGATGCCTATGGATTATGACAGTTTTGCTGAAATTTAGTAGATAAAACAAGAATAGAATTTAGTAGATAAACCCAAGAAGGGAAGTATATGCTACAAAGGATTGGGCTAGAAGACCTCCTAGCAGTGGTGGGATTCTACCGTTTTGGACTGGTTTGGGTGAACCGTTTGCTCGGACTTTCAGCTGTGAGTGAACCGGCTCTCTCTTTCTTTGAAGTGGTTCGCCCGCCCACCCGTGTGTTATACTTACCTACATTTCTGCTTCCAAAGCCCAGCTGATTGGGGCAGCAGAGTGGATTGTCGCTCCTCAGCTGTTTCCCTTGCTCTCAGCAATTCGGAAGTTCAATTTTCTGCAAAGTGTGCATGTGCACGCAGAGCGCGTCTGACACACACACACAATTGAAATGAGAGCGCATGCATGAAATGCGTGCTCAGCAAACTGGTTGTTAAACTGGTAAGATCCCACCACTGCCTCCAAGGTCCCTTCCAACTCTCCTATTTTGTTATTGTTGGCTAAGATCCCTCACAGAAATAAGTGACTTTCAAACAGGCATTTATTATAAGAATACTTTGTAATAATTTTAGCCTCATTTGTCAGCAAGCATACATTTACAAGCTGCAGTACTAAAAAGAATGGAATATTATCTTTCCTTGATCTCTGTCTGGTATTTCCATTGATGTGATTCTCAATGGAATCTGAGAAAAAAGAAAACAATGGCCTGAGAAAGAAGAAAACATGTTGCCTCAATTTTGGAAATATAAAATTGGTTAGATAATAAACACAATAAAAATTGGCCAAGTTGGACCAAAGGTTTGGATTATCTGTTTATGTACGTATACTGCCTCTATTGGGGTGACTTTGTCATTATTAATGCATATTGCCACCTATTTCAGTTCTTCTTTTGCAGGCAACAAGTGCAACATTGATCTAAATTGCTTTCCATTATTTGTTTCATAGAAAATTCCTCCAAATAAAATTTCAGGTAATTGGCTTGCAACAGTAGACTGCTGCTGATATTTTGGATTTAATAAAGCCATTTTTGTAAGGGGGAAAAATTCTCACAAAACATATCAAAGATGACAGGCTGGCTATGGGAAATCTATGTCCTCAGCTACTTAAAAGCTTGTCAGAAACACTGACACATTAATTTAAATTTATTGTGCAAACAAAAATGTCTGATTTTTGCAGGGCAGAGGGAACATATGGCACAGCAGTTAGCACATGAATTTTTATATCATACTGACTGCTTGTGGGGTTCCTTCGCAAATCACCATTATGCAGATACAGTTTTGTCTCACTGCTTAACCATGGATAACATTTAAAGTGCTCATGTCAATAACTCAAATTCTGCTCATGCTTTTTCCTTGCTATATACCAGTTTTATGGGTTTTCTTGTTTATAAGAAATTAATAGATATAGTTGTCTCTCAAATTATAACACAGTTCAGGAACTGTTACAAATGGAGATTGTGATTCAGCAACAACTTTGGTTTACTTCAACTTTCTATGTTTATCTAGACAAAGACAGGAGCCAATGGAATGAAATGCCCTACCAATTTTTCTAGGTACCTACTCCTCCTTCATACACCGTAGAATATGAAGTTGCAAACAGTAGTACATATCTAGTTCCTGATCAATTTCTTCTTCTCTTCATCTCTTGTTTCTCCACAGTGTATCTTCCAGTATGCATGGGATAGAACTTTTCTTCCTGCTCACTAATCTAGCTATGATAGCAACATGCAACCCAAAGTACAGCTATAAGAAAGAAAGAAAGAAAAAAAAAAAAGAATCCTTGCAGTATTGGGAAAAAAAGAGAAAAATATAGAGACAGTACTGAAAATCATTCCATTCCTTTTGTTTGAAGTGGATATAATAGGATTCTTGTTACCACTCATCTGGTCATAGCTCAGAGATTGAGAGACTGGTTGGATTATATTGTTTGCAAAAATATGTTTCCTCATTGTTTTATCACTGTTTGTAAAGAAGGTTTATGGGGGTTGAGTTGAATATAGAACCATGGCAATCAGTCTTTTCTTCAGTACCATACACAATACATACATCTTTACCTTGGCAGTCACATGCACAGTACAAATATCTGCATATATGCCGGTGGTGGTATTCTACCGGTTCGCACCGGTTCGGGTGAAGCTTTGACTTTCAGCTGTGAGTGAACCGATACGCTTTGATTTTGAAGTGAGCCGCCTGCCCGCCCCTGCATTATACTTACCTATATTTCTGTTTTCCAAAGCCCAGCTAATCGGCACGGCAGAGTAGATTGCTGCGCCTCAGCTGTTTTCCTTGCCATCAGCAGTGCAGAAGGTGAGTTTTCTGCAAACTGTGCACATGCGCATAGTGCATGTCTAGCGCATGCGCTCAGCGAACCGGTTGTTAAACTGGTAGGATCCCACCACTGGTGCAGCCTTCATGAATACAGCAATAGGCAGAAAGATGTCCAGGGGATTCAGTATTCTACATAACTGGAGATTCAGAGGATACTGTGGCTTACATGTATGCTTCCTTGAAGATAAAAAAGATGTTAAGACTCTAGAAAGATTGCAGAGAAGAGCAACCAAGATGATTAGAGGACTGGAGGCTGTAACATATGATGAACGTTTACAGGAACTGGGCATGGCTAGTCTAGTGAAGAGAAGGACCAGGGGAGACAGGATAGCACTATTCCAATATTTGAGGGGCTGCTGTTTTCCAAAGCATCTGAAGGCCAGACAAAGAATAATGGATGGAAATTGACCAGGGAGAGATTCAACCTAGAAATGAGGAAGAAGTTTCTGACAGTGAGAACAATCAACCAATGGAACAGCTTGCCTTTGGAAGTTGTGGGAGTGTCATCACTTGAGACTTTCAAAAAAAGATTGGACTGCCATTTGTCAGAAATGATATAGAGTTTCCTGCTTGAATGGGTGTGTGTGTGTGTGTGTGTGTGTGTGTGTGTGTGTGTGTGTGTGTCTTCTGTTAAATATCCATGACATAACTTAAGATGCCAAAGCCTTGCTCTTGCTTTTTCTTCCAGTGATTGTTCATACTGTATGGAAGATATTTCTGGTTAGGATCTCTATATTTTTATAATCTACATATTTATATCCCAATCTTTATATTAAAACTAAACAGGAATGACTCAGAATCAGAAAAACAGATGTGCCTTCAACAGTGCTAATTTCTAACTCTATCCCCCTCCTCTGACTTTGAAAAAGGAAGATTTCCACAGCATATCTACTCAGTTAAAATGTTCTATCCATGAAGAAAGTGTTTGTACTCAGGGGCATCCTTTGTAGAATTGTTCTTGTGTTTGAATAGTCCCAGTGAGAAACGAAATCTGCCTTCTGCCTGCTGAGCTCTGTCAGGTGAATAGCAGTACAAATTCATACACTCATATTTCTTACTAATATCTATTCTGACAGTCATCTTAGCCCCATGGTCTATCCATTTAGATTACTAGATGCCGAACCAAGCTCTCCAAGGATTGTGTAAATCATCAGAGTTAGCTAGGTTTTAGTCAGCCCTGTTAAAAGGGAAGAAAACTTTCAATAGCCTTGACTAAAAGACGATTTATTAATCTGACTCTTTGCTACACTAACTACTGATAATTAAAAGTGTGTGGCCAGGTTCAGCCCTACCAGAGCAGTTTATGTTTGGTGTATCTGAATAAGAACCAAAGACCACTCGTAAATAATGCTAAGATCAGTAGTATTGAAAATTGGTACTCAAATACTGGATGCATATACTGGATAGTCAATCTGAAACTATAGATTAAACCCTGGCATGAAATTACATAAGCAACAGATTTTAAGAGTATAAGTAATATGTTGGCTGGCTTCAAAGAGCAGTGGTTATTTTTGTAAATAGCAACATGAAAATGGTGTACTTTTTTAATTTTAGAACAGACTTTTCCCCACATAGATGATCATTATACATAATAGAATAATTTATTTTAAGGAAGATGAACATGCCTATTTACAAGGTATTTTTAAAAACGTATAAAGGATCACACAGTCTCATCTACTGGTCCAAGACTAAAGTGCTGTTAATTAGCACCAGCTGCCTGCAATTACTGCAAGTTCGAATCTCACCAGGCTCAAGGTTGACTCAGCCTTCCATCCTTTCGAGGTAGATAAAATGAGGACCCAGATTGTGGGGGCAATAAGCTGACTTTGTATAAAAAAGAACACCGCTTTGGGGGGGGGGGCAAAAGCCCTACTAAGCAAGTATATACAAAAAGTATGAAGGCTATTCCTTAACGCATTGTAAGCTGCCCTGAGTCTCCGGAGAAGGGCGGCATATGAATTGAAAAAATAAAATAAACTGAAAAATAAACTTTTAAGAGCTATTATTTATCACTCATTCTGCCAAAAACAAGACAGTGATGCTAATTCTGTTATGCTGGCACTTGAGTCAGACAATGAGGAGGCTGGAGAAGATGTGGTGCTAGAAGCGGGGATTCAGCCAGGGCTTTCAGAACCTCCAGAAGTTCCCTTAAGTGAAGAGGAAAAGCCTCTTCTAGATGCACAAGCGCACAGAGCTGCCAAAAGGCAGGAGTGGCTCCTCAGGAGGAGAACTTCTCGAGAGTAAGGTTTGGGGCTAATTGACCACTCCCTTAGCCTATTTAAGGAAGAATGCCAACTAAAGCAATTTGCAGGGAACAACATCATTCGCATACCTTTGTGTCTTGTCTTGCTTATCTTATCAGTTTCCTGCAAATTGTTTCTGGGCATTCTGCCAACCACAGTAAACTTTCAGTTATTATTCTTTGAATTCTTGGTGGCTGTTAATGCAGTTAATTAACAGCTGTTATTGAAAAAGACTGATTTATTTAGTAAACTAAGGTTTGAATGAACTTTGTGGGTGCTGCGTTCTTTGGGGTCCGTAGCTGGGGCAGAACAGTGATGCAGATAGGTGGCACTTGTACCAATGTGCATTCAGTACATATTTGGACCTACTAACTTGGCAAGGCCACCTTGTCCATGACAGCAAGATTTTGGGAAGTGGAAGCAGACATTGTGATTGGAAGAGCAGGAGCCAGATAAATCAAGCCCAATTATCTTAATTCTGTTATATCTCCAAATCTTGACAAAACAAATCTGTTAAGACATAGCCCAGTGTGGTGTCATGCAAGCATTTTCTCAGCCCTTTTATTCCATGGTGAATGCATTTCAAAAGTGAATAAGGCTAGATTTCTGGAACTGTGGAAGAAAGGTAAGGCAATAGCAGAGTGCAGCCCTTTTCCTATGAGCCCATTTTTTTCCCTTTTTATGTAATAAGTGCTTGAAGGCTACAAAGCAGTAGCTGAATCTGATTTCTTATGCCTTTTCTTTTTTGGAACATTCTATCAGCAAAGCCTAACCTTAAACCCTTGATCATAAACTTAGACAGCCATGGCCAGTGAGTTTTCTTTATCTATTCATATATGATGGAATGCCTTTGGCAGGCATAACATCACCTGGGAAGACATTTTCTTAAAACGTCAGAACTGATTAGTTAGGAGGAAAAATACATATTCTGTAAATCACCCCTAAAATACTAGCCTCACTATAGGAAAAATAGTAGTCAAAATAACCTGGACAACATCCGGAACTGCTCTTGATGAGTTTGAGGAGTCCCAGTCCATGCTAAAAGGATATGAGATCCCTGCCCCCCACTATGTTTATGCTCTTCTATTAAATGTTGCCATGCCTGGTTTTATTGTCTTGTTTGTGAATGTTTCCTCTTTATATTATGCTTTACAGTTAAACTTTAGTTATGGTTTGCTTAATAAGCTCTTTCAGCTTTCCCCTCATGTGTATTTATTTATTGCTTTTGAATCCACAAGCTTCCATCTACATTTCAAGTGTGACAAAATGCAGGCAAGCATTAAAGAAGTTGCACCTGTCAAAATTATTTGCTGCTATTGGTTTTTTTCCCTTCTTCTGAGCTTCATCTCTCACTCACTGTCTCTTTATTTTTACTCTAAGTTTCCCATTTGGCATATTTTAAGAACCTTGCTTATAAAGAAACATTCTCTTACTTCTAGGTGAGTTAGTTTTCAATTCTTGTAACAGCAGACAGCAAGCCTCTATTGAGATTTCAGCTGAACATACAGAAGTCTTCAAGCAGGGTGGAGCATCAGACTACGCATTGCAGTCTCATTGTTTTCTCTTTCAAACTCAATGAATTCAGCTGGAGGTCTAAAGGGAGCATTTATTTACATCAGTTTGAATACAAGTCTTTATAGTCTAGGGCACAAATAAAACATGCTTCTAGTTCACAAGAGATCAAGCACAAGTGCAGCTTTCTTTAAGAGCTCAGATGAATGTGGGGCATTTTGGAAGGGACAGGAATGGGACCTATATGCACATACTTCAATTTGAGCCCTACAGCTAAATGCCTGAAATCTAGAAAGATCAAGGGAGGCTGGTTAGTTTAAATCATCTGAAGTGTTCTAAGTTGGGGAAAAGAGCTCTGACATAATGCTTAGAATGATTAAGCCTGTTGCCTTTCTACTTTTATATCACTAACATTCAAACCAATTTTCATGGTATTTTATTATATTTTCTCCCTAGAGCCTCATGGGAAGGAGGGCAAAAAGATATAGTTAATAAAATAAGAAATTAGTGACGTTGGCTATGGATTTGGGGGGGGGGCTCATACTATTGCTCTGTGTATTCAGGGAAGAAATGTACTTAAATGCTGCCATTTAAGGAGCATTTTTTTTACTTTAGCTGTGAAGAGACGTTTACTAAGCATTTGGAGGAAAAGCTCTTTCAGATATCCAACTATCATCCAGTTGTGCCTTTAAAAAAGTTACATTTTGTTTTCACTTTAAAAAAACTTGAAAACACCTCCTTTTTCTTGATCAGCTGCATAATATAGACATCCTTAACCTGTTTAGTTATGGAAATGAAATATTTCAAACCTTCTATGGGCCACAATATCTTCTCTTCAGGAACACTTTCAATAGTTCAGTGCAGGGCCATCTGTCACTTGGCTCAGTTAAATCTGTTTGATATGGCAGGTACTGGCAGTAGCTGAGGTAGCTCCTCTGTTTTTCATGGGATCTTTGGCATCTTTTCTCTTGGAGGACAAAGGTAGCGATGCCACATCACCTGTCCTCTGGGCCCCAAATGTGTTTATATTGCCATTGTTGAAACAGGATACGGAAGCTAATAAATTTGTTTTGAATCATGGAATGGCAAGCAATTGGGTTTTGCTTTACTTCCCACTGACTGATGCCTTGGGTAAGCCTATTCTGCTCTAAATCTAAATTCTTCTGATCTGATCTAAAAGACAGTTAAAAACCAAATCAAAGGATTAATGGCAATATTAGAAGCATGTAGTCATTGATATACTCGCAGTTCACTTCTGATCATATAAGTTGTCATCTGAGAATTGCTGGCAACAAAAATGTCTTAAAGAGCTTTTACAAAGCACAGAAGAGAAATCCTCTTGAGTTCTCTTGTAAAAGAGTTATCACCGGCTAATGACCCTAGATGTAATATATTGCTTTTTATTTAGCTATAGTAGTTAACTACCCTACATGACTTAACTACATTGTGAGAGCCAGGAGTGGTTAAGTCATAAGTATTTTATGCCTTACTTAATTGTAATATATATGTAAATTGTATGCTGTCCACAGACATTGACTAAGTGTCTCTGTCACATTTTCTATGTGGCTATAGAAAATGAATGAATGAATGAATGAATGAATGAATGAATGAATGAATGAATGAATATATGAATACATCTGAGCCAGCAAGTTTTTTGTAAGTCATCAGTCACACAACCTACATGGTATTTGAAACAAATAATGGATGGAAGCAATGAACAAATGAAAATAATTGAGGCAGAAACCACCTTCTGAACTATTAAATATTCTCTTTTCAGTTGCTTCTTTGGTAATAGCATGTGTTATCAACACACACCTGATGTGTTAAAATCACATTAAAAACAAATACAAAACCAACTTGAAATCTAAATAGCATAATCAGATACACACTTAACTGAATTACACTGATTGCTAAACAGAACCAACCTTATTGATTTCAAGATCTGGTGTATTTGTATTTCTAAGCTTATAACAGATCAGCCTGTATAGCATGTATAATTATCAGGCATTGATTCAGTTAAAAATAGGTAGTGCTAATAATATTCCCTCCCCTTAGTTATATTATTTTTAATGTTATTTAATGTTATTTTTAATATTAACAATTTAATGTTTTTAAAAGTGAAAGTCATATACTTGTTTCATCGTACCAAACCAAACAGAATCTCTGTCCATTATGTCATGACTCTTCAGCAACTCTTTTGTTATTGTGATAATTTCTGCCACAGTATTTTACAGTATTTTCATAGTATCATCCAGCTGTTATTGAAATGAAATAAAGCCTGTCTGTATTATTGCTACTTTCACACAACTATGTTGTGATGACTGTAGACCATACAATAAATTACTTGCGAGAAAATGATCCATGCACCATTTCTTACATGTTTCTAGTTAGCCTCATACAGCTAAACGACTTACTTAGGAGTCCATAGCCAAAAGTCACATTGTGCATGGCAGAATGAGGCATGCCTGAGTGAATAAATATGAAAAAAAAAGACTGGAACATTAATAAAACATGCAATCTAGTGCATACATTAATACCAATTTAACTGTGGGTAGCATTCTGCTGGGAGTGTCCACTAAGCTCAATGTCAAATAAGATTAGGGAAGATGATCAAAACACAAAGCCCCTAATTGGAACATGGGTGTTCCAATTTTAGTTTTAGTTTCAAGGACTACACACAAACTGAAAGGCATTGGCAGAGATCATATCTATGTACAGCCATCCTGATCTACTCAGACAAGGACATGCATATTGACACACACACAAAGAAAAGTTATCTCGGCTGTGGCGGAGAGGTTCAAAGCTCTACCCTTTTCATGGAGAAATTCAAAGCTCCACCCTTTTCTCTCCTATAATGGAGAGATTGTCTTTCTGTATAAATAAGATGAAAATGTTTGAGAATTCATTTCCAGCGAGCTTATCCAAACTTTTTCAGAGCATTGCAGTTGTGCATAAAGTGGAGAAGGCTAATATCTCTTATACTAACCTGGAATCCAGCCCCTAGCCATGTGCTAAGATGGGGAAATGGTGCTGTATTTTCTTAACAAGAGAAGTTCATTCATTCATGTTGGTTTCTTTGAAAAAGAAACTATATGGCTGTTCATTAGCATGTTTCACCTGAAAATATTTTCCCCCTAAGAGAACAATTCTTTTTTGTTGTTGTTGTTGTTTATTTTTTCCCCTTCCTCTGGTGTGAAAGGTGAGATAAATGTACCTCCCACTTAGCAACAGTTTCTATTTTCTCCTTGACAGCTTGCAGCTTCTCATTTTTTATTCACAGCATGTTTTCTGGTGTCATTACTTCTCAGTTTCTGTCTTCTGCTAACACCAGGAATCCTCCAGAGATGCGTCATTTCCATCACTGGCAGGTCGATATTCATTTGCTTGCTTCAAGGTTTTGCAGCTCTGCTCCATAAGCATCACGGAGAGTCTGATTGTTGTAGCAATTAAAAAGGGCGTCTCAGGCCCAAGTTGATGACTGATGGACTTTTTGGGTCCCAGAGAGACTAAAGTCCAAATGGCAGTTTACTTAACTGATGATCAGCTGCATTAAGACCCAGTAGGCTGTTTTCAATAGTCTGTCGAGGTGATCAATATGAATTTAGAAACTGTGAAATCATAATGCATAAGGAGATTTCCTTGGACTGAACTGAAATCATGGAATAAGTGAATTAGTTGAAAATAATATCAGGGAAGAACTATTAACTGCAATTCTAATGAGAAATAGATAAACAAATCAAAGGGTGAACAGGGCAACTTTCATTTTAGAAGCTTTTCCTTTCTTGTCAAATCTCCTTTCTATTTATAATGACTGTATAGAAAATCTGGAATTTTGGATTGGAATGACAATAAATTGTTTGCAGCTAGAGATCCAAAATTTGCTTAATGGTATTTTGTTATGTTACCAAATCCTATAGCTAAAACAAGAATATGGAAATCCTATTTTTATACTGGTTGAATAATTTGTTACAAATATACTATATAATGAGAGATGAATTAGGAAGATTAAGACTGATTTTTGATGTGTTCAATTTTGATGTGAACAAAATGGATCTGAACTATTACATAGATCTGAACCCTAACCCTTTAAAACATATTGGGGAACTCATACTTTCTAAGAAAATGTGCTTAAAATCAATTTAAAGAGAACTTTCCCCCAAATGTATTGATTCTCTCTCTCCCTCTCCCTCTCTCCCTTTCTCTCTCTCTCTCTCCCTCCCTCTCTCCCTCCCTCCCTCCCTTTCTCTCTCTCTCTCTCTCTCTCTCTCCCTCCCTCCCTCCCTCCCCCTCCCCACCTCTGTTCCATTATGAAAGTGGAATAAACCTAACTTGTGACTCAGCACTTGCAAAATGCACAGAGTCTGGAAACAGATAGATTTGTCTAATCCAAGTGCTGGGGTCTGATCTGAAGAGATTTCCTTGGGGAAGCAGAAGCAAATGATTCATATTGACCAATAGTATTTAGAGCTGTTCTGAAATGTTTTCCAGCCATTTACTAACCATTTCACAAGGGTGAGAATTTTAGACAAGGTAATTCATCAGTTTCTGGGAAATGCAGCAACAACCACTGGAGGGAGATGGTCTGGATAGGAGGAAAACATGTTGTGGGTTTCAATTTCCTTATTTATTTGTTGTAAGGATAGTAGAAACTTTCCATTGCTTAATTCTTTATTGTATTTAAAAATGGATGATGTTGTTAGTCTAACCAGCTAGCTTATACATATGTACAGTACCATAACTGCCTACACACACCATAATTCCCTGAAGAGTCTTAAAGAATGGAGCAATTCTAGAGCAATTCCAAAACAAAAATAGATTATAATTACCCAGATAATTAACATCTAATCAGCCTCCCACTGATAATTCATAAATTATATGTGAAGCATCTCTAGCTAACTGAGTGGATGAATCAAGAAAGAATCTTAGCTGTAGGACAAGCTGACTTTTCACCAGACTTTTAATATTAGATCGATGTACCACCTTGAACCAACTGATTGCAAAATATGCTCATCTACCAAGATGAGCTTTCTATGCCACTTTTATAGATCTGAAGGTGACATTTAGTTCAATTTCTTGAGACAGATTATAACAAGGATTGGCTGCCTCCTTCATTGATTTGATGTCTTCTCCAACTAATAATGATGCTGCATGAAAATACCACAATGCAGGGCAGCTGTATGAAAAATTGTAGAAAGCTATGGAGAAGACTTTGAGGTAAATATCAGAAGCCATTACATAAACAAAAACAGCAGAAGCTTTCCTTAAGCTCTGGGAAAGGAGATAATATTAGGAAGAGACCTAGGCTGGTTCTTCCCTGATTCATTGGGACATTAGAGGAAGGAGGAAAAGATTTTCAAAACTATGTTAATATAGCCTATTTTAATAATGCATAATTCTACTTTTCCTGTAGAGTTGGTTTCTTGATTAGATCTGCCATGTAGGGCTGATAACTGAATTGTGTATTCAGGCCTCCAAAGGAATAAAATAGGGATGTATGTTTCCTAGTATTTAATTCCTGTATTAAATTTTCCTATTATTTAATTTCAATATTACTGATATTACACAGGCTTTTGTTAGACCAAAATTCCATCCTCAGTTTCAGCTGTGAGATATCAAAGCCCAATTTCCATGTTATTATATATGTCAATGCATCCCTTCCCTTTGCATCCCCAGTGGGGTCTGAAACAAACTTCTATTTCCTAGCAAGATTATTATCAAAATACTGGAAATTAACCACACACAAAAATATGATAGCTGCATTTATTAAGCAGCATACTAAGCTCCATAAAATTTGGATTGCCAACAATATCCAAACTGAACAAACTGCCCTTTTTTAAATACCTGGAAATTTCAACCCTCAAACTTTACACTTGATGCATTTAATTTTCTAACAGAATATACAGGCTATAAAAGAAACAGCTGTGTGCCTATAGCAATTACATTCCCAAAAGCTGAAGTGGTAAGTTTTTTGCTATGGACTCTGTGTGTAGAGAAATCCAAGAGCTAGAAGCAATTCAATACAAATTTCTGAGATTGCTACTTCTAGTTCCTTGCTCTATTGTAAATGTACTATCTCTGTAGTTCATGAGACTATTGAGCTCTGTCTGAGGCTCTACTGGTTAAAGTACTGTTCAAGCAAATTTATAGGGGTAAGATCCTAGTCCAACTTGTACTGAGATCAATATCATTCTCCATGGGGAGAAGCAAGTTAGATCTGATCTGTTCATTATGGGTTTTCTCCTCCCATCCTATGTATCTAGCCTGGGCTTAGGCAAATTCATGCTGGAATCCTGATCCTTCAGCTAAATCTATTCTCATTTCAGAGAAGACTAAGCTCAGCTGGAGCTGAACAGTTCGTTTTATGCTATCTATTCCCCTTTTGCCATTTTCACTGAGCAGATGATATACTGTTTCTTTTTTTTTCTTATATTAAACATATCTGAAAAATACTGTTTTCTGTCCTCAGCATCCTTTTGTTAACTTGTTAAATTCTCTGCCTTAGTGTATAGACATAATCTTTACAAAATCAAACTATTGGAACTCTTCTGTGGTATCTTGCCTCTCTTACCACCTGTTCTATGTATCCCTCCAGAATGTCAGATTTTCATTAACTTTTTGGTGCGGGGAGATTGGCTTATTTTCCATTTTTCTTTGTTTTAATTGTTTACAGTTGTGCTTTTGATATTTCCTGGCTGCCTTTGATACTTTCACAGAGAATGAAAGATGACCTGCTTTTCCTGTTATGGAATTCTAATTATCATGGTTGTGAGTTTATGAATCTCTCTTCCTTGAATAAGTTATGTATTGGATTACATTCAGTTTTAATACTGAGGATTCCAGCATTACAAGATAGCTTTTCCTTAGCTTAGCTACCAAGCTTTCCCTAATGTTTCTCTAATGTCTCTTCCAACATATGCCAGTGTAATTAAAACTGTTATCAGTGCTATTTCATGCCTCTTTGAAAGATCTGCAGTTTGGTTTTGGAAAATATCTCTCACATTCTCTCTTTGGTTGGGTGGTTAGTAGTAAACACATGTAATGATGCTGCTGCTGTTATTACTTTTTCTACTATGAGAGAACGGGTGATTAGTTATCACTTCTTTCTGCTATATTCCAAATCCATATGTTGTTGTTGTTGTTGTTGTTGTTGTTGTTATTATTATTATTATTATTATTATTATTATTATTATTATTATTTACTGGATTTATATGCCACCCTCTCTCCAAAGGACTCAGGGCGGCTCACATCAAACGAACAATCCCAATAAATACAGATTAAAAAACAGATTAAAACCAATTAAAACAGCAGACCCCATTAATTCTGGCTAGGGTGTTCAAACAGCCAGGTCTTAAGATCACAGCAGAAAGTATGAAGGTCGGGGGCCAACTGAAGACCCACGGGAAATTGATTCCAAAGGGTGGGCGCAGCCACAGAGAAGGCTGTACCCCTGGGGGTCGTCAGCTGACATTGCCTAGCCAACGGCACCCTGAGTAGGCCCTCTCTGTGGGAACACACTGGGTGATGGGAAGTCGATGCTGGTTGCAGGTGGTCTGACAGATATCCTGGACCTAAGCCATGAAGGGCTTTATAGGTTAACACCAGCACCTTAAATCTCACCAGGAGGGCAATCGGTAACCAATGCAAGTCGCTCAGGAGAGATGTAACAAGGGAGGTTCGGGATCCTCCCATTACAACCTGCGTGGCCGCATTCTGTACCAGCTGAAGCCTCCGAGTGGTCTTCAAGGGCAGCCCCACGTAGAGAACATTGCAGTAGTCAATCCGGGAGATAACTTAATGCATGGGTGACTGTGCATAGAGCATCACAGTCCAAATATGGGTGCAACTGGCACACCAGGGGAACCTGGGCAAACGCTATCCCTTCTTTCATATAGTTGATTTATCTTCTCACATACACCTATGCTGAAATAAATTCTATTGTATTGATTTAGTCCTTGCTTAGTATATTTATTATTTATCTATCTATTAACTCTGATCTATAATCAGAGTTCTTTGTGCAGATAAGATTGTAATCCTGAATCTTAATACTGATGATGTGGTAAGGGTTAAGAAAACAAAACAAAACAAAACAAAACAAAACAAAACAAAACAAAACAAAACATTCCCCATGTACCATTGCTCCAATCAACTTCAGAGCATCATGTGACTTCATCAAAATAAAAAGAAAACATTTAGCTCAGGCTGAAACTATGATAGAGTTCATCAGGAATTCAATTTTAATTAATCATTCCTCTGAGTTTTCTCCAGTTCTTTGATCATGCTCTTGATAGTGATGAATGTACAACTGAGATTATATTTAAAGACTGATATTCTGTCTTAATGGATAAAGAAGATAGCAAAATACCAGTAAAAATGTAGAAACCACAGTTGGCTTGGAGAAATGTTTAATATAATTATGGAAGCTTCAAAATAATTGAAAAGTGCCTTGGACCTTGAACAAACACAAGCATGCTGGTGCACCAAGGAATATACTTTTGGTAAACTGTACAGCCCCTGCTTACATTGGAATCCCAGTCAATTCATTGAGAGGAAGAGATCAGTTATGTTGTGATGGTGGTGTGTGTGTTTATGTGTGTTCCTTACAATGAAGAATAGACCTGCAGATCATTCTTGCTTTTATCTGAATCTGCTCTTATGGAATTCTAGCTCCTCATCTTTCCTTGTAATTTCTGTTAGATTCTAAAACTGCAGTCAATGCTTTATAAATAATCGGTTCACCAAGGATACTTGTAACTAATTTGAACTAGGTCAAATAACTATTGACAATTTTGTAATTAGCTAGCCTTTGTCTACACAGGCAGTAAAATGAACTAGTAGTCTGTTAAGTTCTAATTTTGAACAACATAGATTTTCACTGAATGTAAAAAAAAATGGTTTTTGATATCCTCCTGATATAAAAATACTTTGCATATTATTTTTTAATCAACAAGAATTGTAGACTCATTTTTGTATTCCCACTTAACAGTATACAGGGCAGATGTGGGTTTCAGCAGGTTCTGATCAGTTCTGGAGAACTGGTAGCAGAAATTTTGAGTAGTTCACAGAACTGGTCCTCTGACTGGCCCTGCCCCCATCTATTCGCTGCCTCCTGAGTCCCAGCTGATAGGGAGGAAATGAGGATTTTGCAGCAACCATCCCCTGGAGTGGGGAGGGAATGGAGATTTTACAGATCCTTCCCCTGCCATACCCACCAAACCACACCACACCCAACAAACCACACCTACAGAACCAGTAGTAAAAAGTTTAAAACCCACCACTGATGCAGGGTGATTTCTCTGTAAAGAAATGAAGTTCCTAGGCCTTATGGTTAGGCTAGTAGAACATAGGATTCCAAGAATTTATACCAACACTCTGATCTTTGGGCTGTGTTCATACTACAGAGTGGGCTACTTTTTTTTACAAAAAAATTTACATATTTTTTTACAAAATATTAATATAGTGCAATTCTGCTTTACTTAGTCATAATGTAACAATTATAAATATATTTGTAATTCTTGAAGTACATTATTATGGTCATATATCTCCTGTGGTTTTAAAAAAAGGAATAATTTGGATTAAAAATAAGTGATGTTTTGCCTTTACTAAACCATACATATGTATTGCAATATTAAAACATTATATATAATCATATACCTAACTTCAGATTGCTATTACATTGCTACATTATTATTACTTAGGTAAGAATAATAATGCCTAGCTTGATTCCTCTAATGACTGGATTATTACCACACTATATGAAACAGGAGAGAATGAGTTGCTATGAATATTATTCTTCAGTTTTTATATTGCCTATATTTTTCATCAAGTAATAAGTAATAAGTCCATACTTTATTGCTAGCATCAACAAATAATTCTACAATTTTTACTGGGCTCATATACAGTAGTATATTCATTAAAAAAAATTTGTATACCACTAATGAATCTTTCTCCTACTAATTAATCTTTAACCTGTAGTCTAAAACCTTGTTTATAAATTTTTAAACCATTTTTGATGTCCAGGAATCAGATTTTTTTCCCAGAGTTTACATCTCTGTCCATTAAAATGAAACTTTAATTATGTATTTAGCCTCAAGTTGCTTATTTAAATTTTCTACCTTTCTTTTCTGAGTCATTAATTTCATTCCAGCATTCTCTGTTGGATATACAAATATTCCAGTTTTAATGGGTGTGTTTTAGCACCCTTCCCTATGAAGAGAAATTTTAAGTTTTTTCGGTGAATTCATCCTGGTGTTCTGCTCTCCTAATTGCTTTAGTGTTATGACCCCAGAGTGTAATTATCCAAGATTCTTAGTAGAGTTGCTTAACATCTCTTCATTTTAATACAGAATTTTAATATATTTACTCCTAATTTCTTATCAATTATTTTAGTTTTTAGCTTAATAGTTTATAACAAAATATTTCACCTTGCTCTGAAGGAAATAAGCATTTGTTTTATTTTGTTTTATTTTGTTTGTTTGTTCGTTTGTTTTTTGTTTGATTCATTGATTTGCCACCTATCTTGCCTGAAAATAGATGAGTCATCACAAACAAGATGGTTGGCCATCTAAATTACATATGGAGTTCAGCATAAGAAGCAACTATTTTGAATGTAGGAGCAGAATGGGGACATAGTTACTATGGCATGAATATTTTGGAGACCTGTGCCAAGAAACAACTAGAAAGAAAATGGAAGTCTGCAAGGAAAAGTCTGCAACCAATACAATGGTTGTGTCACAACTATAGAAACTATGTAGTTGCTTAGTTGTCTATGAGGAGGATAATGGAGGGGGGGGGGCTATCATTGATCCAGTTTATATATGTGCATCAGATATCATGATAGAGCTGATGCAAATTATCCTTTTCTTTGCTTGATGCTATCATTATGCATGTGCCATTTTTTTTTGATGCAATTGTGGCTCGTAGTAGAGACAGGTTGTAGACAGAAGGTAAGTATAAAGAAAACAGAAAAACTAGAATAGCTAAAAACAGAAGTCAGAGAAAGACACAAGTTGTCCGAAAGTTATAATAATAAAAAAAAATTAATTAGAGATTCTTTTCTGTGTGCAACATTGTTTTTATGAGTGTAGTTTGACTTTTCTTTTTACAGTCATTCATAGCTTCCTTATAATTTCAGCAGATTGGAAATTAGGGATGAAGAACAGTGTTGAACATGAAATCATATTCATTAAATGTGGTCATGGTGAAAACAATAGGTAGATCACCAAGTGTATCACCGTAACTTCACAGAATACTCTCCATCCAGAAGTGATTTTCACATAATTTTACCATCAGTTCACCGCATGTGAGTGTGCTCTTCCTTCTGCACATACGTTATGCAGATTATTTTTTTAAAATATCCTGGTTATCTTTTAAATGGAGGGTATCTTTTAAATGGTGGGTGAATAACTCTTGTTTCTCGAATGAGACATATTACAAAAATGTAAACACAGACTAAAATATTTTTGTTAAATAAACACAATTCTAGGGTTGTCAATCATATGAAAGACATGCAAAGTTTCTTATAAGACTTGCAGAGAACCAAAGAAAAGAAATACAATAGGCAAAAATTACAAATAGAAGAAAAAAAAAATAAAGGAATTAGAATACATTCCAAAACTAATCCAAAATGACAGGTACTGAGAAAGCTAAATAGACACAAATAACAATTAGACTTAATGGAAGTGGTAGAACTAGAGAAGAAGATAAAATATGTCAAACAAAATCACTCTGAGAATGCAAACAAACCAGGAAAACTTTTGACATATCAAATTAGAAAGGAGAAAGAAAGGATGATAACAGTGATTGAAAAATTGTTGTATGCAAGAATAAATATTAGAGAAAAAGTTGCGATTTTTAAAAAAGAATTATACTCTAAGCATAAAATTGACAAAGAAGGTTTGAAAGAAGGTTTGAAAACATACAATAATGATTTAAAAAAATCGTTGACAATCATAGACAAATATTAAGCAGATTTAGCCCAATTCAGGAAATTAAAGAAGCGATAAAGAAAATCAAAATTGGAAAAGCACCAGGCCCTGATGGGCTAATGGCTCAATATAATAAAAATTATAAGAAGGACTACTGAAGATACTGAATAAAATCCAAGTGACAAAAATGTTACCAAATGCATGGAAAGAAGCTATATATCTTTGATTTACAAAAAAGTGATCTGAAGAATCCTCAATCATAAAAAAAACCAATATATTTATTGAATGTTGATTACAAGATATTCAGGACTATATTAGCTGAATATATGAGTATTGCATTCCCATAATTATATGCATTCATCAACATTAAGAAAAAGGAATCAGCCATAATTTTTCTAGATATGGAAAAAGGGTTTGACAATTTGAAAAGGCTGTTTTGTAGAGTCTTAAAATGCATCACAACCTGGTATGGAAGACATATATCAATGGGCAAAAAGCAAAGATTAAGTGAATTGAGCACAGTCTATAAGCTTTTTAATACTTAAAGATCCAGGCAAGAGTGAATTTTTATAATCACTGTTTATAATCATTCTGGAAGTCTTGGTGGATTAGATCTGAAAAGACAAACTGTCAGGTGTGAAAGACCAGGACCATACCTAAAGTTCCAATTAAATGGTTTATTAGTACTCACGTTAATGTACAAGGATCTATTCAAGTAATGATTAGCACTATTTTTGTGCTAAATAAAAGTCAATGGAATTCAAGAGGGGTTGGACTTTGTTTGTGGCTATGTAGAGACTCTAAGCTGATTCCTCTTTTGATTCCACCCCCAGGATCTATATTCTCCTATACAATAAATAAATGGAATCAAAATTGAAAGAGAAGAATACAAAATGAAATGGTATGCACGTGACAATTATACAGTCACAGCTGATGAAAATAATTAAAGATTTTGGTTGCTTTTCTTGAAACAAAGATAATAACAACAACAAAACAAAAATGTCAAAGAATAACAAGAGTATTTACCCTATGAAGAAGACTTTATCAAAGAAACAAACACACAAACATACTGGTTGTGAGACAACAAAAGATCCAATATCTAAATATTTAGGACTGTATTTGAGAGAAGTTACAAAGAAATATTTCAAAATAATTATTATAAATTATGGAAAGAAATATAACAAGATCTCAAAAAATAAAAACCATTTTTTGCCCGGGAATTTCTGAGGTAATAAAATTAAATATACTACCTAAAGTGAATTTTTCATTTCAAATGACCCAAATTAAAATTTGAATTAAAAGTTTAACAGATTGTGGAAAAAAAAGAATAAGATTCACACTTTTGCATTACTCAAAGGCAGAGGAGGACTCCCCACCCCCCCTAATCTCAGACTATATTATCAAGCAGATTATCTATCATGGGTAACAGAATGGATAAAATCTCTGAACAGCAGCACATCAATTATAGAAGAAGCTAGTTTAGCCAGACTGACTTCTTGATATTTAAGGTATATAGAAACAAACAAACAAACAAAAATCTGAAGATAAGTTTGCTTGACTATAAAACAAAGTCTGGAACTATCTAAGAATAAGTACAGTGACTTTCCCATTAGCATAATCATCAAATTTTTTTTTTCAAGTATAATTATGGTGTGAAAGGTTTAATTATATATGCTGATATGGTACATTCAGATTCAGAAACCAAATTAAATACACAACAGGAATAGCTCAATGGAGGCTTGAATTTATACTTAAAATTGCTGGAAGAATATAAAGCTATCTTAAGAAAGAAGGAATCAAAATCATCTAGTGAGATGCATATATAAATTATTGTTGAAATATGACATGGAGGCATACAAATTAAAAACTGCATGCAAAACTTCAAAGAAGTATTTACTATGGAATAATGGGAAGAATTATAAAAAAAATCAAGAACATTCACTCTCAACATACAGTTTGAAGGAAAATGGTGCAAAATGTTTTATTGAAGGGATATAATATCATAAATGATTACCAAATTGGAGAGATGATGTAACACATCCTGGAAATGCCATAATAAATAAGAAACATTTTATTATATGAGGTGGTCATGCAAAAATAATAAAATAAATAATAAAATAAAATGTAAATTGAAGTGGAGTAAAATAAAGTATTGAAGGGAAATACACGTAGATATTTTTTTAAAAAATTGTAAGAACAAATTTGAATTGAAACCACAGATATTTTATTAGGAGTAACTCCAGAGAGTATAAATGAAAAATATAGCTATCTATTAAGATATATGCTGACAGCAGCAATAACTAACTTGGCACAACATGGAAAAATAAAATATTGTGGACAGTATAAGAACAGTAGACTAAAATCACAAAAAACACAGTGATAGCAAAACTGATTGAATATATTCATAACAGAAGTTTAAGTAATTCAAGCATCACACAACAGAGCAAGTTTAGACATTTGGAATATGGTTGCTAAGGAAAAGAATTAAGACAACAGGAAAAAAAAAGAGGAAGCAATTCAATTAGCAACCATTTCCAAGCAACCATTGTTGCTGATTTTCCATGGTATATGCCCAATGATTAAAACACAGTTTATATGAAGGCTAAAACATGTTTTATTTGATTTCTCACTCTTACAGAAGATTTCACCAGACAAAGAACAGAAATGCAAAACATCGGTATATATACACAGGAGGCGGAGCTTAAAAGGTAAGGAGGAGTCAGTGGGAGGGACATTAGGTACATTAGTGATTTAACCATTTACATATTTACATATATACACAGTTGAGGTATTTTCACCTGTAACAAATCCCCCTCTAAAATACCCAACCACTATTGACTCGTGGAATTCTGAATATGTACATTAAGTTTAGAAGTCAAATAAGCATGCTGTTTGATAGGTAAAGGTTTAGTCAAAATGTCTGCGATCTGTTCACTTGTTTCACAATGTACCACCTTAATAAATCCTATATGAGATAGCTGCCTAACATGTTTGTATTTTATATCTATATGGCGAGATCTTTGGCCAATAGCTTCTGAAGTTGAAATGTCTATGGCAGCTTTATTGTCTTCGTTGATAATTATGGGGTAAACAGGTTCAACCCAAATGTTAGACAGTAGATCATCAAACCATGTTAAATTGTTGGATGCCTTGGACAAACAAATATATTCAGATTCTGCAGTAGAACTAGCGATCAAATTTTGTTTACCAGTATACCAATGAATAGGACAATCATTTATAAGAAAAACATATCCAGATGTGCTTTTTCTACTTACGGTATCTCCGGCCCAATCAGCATCAGCATAGCTTGTCAGAATAGGTTTCTCAGAATGAGTTGGTTCCAAATACAGACAAGCATCAACACTAAATTTTAAATACCTGAGAACTCTCTTTATCCCTTCCCAATGGTAGGTATTAGGATTGCTTACGTGTCTTGACAAAAGATTTATGGCAAGAGCAATATCGGGTCTGGTCCAATTTGAGATATACAATAATGATCCAATAACAGATCTATACAAAGTATTGTCCTTGAAGGGTTCACACTTATTATACATGTTTTTGGTAAAGTCAACTTGCATAGGGGACTCACATGGTTTGGAATTTATCATATTACATCTTTCTAGTAATTCTAATATTTTTTCTTTTTGGGATAATTTGAAACCTTTTTTTGTTTTGTCAATCTGAACTCCTAGATATTTGTTTACCTTTCCTAAGGACTTTAGGGTAAAGTGTTTATTTAATTCCTTTGCGAATTCATCGCATATATGCTTGTGTTTACCAAAATATAGAATGTCATCCACATAAATAAGGACATACTCTAAAGAGTCACTAGTTTTCCTGACAAAGAAACATAAATCTGCGGAAGTTGCTGAAAAACCCATTTCATTGAGTATTTTTGACAAACATTCGTACCATCTTTTTCCTGATTGCCTTAACCCATATAGGCTCTTGTTCAATAACCAGGTCTCTCCTTTTTGAATGTCTTTTCCAGGGGGTGCTCTTACATAAATTTCTTTATCTAGTTTTGCATGTAAATATGCAGTTTGAACATCAAACTGGTATACATCTAGATCTAAAATTGATGCAATTACAAGCGCGCTCTTGACACTCTCTGATCGAACTGTGGGTGAATAAGTGTCTACATAGTCATCTGGAAACCTTTGGGCGAGTCCCTGAGCTACTAATCTGGCTTTATATAAAAATTTATTGTCTTCTAATTCCTTTATTTTAAAAATCCACCTGGTACCTATGGTCGTCTTTCCTTCTGGTGTTTGTGCAGGAGTGTACACGTTTAATTCTTTTAAGCTATCCATTTCCTTTTTCATTGCCAATTCCCAGAGTTCTCTTTCATCTTTGGGCAATTTTAATATATCCTCATATGTATTTGGTGTAATTTTATTGGCATTGATTGATAGTACATAGTCATCAAATCTTTTTGGTTTTGTGTTTCTATTGCTTCTAACTGGTCTGTTCGGGTATGTATCTGCATCGTGCATGTATTTGGCTTCCTTTTCTGATAAGGGTTCTACCTGTATGATTGGATGATTCCCTTTCCATTCTTTTGAGTTTACCTTTTGATGTATTGGCTTTTCAATTTCTTTTGCCTTGGGTTTAATGGTGGATGACTTGTGTTCCTTTTCAGTGTCTACTGTGTTTTCTGTTTTATGGAAAATTTCATTAAGGTGTATCCTAGACCAATTAGTGTGTTCATGAAATGTAGCAGTTCTGGATATTACAAATCTATTATTCTTATCTATAAACCGATATCCTTTGGTTCCTGATTCATACCCCATGAATCGTAGCCTTTTAGATACTTTCTCCCCTTTGCGCCTTAACTGTTTTGGAATGTATACATCAGCAGTAACACCAAAGACATGCAAGTGGCCAATTTTGGGTTTTCTATTATACATTACTTCATATGGTGTTTTTCCAATCACACTTGACCATGTTCGATTTATGGTGTAATTTGAGTACGTAAGAGCCTCAGCCCAAAAAATTTGTCCCAAACCAGCATCATCAAGCACACATCTAACCATGGTTTGTAGCAAACCATTCCTCCTCTCCGAAACGCCATTTTGAAAAGCAGATTGAGGCGAACATTTAAAATGTAGTATTCCCTGTGATTTAAGCCAATTAGAAAATTCCCTTGACAAAAATTCAGATCCTCTGTCAGTCATAATTTGTTTGATTTTTATATTATGTTGTGTTTCTATTTTTTTGTAAAACTCCTTGAATTTTTTGAATGTTTCATGTTTGTTATTGAGAGTATATACATATCCGTATCTGCTAAAATCATCAACTATAGTTAGAAAATATTTTTTTTATATTTAATCGAAGGTTTCAGAGGTCCAACTAAATCCATGTGTACTAATTGAAATATGGATTGTGTGGTGCGTGTTGCCTTTTTTGGTCTAGGCTTACTTCTGATTTTTGAGGATTTACACACAGAGCATTCCAAATAATTTTTACAATTTTTTACTTTAGTACCTTCAGTGCATTCTAACATTTTTTGTATAACCGGAAAACTGGCATGTCCCAGTTTCCTATGAAGTAAGTGAGTACATTCATCATGTATTGGTTTACCATTACACAATTTTTCGTTAGGGGTTATGTCATTTGTATTGCTATCTTTAAATCTAACTTCATGTTTGTTTATTTTACTGGATGTACATAGAGACCCATGGTTTTCTGGTTGTAGGTAAGTTAGTCCTTCTTTATAAATGATCTTCCCTATGTTAGTTTCGTTTTTAGTCATATACACTTTTCCTTTTCTAAAGGTAATTTCTATTTCCTTTTCTTCAGTCAATCTGATTGTTGATAAAATGTTATGAGGAATATCAGGGATGTATAGTACCCCCTCTATTTTTCCTATACCTTCTATATAGGTGTTTCCTATTCCTTTTACTAGTACTTTGTCTTGGTTAGCTAGTTTAATATAATAGTTTTTGTTGTTGAAATCACTGAGAATTTGTTTGTTATTTGTGGTATGATTTGTGGCCCCAGAGTCAATGAGCCAAGAATTGTTTGAATCTGTGGGATTGTTTTTACTGTCCCCCAATCTATACATTGATCCTTTCCTACCTTCTCTGGAATTGCTTCTGTAAAATTTTTTATCCCTTGGATTGGAATAATCTCTTCGTTTGTGTCTATAGTCAGGTAAATACCTTCTTGAGAGGTTTCTATTTCCGTCATCTCTATCTTTATAATAGGATTGGTCTCTGCTTCTTATATTTTTAGGACAGTCCCTTGTGTAATGGTTCCTTGAACCACAGGTATGACATTCTGTAGTATATCTATCTCTGTTTTGAGATTCTACTCTTTTGCTACTTCTACCTTCTCTGTGACTAATAGAGCGTTCTTTTCTAAGATTATCTTCTGCAATTAATTTATTGGTAAGAGTTTCTAATGTGATATGTTCTAGGCTTAGGCTGTCTAAGAGGGTTATATAATTGTCCCAACTAGAGTCTAATGAATTTATTATTACACTTTTCATACTACAGTCTGAAATATTTTCACCCCTATGAATAAGGTCAGCTCTAGTTGCATTCAATTTCAAAATATGTTCACTCATGGGTATTCCATCTTTTAGCTTTGCAGAATAAAATTCCCTAGAAATTCGGGTTGTGGTAGCAACACTTTTGCTATAAAATATATTATACATTTTTTGAAATATTTCAGAAACAGTTAAATTGTCCTGTAGGCTGGGATAAATGCTGGGTGAAATGGTTGCAATAATAATATAATATGCTTTATGATGTAAGCAGTCCATTTTAAGGGTCCAGGGCTTATTAGGAGGATTATTAATAAAGAATAACATACCTTCTCTCAAATATATAACTTGGAGCTGTTGGCTCCACTCCTGTAAATTACTGCCATCTAATTTTAATTTTATATAATCTGAAGATAGATTCCCTGAATGATGTGAGAAGTTGTCTGCAGCCTGTTGTTGTCCATGTTCAAAATCGTAAGTATACTCACAGTATGGTATAGGTATGGAGGAGGCATATCTGTACTGACTTGTATTTATGTTCATTTCTTTTTTTTCTTTCAGCTGTGATCTGCGCATGCCCAGAACTCATTTCTCTCCAGCAGTCACCGAGGGAGGATCTCCTGCTTGCTGCTTCTTGAGGAAGGCCCCAAACTACAGGCTGGTTTTCTGTGTTGATTTTTGGAGGCCTTGGATAGCTGGGGTTTGCCTGGGAGATGATCTTTACTGTAGAGGCTTCCTGATGGCTTGGCTCTCTGGCGTGGTGGCTGTATGGGCCCTGATCCTGGTCATCTTCTTCCATATAGGTGGATTGGAAGCACCGTTGCCTTTCATTTTGTGAGTAGTCTCTTTTTATTAATTCTTGCTTGGCTGGTGTGAGTGTCTGGTAGTGGTTTCTTGTAGGAGACAACGTGAGGTTTTCTTTGCTTTCTTCTTCTTCTAGGTAGTTTGGTTTTGAGCTGCATTTTTTGTAGTTAGGCTTTGCATCATTTTCAAAATTAGTTGGTAGTTTTATTTTATTTCCGAATGCCATGGTTAGCACTTCCATGGCATTATCTATTTCTTTGGCTGAAGGCTTTTTATTTTTAGAAGTTGTATTGTTTGTGTTTTGTATGTGGTAGCTTTTTTCATTTTTGGCTTCATTTTTTGCCTCAGGATTTAAATCAGTGAATTCTGTTGGTGGTTGGTCAGTCATAAATAGTGGACTTGGTGTACAAGATGGCCGCCATGAAAAAGGCGGGAAATCTTCGTGGGCTTTTTTGTGAGGGAAATGTTCAGCATTTTGTTTCTCTACATCACCTTTTTTATTTAGGCTGTAATCTATTTCTTCATAATCTGTTGCTGCTCCATGATCTTCTAAAAGATTGCGGAGTTTCAGAAACAGATTTTGTTTACTTGTAGTGCTTTCTATTATATTAATCAGTCTCTCTTTTATGTTTTCTTCTTCTTTAGTGTCAGAGGTTTTGTGTTCGAATTCAGCCTTTTGGTCTTCAAAATCTGTATTTTGCATTTGCTCATCTTTTTTGTTTTCTTCAGTAGTATTTATTTCTATTGGAGTTAGTTGAGCTGCTATTGTTTTTTTTAAGGATCTGGTGATGGGTCTTCTTTTTTCTTCATTGAGGTTTGAGGTTTTTTGCATTTTTTTATTTATTGGGCATTCTAACCGACCTCTGCTACCAATCTGTTGCTGATTTTCCATGGTATATGCCCAATGATTAAAACACAGTTTATATGAAGGCTAAAACATGTTTTATTTGATTTCTCACTCTTACAGAAGATTTCACCAGACAAAGAACAGAAATGCAAAACATCGGTATATATACACAGGAGGCGGAGCTTAAAAGGTAAGGAGGAGTCAGTGGGAGGGACATTAGGTACATTAGTGATTTAACCATTTACATATTTACATATATACACAGTTGAGGTATTTTCACCTGTAACAACCATTTCCAATATTCAGAAAAAGTGCACAGTTACTGATTGGAAATTGGAAACAATGAAAGGGAAGGAGAACATGTGTTAAAGTTTTCTCTTATAATGCTTTGATGCTTTATTGTTTACTTTCCTTTTAGTATTTCACTCTTTTTTAATCTATATTTTCTATCAACAACTTGAAGAATACATGCTGACTATATATTTATATGGGAGCTCTGGCCCTGGTGTGCTGTGGTCCATGGAGCCGCAAAGAGTCAGATGCGAGTGAACAACATATATTTATAATTTTCTTTCAATAATTATCAAAGAAAAAGAAAGAAAGGAAATGAGGAAACTGGTAGTAGTTTTATCTCGATATGGATAGGTGTTGCTCCTGTCCCAAATTTAACTCTAGGACTTTTTTTAATAGTTCACATTTATATGCAAAGAAGTTTACTTTTACATTTAAGGCTGCTATGTATCTAATTTTGGTGGGAAATTAGAGCAGGAAAAATCTCAATGCTTATTGGTTAAGACACTTGGAAAGTAGCTATATAAGGAGAGCTGTCGAACTGCAAAGTTGCTGGATTCTCACTGTATATTAAAGAGTTGTTGTTCACTTCGACCTGGCTCCTGTCTTCTCACTCGCCCAATCTAACAAAGGCCTCTTACAATACTGTCCCACATATGTCAATATTATCATTTGGGATTGTGTGACTCATCTAAATTTTTTATTCTAAATCTATCTTGCTTCATTTATTTTATTTAAAATTTCATGTTAGAGATGTCAGCAAGTGTTTGGGGCATGGTAGAAAGAAACATTATGTGAGCCCTGATGACATTTCTTGCATTTCTATAAAAACATAACATAGCAAGGCATGACACACAAGACCTTTTCTATTAGTCATAAAAATCAGATCTCTGTACTTGTGTGTGTATGTGTATGTGTATGTGTATGCGTATGTGTATGTGTATATCTATCTATCATGTAATCTATTTTAATACAGTTTTTTCTATCATTCTTACAATATTTATAACTTTCTTTACTCAAATATGTACCGCATCATTTCAATTCCACTCTTTAATATATTATCATTTCCATTTTTTCTACTTAGTGTTTTCTTGCAAGTGCCCACTTTTTCCCCTCCAGATCAACAAAGTGTTTTATCTATTGCAGGTGTGTCAAACTGGTGGCCTATGGGCCAGATGCAAGGCCACACCCAACCCAGCTCTGTGAAGAGAAAAACATCGCAAAACATCATGTTGCGAGTTTGATACCTGTGATTTATTGGTGACTGACCAGTCTGTACCTGAGCCAGACTGGCTTTTAGAACTAGAACTCACAGGCTCCTGGTTTTCAGATCACAGTGTTTAAAATATTCCTTCCTTTCTTCACTGCTGATTCAATGGTTTTATCTAAAACCATTAAGCCAAATAATTTCTAGTTTCATTCATTCTACTGGAAGCTCTTTCTTTAGCCCTCTACTTCTATTTTAAACCATTTAAAAAATATTTTATTGTTTAACATTTCTTGCTTTATAGCTATGTACATCTTTTTTTCTCTCATTCTCATAATAATTTTCTCATATGCACTTTTTCTCATCCACATCCTCTTTTGCGTTATTGTTCTAGCAAGCTTTTTTCATACTCCACTTTAATACAAAACACACTTCTGTGGGACTTTCAAATTAATTTTACTCTGTGTAAAGCAGCTTTCATAATGTCTTTTCTTATATCCACTTCCTATTCTTTTGTTGAAAGCCTGAACTTCCTTCTAATGCTTTTTTTATATAGCACTCACTCTGCTTTCACTATAGTTCCTTTTCTTCTATATTCTTTTTTCCCCACAACATTCAGTCTTGACATTACCAAAAACTAATGTCCTTTATATGTATCATATCATCCCTTTATTCTTCAGCAATTCAACTTTTTTGTCATAAACAATCATATCAATGATGCTTTTAGATTTTAATTGATTCTTTTTGCCTATCTACATTTAGATTTATGCTTGAATTAGAAATTCAGAACAACACTTTTTTTTTAAAAAAAGCAGATATTCATCAATCACTATTCTCATTCTTTCCTAAGTCTCTGAACAACCAATATTTTTGTCGGTACTCTTTTATCTCATTCTCATTCATTCATGTCACTTAGTAGAATATTTTTCCCCTGGATCACATTCATTTTGAATGTTGCACAATTTTCTGCTAAACTTATTGTTTCTTCCATTATTAGCATTCACTGGAGTGTAACATGCAATTTATATATTCCTACTCTTCTATGCATCACAATAATTTAGAAAACACCAGTTCATACAATTTGACATACATCTTAGCCCTTTCATTCATAATTAAATCTAGACTGCCATTTTATTGTTTATTCCTTTGACAATCCCCATTGCAATCTGCCATATACTACAATCATTACCAGTTTTGCCTATAGATATATGACATTTTAAATATGGCAGAGATTAATAAGATAATTGCGACCCAACCCAACCTTGGTATGCATCCTGAAAAAGATTCATTAACATTATTGTGCCAAGGTTTCATATACTGCAGCTGTGATAATAGAAACGTTAGCATTTGAGGACTCATCCCAATTCTTATTTCTATAATTTTAAAATAAATCTCTGGCACAGGCATATTTTTCCTGTTTGTTTTTTTGTTTGCTTTACATTCTGAAGCTTCTCTAAGCCTGAAAGGAAATTGATAATTCAGCATGTTTTCCAATTTATAGCATCAGGTAAGTAAATGCAAGTACATGTCTTTTCCAGATTGAATTCAATTGTCCAAACACAATGCTTAGACATCTCCTAATGGACATCTGCCAGAAAATGGACATTGTCTGATGAGCGACTTGCTGAGAATAGAGTTTTCACATTAGCAATACAATCCCCTTTCTTCTGTCTCTTGTCAATCATTTTTATTTTTCATTTTCTCCATAGAAATGAAGAACTAATGTGCTGTTTTGAAAAATGCAACCCTATTGTTAAAGGAAGACTATTTAAAGATTGAATGTAGTGTTTTGTATATGTGTGTGTATATATAGCATGCATGCATATTGCTAACATAAATGCTGACATTTATATTATCACAGCTGCAGTGTATGGGAGCTTATTGCAATAATATCAATAAACTCATATATTAGGTTCGTATACACCTATAACACACAAGACATTATTGCAAATATTAGCTTTTAATTCTTTAATATTGAATAGCAATTTAATTGCTTGCATTATAATATTAAAAGAGTTTCCTTATATTATTGTATTGCAGCTATTAGTCTGCATATCACCACTAATTGCCAAAGAAGTAACATTTATTTTGGCAAGCTACTGCGTTCAGGATAGTCCACTGAAAGGGGAAGCAAATTGCTGAGTGCTATAAAATATTTAAACATAATCATTTATCAAAATCAAGATGTCAATGAAATTAAGGCACTTTTATTTATTTATTTAGATAGATAGAAAGAAAGAAAGAAAGAAAGAAAGAAAGAAAGAAAGAAAGAAAGAAAGAAAGAAAGAAAGAAAAAATTGTTGGAGGGACCTTGGAGGTCCATGCCCAAGGATTTCTACTGGTAAGATACCTACCAGCCAGGATTTGTACTCTAGTCTGCTATGTCAAAAGTCAATAGTCTAACCACTATACTATCTAGCAGTTCAGTGATGTTCTAATGGGTCTGCCTTTATATACCTTTTCTGATATCAGCTCTTTATTTAACGCAGATATATAAAACCCTAGATTGTGGTTATGTATCTTTACATAATCAGTGTGAGAGAGAATTGGATTACAAAGTCGGTACCAGCAGTACAATTGCAATACTGTATCAAACACCTTTGATAACCAGTGGTGAATTGCGTAAGGAAAAATTTAGAGGGGAGAATACTATAATTAGAAAGGATTATCCTGTGGTTTAGAACCTTGCCTCAGCTCTATCTCTATATCCATTCTTTATTTTCAGCAGTCTTGAATTTTGTTTATCATGGTGCTTGATGGGCATTCCATCTTTAATTGCTTCCTTCTATAGCTGAGGCTTAGTGCACTTACAATTGTAATAAAGAGCTGCAGAGATTCAAATCAAAGAGTAAGAAATACATTTAACATACATAGTCCTCACAAACTTTACTTGTGGTGTGAAGTAGGAAGTGGAAGCAATTTTATTTACTATTGGCTAATTTAGAGATAAGATTTTAGGGGACTTCAGTTCTTCCCTGTTGCTCTGTACAAACATGGCCAATTTGAGGACCAAATGTTATTCCTTGGCAGACTCAGAATGAAATGTCGAACCTTGCCCACTTTCTAAAAGAAAAGATGCTACAAGAGAAGTAATGTTAGAATTACTAGAACCGGTTTGCAAAAATTCAGATGACCACTCTATGTTATTACCTGGCTTTTGCAGGCTAAGCCTGATAGCTCTCACAAATATCCTCTGAGAATCAACTGAATTTCCTATCCATATCTAGAAACTTTAATAATCTGACAGAAGAAAAAAAACACTGTATTAATAAAAATGTCTTGGGCTTTATGCTTTCCATATTTTTATGCTGAAAATGAGGAAACATTTTGACTTCTAGAAAGATATGTTTCCAGGCCTTGATCCCAGGAGTAGATACAGGTATTTAATTTCTGGTAAATGACATGGCAATATTCTTACAATTTTGGCAATCCAGTAACTCAAAATGGTCAGTTCCAAACTTTCTCAGATTAGCTATTTACTTCTCTGAGAAGATATCTGGGAAAGAAAAAGAATAGATTTATTATTTTTTTTTAAAAAAAAAATCTCTTTGACTTAAGCCAAAGAAGTAGATCAACAGCTGTGATTCCAGTATTTTTAAAAAAATTCTATATGGATAATTATCAGTTTTTGTTGGATTAATGTTCCAAATTGGCATGGCATGATAGCAGTGTAGAGATTTGGATCACTCATATGCACAGACTGAGATTTATGTTGCATGCATGATGGAATTTATTTAGTTTTTGGCCATTAGGAATTTATGAAGCATGGATGATGTGAGTTCAGAGCTTTGCTTTCTCAGCCTATCTGTACCAGTTTAAGGAGGTTTGGCATCACTTACAAAAGATTACTTTGTTCAAAAACTCTTAAAATCCCACCCTCCCCACCCATGCTGATTGATATAAATTTGGACTTATAATATTGTTTAACTACATAGTACATATACAAAACGTATATGTACTATGCATATTATATATACACAGTGTATAAATTGTTTCAACTCCTACCCTCAAAACAACGCTATAGAGCACTGCACACCAAAACAATTAGACACAAGAACATTTTCCCAAATGCCATCACTCTGCTAAACAAATAATTCCCTCAACACTGTCAAACTATTCACTAAGTCTGCATTACTATTACTATTAGTCTTCTCATTGTTCCTATCACCCATTTCCTCCTATTTACTGCATGACTGTAAATTTGTTGCTTGTATCCTTACAATTTATATTGATTGTTTCCTAGTATGATTTGTTTGCTTATTTGTACCCTATGACTATCATTAAGTGTTGTACCTTATGATTTTTTGACGAATGTACCTTGATTTTTTATGTACACTGACAGCATATGGACCAAAGACAAATTCCTTGTGTGTCCAATCACACTTGGCCAATAAAGAATTCAATTTAATTCTATTCTATTCTATTCTATTCTATTCTATTCTATTCTATTCTATTCTATTCTATTCTATTCTATTCTATTCTATTCTATTCTATTCTATTCTATTTGGAGTTTAGTATACAGTAAAGTCAATGTTAAGAGTGGAGCAGGGGTGAAATGTAAAATTTGTTACTACCAGTTTTGTGGGCGTGGCTTGGTGTGGGGGGGTAATGTGACTGGATGGGCATGGCCAATTTTTTTTTTAACTTTTCAAAGCATTTTTTCTAATGCTTTGAAAAGCCTCTGACGATCAGGCAACTCAGCTGGGATCGTCAGAGACTTTTCAAAGCATTTTTTAAAACCACCTCTTTAGCCAAGAAATGTCTTGGATGGTAAGCGAAATATCTGCAAGGAAAAAACAAAGAAAGTCCAGTTGCCTTTTGAAAAGCACTTTTGAGATACTGATTACATCTGTTACCAGTGGTGAAATGTAAAATTTGTTACTACTGGTTCTGTGGGTGTGGCTTGGTGTGGGGAGTTAATGTGACTGGGTGGGCATGGCCAACTTTTTTTTATTTTTAAAACCATTGGCCAAAGAGGTAGTAAAAAAATGCTTTTAAAAGTCTCTGATGATCCCAGCTGAGCCACACGATCATCAGAGGCTTTTTTTACTTTTAAAAACTGTTTTTCTACAACCTGTTCGGCCAAAGAGGTTGTAAAAAAAATGCTTTTAAAAGACTCTGACAATCCCAGCTGAGCCACAAAATCATCAGAGGCTTTTAAAAAAATTTTTAAAAGCATTTTTTCAGCTGAAAAATGCTTTTAAAAATAATAATAAAAAAGCCTCTGATGATTGTGCAACTCAGCTGGGCATGGGGGGGGGGGAGGGGCAGGGATTTTTGCTACCAGTTCTCCAAACCACCTGGTGCCATTGCTACTGGATCGGGCGATCTGGTCTGAACTGGGATCATTCCACCCCTGGAGTGGAGGTAATGAAAAAGTAGGGCTTCTTCTTTAAATTCATCAGATTCATAGTCAGTTAAAGTTATCTGCATGATTGGAAGCTTTCTTTAAAACGACAAAGCTAGTATTGTGCCATTGCCACATGGGATCAACTCCATTTATATGTGTATATAATATTATGATGACATTACAAAGAGATGGAGCTTCATCATGACAATGCAGTGCTACTTACATCATTCACTCATCCCACCTCCCCATGGATACCACCATGTGAATCCTTTTTCCCAAAAGAAAAGGAAGCTGTCAAAAGAGTTCATGGGGTGGTGGTGGTTATAAAATTGCTCACCATACCTGTAGAGAGTAAAAAGGACTTTGATGAGGAGACAGGTGGTATGATACCAAAGCCTGAAAAAGGGCAATATTACTAGAAAAATGTGGGTTAGGTAGCATAACCACCAGATGGATTTGTAACTGGCAGGTCATCCTATTCTCCGAACCACCTGAAGGCAGGACAAGAAGCAATGAATGGAAAGTAATCAAGGAGAGATCCAAGCTAGAAATAAGAAGAAATTTCCTGATAGGGGGAACAACTAATAAGTGGAATGGCTTGCCTACAGCAACTGTGGGTGTTCCATCAGTAGAGGTTTTTAAGAAGAGATTGGACAGCTACATATCTGAAATGGTATGGGATATCTTGCTTGAGCAAGGAGTTGAACTAAAAGACCTCCAAGTTCCCTTCCAGCTGTTATTCTGTATTCTCATAGGGGGTGATTATGAACATATCTCAGACCCTTAGTTCACACGAATATAAAAGAGGTAGGAAGTGAAATCACAAAGTTGGAAGATTATATTACTAAATAAAAGTAGCTTATAGTCTTCAATAGTTTCATGTTCTGGTCTACTTTGTATGGCTGATAATACCTAATCCTTTAATTTTGATCTTCATTTAGTAGAACAGGCAGATACTGTATAGTATAGAATGCAAGGGGTGGGTAGGCAGTCCTAATTAGCTAGGAGGGATGTTTGCCTGATGAAAGGTGATTATCAAATAGAATCCAGACGACTAGCGAATGAGAGATGTAGAATCATGTTTACTCTTGGACTCTGGCAATCAAACCATATTAAAGAGATACAATGGTGAAATCCAGTTTTATTACTACTGGTTCTGTGGACGTGGCTTGGTGGGCTTGGTGCAGCTTGGTGGGCATGGCTTGGTGGGTGTGGCAGGGGAAGGATACTGCAAAATATCTATTCCCACTCCACTCCAGGGGAAGGATACTGCAAAATCTCCATTCCCTTCCCGCTCCTGGGGGAAGGATATTGCAAAATCTCCATTCCCACTCCATTCTGGGGCCAGCCAGAGGTGGTATTTGCCAGTTCTTCGACTTACTCAAAATTTCTGCTACTGGTTCTCTGAACTGCTCAAAACCTATCAGAACCCGCTGGATTTTATCCCTTAAGAGATACCTAAGTGAAGTATTTTGAGACAGTGTACAGAGTAACTCACATTCCTTCTGTTAGGGCAAGAATAAGCATCAAGAAGATCGAGGAGTAAAATTGATGCTCACAGCTGAAGATAAGCCATCTTTTTTTTTTTTTACTGGTTTTATCTGATGATCAGAACCTGTGCAAATAGGTTGCTAGCTTGGGGATAGTGTCTTTATTTCCATTCTAGATGTTCAGAATATATATGTGGCTAGAACTACCTCAGAAGTTCAATTAATGAAACAAACACAACCATAATTAACTACAGATATAATTTTATAGCTAAGCCTTTCTGGGCTGAAACACATTTACAAAAAGAATCTGATGTTATTTTCAATATTTTTCAGAATATGTAACCAATCTGTTAGGCACATTATTATTAAGGGTGAATCTAGAAGTGGGGAAGAAGATCGATATGATTATTTATCTCAGTTTGACTTTCTCTGTGTACTGTGTAACAGGTTTTGTATCCTTGAGTGAAAGCTTCATAAATTCTAGTGTAAAACCCGGAATTCCATTCTAAATAGCTTTAGTATCAAACATGATTTATTTCACTAAATATGCATTTGAAAATAATAAAGCAATTATTAATTTTTTTAATTGTATATTTAATAAATTAGTCTGGTCATAATTTATAGACTGAAGAAATCCCTTCATTGTTTATTATATTCTACTCTCCACTTTGTTCTGTTCTCCACTCTTTCCAAACTCTTTATCACTAAGCAATATTGTTTCTTTCTTTCTTTGTTTTTATTTCTGTTTGTTCCCCTTACTTTATATTATAATAAACTATGATTTTTTTTTAAAAAAAAATAATATTGTTGCAGGTTGATTTTCTCTTCATCTTGTTCACTCCTACAGGATTAGATGGAAATGCTCCCATTAAACTTAGATTGGAGAGATGTTTTGTAGGGGCAACAGCAAAACTTTATCCTTTCCTAATACTGGTTTAAACAACTTTTGTTTGCTCTTTCTCATTTTACTAACATGCAATTCCAACAGACAGGACTTTGGATCAAATTCTATGAATCAATTCTGTGAAACATGTTTCACTCAACACCAAGAGAATAAGCTCAGTGCCTGTGGAAATCTGAAGCTGAAAGCATTGCTATGTATTATCATAATGGGTTCTGTAGCTTTTGATCTCACACATTCGGCACAATGACTACTTGGCTTTTGAAACTCATTGAACACACCTAACAGAAATGAAAGGCTAGTGCAGTAAGTGTTACACTATAAAACTAATGAAGAACATACCTTGAGGTAAGATACTTCAAATGAACTGATATATAAACAATTGTAGGCAAAGAAAATGGGACTTCTAATCATGAGATAGATAATTCTTGACTGACAGAGGACAAGAAGAACCCAGAAGTTTGTCTGGTGTTTTATTAGACTCTAATAAAAGGATTGACTAGATCAATGATGGCAAACCTTTTTGGCACTGAGTGCTGAAAGTGGAACATGTGCGCTGGAGTGCCGAAAACCCAAAGACCAGCTGGTCAGTGTGCATGTGCGCCAGTCAGCTGGTTTTCAGGTTTCCGGTGCTCCGGCGTGCACAAAGACCAGCTGTGCACCAGAAACCCGAAGAGCAGCTGGCGACTGTGCACGTGCCCACACAGCGGGCTCTGTGTGCCACCTCTGGAACGTGTGCTATAGGTTCACCATCATGGGAATAGACATTCACTGGGGAGGGGAATCCTTATTTGTTTAAATAGGAATATTGGAAATAATTTCCAGATATTTGCATATATTAATTTACTTTCTAAAACAGCAAGGACCAGAGATTGAAGCAACACTTCTCAGTTGTTATTATTCTGAGGAAATGTTCCTTATAAACCAATTCCAATGCAGCAAATAATCATCTAGTACTCTGTACTTGTTCTCTGACTGAAAAGAAAGGAAGCAACTTCCAAATGTATGCAGGAAAAAGGATACTTGCTAGGAATATATTTATCTTTTTGAATGTGAGGATCAAGTTTTGAACTTCATATGATTTGATCTGTATTAATGGCTTGATGCCAACAAGTTTAAATTTGAACTTATGGGATACTTGTTTCAATGAATAAAAGTTGCAATAGTCCTTTATAATGGGGAAGCATCAAGCCACATGGAGAGACTTTATTTTGTTTTGCTTTGTCCTTTTGCAGAATGAGATAAACATTACAAATGTTGCTGTATTAGGAATTTTAATATATTGGTGGTTTTAATGATATTGCTATTGTTTTGCTGTTTGTTGCCCTTCAGTGACTATGTGAGATAAGTAGCTATATAGAGTAAATAAATAAATTAAAAAGTTGAAAAAAAAAGTAATACCTCCACCTCCAAAGGTTTAGTTTAAGTGGAGATACTTTAATCAATGAAACAGGAAAACAGTCTTTGAAATGAGGCCTTTTGTTACCTGTTCTCAACATAATCATCATTTGCTACATACTTGGGCCAATAATGGGCAAGCTTGTAAGGCCGTCAGAAAATAAATCTATATTTTATCTTTTTATATGGATTCTGATATCCCTGTCCACCTCTTCATTTAAATAAATCAGATATTCATGAAGGTATTTCTTCAATTTTGGGAAAAGGTGGAAACCTATCCTGGAACTAGATGATGAATGGACTAAGATTGTAACCCAATTTTGCAATTATTTCTTGTGATTTCTGAGATGTGATGCCTAGAGTTGTGTTGCAACAAAATTTCCCTTCTTGTGCTCCTGAATCATTGTTTAATCATTGTTTCAAATTTTGAGAATTGCAATGTGGTTCTTTGAATTGATCTTAATCCAGGGTTCAAAGAAATGCATATGAATAACATCATCTGCACCCCCAAAACCTGTAACTGTGAGTCTTCCTGACAAAGTCTGATTTGTCGGGAAATATTTTCTTTTGACAAGTGAAGTTTTGTGATAATATTCCATGGGCTGACATTTATTTTTCAATCATAATGACAAGGACTTATTTCATTGGCTGTTAGGATGTGTGAAGAAATTCCTCACCTTCCTTCTTGGCAGTGACAACAATTGCTGGCAAATTTCTGCTCTTGAAATTTTAATCTCTGCCAACAGCGTGTAACAGAACTTACATCGCACAAACTGTTTGACACTGAAGAACTTAATAATGTGACCCCCACATTCCTGTGAAATATAAAGTTGAAAGCAATGTCTCTTTGAGTGATTTGCTGATTGTCAGCCTTTCTCATGTGAAATTCATTGGTTGTCATCATGGGCCATCTATTTCCTTCTTAATCACATAAAGAAGCTCTTCCTGATTCACCATTGTTACATTTTTTTGGCCCAGTGATGCACAGTTTTCATGTCACCATCATAAGCAATGCGAATTTGTTAGTGAATTTCAATTGAGGGAACTCCTTTGACAGTCAAAAATTCAAGGATGGTGCATTGCTGAAAGTAAACTACTACATTTTTTGCACTATAAAGCACACTCCCCCCCCCCCAGAAAAGTGGATGGAAATATCTGTGCATTTTATAGAGCGAATACTGCAGCGGGGGGAAGGGGGTTCGTGTTTGCTGCCACCCTCTTTCACTGCCTCTCATTGCTACCACTGTTCACTGCTACCGGGGAACCCTGGAGTCTTCACTTCTAAACAGCTGATCGGTGGTTGGATCGGTATCCCGGATATTGCCGATCAGCTGTTCTAGGTGGCAGGGATTACCGCCGCCACCTCCGATCACCACCATCACCATTTCCGTCACTGCTGATCGCCACCACTGTCATTTGCGACCACCACCATTCACCACCACTGCCATTTGCTACCACTGTTTGCTGCCACTGCCAATCACCGCTGATTTGGCAGCAGAAGCAAATGGTGGTGGCGGCAATCCCTGCTGCCTAGAACAGCTGATTGGCAGGATTCTGGGAGGCCAATCCAACCGACGATCAGCTGCTTAGCAGCAAAGGCTCCAGTGTTCCCCAGTGATGGCAGCAGCTCAGCTCAGTTGACTGGTGATGGGCGCCATGGAGCGGAGCCCTGATGAGCCACGTGCTGGGGCTGCGATAATGTGCTGACACTGACCAGGCTGTTTGCTGTTTGCTGCAAGGACAGTAGCCAGATGAATACCGGATGGAGGCTGTGAGGCAGAGGCAGATTTTTTTTCTTGTTTTCTTCCTCTAAAGCTAATGTGCATTTTATGGTCTGGTGCGTCTTATAGTCCGAAAAATATGGTACTTGCTGCATCCTAATAATGCAACCTTTTCCTAATAATGCAACCTTAATCCTAATAATGCAACCTTTTCTCAAACAATTTGCTTTCAAAGAAAATGAGAGAATATATGCTAAAGTACATGTCAGAGCTTCTTGCACATCAGTACTGTCATTTTTTGGCAATTTAGAACATTGGAAGCATTATTTTTCATTCATTACTGGAGGTCATCATGGATTCTGAAAGACTGCTACAAAATTGTTTATAGATATCATTCACACTAACAAAAACAGTGCAATGCAGTTCAGCTGCACTGAATTGTCTCCAAGGTTTTTATTACATTAACACAGGACTACTTTCACATGTTAATCCCCATTTTCTCTGCTTGAAAACTGCCCTTTGAAATAAGATTCTTTTTTCAAATTACAGCTAGCTGAGATGAAATAACAATAGTGGGTACATTTCTTTATGCTCTATATATTTTAATAAGTTTCTGACTATGAAAAGAAATTAAACTCCACAACCAAACAACACCTTTTACTTCTTCTGTTCCCCCCTCCGCAATATGTTTAATTTCCCAATAGCAAAGTATTGCCAATATAGAATTTATATTATATCTGTGAAGTAAGTTTTTTTCCAACAAAATAATTCATCTCTTTAAAAAGTTAAAAATGAGTTACTATGTCTTACATAAATGTATGCAGTTAATAATCTCAAAAATTGTTAATGCTATTATGTTAGCATTACCAGTAAAATCTAATCAGTCATACTCTGTAGTTAATTGATATAGTGACAGTTACCTATAAATGTAAAAACACATTTACTGAATGCAAATTCACACATAAATACATGCAAATGTATACCTTGACTGCTTCTTCTGCTTTTAATGTCATTTTTATGTATTATGGATTATGTTTTTATTTGTTCACTATCTAAAGTGCCTTGTTAGATAGGCAACTCTATAAAGTTTTTAAATTTAAATGAATAATTTTTACATGTAATTAAAAATATTCCAATCCACCTACTTAATTCCTTCTGAATTCTTTCTTCTTTCAGCTGCATTCACCCTATTTTGGAAAAGACTGCCAAGAGCAATTAAAACACGATGAAACAAACAAACAAAAATACAGGATAGATGTCCTAAATACCTTCTAGGCAGAAAAACAAGATATAAACATTACAAACAAGCAAGTAAGCATACATATCCAAGGCCAAATTCATCTGATTAGTCTAATTTGAAATTATATAATTCAAGTTCTATTAAGACATTCACTTCAGGTGAAGACCAAAGTGTGATAAAGAGTATCATGTACTGTATTAGCCCTACATATTGAATAGTGCTAAAATTTTACCTGGAGAAAATCACATGTTGATTGGTTTCATACAATAAGCCAAAAATTAGGGTTTATATCAGTGGTGAAATCTGAACCAGTTTACTACCGGTTTGCTGACTGTGCATGTGCAGTGCGCACCATGTACCAAATGTAAGGTGCGCGCATGCAGTGCACACCAAAAGGAGGCATGCAGTAAGTAGAACATTGCGCGAAGGTGTGTGTGGCGTGTAATCTTTTTTTTTGTTTTGCTTTTAAAAGCATTTTTTCTACAACCTCATTGCTACAGCCAAAGAGGTTGTTAAAAAATGCTTTTAAAAGCCTCTGACGATCAGGCAACTCAGCTGGGATCATCAGAGCCCTTTAAAAGCATTTTTAAAGAAAATGCTTTTAAAAGTAAAAAAAAAGAGCCTCTGATGATCGCATGGCTCAGCTGGGCATAGGGGAGGCCAGGGATTTTTGCTACAGGTTCTCCGAACCACCCGCCACCATTGCTACTGGATCGGGCAATCTGGTCCGAACCGGGAGCATTTCACCCCTGGTTTATATGTTACATGAATCCAACCTTTGTGATTTGAAAATTTTGGTTTATGCCTTAGTGCGTTATGAGAACCCAGCCAGTTTTAATTCATGTAATAAACAACTGTTTAGCCATTGTATTTACTGTAATAGTAGCTGGAATCTGAATGGAACTTAGCTTACTTGCTTATATTGGGTCTTTTGTCACCCTGATGGTTTACCTGCCAGATGCTGGAAACTAGTTGCAGATTTCATGGGAAATCTACAACAGGGCAGACAAAGTGGGCATGGGACATAGTCCCAAGTTATTAAACTTTGAGAGTTACTAAGAGGAAAAGCCAATTCCTATCCTTTCTCAGCTAGAGTTGGAGGAGTTAGGAACAAGGAGGCATGCCACTTTGGGGATGTTTCCATAGGGTATTTTTTGAAACTGAAAGAAATAGTTAATGAGGGATAGTTGTGGTAGATCAGTTTGCCAATATTACTTCGTCTCATAAATGTTTGCAGAGCTTCTGCTAATGTAGATTTTTTTTTGTTATAAATTACCGAAGCTCCAACCATAGACTATCCAATTGCTTGTGATTTTATGACTATAATTAAAACTAAACATAAGAGAAATGAAACATTACTTTGTCACTGACTTTTGTTTCAAATCTTATCCATGGCATGAAAGTAATTAAATATAGATAAATAAAATAGCTAGATTATCTTCTCTCCTAATAGCCAAACACAGTTTGTTGATAACTCTATGGCCCAGTTATCATGCCTAAAAAAAATCTCTTTGCTATGTCTATGAAATTCTATATTACACTGGTTGATTCTGAGTATCAATGAATTGAATGGGAAGAAATTATGCTGTCTTATTTCTTATATTAATGACCTCATTCTGAGTAGCTTTTTACTACTCTTTCCCCTCTGATAGCAATACCATTACCTCCACATTCACATGCTGCCACTTCTCTGTTTGAAACTTCATCTGTGCAGCATCATTGCTGCATAGGGGTTGAAACTTAATCTAAGCAAGCACCATTCCCACATGGGCTTCCTTCTGCTTGCCTAAGCAGCTTTGCTTGCTGTCAGTAGTTCAGTTTATGAGTGTAGAGGACCAAGCTTGTCCTTCAGCCATGTCTGGAGGCAAACAAGAATCAAATCAGGAAAGGGCTGAATGGCCATCAATTTGTCAAGGGGGCAAAATTTTGAAATATACCCAGAAGCTTCTCCTTCACTCACTCATTCACACAGAGAAAGCAAAGAAAAAGAAAAAAAAAAGAAAGAAAGAATCTATTAAGAATAAACAGTGTTTTTCATGTAATTTTCCTTTGCCCAAGAAAATTCATCTTTGATTATTATTAATGGTGGGACTTCAGGCAGAACACCGAGACTTCTACCATCCATCACTGAAGTGTTGCCATAAGGGAGAATGGAAAGCAGAGGTTTTATTGGCAGGCAGCAACTAGTATGGGCACAAGTTTTATATCAGGGATCTGTGATGGGCACCTCTAGCAATTCCTATAGCTTAAATGTTAATGTTAAAAGCTGTCATACCAACTTAGAAATCTCTGAATGCTCTACTAAGAGCTCTGTAGCTCTTTTCCTAATAGCCTCCAGGAAATTGTTCCTCAAACTGTGGCTAGATATTCTCAGCATTTTTGGGGGATTCTGGACATTACTGTGCAGTAAAAATATATCTTGAAAAACACTACTCCAAAGCTTTCGTATTTAAGCGCTTTACTTTGAAAATTTTTGTAAGATCACTGAAATTTCCTGAGTTTTGGCACTCTTACAAGATTTCAATCATATTTTCCTAAAGATTATTTTTGGAACCTGCACACAGCATCTAAGCATGTCACACATGTTATGCTGCTGGCAGTTGTGTCACAAACCCATGGATTAGGCACATAGCAAGTATTGCTTGTCATACATTTTATGCCAACTCTTTAAAAAGGGTCCAAAGGGATAAACGTTATTTAGTCCCTTACAAGAAAGATAATCAACAGTCTCATAAACATTTTATGCATAACCTTTTTCAGTGAGTTATAATTTAGTGAACAGATAGAAAAAGCTAATGAAGGTTTTGAAGGGGAGTTCATCAGGTCAGTTTGTTTTGTTCAATTTTTGTTGAGATCGGTGGCTATAGAAATCAAACAAACACTCAAACCCTGGGAACAAGAGCTAGGATGGAGTTGGGCAGCATCCAAATTGAGTAAAATAAATAAGAATCACTTGAATTTCTGGAAACATCTTTATTGCTAATAGGGTAATGTAACAAAATCTTGAAATCGCCAGCTGAACTACTATAATTAATGATGAAGTTACTGTCTTACACCCCCCCAGCCCCCTCTCCCCAATTGCATTTCAGGAACCTTTTCTGTAATGATATTGGTTCCTTCTGTGATTTGACTTCCTCCTCTTCGCTTCTATGGTTTATCATATCGCTTACACTTCAGACTCAACTTTCTTTTATCAGCATGATTAAATGGAGAGTGATGATTTCCAGTCCCCCCTTCCTTCACCCCCAGGACCAGCTGCATCACATCACATGGATGATCCTTCATGCTGTTAAGTAGTGTTAAATATTGAATAGACAGGCACAGGAACCAATCAAGAGCCAGTAGCTAGAGCGGGAAAATTAAGCATGCATCAGTGTCTGAATCCACGGACAGCTTCGGTTTAAAAGGGACTGCTGCGGCTCAGATTGCTATTACTGTTACTGGAACTTAATAAAGCTGTTGATCTACCAGATGTGTCCTGTGTCCTCTGCTGCACCCACTATTCAGCAATTAGCACTGCTAAAAAATAAACAAAGCAAAACACACTCTTATTGTTTGGCACCTGGTTATCCAGGACTATATTTGTCCACTAAAGTCAAACCTGAAAACGTTGTACTGAGAAGTAATTGGATGTCCCTCATTTCTGGAAAGTCAGGGGAAACAGACCCACTTTTTCAATAATGGGACTGACCACTTTGAAAAACTCTTTTTTTAGATTCATCTGTCGCCAATATTGTCTACTTATTGAAAACAATTAAAAGAAGAACTTTTCCAGAGGACAAGTTTTTGGGCCTGATGATTTATACTGTTTGTGTTTTATCTGTGTTATCTATATGTTTCTATGAGTATTTTATAAGTATTTTCTTATTTTTTGAGCTATCAGATTTTTATGAAATTCATTGAGCAATTGATTAATTAAAATCTCTTGATTAATAATTGCTCTTCTGACAGAATTATCAAATGCCGTGCTAAACGTCAATATATTTTACAATCTTGCTAGCTGCCCAATATCCCCCATTTTTCCACTGAGTAGAACTGGTCATCTGGTCACTCTTTCTTTCAAAAATCCAAAAATAAATGTCACTTTGATCTTATCTGCAGGGAACTCCTCTGACCTGCCTGCCATGAACAACTAACAACTGCCTGCCATTAACAACTAACTAACTTGCTACCCTTGCCCCACTTTTCTGAGAAGCTACCAACATATTATCACTGATTGTTCCAGTGATAAAGCTATTGAACAATGCTGCTTGCTCAAAAATAGCAGGAGTAATATAAAGGGAGAAGAAATTATGAGATATTTACCTATCTATCTGGTTTCTGTTTGTCTACCTCTGTTCAGTAAATGAAATTAGTGTCGCTGAGAGGATCTGGGTTAAAATAAGTGAAAGGAAGAATAAAATCAGTAGCACTGTTGATGTTTATTACTGATCAACCAACCAAAAAGATGTGAACAATATAAATGAAGAATAAAGAATGGCATATTTACATAATGTAAAAAAAATGAATAAAGAAAATTATGACAAGAAAATTTAATTACTTTCAACATTTGGCAGACAGAAATTCTGCCAATGTGATTGTTCTAGGAAAATTATAAAAATGTAATGAATTACATTTATTATAAAAATAAATGTAAAATAAAATTATATAAATAAATAAAATTCCTGGTTTTTCTTACAATCTTCTTCTTCAATGTGAGAAGAAAGGCAACCAACTTTTTATTTAAGCAAAGCCAATTAGAAAGCAGATTAATTGGATTTTAATTTATTCGATTTAGACACTGCCCAACTCCCACAAATTTTACAGAAAACTAATGCCTTAATCCTTGTTATTAACAAAAGCTAAAGTTGAGTTAAAACAGCTACATAAAACTTGATTTTTAATCAAGTCATAACAAGTATAAATAATATTCCAAGTTAAGAAAATAGGCAAAGATTAATGATAAAAAATAAAGTATTAAATGCACAATTGCAAACATTTCAAGGAGGTAGAAACAAAATCCACATGGCTGCAGTGAACATTTAGAGAAGACCTAAAAATGAAAAAGAGCACATAGAAAAGGAAAAAAAGACAAGTATATCACTAAATAAGATTTTTAGGGATATTCCCAGCAAAACTAAAGTTCAGAATAAATCGAGGTTAGTGAAGGAAGCTAAGAACATAGAAAGACTTTTTTGGGTATGTTCAAAATAAATAAAGAAAAAAATAGTATTTCAGCTGATCAGTAAAAATAGCTCAAGAATAATAGATAATAAACAGAAGAATGAATTACTCAACTCTTGAATATGGCAGTAAACACCACATACTTTCAGTTGCTGGGATCCAGATAACAGTTGACTGACTTACAAGATATTTTTTTTAAAAAAATGGTCATAACTTGCTCACACTAGAGTGAGAATGCATGAAGTGAACCTGGACTTTGAGTACTGTTGTGGTATATTGACTAAAAGAGGTACATATGGCCCCCACTCCTTCTGAGAGTTCCAGAACTCTTGGAGTTCTATTTGGCTTTATTCCCAGGCCTGTGGTTTGGGTGCCCCTATCGAATCATTTTTGAAAGGTTATTGATATAGTTTTCTTCAGATGGGCATGTTTTTTTAATTGTGTGTTTTAGATGTGTGTGGGACCTGGTCTTTGGATGTCAAGTAAATTTCATTGACAATAAAGTTTATTTATTTATTTATTCTTTAGACGTTATTTGCCAAATGTCCTTTTGGAGTTGGATGTGGGGGAATGCTTAAAATCCAATACATTAAATTAAATTGGGGCTAAATTAGATCTTTATGACTATTAAGCTATGCATGTGGTATGGATATACACTAAGTATATCCATACCACAGTAACTAAGGATGGCAAGCATCTCTGCCTCAGTCTTTCTGTCTCTGTCCTTCATTCAGTGGTGGGGCTCTACTGGTTTGTCCCAGTTCAAGTGAACTGGTAGTGGGGCGGCGGGAGGCTCCACCCATCCGACCAGATGTCATCACAGATGCTCTGTGCATGTGCAGAAATGCCGTGTGCGCCCACTCCCAGTTCCAAACCTGTAGCAAAGGTAAGTGGAGCCCACTACTGCTCTCATTGTTATTGATCATAATCTTTCTATTATATGTTTGTCAAACTAAGAAAAAGGGAAGAATGTAATAGATGTGAATGAAGGGAGTTTGATATTGATGAATACATACATAGAAGTAGAGGTATCAATTTAATTAGGAATGAAAGAGCTAAAATTAAAGTAAGGTATCAAGGAGGATCCCACAGAATTTAATCCTGGTTCTGACACTCCCTAACAATATCATAAATGTCATGGATGAAAAAGTGGAATGAATATTTATCAAAAAGTAGAAATGACCCAAAGCAAGATGGCATATCTAATACAAAAAGACTTTAAAAAAATTGATATAGCTTGAAGAAGTGGCTAAAAGTAGTAGAATGAAATTTAATAATGACAGATAACAAAGTTCTTCACTTATAAGATAGAAATAAATTGTCCAGGTCTGGGAATATGATAGGAAATATATGGCTTGATAATATTATGGATAAAGCAGATTCTGGGATTGTAATGAATCACATGCTGCACATGAATATATAATAATAATATGACACAACTGCTAAAAAAGGCAAATGCAATTTTGATTACATGCCATTAAATCAATGTCAGTTCTTAGGGACAACACTGATAGATAGTCTCTAGAATGATCTGTCCCCAACTTGACCCTTCAGCTCTTTCAATACTGAAATCAAATCCATTTACCTTCCTGTTGGCTGCCCTCTTTTCCTTCCTTCTATCTCTCCCAATGTAGTCTTTTTAAGGGAGCTGAATCTTCATGTAACATGTTCAAATGATGAAAATTTGAGTTTAGTTTTGATAATTTGACTATTAGATTGTAATTAACAAGCTGTAAAACTTATTCAGCCACAGAGAAGTGAGCTGAGGCTGATTCATAGTTGGTAGAGTATAAGCAGCCTTTGAAGAGGACCTGAAGGCTAGAGTGTGCTTGTTGTCAAAAAGGTCAAATGTGGAATGACACCAGTAAACAAATCATCAGACAATGATTCCAGATGAGAGACAAGGGAGAAGGTGAAGCAAATCCAGGGTCTAAGACATGGCAAAGCAACGTAGATACATGACACCACTGAAAGTTGTCCTCAGTGTTTTTTTTCTCACAGAGAGAATGCAATAAATAAGCCAAACTGACCTCCCACTCAGTGCAAGCTGAGACATATCACGTAGGAGCTGCAGAGTCTGTTTCCTAATAGCTCTTCCATTGTTTTTAGCTGGTTCCCTCAAATTTATTACTCCCTCTCTGCCTCTGAATCTTTACTTAAGCACCTCTGCCCAGGACAAAGACTAAACTCTGAGTCTGAGACACTATTAATGGGTGTGGATGAGGGATTCTAAGAATTTGCTGTCTTTGACTCCAATGCTGCTCCATAGGATTGTCACTATCACTCTTTGGCTCCACTTCTTTTCCAGTCCTTTTGATCTGAGAACATGTTCTCCCATAACATCTGGTAATTTGTGCCTTGAGTGAGACTCTGATTTGTTCTATGATCTATTTATTTGTTTTAATGGAATTAACAGGGGTTTTCTCCAATCCCAATGTTAAAAAATGTCAATGTTCTTTTATGCTGCTTCTACAAAGTTCAAAGTTGGCTTCCACAGAGTATAATAGAGAAAACTAAGGGCTGTAAATTCTGAATTTTGTGGGTTTACACATATCATAACATCTGAATCAGTTGTGGGTTCCCCATGGTTCGCACTGGTTCTATAGAACCGGTAGTAAAACCAGCGGAAGGCTCCACCCACTGACCCTGATGTCATCAAAATGCACAGAACAGTATGCGTGCAGCCCCATTGCAAACTGGTAGTAAAGGTAAGTAGAACCCATCCCTGGTCTGAATATCTTATTTTGTTTATCAAATTTATATAGCTTCTCACACATAATGATTGAGTAATGTATATAATAAGACAAGGAACATAAAAACCATTAAAAACCACAATATAAATTAAAATAAAAACAAAGTAAAATGTATTTTTTCAAAGGATTTCATTTTTTTTTTTTAACCGAGGACCAATTTTTGACTGCTGGTTCCTTTACTATGGTAGTTGATCCTATAAGGCAGAAACTATCTACTACGTCAGTGCTTTCATTGTCACTTCTAAGGCTGGTTGTAATACCTGTTGTCATTAGTTTGGTCTTTATAATCATAGTCCAACGTTTTGTCACTATGTTCCTTGCCTTTCCCTATTTGAGCTTGCAGATCATTTATATTTTCATATCTGAGTAATTTTATAACTGTAATACAGGTTATTGATGTTCTTTCAACAATTTTGAAACCGTACTCATCCTCTTCCAATCCAGTCTCCCTCAATATATGTTCAGCACATTGGTTGAATAAATAAGTAGAGACTTTACAGTAAGCGATATGATCTTCTGACTCAAAATGTCCATTCCAGTTCATTTCAATTCACTGACGCCCAAGATGTCAAAGCATAATCAATTCATTTCATATTTCTCTGTGCTAAGTTTTCCTATATTCATGCTCTTAATTTTTCATTTTTCCATTGTAATTCTACCTTTGCAGTTTCAGATTTTCTTTTCTTCTGTGGAAAATCATCAGCAACTACACATCCTAAAGACCTTAACAGAGCTACATCTACATCAGTAATACTCTTATTGAGTGCCATCTGACTGGAGAGACCCATTACTTGGCACTATATTAGCAATCATTTTATCTTGTGTGGTTTTCTTGGTAAAACACATGAGCAATTTACCACTGCTTTTTCCTATGCAGTATGAAATGAGATATTTTCTGTTATCACTAAAATGATCATCTGCCTCCAGCATTTTAAAATCACTGCTGCCTAATATAGTTGCCTGCTTCCTATAACTGGACAATTGGAATGACCTTTACACCTTGTATACCCTTGTTGGGAAAATATGCTGTTGGTATACAGTCCTGGCATACTTCACTTATCTCTCCTAGGAATACCCCACACCACAATGAGAGGTAGCATTGCAAGACTTGGGAGAGGGGGAAATGCAGTTTAGGATATATCAATAAATGCATTATTTAAAACTATAGTAAGTAATTATTCCACTAGATTTGATAAATCTTTGCATCATGTGTTCAATATTTGGTATCATATTTTTTTTAAAAAAAAAGATTCAGAGAAGCTTGGAGGAAATGCAGAGAAGAGCAACAAGGATGATTAACATGTATAAACTAAACTTTACAAGAAGAAAGTGAGGGAATAAGGAATGTTCAGTCTTGAATGAAATAAGGCAACTAAAGAGGAATATGATTCAAGTATCAAAACAATGTCATACATATAGTCCAGGAATTCAAGAAGGCAAATTCTGAACTATAAATATTCTCTTCTAAAGATAAATTCTGATTTTAATGTTAGAAAGGTATTCTAATAGTAAGGCAATTTGGCAATGGAAAAATTGCCAAGGAAACTAATAAACTCTTCTTTGCTAGATAAGCTAAACGTCAGTCCTGGTGGCCATATTTTTCTTTGGATCTTCAGGGCTGCCACACTTAGTGCTGTGGGAAAGTGGGAGAGGAGGCTGCATGGAGGTGGTAGAGTTATTTAGTGCTAACATTTTTTTCTGAGAATCAAGAACGATCAGCTTGCACCTGGAGAGGCATGACTGGGAGGCATCTCCAATTGGGACAGTGGATTGATTGGACCATGTGATGGACTTGTGGGCACAGGGGAAGGGACTTTGATTTTCCTTTGGGAAAGCTTTCAGGTTCAGGTTTTCCCAGATGTGCCAATATGGCATCTCTAATAAAATCGATCTTTGAGGAGTCTACTTAGTTGGGGGTGTTACTTGGAACCCTGACACTGAAGCAGAGTCTGAATTATTCTTTCCAAGGCTGTATAGGTTATTTTTCTTGCAATAGTCTAACATAACTGTCTCTGTTATCCTTAGCTCACATCTTGAGAGAATATCTGGGTTAGAATTACACTGCCTGCTATCCTGAATCTTTTTTTTTTTTTTACAAGACATGTCAAAACTTTCAGTTGCAGACAAATTCCCCTCATCTCCTTGCTGCTTTTCCCTTATCCCATGTTCTACATTTATGTTTTGTGAAAGAAATATAGGACTGAGGCGTGAACATGAGTAAATGTAGTTGGAATGAAGAACTGCAGGAGTAAACAGGTGTGAGATGCAAGAAAAGTATTTTGTCCCCTTCTTAATTTGCATAACAAATGTAGTGCTTGGAAGACAAGGTATATATAATATTTTACTGTGATAAAAGAAGTAAAATAATTGTATAGGATAATTGTTGTATAAGAAGAATTCTACAATCTGCATTAATACCACATCATTTTTGACCAGGTGAGGCTTTCAGAATTGCATGTGAGCTTCCCAGACCTTTAGACTATTATATTAGGCAAGATGAGAAGCAATAGAGAAAGGATTATGGGAGGGGGAAATAATTGGTATTTAATCTTAAACTGGCAGAGGAAAAGCTGGCATAGATTGCAGGCATTCAAATTAGCTGCTATGATGATGTTGGATGGTTTTCAGAGTTTCTGGAATGAACAAACACTGGCTTATTTCCAGGGTCTGAAGATACTGTATATAATTTTGTGATAGTGTGAAACTGAGCCATCCCTACCATATCAAAGAAATACGATTGGTTCCTTGTTAAGCAGAAAGCAGCAACAGGTTGATACTAGATAATGTTTACACTGATATAACTGGAAATAATTTTAGATAATATACAGGTAAAAATAAATTAATATAAGCCAAATCAGATAGGTTGGAAAAGTAGTTTCAGAAGAAATAATGGTAATAAATAAAATATGCAAACTTTCTCAAGCTAATTGGTAGAAGAGAAGGCAGAATTGTAAAGCTGGTGATACTTAAGCTGTTGCTGCAGAAAGATAGTTGCTATGCATGATGATGATGATGATGATGATAATGGCAATGATGATAATGCAGAGTGCTAAAAATAATCAGCATCCCCAAAACTAATCTAATTGTGCTACTTGGCAGCTGGGACTCATTGTCACTATAACACAAGAGCTGCGGTGACAAAGAGAAACCTCAGGCTAATTTACTAAGCAAAACCTGTCAATTTGAATGAGCTTTTTTGTTTAAAAATTGGATAATAACAATCTTAGTTTCTAATGGTTTAAATTATGCATCAGCAAAAAGAACTGGATGCTTCCTCTTTTAGTTAGCATTTAATTGCCATCTCCATTGCAGATGGCAGGATGTGCCAACATTTGTGATAGATATAGAAAAGGCTTCAAGATTCTTCTGTGTGACAGTCTGGAAAATTATAGTTGCTTATATTTTTGAGAATAACATCTGGTTTCAGGTCTTTCTTTCCATGTCTTTTTTGACAATGAGAAATATCAAATAGGTTTCATCTGATAATAAATTTTCTAAGGAGACAGTAGTTACTGACTCATAAATCTCAAATGCTTTTTAAAAAATGTATTTAAAGGAAACAAAAGTTTCATGTACAAAGGTCTAAATGAAAGAAAAAAGTAAGGACTGAGCTATGTTGTTTTGATATAGGGGAATCTGGATATTAGACTAGAATACAGGAAAGTAGAAGGACTGGGTTTTTGTTGGATATAAATGCCCTACCTGCTCAATATGTTCCCCCTAGCCTGGCACCACAAGGGTTAACACACATACATCTGGTTCCCTCCCCTTCCCATGAACATTCCTTACCTGATGCTCCGCCTCCTGGGTACTTAAGGTTGCCCCACGCTGCTCCTCTTGTTGTTGAAGTAGATACTTGTAAAGAGAAACATCTGTAAATAAAGGATGAGCTGATTGAACCACAAGTCTCTGTAAGTAATTGGATCCTCTATTGACCATTCATAACAAAATGGTAGCAAAGGATGGTTCCTTGACCCAATAACTAGGAGACATGCCTGGAAAACAAGCACCTGCCAAAGAAAAGAAGAAACCACAAACGAGATCTGACATTAAAAGAATGGAGGAGCTACACTCCCCAGATGGTGATTCCCTGGCAGGGATGCCACAACAATTCCAGGAAAAGATAGACCCCAAACTCTCCCCATCCGAGGAAGAAGAGGGGGTCGAAAGCCAAAGCAATGAAGAAGCTGACCGCCCAGATGGAAATAAGCTCAGACGCGAGATACTGAGCTTACTGGGATTGACTACAGCCGACGAGAACCTCGTAACAAAGATCCAGGAGCTGTTCCAAGAACGCGAGGTAGCCAAAGGTGACCGCGACCACACGCCTGAGCCAAGAGGCGCCCGCCCGATAAGCGAGCCTTCCCGAACTGGGCACCACTCAGAAAGAGAAGAACCCGGTGCCGTGCTGAATTTTGAATGGCGGCCATCTTTAACCACGTGGCCCGCAAAAATGGCCAACTGACAACCAATCAAAGAAGAAGGTTCGAAATGGCTGGCGCGAAAAAGCTGCACCCCCCAAAGCAGCGATGAGGGGGACAGCTCAGGGGGGGAAACATCAGGATCGGGTTCCGCGACATCCCCGACTGAGTGACAAGTAGAACAAGCCATCAGAATGCTCACTGTAGTGTTTGGGCCAAACCCTGAATTACACAAGTGGCCCAACAGGAAGACAAAGGCAGCAAGGGGCAGAGAAAAGAAATCTCTAGCTACCTGATCCAAAGACCCAGACAAAGCCGACGAACCAAGGACACCGCAACTGGCACCGAGAGCGAGGCACCACTCCCCAGCAAGGCCAAGTGTGCCGGAACGTGAAGAATGGAACAGATACTTACCACCACCACCACTGCTGCCATGCCAAAGAAGACCAAGCTTCCATCCCAGCTGGGAAACTATCCTTCGGACCTCCCCAGACCATCACAGGACTCCCAGAGGCGATATAGAGGCCCATGTGTCCAGGAGAGGCCTCTCCGCTGGAGCTGCCGCAGGAGAATCCTTCACCGACGACTCCATGGACAGAATGAACTTTGCGCCTGCGCAAAGCAGCCTGTGGAGAGAAGAAGAAAAAAAAATGCAAGGAGGGACTTTTAAATTGCCTACAAGCATACCCATGCCTTATTATGATTTTCCACATATTCAACACCATGGACAACTCCTGCTGTAAGTAATAATAGTAATGGTGCAAGGAATTTAGCCAATGACTTTCCCAAACTAAAAATGGATGGGTCTAATTTATTGGAGTGGTACCAACAACTCCCGGTGGTGTTTTTAAAAGAAAATGTATTAATGTTTGAAGCCCTGGACCTTTGAGCAGGATTGTCTGCACCACAGGGCGTTTTGCTTACTAATTTCCAGCATTTCTCTACCCATATACCCCAGTATTGAACATTACCTGACAGTATCAGAACTAGCACAAAAAATGTTCAGGCTTTTCTACAGTGAGAGCATAGCTACCACAACTAGGATTTCTAAGAATTTTTATTCAGCTAGAATAAGGCCAGGGATTTCCATGGGAGGACACCTCCTAGAACTGAATGCTACCAGGGCAGAACTACACCTAAGGGGGGAGGTTGTGTCAGATCAAACCATGAAAAGCATAATAATCAACTCTTTAGACCCTTCTTGGGACACATTTATTACACACTTAGACACTCTCAGCCTAGGCCACCTGTCCATAGAAAGACTTTCCAACAAGCTAATAGCAGAAGACAACCTGAGGAAAAGTCACCAATATACACGCAGGGAACACAAACACAGAAAAAGAGTAGCTTTCCAAGACAGGCCACAAGACCCCATTGAATGCTACAACTGCGGGTCCAAAGGTCAGTATAAGCGAGACTGCCCCAGAAACTTTAGAGAGACAGGCGTGAATATAGAAACAAATATCCAGGCAGATGTTCGCCAGATAATAGGCATAGACATAGGGACTCACCAACCCCAAGGGATTGAAGGGGGGGCGGGGACAGGGAAAGTTCCAGAGACAGTAGAACTGGCTCAATGTATGGGATAGGGGGACATACACAAGCCCATAGATCAGACAAGGGGGACACCATGTGGCTCATTGATTCCGGAGCCACCAATCATACCACTTGTGACAGGAGGCTACTTTCCTCATTCAAGAATGAGAACTTTCTAATTAAAGTAGCCAATAAAAATGAGGTACAAGTAACAGGGAAAGAGGACATGACTCTCCCAGAAATAGGAAAGACAGAGGGGGTACTGCTGGTCCCCAAGATCCACATAACATCCTAGCAGCACGGAAACTTAGCAAGGAGTTAGAAATAGAGATCTTATTCAAAGGAGGAGACGTACTCATGAACAAGAATAATGAAAACATAGGAAAAGTGATAGTCAAGAGGGGGTTGTCTTATCTGCACACAGGAAGCACAGACACTCCTAGCATTAATACCAACACAGAAGCAGAGGCAAACAAGGACACCAACTCACATAGGCAAGACACACACAGCTCAAGGAAAATCACCACAGGCAGGCCTATTCACGATGATTGCACTCACCTACTGCACCACAGATTAGGGCATGCCAGCTTCCCAGTAATACAAAAGATGACAGTCTGTACTGAGGGCATTACAATAAAGAACTGAGAAACCTACCTCGACTGCTCAGTGTGTAAATGTTCAAAACTCAAAACTGCACCAAGGCCCAAGAGGGCAACACGCACCACCAACCACATATTTGATTTAGTACATATGGACCTAGTGGGGCCCCTGAGACCATCAATAAAGCACGGGAAAAGATTCTTCCTCACCATAGTAGATGATTACAGTCGCTATGGCTTTGTCTACACTCTAAAGCATAAAAGTGAGACTTACCAGAAATTCAAGGAGTTCTACAATAGGGTAGAAGTGCAAAACAACACTAGAATAAAGCAAATAATGACTGACAGGAGTTCGGAATTCCTATCAGGGGAATTTTCATGCTGGCTGAGGTCAAAGGGCATTCTACACTTCACTTCCTCTCCGTTCTTGGCCTTCCAGAATGGCGTCACAGAACGAAGAAACTCCACGCTACAAACCATGGTTAGATGCACCCTAGAAGATTCCGGGCTTGGTCAACACTTTTGGGCCGAAGCACTGGTATACTCCAATTATACACTCAATAGGCTATGGTCCAGTGTAATAGAAAAAACACCTTACGAAGTAATGTACAGTAAGAAACCAAAGATAGCACACTTGCATGTATTCGGAGTCACCGCCGATGTACACATCCCCAAACAATTGCGCCACAAGGGAGACAAAGTGTCCAAATGGTTGAGGTTCATGGGTTATGAACCAGGGACCAAGGGATTTAAATTTATTGAAAACAATAACCAATTCATTGTATCCAGGACAGCCACATTCCATGAACAAGCTAACTGGTCCAAAATACATCTGAATGAAATTTATCACCGACAAGAGACACCACCTGATAACCAAAGCCAAGACAGACCAAACACACCAGTCAGCCCACACGAGAATGTGGATAAACCCAGACACCGAGAGGTCAAAATCAACAAGTGGAAAGAAGGTCATCCAAAACTAAAGGTAGACTCACTCACACAAAAAGAAGTGAGATATCTACATGACACCGAGTCAGCTCCCAAGAGGCTGGTCAGAACCACAAGAAACCAAATGCCCAAAAAGTTCAAAGATTACATGATGCATCTGCACTTCGAGCCCATCACACCGAACTCCTATGATGAGGTGACCAAACTCCCCTTGGAAGAAAGGTCCAGATGGGAAGCTGCCATGGAAAAGGAGATGAACAGTCTCAAAGAACTGAACGTATTCACACCTGCCAAAGTACCAGAGGGAAAAACCCCATAGGAACCAAGTGGGTATTCAAGATCAAGACCTTGGAAGATGGCAAGGCTTTATACAAAGCGCGACTGGTAGCCCAGGGGTTCATACACAGATATCCAGAAGACTACACTGAAACTTACTCCCCAACCATAAGAGCCGAAAGCGTTAAGAGCGCTTTAGTCATTGCATCCATCCTAGGCCTGGAAGTACACCAATTCGATGTGCAAACCACCTACCTGCATGCCAGGCTAAACAAAGAAATCTATGTTAAAGCCCCACCCAGCAGAGATACAATCAAAGGAGACACGTGTTGCTCAACAAAAGCCTGTATGGACTCAAGCAATCTGGGAAGCATTGGTATGAGTGTCTAGTTAAAGTACTTGAGTCATTAGGGTTCAAAGCAATGCCCCCTGACAATTGCTTCTTCATCAGGAAAAGCAATGGCTCCCCAGAGTACGTACTCATCTACGTAGACGACATCCTCTACATAGGCAAACACAAAAGGGACTGTGACACCTTCGCCAACAAACTAGGTGAACAATTCTTATTGAAGTCATTAGGAAATGTGAGTAAATACCTGGGTGTACAGATAGACAAAACAACCAAAGGGTTCCGCCTAACGCAAAAAGAAAAAATCTCAGAACTCCTTCACAAGTGTAAATTGGCCGAGGCCAAGCCGAGCGACACGCCCATGCAAATAGACTTCTTGAAAAATATGTACAGCACGGCCCCAGATCTATACAGATCTACCATCGGATCTCTCCTGTATATTGCCAACTGGACCCAGCCAGATACCGCCCTACCAGTGAACTTATTATCCAGACATGTGAGCAACCCCACTATTTACCATTGGGAGGCCATCAAGAGGGTACTCCGGTACCTAAAGCACAGCTCAGACGCATACTTGCTATTAGAACCTGATGCTTCTAAGCAACCCACACTCACCTGCTATGCAGATGCTGACTGGGCCAGTGATGCAAAAAGCAGAAAAAGCACATCAGGATACATATTCTTCCTAAACAACAGCCCCGTACATTGGTACATGGGCAAAAAGAACTTGGTGGCCACATCGACTACTGAAGCTGAGTATATATGCCTGTCCAAAGCTGCCAACAATCTAACGTGGTTCAACAACCTACTGTCTAGTATCTGGACCGAGCCCGTATATCCAATAGCCATCTATGAAGACAACAAGGTCGCCATAGAAATATCAATGGCAGATGCAGTAGGACAGAAATCCAGACACATAGATATTAAACATAAACACGTAAGGCAACTCTCTAAGATAGGTTTCATAAGCACCATACATTATGACACCAAAGAACAAACAGCTGACATACTCACCAAGCCATACAATCCAAACAGCATACTTACCTAACATCCAAATTATGCGTTCACATCGATAGCGTACAACAACAGCAAGATGCACATTCACAGGTTAGGCATTTAGAGGGGGATTTGTTAGATATAAATGCCCTACCTGCTCAATATGTTCTCCCTAGCCTGGCACCACAAGGGTTAACACACATACATCTGATTCCCTCCCCTTCCCATGAACATTCCTTACCTGATGCTCCACCTCCTGGGTACTTAAGGAGCAGCCCACGCTGCTCCTCTTGTTGTTGAAGTAGATACCTGTAAAGAGAAACATCTGTAAATAAAGGATGAGCTGATTGAACCACAAGGTGTCTCTGTAAGTTATTGGGTCTTCTATCGACCATTCATAACAGTTTTGGTTAGACCTGGTATTAGCAATGAAGAGGGTAGAAAACTGGATGGGAAAAAAAAAAGATTGTGGAGAGGTGTAGTGGCTAGTGAGATTCAGGCAGATTCTCAGAATTCCTCACTTCTTAGACAAATTGAGGAAAGAGAATCAGCAAATCTTGTAGACCAGAAAACCTATCAAAGGAGATATGTTGTCTCCCAGGAACAAAGATCAAAGATGTGACCAAGAGGTTTACCAAAATATTCAAGCCCACAGGTTACTATCGCTTTATCCTCTTTCATGTAGTGATCGATGATACAACAAAAGAGACTGAAAACAATATCAACAGCCTAAGGCATGAAAGCCAAAGAGTTAGGGACACAGGTAGTGTTTTCAACTGCATTTCCAATGAAAGGTCAACATCCAATGAAGGAATGGAGGATTTTAGAAGTAAACCACTGGTTTAAAGGAAAGAGGGATACATACAGTGGTGGGATTAGGCCAGTTTGCACTGCTTCAGTCAAACTGGTAACTAACTTTTTGTGCAGTTTAGTGAACTGGCTGAAAATAAAGTGTAAGACAGGTTTTTTTTTTCTTCCCTCTCTCCCTTCAGTTAATAGCTCTGGGTAGACAGCCAAGAACCATTTAACAGGTGACTAATTAGTTGCGATAACAAAATCATAGGAATGCAGCTGGCACATGCCTTGAATAAGCAATAGAAATTGACAAGATTAGGACAGGGAAACACCCAGGAAACCCATCAATGACCCATCTAGGGATGGGATTAACATTCTTCCCTTCAGGAAGAAGGACAAGATTACAAACATTTTCATTATAAAGGGTATTAAGTAACACTTCTCTGATCAGATGATACTCTCTGGAGTTCCCCAAGCCCTTTTATAGCTATGGCAGTGTTGGCTACTTCTTGTTTCTTCCTGGGGGAAAAAGATACAGGATGGGACAATGATGCAGCTTGATCATAGAAGCCTTAAATTTAATGCATGTGTGGTCTAGCCAGCTATACTGCTTCTGCTGTGAAGCACCCAATTTAGAACATAGAGAACATGGAATAATATAGTTGGAAGGGACCTCAGAAGTCTTCTAGTCCAACTCCCCGCTCAAGCAGGAGACCCTATATCATTTCAAACAAATAGTTGTCCCATCTCTTTTAGAAAACCTCTAGTAATGGAGCACCCACAACTTCTGAAAGCAAACAGTTCCATTGGTTGATTGATCTCACCTTTAGGAAATTTCCCCTTAGCCCTACATTGATTCTCTCTTTGGTTAGTTTCCATGCATTGTTTCTTGTCATGCCTATTGATGCTTTGGAAAATAGATTGACCCCCTCATTTTTGTAGGAAACCCTTAAATATTGGAACAGTGCTATTTTATTGCGGTATTTTATTGTGAGTTGTGAGTGCTATTTTGTTGTGAGTTGGGGAGATGTTTGGCAAAATTGATTAAATGGAAAAAAGGGCATGGTTGAATTTGCTTTTTAAATCCTCTCAGCACTTCTCTAGATAAAAAGTGAAAGATCATTAAAAAGATCACCAGTATTATAGAGCTGGGGCAATTTTTTTTAAAAAAAATTGATTTATATGCCGCCCTTCTCCAGAGACTCAGGGCGGCTTACAATGCCTTAAGCAATAGCCTTCATACTTTTGTATATTTATACAAAGTCAGCTTATTTCCCCCACAATCTGGGTCCTCATTTGACCTATCTTAGAAAGGATGGAAGACTGAGTCAACCTTGAACCTGGTGAGATTCGAACTTACAGTAATTGCAGGCAGTTGAATGTTAATAACAGGATATTAGTCTGCTGCACCATCAGGCTCTTATCAATCTCAATTTTTTAGATTGTTTCAAATTGACAGTGCAAAAACAACAACAACAACAACAACAACAACAACACTACTTATAATAAAGTCTCTTACAATGTGTAAGAAACAAGAAAAAAGTCAGAGTCGAAGTCAAATAAAAAAATAGTCCAACCTATTAAAAATCACTCTAGGAGACCAAACCAGGAATGCAAGGCAAAATAGAAAAGAAAATGGTAAGAAGACACCTATCTACTCTAGACAAGTTCAAAACACCAGGACCAGATGGATTACATCTCAGGATTACACCCCTAAATCCACAAAGAAGCTGACAAATGTGATCTTGAAACCACTGAACACAATCTGTTAGACCTCCTGGAACATTGGCAAATTATCAGAGGACTGGAAAAGAGATGATGTCACTCTAATCTTTAAAGAGGGGGGAAAACATGATTCCAGGAAATTACAGACCAACCAGCCTATAAAATAAATATTTAGGAAAATCCTGGAAAAAGATAATCAAGCAATATATTTGTGAGCGCCTAGAAATGAGCAAGTTGATTACTGGAAGCCACATGGTTTTGTAAAAATAAACCATACAGACAAACTTTCTTGCCTTTTTTGACAAAATAACTAAATCAATGGATCAGGGAACTGTTGTGGACATAGTGCACTTAGATTTCAGTAAGGCATTTGATAAAATAGACCATAGCCTACTTTTTGGTAAGATAGAACAATGGGGGATAGATAGTACCACTACCAAATGGACTTGCAATTGGCTGACCAAACACCTGCAGCATGTAATTCTCAATGGAAAGAAGCATCCAGTGGGGTACCTCAAGGTTAAATTTGAATTCATCAAATTTGCAGTTGATACTAAGCTGGGAGGAATACTTAACACTTTGGAAAATAGACTCAGGATCCAAAAAGATCTTGACAGAATGGAACACTGGGACCTACCCAAGAAAATGCAATTCAGTGGTGAGAAAAGTAAAGTCCTATACTTAGGCAAGAAAAAACAAAAGCACAGATGTAGAATAGATGATATCAGGCTCAACACTAACCTAGGTGTGCTTATGGGTCACCACTCAAATATGAGCCAGCAGTGTGATGCAGCTGCCAAAAAAGCCAATGCAGTACTAGGCTGCATCAACAGAGAGAACAAGAAATGATAGTACTGCTTTACACTGTGCTGTGGGACAACACTTGGAATACAGTGTCTATTTCTGGTCACCATGATACAAAAAAGATGTTGAGACCTTGGAAAGTGTGTAGAGAAGAGCAACAAAGATGATAAAGGGTCTTGAGGCTAAATTGTATGACAAATGGTTGAGGGAACTAGATATGTCTAACCTACTGAAGGCAAGGATTAGGGGAACATAATCACTATATTTCAGTACTTGAGGGGCTCTTATGAAGAAGAGGGAAATGTCTTATTCTCTAACACCAGAGGGCAGGACAAGAAGTAATGGATGGAAGCTTGTTGAAGAGAGATGCAACCTAGAAGTAAGGAGAAATTTTCTGACAGTGAGAACAATTAATCAATGGAATAATTTACCCCACTGGAGGTTTTCAAAAATAGACTGGGTGACCATTTGACTGGGATGGCATATGGCTACTGCCTTGAGCTGGGAATTGGGCTAGAAAATGTACAAGGTTCCTTACAGTCCTATGATTCTGAGTCTAGTTATATTGCATTCTTTTGATTTTTTTTGATACTTTATGCAACATTTATTTTTAGTTTTAAGGTTTCTTTTAAATGTTGAATTTGTTGAAATAACCTTTTTCGTGATACTAATCTGATAAAAAAGCTTCCACTCTACAAGGTAACTTTATATGTGGATGATGTGGGTCCCATATTTATGCCATAATTTTGCTGTATGAATGAATGTAATTTATCAAACCATTTTACAGTAGATGGAAATTCAGTTTGTTTTGAAATCTTGGTATAATTGTCTCTAGAGCAGATCATAGTAAGAATAAATGCATTTCATTACTTTTATTTATTTTCTCCCTAACCATTTCCCTCTTTTTTATACTCTACTTATCAAACTAGCAGTGGGAGGTTTAAGTCATATTGTCAGATTGTCAACAAAATCCCCCACCCCACCCAAGATAAATTGTCCAAACACCTTTGAGAATACCATTTTATAATTACACCTCAGATTCATCTGCAACAAAAACTTAGATTTGTTTCTTTATAACAAGTGGTCTTAGGGCATTATAACATTTTACAATAAAGGCCATGAACCCATATGATAAAAGTACATTGTGATTTATTGTCCTTTGATCTATCTCTCTGTAAAGCTACAGAGATAACATAAAACTTCATTTGGGTTAAGCCCTTGTGGTTGTTGGGAACAAGCTAATTGGAGAATGATCCTCTGGAGACCCTAACTAGGAGATATACCTTGTTTAGTAACCCATGACTGGCACCTGCAAAAAAGCTGAGAAGGTCCTTACTTGACATCTCTTGGATGATACAAGGCTGATGCAAGTGTCAAGTGCCAAGTTTAATTCTTCACATGTTTGAAGTAACTAACACTTTGGAATATCTTCAAGTAATTTGCAAAAGAAGTCAAGTGATAGGTTATTCAGCACATTTTAGTTCAGATCATTAAAAAAATAGAATGGAGGGTATAAAAAGAAAGACACATTATTTAACTGGCTGTGATAATAGACTACATAGCCTCTTCATTTGCTGCACGTCTTTTAGTTCATTTCAAATTTATATATTACATTCTCTTTCATTACACTATAATCCTAGAGGAACTTTAAATGTGGATCATTTATCCATGTAATTGCAAGTTTTAATAGGGTAGAAACCTATATATTATTGTTGCTTTTGAAATTGCTAATCTATTATTATTATTATAAACATTAAATTCTGTAATATTAATAAGTGTTAGCATTAAGAAAATGCTTAAGAAAGAAAGTATTGTGGTGCTGGTTCTCTTTAGATAAGGGTTAGCTATCCAGCACTATTGATTTAAAAAAAGCCACTTTATGCTGAGAAAAGAGATGACTATATTAAAGAGTTGCAGACAGGTGATATGAACTTCCATGGGTGTAGCATCTTTGTGGAAATGAACTGGAAGGAATACGTTGTTCTATCCACTTCAGTATTTTGAAGCCAATTAATTTATGTCTTTAGATCGACACATTCTTGAAATAGTAATTTTAATTTTTATAGCTACTGTGTGATTTTCACTGCAAAATTAATCCAGATTTATGGTCTCAATAAGATTATTTATAACATTGAAACTTCAGCTTGTTTGCTATACCTTCTAGTATCTTAAGTACTAGCGCAGAATTTTAGTACCTTTTCAAGTAAGATATCTGCAGATGGCTCACCCCTCTGAGTGGGACTTCTGCTTCATCACACTCTCAGTTCTCCATTGCAGGGGTGAAATGCTCCCAGTTTAGACTGGATTGCCCGATCTGGTAGCGATGGTGGCAGGTGCTTTGGAGAACAGGTAGCAAAAATCTCTGCCCCCCACCCCATGCCCAGCTGAGTCGTGTGATCATCAGAGGATTTTTTTAAAAAAAATTTAAAAGCATTTTTTCTAAAACCTCTTCCACCGAAGAGGTTGTAGAAAAAAAATGCTTTTAAAAGAAAAATAAGGCTCTGACGATTAGGCACTCAGCTGGGATCGTCAGAGCCTTTTAAAAGCATTTTTAAAAATGCTTTTAAAAGTAGGAAAAAAATGGCCATGCCCACCCAATCACATTACCCCCCACCAAGCCACGCCCACAGAACCGGTAGTAACAAATTTTACATTTCACCACTGCTCCATTGGTGTACTTTCTCCCATTGTACCTAATCCATGGAAACATCCAGAGAGAAGTGAGAGAAAATAGTTTGCAAGTGAATAATGCTTCTACTATTGTCAATGCATTTTCAGGGAAGAAAGACGTATAAACAGTAATTGCAAGATGAATGAGTGACCTTGGATTATTTTTATTACTCCTGCTGTTTAAGGTCTAAACTAATTCCACTTTTACCTGTTAATTTGTTATTTTTTTCACACCTTTGTTTTAACATTCATTTTAACCTTTTAATTCTTCAATAAACCATCTTTCCTACATATAGTATATAGTATTCATTAACTCTACTCCACAAATTCAGACCATCTTTATTCAGATCGACTGTATCCTTCCCCTTTCACTTATCTACTGGATGACAGAGTAGAACTTTGCCTTGGAGAAATGTATTGGAAGTCTATCTCAAATAGATATCCTAAAGTAATAGTCACCTAGCTGTCCATTCCATCGTTTTTAGGAAAGTCTTTATGCTGTACACCCAGAGACTTCTAGCTTCTGAATCAGCTACCCTATTCTGGTATAAAACAACATAAAGGTATTCTTGGGTTATAATGGCAGTTGGGACTCGGTCTGTTGTTGCTATGTAATGAGATTATAATGCTTGATATTGTGTTACTGCATCACTTAGTGATGGCAATCCTGGCAGTCCCCGCTGCTGTCGTAACTACAGGAATTCCAGGTAAGGAGTGCAGAGAGTTCGGTGGTGTCACAGATGAGCATTGGAAAATGTGAATGGGCCAGCAAGGGCAACGGATAGGAGCTGGCATATACAAGCAGGCTGGCTAAGGCACCTGCATTGGAAACGAGGGCAGGCAGGGAATGCTAGAGAGCATGAGATCCCTGAGATCTGGGTGGACTCCTCAGGAGAAAATGTGGTGGGAGCAATTTACAGAAGCAACATTTACTTACTTACTTACTTACTTACTTACTTACTTACTTACTTACTTACTGGTTCGATTTATATGTCGCCCTTCTCCGGAGACTCAGGGCGGCTTACAATGCGTTAAGCAATAGCCTTCATACTTTTGTATATACCTGCTTAGTAGGGCTTTTGCCCCCCCCCCCCCCACAAGCGGTGTTCTTTTAATCTTTCCTGCAGGATTTTTCATTGACTTTGCCTATGGGAAGCTGGCAGAGAAGCTTGCAAATGGCGATCATGTGACCATGGTTCACTGTAATGACAATTGTGAGCTGGGTGTCCAACTTTGCAAGAGGTAATGTCTCCTAATTCATAAGTTTGAGCAGTTGTTGAGTTAATGGTCATAAGAAGAGGACTACTTGTCCTCTTGTAAATCATATGAATTTGACCACTGCCATGAAACAATGGTGCTTTGAACAATTGTGGTGTAGAATCTTCTATTCACCTGGAAAAATTCTCCTGGAAAATTTCTCAGGTAAATATGAATTCAACTCTACCACTTTGATCAGAAGAGGCATTGCACATATTTGTGGGAGACTGAGATAGTAGTGTATTCTATTTACTTAAATATAACCCTCACATCTAATATTCTAGCCAGAGGGATGGAGCAATTTCTCATTTTGGAGAGAGCTTTCTGAAGTAAAGGCATAAAGTGCCATATAATGGGATTTTTTTTTCAAGAATAACACAAACAGGTGTGTTATTGGTTTTGGTCCTCAAGAATGCACACTACAGGAGGCTTTACACAGATGTACATTACTGGAAAATGACAGCTTCCTGGAGAAAAATACAGTAGCCATTATTTTCAAATATAGTACATTTTTGTCTCAGATAGGATCTGGGATATAATTCAGACTCTTTTCATATAATTGAATATGGTACAGATATAACACTCTCATTGGCTTTGTGAAATTGTGAAAGTTCCTGAGAGAAGCTTAATTTTTTCCTTTATTCCTTTCATCTTTACACCTAAGGGTACTTGCTAGCATATATGTTCTAGTCTGCTGAAATAAGATTAGCCATCACAACACTCCAGATCTGCAGTGTTCGGTTATTAAGCCAAGATATCCTTTTTTTCTGAGGGACGCAGTGGCTCAGTGGCTAAGATGCTGAGCTTGTCGATCGAAAGGTCGGCAGTTCGGTGGTTCAAATCCCTAGTGCCGCATAATGGGATGAGCTCCCATTACTTGTCCCAGCCTAGCAGTTTGAAAACACATAAAAATGCAAGTAGAAAAATAGGGACCACCTTTGGTGGGAACAGCGTTCTGTGTGCCTTTGGTGTTTAGTCATGCCAGCCACATGACCACGGAGACGTCTTTAGACAGCACTGGCTCTTTGGCTTTGAAACGGAGATGAGCACCATCCCCTAGAGTCAGGAATGACTAGCACATATGTGCGAGGGGAACCTTTGCCTTTGCCTTTATCCTTTTTTTCTGACTTCTTTAGCTGATTATAATTAGCTGGAAATATTAAGCCCAGCAGCTTGCCTATCAGGGAAGAAAAGAGATAGCTACCAATAATAAAATGGGTTATCACTGCAATTTATCTAATCCTAAAATCTCTTTTCTTGGTTGTTAATAAATAGGTACTAAATAGAATAAGCTATCTAGTGGCTACAGCCAAACAATGGTGCAAACTGGGAAACATGAGGTGCCAAGTGTTAAAGACGTGGTTAGCTACATGACATTGCCTACCATTTTCAGCAAAATATGGATTTAGAGCCAAAAGTAAATGAATTTAATGTTAGCAATTTCCAAAATGTATAGGAACAGTAAAAAAAAAAAAAAGGTTAGGAATAGTAATTTAAAAGGTGGCATATATGAGAAATAGGAATGCAGCAAATAATAGGCACAGGAAACCTGTGGCCTTCCAGATGGTGCTGAACAACAAGTCCCAGCATCCCTCATTACTGGATGTGCTTCCTAAAGATGCTGGAACTGTAGTTCAGCCACATTAGAAGCACCACAGGCTGCCTACTGCAATTTTAGGTGAGTGTCACACACAAAAAAACAGCATGTTTCTGAATTATTATTGTGGTTCCAAAAAGAAAAAAAAACATAATGCAGTCACATTATAAAATGCATTCTTAATATCTGAGGTTCACTTTTTGATTTTAATCTCTGCAGACAATTTTTCTTGGCATTACAAACGTTAAGTTCTATTTTGTAGGTTCATTAAAATTGAACTAAAGAATGGAGGGGAATAATTTTATTTTTAAAGGCTTATAAAATTAGGAGAGTTCTGGCTCCTTCCATATTTCATGACATATTTTGTGTTCTTATTTCCCATATTTTGTGTTCTTATTATTTCTTATACCTGATTGGTAAGGATTCACAAATATATCAGGGTGAACAGCCAAAAGTCTTTAGATACATACTATACAGAGTGTCTCTTCTTTTTTATGCAGATATACCACCCTCCCTTTCCCTTTCCAGAATAGGCCACTTCATCCCAATAAGCCTAAATCACCTTCTTTCTTCTTTTGAAAATTCAACATTACTATACTTGCAAGGCAGTTAAAGTTGAAGAGTAACATAGCAGCCATATCTTTTCAAAACTAGATTGAAAAAGACTAGAAGAAAGTGAGAACATGGTTTCAGTAGGAAAGCAAAATAGACTGCACTGTAATTTTACATGGAAAAAAAGATCAGTTAAAACTCAGTACTAAGTGATGCAGAAGAGAGATATGTTCTTGTAATCAGAACACATACTCCCAGTTTCTCAATTCCATCTGTGATAATCCCAAAGACTATGAGTTGAACTAGAGAAAACTAAATTGGAGACACCATGGAAGTCTTGACCTGGTGTCTGAAAGATGCAAAGGCCTGGTTGGGATGAAACAGGATGAGACTAAATTCCTAACATGACTAAATTGTGGTTTGTCTAGGATCTATCTGGCTTTCTGTGAGCTCTAGTTTTAAGTTTGGATAGGGCAACACTCTCCCTGAAGGAGCAAGTTGGGAGTGCTCTTGGACTTTTAACTTCTGCTGAATTTTCAAGTGGAGGCTGTAACCCGGAGAACTTTTACTTAACTTTGGCTGATATACAAATTATGACTCTCTCTGGTTTAAGACACTCTGATGAAAGTGAATCACCATTAAAAGATCATTGCTGGAAATTTCCTTTGAAGGCCACCCAGAAACTACAACCATAGAATAAATACCGTATTTTCCGGCGTATAAGACGACTTTCTAACACACAAAAATCTTCTCAAAAGTTGGGGATTGTCTTATACCCCGGGTTTCGGTCTCTTGTAACCAGGCAGACCAGCCCGAAAGGCTTTGAGGAGCCTTAAATGGCTCTAAGGAGCCAAGCTAAATTGCCTGCTGAGTTGCCGCTAATCAGCTGAGTTATACGCAAGCCCCCTGTAAAAGGGAAAAACTTTCCTTTTATACAACGCTGGCCATCCCAGATGAGATTAGCAGGCAACTCAGCTGGGATCGCCAGAGCTTGGATGGCCAAGCGCTGTGTAAAAGGGAAAAACTTTCCTTTTACACAATGCTGGCCATCCCAGCTGCTAATTTTTGCCTCCTAATTGGTACCTAGCAAAAATCCACCCCCCCTCCAGCTTGCTTACCTTAGCTGCTAGCCGCAACGCTTGCCTTGCCTTGCCTGCAATCCATTGCATCAGCAAGCAACTAAATCTTCTAACCACTGAAACGTTGTGCAAAAGGAAAGTTTTTCCCTTTACACAACGCTGGCCATCCCAGCTGCTAATTTTTGCCTGCTAATTGATACAAAATCCCCCCCCCCTCCAGCTTGCTTATCCTAGCTGCTAGCCACAACGCTTGCCTTGCCTTGCCTGCAATCCATTGCATCAGCAAGCAACTAAATCTCCCTGCCTGCAATCAACAGGCAGGGAGTTGTGGACTTCAACTCCCAGAATTACTCAGCCAGCAAAGCAAAGCTGGCTGAGGAATTCTGGGAGTTGAAGTCTACAAGTCTTAAAGTTGCCAAGGTTGGAGACCCCTGTTCTAGTGGGTAAGTTTTTTCCCCCCTTTGGGAGCTTTAAAAAAAATAGTTAATTAAGGGGTTTTTTAGTTGTTCTTTTTTAGACCTAGCCATTTAAAGGCTAAGTCTAAGTTTTAGGCTAGGAAGTTTTAAATTTAGCTTTCATATAAAAATAAAAATAAAAATAATAAAAATAAAAATAAAAAAAATAAAAAAAATAAAATTTGTGCAACTTTCTGAGATTTAGTGTGTTTCTGTAGTGTTTCACTCTAACTACACAAACACACAAAATCTCACAAAGCTGTATGTGTGTGTAAACCCACAATGTAAAAGTTGTTTTTTGGGGCTTTTTGTGGCTGTGTGAGGTTCCTGCTTATTGCAGGGGCCATTTTGGGTCTAGCACAGCTGCTTTTACATTGTGGGTGAGCCAGTTGATGTTTTTTAATTTTTATTTGGTGTGCGTTGGAAGAGGGGTCGTCTTATACAGCAAGTATAGCCCAAACCCTATATTTTTACAGGAAAAGTTGGGGGTCATCTTATACGCCCAGTCGTCTTATACGCCGGAAAATATGGTATATCAGTCAAAATGCTAGCAGAAAACAGCTGTTATTACTATATAGCACATGTAAGTTGAAGCTCCAATACTTTGGCCAGCTAACAAGAAGAGAGGACTCATTGGAAAAGACCCTGATGTTGGGAAAGATTGAAGGCAAAAGGAGAATGAGACAGCAGAGAATGAGATAGTTAGTGTCATTAATGCAATGAATATGAATTTGAGCAAACCCTGGGAAAAAGTGGAGGACAGGAAAGCCTTGCATGCTATGGTCCAAAGGACCACAAAGAGTCAGACATGACTAGAATGCAAATTGTTCTTGGTTTATGTTTCAGATTATAATATTAATTATAACTAAGAACTTGAACATACTATCATGTTTTCCAGATTTAAGAATCTCACCAAACACAATTGACTTCACTTGACATCTATACATTTTCAGCTTGTATACATGTCTATGGAATATTGCAATTATTCTTTTTCCCTCTGCAATGGCCAAGTACTGAAATATAATAAAATCATCCTGATGCTTTCAGTAAGTGAAAGTAAATGTTATTATATAGGGTCTCATTTTGAAATATAAGTCTAGGGAGCGGCATGGAGTACATTAAATGGAGTAGCCTATAAAATACAGAATATAAGGATTTATTGGTTATTGTTATGGAGAATATTTGAAGCCACCAGCCAACTTAAATAGTTAATATAAAAGAAATGAACAGGCTGCTGGTTTATAGTAAATAAAACAAAAATATAATAGACCTACATGTAATTGAAAATGGAGGCACTTTATCAGTACAGTACATGGTTGCAAGCTCATTTAAATGTATGAAATAAGATAATAAAAATAAGACAAACAAGAAGACTGCTTACCCAAGTCTGCATGGGACCAATACAAGAAGAGTATTCATCAAATTCCCTAACCAAACATCCTTCTGGATCATTGGGTATTTAACTTTTAGAATTTCTATAAGACTGATGTACCATCATGTTAGATATCACTAACAACAACAAAAGAGAAGAAAGCAGTGGATTTTATGCTATAACTATAAAGTTTCAAGACGTATTTGGCTTTGCAACTAGAATGTTGTGAAAGATGGATCTCATTCACCTAAAATGTTTAATTTGGAAATGGAATTAACCTATTTTCTGGGTTTGCCACTGCACTTAATTATAAGCAAATCAAACAGACTGGGTTTGTATACATACTAAGCTACAAAACGTCTAACAAACTTAGTACTAACCAATCAGTGTTTACTTGATCTGATTAAGCAATTGTGAACATAACCTACATAAATCTTCCTGGCAATCACTGCAGTTCCATTTGTGTCCAAAGATTTGTGATATGCAAATCATTCTTACAGAAGTATTAATTTTTTTAAAGGATATATGATTTACCCTAGACCGTTTCATATTCGGAATGCACAGCATGTACTGGAGACCAGAGTGTCAGGCCTGTCTATTCTACTCCTCCTCCCCTTCCTGTTTACAGTCTATTATAACATAATCTGAAATCACAAGCATCAATATCGGTATGAACTGATTGACAAATGTACTTATCTCACCTATTTTTCATGGTGGATGAGCCATGAAAAAAAGGAGGGCAGCGTTATTACTTTTCTGAATGGATGACAGTCTTCTTGAAAGTTTCCTCTGTTGAAAGAGATGCCCAGTTCAAGCCCTGTTTTGAAATCAAGACCCATAAGAAGGAAGAGAGAGGAATTTGGAAATGGCATACCACAGTTTGTAACATTTGGATAGAAGATCTAAGGACAGGTCACATGTTCACCATCTTATTGCCTATTGTGCCATAGATTATGCTTCTATATTAGTTTACACAGGTGTCCTTGACGTACAACTGTAATGAAGTCTCCCCTTTACAGTTGTTGACTATTAAGTGAGACAGACTTGCTTAGCAAGCCCTACCTTCGGCTCTCCCTGATGCATTTGTTAAATGAACACATGGGTTGTTAAGCAGAGCATAGATTGTCTCAGGGATGGGGCAAGCCTTGGGAAGTCTAACACAGATCCAAGTCTGCCAGCTCCTGGGCCCCCCAAGGCCTTCCATCTCTTCCCATGCTCAAGTTTCTGTCTCTCAGGGTCCACACAGCACTTGGGACTTCTTCCCCCACCCCAGATCCTTGCAGCTGTTTCCCTCTCATTGGTTCCTCTCAGGGCCTAGTTTTCTGTCCCCCACCCCCCATCACTCATAGCATATTTATGTTTTGAAGTTTTCCAGAGTCCCAAACTTTGGGACACAGCAGGGCTGTGTAGACCACATTAGGGAAGCAAAATGGAGCAGTTTGTCCCTGGGATGCAGTATGACCTCCCTGAAGCAGCAGCCACTTGGGCATACCTGTAAGGAATTGTAAGAGCACTAAAAAAAATGGCTTCCAAAACTTGGGAAGGTAGCCATGCAGCTCAGGGATAAATGGCTTTCCTTCCTTGCCCAACAAGAAGTCTGGATATCTTCAAAAGCTAAGTGTGTGATGGGTGATGGGGGTGGGGAACAGACCCAAAGCCTGCAGGGATTCAGTGGGGCAGGATGGGGGCAGAGACATGGGGAGGGATTGCTGCAATGTCCCAGTGATCAGTCATAAGGATGAATGGCTATAGAGGCACTGCAGTCGCTGTAACTTTGAAATGCAGTCATAAATAACTTTGAATGGTTATGTAGTGACTGGTCATTAAGCAAGGACTATCTGCAATCTCTTATGAAAATTTGCATTTAGGATATATTAATATGCATTAGTACAGTACCTGAAATCAAATATTTCTGCTTTCTGCAAAATAGATTGAAGGCTCAAGCTTTGCTTGCTCTCTACCAATCTATGTGTAGAAGTCATACACAAACTTATTTTTTTTCTTACCGTTTCCACTATATTGTTATAAGTGAAAAGCATCGAATATTTAAGCAGTAGGAGACACGATGTATCTTATTTGAATTTAAATTATTTAAATAATGACACATTCAATTAAGGATAAAGGCTGCAGAGAGTAGGAAATTAAGGATTTCCATTGATAAAACTAAGCTAAACTAAAGTTGAAGAGGTTCTGACCCTATATTAGTTCATTAATGAATCTCATCATTATTTTTATGCCAGCAATTTTAATTAGAGATGTGCCCAGCATGGAATATCCTCTTTTAGTCATGCAGGTAATTGTACATTCTAGCCAATTTCTTCCACATTTTTAGGAGAGTGAACAAAGAATTTTGAAGAAGAAATCTATAATGCAATTGTAGTCCTAAAAATACACTAAAGGAAGATTTTCGTCATTTGCACTTCCATGAATTTTGCATTTCCCCTGTATCCATATTCCTGCAGTCTGTTTTCTCTGATATAATGAGTTTTGTTGAAACAGTGGGAATATAATAAAAGGTTTTGATTCACATATTGATTCAGGAAATCTGAATTAGATATTTATACATGAGTTAAATAAATTAATAAAAAATGACTTTCCAATATCACCTTCTTCTGCATTCTTAATACCTTATCTTTTGCAAAAGCGAATTGTAGCATTTGAAAAGCATATATATTGTAGATCACTAAGTCCTATTCCTTACTCAATGTAGGAATACAAATGAAAAAAAAAAATCCAGCCAGATGGGTGCCTATTCCCTGCTTGAACCCATGTATTCAAGAGGAGGCCAACTCTTGACTATTTGGCTCCACAGTCAAACTGCTCTTACTTTTGCTCATCTACATAATGTTATCACGTCAGTTTCTCCTTTGGACCAGAATTTCCTATGAGGTGAACTTTGTCTTGCTTTTCCTTAATTCTATTGTATATGACATGTTAAACTAATCTGTCAAGATCATTTTGTGCATTATTTTCACCCAATTATTTGTGTCCTGAAAATTTGATAAGTGCTCATTCCATATTTTCATCTGTGCTGGTATTGAAGAGTATAGAATCCTTGGGGCACTGCACCCCATACTTCTCTCTAATTTGATGAGAAATTTTGAATGTGATTTTCAGGCCAAGTCATGCCCCCCAATGAACCCTTCTGTAATTAAAAGGTAAACGATAAAGGAGTCCTTGTGGGTTTTACTACTCTAGTCATAGCCAACTTTAGGGGGCAATGCTCATCTCCATTTTGAGGCCATTTTTATTTATTTATTTATTAATTAAATTTCTATACCGCCCTTCTCCTTCCGGACTCAGGGCGGTGAACAGCCAATTTAAAACCAATACAATACAAAAAAGTTAAAAACGTACTAAAACCAATATAAATTTAGGCTGAAAATGTAAAACCAAATAAAACTCTAAAACTCTAAAAAGTTTAAAAAATAGGAGGGATCAGGCAAGTCCAGCAAGTTGGAAGAGATGAGTCTTCAGAGCCCAACGAAAAGTCCGGAGGTCATTGAGTCAGTACTGTCTGAAGACATTTCCCAGTCCTATAACCAGCATAATATCACACTGCAATATGGAGTGTGTGGCAAAACATGGAGTGCTGTTACCTTCCCACTGAAGTGATACTTATTTATCTACTTGCATTTACAAACTTTTGAACTGCTAGAAAGCAGGAACTGGGGCGAGTGATGAGAGCTCACCCTGTCATGAGATGTTTGGGTCTTGACTGGGCAGTTGGCTTTCTAGATGAAAAGCTGACTGTCTTAACTGCTGAGCCATCACACTGCCTCTGTAAGTGGCTAATCTATATTTCATAGGACGAGGGACACTGTTACATACTTTATTCAATTCAAGATATATTATGCATACATCAGTTCCACAATCTATAAAACAGTGAGATAATTTCATGCAAGATTTATTCTTTAGAAATATTCTTTAGCACTTTTCAAGTTGTTTACATTGATCCTTTTTGGTGTCTTCTAGAATCTTCAGAAATTGACTTTCCTTTCTCTCATTTTTGAAGGTAAAAACACTTTCCCTCCTCTCGCTTCCTGACACCTCACCAATTCATCAGAATGTCTTAAACAGAATACATACCTGATCATCAGCCTGCTTCTTCAAAAGCTAGGATGTAGTTAATCTGATCTAAGAAATTTAAACTCGTTCAAATAAAGAAGTATACCATGACTATATTTCTTTGAATCTTATATTTCGATACTGTCTCTTTATCTTGTGCACAACTTTCTGATGGAATACATACTTTTTCTATTAGAAAAGATTGAACCAAAATAGAGATTAAATAACTCTGCCTTTCTTTTGTCATCTTTTGGCATTTGCTATCTTAACTGAGCAGCTTGTATATATGATTCTTTCGTTTTTATTTTGAACATATCCGAAGGAGACCTTTTTTGTTTGTATTGTTTGCTAATCTCATTCTGATCTTTCACTTTCCTGACAACCATTCTACAATTCTGGGCTGTTTGCATGCTTCCTTTCTGAAAGGGCCCTTTTTCCATATCCTACGTATGTCCTTTTATATTTCACTAAGGTTTTTGTGCCGCTACATTGGTTTCTTCACGTTTATTTTGTTCATTGGGATTGTTTAGAATTGCACTTCTTTTTTAGGAACTTCAGCCCTCTTAAGCTCCTATTCCCATTAACTTTTCCTGCCATAGATTTCCATTTATAATTTATCAAACAAAAACTATAACATCACATGACTTCCTGCTATTTCCATTTTTTTTTATTGAAAAAGTTTTACATTACATTTTATAATATAAAAACCCCCCCTTCCCCCTCCCCTTCCCCCCCCCATCCTATCCCTTCTATCCCTCCCCCCTCCCTTGACTTCCGCTATTTGACAAACATTAATCTTATCATATTCAACATTCTTTAAAGGCGAGATCCCTTTGCAAAGAAATTAACTATTAACACTTCACTAACATTCACATACTTATAAATCTAAACATATTAGATTAAGACAATTTAGCTAAATAAGCTTAATACATTCTCTTTAAAATTAAATCTATACCTCAGTTATATACTCTTCATTTTAATAATAATAATTAACCATATAACTATACCTTTCATACAATTATTTAAGTATACTAACATTTAGTGATCTTAAATTTTAAACTCTACATCTATTATAAATTCTTCAGTTTAATAATAATAATAAACCACGTAACTATCCATACATTTACTTAAATACATTCTAACTCTAATTCAACTGAGCACTATTTGAAATTTCTTGCTTTGATATTTCTTCTTCATATAATCAACCCATTTCCTCCATTCCTTGACAAAAGCTTCATGGGTCCTTTCCTTTAGGTATGCAGAAATTTTTGCCATCTCTGCCAGATTAGACATCTTCAATATCCATTCCTCTATGGTAGGCACTTTGTCTTTCTTCCAATATTGACCTATCAGTAATCTGGCTGCAGAAATCATATACAATATTAACCTAGTATCAATTACTGAAAAACCCTTGACTATTCCCAACAAAAAGAACTGAGGAGAAAACTCCAACTTCTTCTTCAAAATGTTCTGCATCACCCACCAAAGTTTAATCCAAAATGGTTTCAACTTCCTGCATGTCCACCAAATATGAAAATATGTTGCATCCAAACAATCACACCTCCAACATTTGGGTTGAACATTTGGATACATACATGATAATTTTTTGGGATCTAAATGCCATCTATAGAACATTTTATAAAAATTTTCCCTTAGGTTCTGTGCTTGCGTGAATTTAACGTTCTGGACCCAGATCTTTTCCCATGTTTCTAACATTACTGGTTGATCAAAATTCTGTGCCCATTTAATCATGCAGTCTTTAACTAACTCCCCCTCTGAATCTCTCTCCAACAGTAAATTGTACAATCGTTTAATATGCATCGGTCCTTTACATTTTATCTGAGTCATCAAGTCCTCTTCATGTAGCATTAGTCCAATTTTCTGATCTTCTCTCCATCTCGCTTGAAGTTGAAAGTACTGCAACCAAGTTAAATTGACTCCATCTTCCAACAGAGTATTCCAAGACTTCAAACACCAACTGCCCCCATCAATAAAAAGTATCTCTTTGTACAACAACCCCCCGAGTGACTTTATTTTTGGCAAAATATGCCCAAGATCCAACCACAAAGGTATTTTGTAATCCAATTGAAATTGGTGCTTCTTCCAAACTCTCAGCAAAGCGTGTCTTAAAATATGCCTATTAAATGCACTGTCTCTCTTATCTTCATAAAGTAGATATGCATGCCATCCAAATTGCAAATCATGGCCTTCTATGTTCAAAATATCTCTTTTGGTTATTCCAATCCAATCTCCGACCTGTATCAATGCTGCTGCTTCATAATATAAACGTAGATTTGGAACTTTAAGGCCACCACGTTCACGTACATCTTGCATAATCTTAAATTTAACTCTTGGTTTTTTCCCACTCCAAATAAATTTATTTAAGCCTGCTTGCCAGTCCATCAGATATTTATCATTTTTAAGCACCGGAATCATTTGAAACAGAAATCTAGGTAGAACATTCATCTTAACAGCTGCAATTCTACCAAGCAGAGAAAGTTGCAGTTTTTTCCATGTATCAAGATCTTTTTGAATCTTATGCCAAAGTTCTTCGTAATTATTTTGAAAGAGTTTTTTATTAGATGCTGCAACTTGAACCCCTAAATATTTCACCTTTGTAGCTATTTCAAAGCCTGCCACCCTTTCAAGCTCTTTCCTTTGTGGTTCCAACATGTTTTTAACTATCATCTTAGTCTTTTTCTGGTTCAGGCTAAAACCTGAAACCAGACCGTATTCCTCTATAATATTTTTCATCTGTATGATAGATTCCAAAGGTCGTGTTAGGGTAACAATCAGATCATCTGCAAATGCCTTTGTTCTGTAATCTATTTGCCTTACAACTATTCCACTCATTTTGTCCGAGTCCCGTAGAGCATTCAGCAGCACTTCTAGCGTCAAAATAAACAATAGTGGAGATAATGGGCAGCCTTGTCTTGTCCCTTTCTGTATATTAAAATTAGTAGTCAAACTGCCATTAATAATAATCTGTGCTGTCTGTTCTTGATAAATTGCCGAGATTGCTTGTATAAACTGATCTCCAAAATTCATCTTATGCAAAATCTTTTTTAGAAAATCCCAGTTGACTCGATCAAAGGCTTTCTCCGCATCCAAAAACACCAGCACCGCAGAGATCTGTTTCTTTTCATCAAGATATTCCAACAAATCTATGAGTTGCCTAACATTGTCTTTCATGTATCTGCCTTCTATAAAACCAGCTTGGTCTTCATGAATCACATCTTGAATAACTGGCATCAATCTGTTGGCTAATACTTTAGCAAAAATTTTATAGTCCGTATTCAGGAGAGATATTGGTCTAAAATTTTCAGGTATAGCAGAGTCTTCTTCTTTAGGTATCAATGATATAAAAGCCGTCTTCCACGAGGGAGGTATTTTTCCCCCCTGTTGAATATTACAAAACAAGTCTTTAAGAGGCTCTATCAGTTCCTCTTGCAAGGTCTTGTAAAAAACTGCTGTCAAACCATCTGTCCCAGGAGCTTTAGATAATTTCAATTGTTTTATTGCATATGAAATCTCTTCCAATGTTATAGGTCGCTCCAGTCTGTCACTTTGTGTGCTAGAAATTTTTGTAACTCTCTTCTTGTGCAAATATTCATCGATAAGATCTTCTTTAACTTTATCGGCTTGATACAATTTCGAATAATAGGTTAAAAAAGCTTGATGTATTAAGTTTTGCTGATGTATTCGTTTCCCTTTATACTCAATAGCATTTATCATACGTGAATTTTGCTGTTTCCTCAAAGTATAAGCCAACCATCTGCCAGGTTTATTAGCGTTACAAAAAGTATTATGTTTAGCATACTGCAGATTAGTTGCTGTTTGTTCAGCCATCAGCATTTGAAATTGATCTTTCAGGAGTTTTATAGTTAACAATACCTTTTCGTCAGTCGGATTCTTAATGAGCAATTGTTCTTTATCCTTTATCTCCGTCTCCAAGTCCAATCTCGACTTCTGTCGAATTATTTTATGTCTAGAATTCATATGTATCAGTGCACCCCTCATATAGGCCTTACATGCATCCCAAACTATCTCGATGGGTGTACCTTTATTCAAATTAATATAAAAAAATTCTTTAATTTGTTCCTTTAGCTCCTTAATATACTTTTCATGTCTGAAGATATTCTCATTCATACGCCAAGATCTCCTTTCTCTCTTGCCTGGGTTCATCTCAATCCAGACTGGACTGTGATCTGTTAAAGTTCTAGGAAGAATTTTTGTTTTTGTCACTACATTAAGTAAATCAGTAGTAGCCAGCATAAAATCAATTCTCGAGAAAGATTTATGTCTATCTGAAAAGAAAGTAAAATCCAATTCATCTGGATGATGAATTCTCCAAACATCCTTCAACTCTAATTCTTCTTTCATGGCAAAAAAAGTCTGTGGTAACTTATTCCCTTTCTTGGCCGATGTCTTTTTATCCAATGTTACATCAATCACCCCGTTCCAATCTCCCATGATCAAGAAAGATTTGTAATTCCACTGCAAAATTTTCTCATTCAACATCTTATAAAAACTTTCCTGTTGCTGGTTCGGGGCGTAGATGCCAATTAAAAGCACTTCAACATTCTGTACAGTTATTACGACAGCAACATATCTCCCCTCATCGTCCGCTTCTATAAGTTTAGCTGGTATTCTTTTAGCAATGTAGAAGACAAGTCCATTTCTTTTGGCCCCACTAGAAGATATAAATTGTAATCCAATTTTTGAGATTAAAAGCTTCTGGTCCTGGGTTCTTATATGAGTTTCCTGTAAGCAGACAACATCATTATTATATTGTTTTAGATAGTGAAATATTTTTCTTCTTTTCTGCGGTGAATTCAAACCATTCACATTCCAAGATAAAATTTTAAGTATCATTTTGACGATGGCTGAAGCTCTCGAAGCAATTCGCGAAGAGTTCCCGCAACCGCCGACGTCTTCGGTCTTGCTCCTCCCACAGCTTCTGAGTATAACTTTTTCCCATTCGCTTCCTTCACCTCCTGTGGTGTCTTCTCCCGATATGTTTCCAATCGTTGTTTCCCTGCCGCTCTGGTTATACGTTGGTTCTGGGGTTCTTGCATCAGTAAATCCAAATCCGGTTCCACCTCTCTTGTGGCTCTGGATTGCTTTGGTTTCACCTCAGGGATATCTATTAATGAATCTTCTAATACCCCTCCTACTGCACCTAGAATTTCCTCCCTTGGGGCTTCTTGACCTTCCTTTAGCAGTCCCTGTTGAAAAACCTGCTCAACTGAGATATCTTCAATAGGTATAAGTGTAGAAGAGCGAGGTGAAGGAACTTTTTTCAACACATTGTTATAGAACTGTTCCGCCTTCTCCACCGAATTGATACGATATCTCACATCTTCAAATCTTAAAACAATACCAACAGGGACATCCCACCTAAATGGAATCTGACGCCGCTTCAACTCATTCACAAGGAAACCAAAGTCTTTCCGGTCTCTTAACATCTTTGGTGGTAATTCTTTGAAAACCCCAATTTGATTGCCACCATGTAGAAGCGTAGACTGAAAAGAGTATTGCAAAATGTCATTTCTCAATTTCCTCTCAGTAAAGTAAATTACAACATCTCTTGGCAAATTTCTCTGTTTTGCAATGCGTGAGTTGGCTCTATACAGCTTGTCTATTCTATTATCCACCACCTCTGGTTCAACTTTCAAAATCTTCGCCAACACCTCCACACAGGTTGCCCTCAGGTTTTCACGATTATGTTCTCTTAGGCCTCTTAATCTTAGAGCAAATTCCATATTTCGAAATTGTAGCATGGTAATCTCCTCTTCAAACCTCTGGCTTTGCACCCCCACCTTAAACATCTGTTCTTTTACTTCCTTTTTGTTTGCTTCAACTTCAAGATTTAAGTCCTCCACTTTTTTCTCAATCGCCAGTAAAGCATCAGTAAGAACCGTGGCTACTTTAGTTACACTCTGCTGTAATCCTTCAGTTTTTTCTTCCACCAGCTCCTTAACTTCCCCCACCACTGTTTTCATTTCTTTTTGATTTTTATTCAACCTTTCATCCAATTTACTCATTTGGCCAGAGAGTTCTCCCATATATTTCTGTATGAATGCTTTCAAATCTTCTATATCACAATCCTGTGTCTGTTTTAACTGCTTTGAAGCTGACACTGGCTTTTCCTTTGTTTGGTGTGTGGGGGAATCCCCCCCTGCTCTCTTTGAAGTCATGCCTGTACAGAGCTTAAATCCAGGCAAAAAAGAAAAGAATCTTCTTCCTTTTCCTGATCTCCCCAGGTTTACAAAAGAGGAGCAAGTTCCATTAACTTTTATGAGGAAAAGATACTTTAAAGAACTATTATTGTAAAAAACTTGTAAAACTTGTGAATAAACAAAGTCCAATTACAGCCAAACACACTTTCGCTTTCTTGTTTCACTTTCTCCTTCCGCTTTCACTGACTCTGCTTTGATCAAGCGCCATTTTCACACACTTTAACTTCAAACAGCTTGCTTTCCAAATTTTAAAAAAAAACTCATTAAGAACTTTATATTCATCAAAGGATCTCACCAAGCTAGTTGTTTTTCACTTGGGAATTAGCTTCGTTCGTTTCGATTCCTCTCCAGCTTGTTCTGACAGGCAGAAGTCCCACGCCGCTCGGAGCTTCAGCAGCTTAAATAGGGAGCCCCAACAAAAGCGCTTACCAGGGCTTAGAGACCACCCTGGCAGCACTTCTGGGGTTCAACCTTTGCTGCCCACTCTCGCTCCCCCCCACTGCAAAGGGGGAGCGTTCCAAGCCGCTTTTGAAGTAATAAAGCGGCTCTACAAGCGGCGGGGGCGGCGGACGATCAAACGAGCCGCCCAGCGCCGAAGAGATCGAAACCGGAAGTCAGAAGTACTGGTACTTCTGCTATTTCCATTTTTGTAAATAGAACTTATGAGCCAAGGTAGCACAGTGGTTAGAGTGCTGTACTGCAGCTACTTCAGCTGACTGTTAGTTCAGCAGATCAGCAGATCAAATCTCACCAGCTCAAGGTTGACTCAGCCTTCTATCTTTCCGAGGTGGGTAAAACAAGGACGGGATTGTTTGGGGGCAATATGTTGTTTAGTATACTATCAATTGTTGTAAGCCTCCCAGAGTCCTTGGAGAGTGGGCGGCATAGAAATATGATTAAAAATAAAATAAAATAACTTTCCTGCAGTAGTCCTCAAATTACAATGATAATTGGGGCCGGATTTTCTGTTGCTAAACCAAGTCATAAAACATAACAATACATGACCTCATCATTAGTAACAACTATTCTGGGACTCCAGGATTCTATTAACTAAATCTTACTATTCTTAGGCAAGGACCCATCTTGATTCAAGCCACTCTCAGCTTGATCCCTCCAGCTCCAAGTCTCAATAAGATTAGAGACTGCCTCCTTTTCAGTTACCCACAGCTGCCTATGTACCCTGCGATTCTGCCTTTTTGGCTGCACACTGCCACCTCTGCTGGCCATGCTGCCATGTGCTTGCTGGCACTGCCATCCTTCATTTACTAGTCCATCAAGGCCATCCTCTACTACTTTGTAAAGGAGAACTGAAGGAAGTAGATTATATGGACATTTTCCAGTCAGTTTCTAGAATAAGACACTGGATTGAGATAGATTTGGTAATATTTGTGATTATCCAAGGATGGGTTTGTGATGGTCAATGGTATTGAAGACCTTCTTTGATATCCCAGTGACCTTAGCAGTGGTGAGTTGCCCCCGGTTCAGACTGGTTCACAAGAACCCATAATAAAACTGGTGGGAGGCCCCACCCACTGCCCCGGATGTCGTAATCAATGATCTGTGCACGTGCATGAGATCCCATTGTGAACCGATAGTAAAGATAAGTAGAACCCACCCCTGGACCTTAGATACCATTGACTATGGTATCCATTTGGATCAATTTTGAAATTTGATACTGGTGGACATTACTTTGCAGTGATTTTCTTCCTTTGTGCAGGGCCAATTCCAGTTGAAGTTGGGAGGAAACTGTCTTTCCTAGAACCAGCTTCTTCTTTCTCCTCTTTAACATTTACATGAAGGTGTTGGGAGAGATTGTCTCACAGCAAAGGTGGAGATAGGAGGGATATCAATATATTGATGATACCTAATTGTACAGTTCTGCCCTGGCTGCCTAAGAGAAGCTATCAAGGCTCCGTCTCAGTTTCTGGAGGTTTGGATGTGTCAGATATCTCTACTAAACCAGAAAAGAAACACAACAAGTTTAATTAATTGTACTTTACTTGTCTGATTGTTTCATAGGCAGTATCTCCTTCTGTTTTTCCCCAACAATATTCCTCAAGAATAGACTTCAGATCAATCCTTCCAAGACTGAATAGCTTTTGGGTCCCATGGCTCCAGGAACTGGAAAGTTCTTGATTCTGAACAGGGTTGAGCGGATCTATTTGACTCCATGCAGAATTCTCTTGGACTCACAGCACCTGCTGGAAAAAGAGGTGGCAGCTGTGGCAGAAAGGCAATTATACAACTTTATTTTATGAACCAATTGTGCCTGTTCCAAGAGCAGGGAATGTGCTTATTATCAATTACAATTTAGTGACTTTACACAGGTCTTCAAGGTAAACCAGACCAGGGGTGGGTTCTCAATTTTTTTACTATCGGTTCTGTGGGTGTGACATCATATTGTCACAGCTACCCGCTTGGTGGAACCAGGCCAAACCGGGAGGAACCCACCACTGGACCAGACCAAAAAACTAAGGTTTTTCTTTACTTCTTTCATTATACAGTAATACAATCTTACAAGTCTGAATATTCCTTCCCTCCTCCTTCCTTTATTCTAAAGAGATCTAGGAAGGTTCAAGTTTGAGAAGTTTTCTCAAATTACATTTCTGCTTTGGACTCATATTTCTCTTATATGGCTGTTGTCTTGGCTGTGGCTCTTCCTCTGGTTTTCAAAGTTATTCTCACAACTTTGAGATCCCCATTGTATCTCTCAGTTATATTTTTGCAACATGCTTTACGTAAGACTGCCCTTGAAGACTGTTCAGAAGCTTCAATTGTTTCAGAATGCAGCAGCATGAGTAGTTATGGGAATTTCTTGCTATGTCTATGATTCTTTCATTCTGAGAGCTACAACAGCTTCCAAAGGCTTCTAGATGCAATTCAATGTACTGGCGATCAGCTATAAAACTTAAATGGCATAAAACTAAATTATTAGTGAGATAGCCTGCACCCTAAAATATCAGCCCATCCTACATGCTCTGGGGAGGGCACACTCTTTTTGAGATAATGCCATTATGGGACATTATGGGATCTTGAAGATTTCTCCCTTTTTTTCAGGTCTTTAAAAAGATAGTTAATACTTAGTGCTTTCCCAAGACTTTGGGCTCAGGTGAGTGGTATGTCAATAAGTTACAGTATATCTTACTATGGTCTATTTTAGTAAGTTTTTAATGTATTTTTTTTCCTGTTTCGGTTTGTATCTATTTTTTTTCTGTATGCTGCAGAGAGTCAGTTTGTTATCAAACAAAAACATATAATGCTATAAACAAATTAACCAGGAACTACCCTCTGCCTGAAGGTGTATCCTCTATCAAGATATGTAGACTATTGAAGGGAAAAGGAGAAAGTCTTGGATGCTATCATTTCTGTCAAGCTCATTTGCTAAATTTGCTTCTACTTTTGTTTGAGAACAAGAAACCAGATCAGGAGACTCTCTAATTGGAGATCATTTTGTTTCAAGCACAGTTCTCAGATTACTCATCCTACATGTTTCTTGTCATAAGTAATGATATGAGATGTTTATTTTGTGTTAGCTGTAAAGTTATAGGTGGACCTTTGGATGAAAACTGGAAGGAGGGAGAGAGCATATATTTTATCTCAGTAGATGGCAACATAAAACTGATTTTGTCTGAACTTGGAAGCTAAGCAAAAATGGGCCTGGTTAACACCTGGGAATTCTGGGATTGATTGGGGGTGGGACATCAGAAGAAACTACAGGTAGTCCTCGACTTACAACAATTGATTTAGTGACCGTTCAAAGTTACAACAGCATTGAAAAAAGTGATTTATGACCATTTTTCACAGTTACAAACTTTGCAGTATCTCCATGATCATATGATCAAAATTCAGATGCTTGGCAAATGGTTCATACTTAAGACTGTTGATGTGTCCTGAGATCATGTGATCACCTTTTGCAACTTTTTGACAAGCAAAGTCAATGGAGAAGCCAGATTAACTTAACAACTGGGTTACTAACTTATCAACTGCAGTGATTCACTTAACAACTGTTGGCAGAAATGTCTATCTGGGTTGAGTTCCAAGTGGGGAGAAAGACACTGGAAACATGGAGGCTGCTTAGAAAGCTGATTTAATGGGGCAGAACCATTAAGAGCACATGGAGTGAAGATTGAGTGTTATTTATACCCTCTCTTGGGCCTTGCCCTTGAGCTTTCTGTTCCTGTGCAAGGGAAGGTATTCTATTTGTTGCTGTAGGAGTCATGTGCAAATCCTAGGAGTTTGTCTGAGATAAATCTTGTCTGAATAATTTCTGAAAAGAAATTATTTACTTTTAGTGGTTATCCTCATAATATTATAACTATGTGAATAAGCACTAAAAGAAAATAATAAATAGATGTATTGTTAAATATGTCTTCAAGTATATAAACAAGTAAGGCAGGGATTGAGTTTCTCTCTCAACCCCCACATTTTTAAAAAAGTAGAGATTGTTTTAACAAAGGAAACATAATTAGGTATAAAATATACACATGCTTTATTCAGAGCACAATATCATCATCTTCTTCCTCTTCCTCTTCCTCTCTCCCTCCTCCTCCTCTTCCTCCTCCTCCTCCTCCTCCTCCTCCTCCAACAGTTTGTGGAAGATTCATGAATGATAGATAAATATATGTGCATTTCTTCCTGAAGCAATTTCACCAGCCTGGGGCTCAAAACAATATTCTGATACTTTATTTAATTCCTGATCAAACCTGAATGATACAAAGTGAGGGTCCATAATTTATAATATTGCATTGCTAATATTTTCAGCTTTCCTAAAAATCACTTGGGTAAATTGCTTGTCTGCATTAGGCTACTGCAAACTAATTTAAAATCTGAATTAAAATAGTCATAAATATAAGTGGTGCTAGTGGGAGTTGTTTATTCATAGATACCAGACCTTTCAAGGTTGCTCAGATAATGTTTCACCGGGTCTTGGTTTTGCCAGTCGTGGCAAGAATCATGATTAAGATTTTCTGTGCACGTACAGTAATTGTACTACATTCACATACTTGAGAGCCTATAGCCCACATTAAACCTTCTGAAAATTTAATAGTGGAATGGAGTATGGAATCAAATACATTGTTGGAGAGTCTAAAGACTCTGACTGGAGGCAGTTGAATACATCAGTGTTTCTTAATCTCAGCTACTTTAAGATGCTTAGATGTCAATTCCCACAGTTCCTTAGCTAGCATGTGGAGAAACACTGTAATACACTAACAGTTTTCCCTGTAAAGTTAAAAGACCTGATCATGCAGAGCACTAAAATCATTGAAGCTACCGTGGAATTTCAGAGAAGAAATTTTGAGAAAATATCTTACCTGAGATCTGAAGAATCTCTACTGTAGAATAGAATAGAATAGAATAGAATAGAATAGAATAGAATAGAATAGAATAGAATAGAATAGAATAGAATAGAACAGAACAGAATTCTTTATAGAATAGAATTGTTTATTGGCCAAGTGTGATTGGACACACAAGGAATTTGTCTTTGGTGCATATGCTCTCAGTGTATATAAAAGAAAAAAAATACATTTATCAAGGATCATAGGATACAACACTTAGTGATAGTCATAGGTTACTAATAAGCAATCAAATCATACGAGGAAACAAATAAAACAATATAAACCATAGAGATACAAGCAACAAGGTTATATTCATAAGTGGGAGGAGATAGGTAATAGGAAGTATGAGAAGAATAGTAATACAGTCTATAGTAATAGTATTACAGTAATACAGTAAACAATTTGACAGTGTTGTGGGAATTAGTTGTTTAGCAGAGTGACTGAAAAGTCATGAAGATGTGAGTCTTCCTCCAAGCATTGGCGATGATGGAGCATGAGCTGGGAGGTTCTTTGATCTGATACCTGGGGAAAGATACTTGTCCTTTGGCCTAGGTTTTTATGGATTGTTGAGATGCCGAAAATTATCTGAAATTGGTGGCTATATAGGTCCTGAAATGAATGAATGAATGAATGAATGAATGAATGAATAAATAAATAAAGCAATCTATAAAAGCAATAAATGAATATATACTTTTGAAGAGAGAGAAAATAGAGGGGAGGAAAATCAGAACTAAAGCTTAGAAAATGAGAGTATCTTCTTTTTTCTTGCATAGTGAAATGGATTTATGTGATAATTAAAAAGGAAATATGATTGATAGATGCACAAATTAAGTGGATTATGTGTAACCTCAGATTGGGAGTTTTGAGAGATGGAAACCTTCTGGGTGATTTTGGATCATTACTTCATAGGTTTGGTGGTCAGGAAAAATTGGAGGAGGGAATGCAAATCTATGTTGCCTTGGCAGGATATAAATATAATAAAGAAAGAAAATAACTATATTCAACACCACATAAAATTGTGCTTTAATTATAAATCTGGTTAGAATGTCATGGTGGAACTTGTGTGGAGACTATGAGGGGTTGAAAAGGGGGAAACTGGGGGATGATGCAGGACCTTGAGGTATCAGATGGGTATCTTCTATAGTTCTTGATCAAGTTGCATTTCCCTCAAAAGACCAGGTGCACATTTGCAGGTGTTTCTAGGTTTGAGGCTCTTTCTAGATAATTAGCTACAGACTGTGGTCAGGAAATCCTTTGGACTAGTCCATCAGTTACTTGCCTGCCAATGCATTCTATCCAAGATGGGGTATTGTATGTTCTTTTATCCCAAATGTTGTGAGGATAGAGGCCTAGATGATAGAGATCTTCTTAGTAATGGTCTTATCAGCATGCTACCAGGGTCATAATCACCCCATCATGCTTACATGTGTATGTGAGTGTGAGTGTGTGCAC